>CM038671.1:668782096-669382096 GCA_021605145.1 Aegilops bicornis | reverse complement strand
CGAGGCCAAGGACATGAAGAGCGATGGTTATCGAACTCCGGGTAACGATGGAATCCTACACCGTAACGACAAGGACAGATACTACGGAAGGATCGAGGAGATCTGGGAGTTGAGCTACTGTTGGAGAGAAGGTCCGATGTTCCGTGTCGGATGGGCCAAGAACGTCATAAAAGAAGACCGGTATTTCACCACCATGGTTATACGAAGCCAAATCCAAGACCATGGCGCATAAGCGTCACCTCGAAAAATGAGCCATGGGTACTGGCTTCCCAAGAGGACCAAAGCATCATCATTACTGACCCGCCAAAGCCCAGTCGTGTTCTCGAGAGGAGAGGCAAAAGGAAGATCATCGGACTCGATGGAGAAGCCAAAGAGCAAGACTTCGACAAATGCACGGCGACCGAGGATCGAACATGACGGCGATGATGAAGTAGCAGCATACACCACAAGAAGAAGCAGGACCACCCTACCTAAAGGACGTCCGTTCCATAGAAGAACTCCATTTGCGAAAAAGAAGGGCAAGAAGATTGTGAAGAGATAGCTAGCTAAGATCGATTGTATTTAAATCGTGAACTTCATTTCTCGATTGTATTTCATGGGCACTTTTGAACTATCATGAATATTTTTAATTTCATGGACACTCGATCCCCTCCATCTCGATCCCCTCCATCTCGATCGCTATCCCACCTCGCCAGATCCGGTCCACCGGCCGCGCCAAACCGCCCGCACCCTCGATTCCCCTACTCAACCGCCGCGCCCGACCCCCGCACCCTCCCTACTCAACCGCCGCCGACCCCCGCACCCTCCCTACTCAACGCCGCCGACCCCCGCACCCCTCCCTACTCAACCGCCGCCGACCCCGCACCCTCCCTACTCAATCGCCCTTGCCGACCCCCGCACCCCCGCACCTCCCCGCTCCACCGGCATTACTGTTTGATGATATTTTTTAAAAAATATTACTGTCTTATAAAAAAATATTAATGTTATGATTTAAACAAGTTTGGACATATTTAAACACAAGTATCAAACAGCATTTTTAATGCATAAAAAAATTGTGGAGCCTAGGAATCGAACCCAGGACCTCCTGGTGTGAGAACTAGCTACTGACCAGTCGAACTAGTAGAGAAGACTTGATGTGTATCAGGTCTGGTGGTAGATAACCTGTTGGCTCGGGCAGTAAAAAAAAATACTAATGGCGCACTTTGGGTGAGGTGCGCCATTAGCATGTATCTTGTCTTATGGCGCACCGAGGGGTGGTGCGCCATTAGTATTGTGCCGCCCATGATCCCCTCGTGTCGATCCTCTCTCTCCCTCGCCCTCGTGATCCCCTTCCCTCTCCTCTCCCGGCGCGCCCGCCCGCCGCCCTCGGCGCGCCCGACACCAGCGCCGCCCGTCCACTGGCCTCCCTCTCCCCATCCTCCCTTCCTCCCTCCGACCCCACCCCACTCTCGCGAGCAGCGCCGCCCGTCCACACACCACACCACCGGCGCCTCCTCTCCCCATCCTCCCCTTCCTCCCTCCGACCCCACCCCACTCTCGGGAGCAGCGCCGCCCGTCCACACCACACCACCGACGCCTCCTCTCCCCATCCTCCCTTCCTCCCCTCCGACCCCACCCCACTCTCGCGGAGCAGCGCCGCCCGTCCACCACACCACCGACGCCTCCCTCTCCCCATCCTCCTTCCTCCCCTCCGACCCCACCCCACTCTCGGGAGCAGCGCCAGGGCCGACACACCAACCTCGCCCTCGCCAGCCGCAACCTCCGCCTTGCCAAGTCCGGAGCTGCTCGTGGAGGAGACGTGGCTGGAGGCGATCTCCGGGGAGGTGCCCGTCTACCCGCCGCCCTCGAGCGCCAGTTCGTTGCCCTCGAGCGCCTGCACGCCAAGGTGCCTGTCTACTCGCCGCCCCACCTTGTCTTCCACGCCCCACCTCGTCTTCCACCTCGTCTTCCACACGCCAAGGTGCCCTGGTTCGAGTTTCAAAATTCAGACATGTGGACGTCAATATATTGCAACTGTTTGTTGTTGAATTAGTCTGTTGTTAGTCTCAGTGGAAGTCAAAATTTTGAAATTCAGCGTCGAAAAACCCTCAATGATAAAAGCTTAGATTTTAGGATGCCTCGGTGTCGACAAACCCTAAATGATGAGACCATGATCTTGTTCCTTGACAATAACCAACTTTTTGACCAAACTTTGTTTCTATTTAGAGAGAAACATGGCCCAAAACGATGAGGCCGGGGGTTCGGGCGGCAAGGCATTCTGGGAGCTGTCCCGGAGATGGAGGAACAACCTCACTTGTATGAGGACGCCGCCTTCCCCACCGATCCCGAGACCACTGATGGTACCGCCGAGGATGACCCCATCGATGCCACCACCGATGGTGCCGCCGAGGATGCCACCATCGATGATGGCGGCGCGCGCCTGGATGGCAGCCAACAAAAGAGGCAGCGGAAGGACCGGCGCCCGACCGTGCTCCGCACCCTCAAGGAGGAAGTTTCAAGTGGACTCCGGCGAATCCAACGGCGCCCGAGCGAATAGTCAAGGGTACTCGCTTCAGCTCGGGTGCATTCTCCGGAGCACCGTCTCGATCAACACCGAGAACCCGAGGCATCTGACCGAGGGAATTTGCGCAACCTCCTCTTCACGAAGCTGCACGAGCGATACAAGTTCCCGCTGCTTTTGAAAACACAAGCCTCAAAGGGAATAAAGTGAACAATGCTGCCCTCACGAAGATGAGCAAGGCCACATCTACTTGGAAAAGCAATGTGAAGAGAATGATCGAGAAAGGTGAGAGTTATGAGAAGATCAAGGAGAAAAATCCTTCGATCACCGAAGATGACTACAACGACTTCAAGATCAATTGCTCGAGCACCGCAAACTCCCAATCAAGTCGATTGGGGAAAGAAATGCGGGAGCTGAACTTAGGGAACACACACTCGGTCCCGGGCGGTTACAGAGTGGCGGAGCCTATATGGGACAAGGAGGACACGGGCGTGCCGAGCAAGGCCTACCGCCCCTCTTCGATACATACGGTGACAAGCGGACCAGGAACTTTGTCGGGGCCGGTACAAGAAGGACCCGAAAACAAAGGAGCTCACCACGGATCCGAAGACCAGGCGCTTGAGGTTGTTACAGTAAGGAATACCACCCCGGGGTAATTAGCTCCATATGGTTGCATTCTAATTAATGAAGCCAAATTTCTAAATGGTTCACATTCCTTCCGCAGCGTATTTGAAAGCGATGGCAGGGGTCGACTAAGAGCAACCCTTGGGACACCACTCTAAATAGGGCGTTGAATGTAATGAAGAACAAGGATAAGCTCGATGGCCGGCGTCACCGGTCGTGTGGCGGCAAAGGCTTGTCCACAAAATGGGGTCATACTATACATTGGTGTGCGGAAGGTGAAAAAGACCAGCTCGGAAAGCGGTAGCGCGAGGTTCAAGAACTCAAGGCACAGGTGGCGCGGATTCCGGAGATTGTCCAAGAGCAAGTGCAACAACAACTCGGGCTGACGATCACCGCCATTGTGCCTACCTTGATCCAGGGGTTGAGTGCGTGGATTGCGAGGCGTAACAGGGGCCGCCCGATTCCTAGCTTCACGGCCAGCAACTCGCAGAATGCGATGGCGGGAGCCATTGGTGTCTCCGGCGGAGGCGGCATTGGTGTCTCCGACGCCGCACGGAGCTTAATGCACCGGGTGTCGCCCGGCGGCACCTCTGCCACACGCGGCCCCTCCGTCAACTGCCCGCCCGCCGTTGGCGGTGCCGCTCGCTGAGCCGAGCTCGACGCCATCATCACGGTAGCTAATTAAGCCTCTCTCGGTCGAGGACTTCATCTCCTTGCCTTTGGTAGGCATCCCCGACGCCCTACATGTTTTCGCAGGCGCCGCCGGCGTTCTGTGCACTCTCACGCGCCGTGAACAATGAGTTGGTCGATGTCGCCAAGGGCAAAATCGTTCAACCGGCAACCTTGTTCCACGGTACCCGGATGCCACCCAACTTGTTTAGGGTTGAACTAGTTCGGTGCTGCCGAGGCTGCGACGAGGTGTTACCTCCGATTCGACCCGTCGGGGCGGCGATGATGACGTGGCGACCCTCGGCGCTGCTGGTGGCCCTGCTTTGGCCGAAGAGCCAGATTCGTTTGGGGGCGGGGGACACCACCCCAAAGACAACACTGCCAGTCGTGTCGTCGCCAAGTCGGCCCCATGGCAAGACGGCCGCAACGGTGCCGGACATCCCTATGCCACTGGATCCAAACATGCATATGGCACGGGATCGTAACAACGACGACGATTTATACATTTGCCAGCGTCGATCGATTACTTTGTCGATCATGGGTACGGTGGCGACTTCATGGGGCCTCCTTCTCAAGAACCCAACCTAACAAAAGACGTGCGCGATCTAGCTGGTACCGCGGAGAAGCCAAGTTGCAACAGGCATCGTCTGCCGTTCAGCTCTCAGGAGAGCGCCTCACTGCCGACTTCACCGAGCCTCAGATAGGCGAGGTGCGAAATATTATCAGCCCCAACACACTCAAGAAGGCGGTCGGTGAGCAGAACTCAGTCCCATTACAGGAGAAGAAGAAGGCACGCAAAAGAAAGACTAACAAGGGTGCGGGCCAGCCGCACCGCAAATGCGATCCGTGCTCGGGACGGGCCACCTTCACCGAGGATATCTCCGGGAGGGTGCATGTGGCGGGTAGGGCGATGCTACCGACTAAATATGCTCAATGCTGCAACCGGTGCTATGTGGAGTCTGCATGGCGGTGTTCTTTCTTTGGAGAAGCGGCGTCTCGAGAGAAGGATGTGGCATACCCGGTTTTCGTGGCCAAGGTGCGGAGGGCAAGGGCTTTGTGGATAACTCCATCGAGCGTCACGATCGTCCTGCGGTTTGATGACATCCACGCTATGTTGAACCTTCATCCGCTGCACTACACCTTCGTTCGGCTATTTTCATTTGAGTATGGAGATGCGGATCATTCGCGACAAGACCCCGGACATCGTGATAGTCGACCCCTTCTACATGCGTGCAAGATCTTGGGCAGCGCTTAGGGACCGGCAAGTCCCGAGTTCTTACCTCGAAGGCGTCATTCTGGCAAACCAAGATAAGGATAACTTCCTCGTGCCTTACTTTCCCGAGTAAGTCCTCCCTCAACCGGCCCGTAACATATGAATTCTTAGATTTCGATCGTTTTTCTTTTAACATTCCGTGTTTTCTGCGGTGACACACATTGCACGCTCATCCTCCTAAGCCCCAAATATTCCATGGCCACGTATTTCGACCCGGACCGTCGATCGAACATAGACTACACAAATGTCAAGAAGGTTCTTGATGATGTTCTCCCAGCTCGCCCAATCTGGAGGCACCTTCACCAGGCCTATTAAATGAAATCACGGCAAGCACGTGTTCTCCCACAATCTGACGTTACGCTGCGTCAAGCGACCGGTGATCGCGAAGGGTGCCTACTATGCCATCCATCACATGCGAGGCGATCGTGCGGGACCATCATCAACCGCTACGAGTAAACTCAAAGATTGGGCCACGGCGTGTCGGCAATCCAGACGCGGACATCGGACAAGAATTCTTTCGCATCCAATGGAGTTTGCGGAAATCATCCATCAAGATGTCCTTCGTACCTCGGGGCAGTTCTACCTCAGAAATCAACCGTCCAACGGTGACATCGACACAATGCTACAAATGCGGTCGACAACGCCCGTTCTTTCATGACTCCCACGATAGACGGCGGCTTCATCCACGCTCCGGTCCCTTGAGTCGAGTCGAAGCGGTGATGCGGTGTCTGGATTACGAAACATCGATTGGCTCATGTTGTAATTAAACTTTAATGAACTTGTAGTATGTCTCTTTGGTTTCGAGAGTCGTTCAACTTAGATGTAATCGATGCTATTAATGTCTTGCTTTTCTCTTCCGATCGTTACATTTGCATACTTATATATTGCTTATGTATTGTCTGTGAATTGGTACTAACGTTTCTTTTGGCTAGTGCATAGCGATGCCGGCGTATGTCGTGTACAAGGGTAAGGTTCCGGAGTCTCGATGGTGGGAGGAGTGTCGGAGACAGGTTCACCGATTCAGCGATATGATTACAAAGGGTACACCACTAGGGCGAGGCCGAATCTAGATACGCCCGCTATCTAGCGGGAGAGGGAGGAGCGTTGGAGGAACCGGATGAAGGCGAGTTTCATTGTGATGATGCTCATCGTGATGACCGCAACTCTCTTCTATGTGATGGTAGTTTAGATGATCGATATCGACTTGTAATGTGAAGACAAACTCGCTACTCGCGGTCTCGAGACTTGTAATATAATGTTCTATCTTTGTTCGGTCTTTTCAATTCGGAGACTAATATGATGAATTGTATTAGGAGACTAATATGATGAATTGTATTCAAAGACTAATCTTCTATTGTATTCGATGAATCTGTTGTTGATGTGTGCTGTCTATATTTTGTCAAATTATACATTTTGTAACCTGTGCAAAAAACAGAAAATAAAAAATAAAAATCCTAATATTCATACTAATGGCGCATCACATGACGATGCGCCATTAGTATGACAAAGCATACTAATGGCACATCATTGGTCGGTGCGCCATTAGTATGCCATAATTACTAATGGCGCATCTCGTGGTCATGCGCCATTAGTATGCCAAAGCACACAGGTATACATGGCCTGGGAGGCATACTAATGGCGCACCGTAGCCTATACTAATGGCGCACAACTGGTGCGCCATTAGTATACCAGAAACTAATGGCGCACCACTGGTGCGCCATTAGTAAAAGTTACTAATGGCGTGCTAGTAATGGCGCACCAGTGATGCGCCATTAATGGCCAAATTAGGTGCGCCATTAGTAGCGGTTTTTCTAGTAGTGTGCATCCCAACACCATGTTGAAGATATCAAAGGATTCATTTTTTATTGCAACTGTATTAGAAATTTATTTGCAAATTAAGTGTTTTCTGTAAGCTAACCATGTATAACCAATTACAGTATGATTCCAAAATATATGAAGCTATGTATTGTAATATGAGTTGTTCAGATGAAGTGGCCATATTAATGAATTTCCAGGCTTCATTGGTTTGGAAATTGCAGTCACACCATTTCCGAATTCAGAACTGAGAAGTATTCGATGAAAATCCAAGCAAGTTGTAGACTAATATGTAGCTTAATAATCGGGCTACAAATATTTTATTTTGCAGCCAAATTGCTTAATTAGGTTTGTTTCAAGAATAGTATTTTGTCCTTGATTACTATGTAGAAAACAGATAATAAAGACATGCTTGCCGGCACACACATGATCAAATTATTTCTGTAGTAGTCGGTGTTTGTTTGTACCTTTTGGGTGTTTCCATTGCACAGTTTTGGAGACAATCAACCAAGCTCCTTTAATGAAATCATAGTGCTAATGTTGGACATGGTCGTGCTTTGCTGAACTCCTGAAGCTGGTGGCTTCTTCCTCTGGATGCACCCAGTGACAGGCTTGGAACAAAATAACTAGGATGCCTCTGATAAACATTGTACTGTAGCCATCATATTCCCTTAGATAGCAGGACTATTCCTATAGGGGGTTGGGGTACATTAGTCAGACAATTTTATTCTTTGCTATAAAGGTTTCACACAGAAATACCATCAATTAAAGGTAGTGGTTGAACAAACACCTGTCACTATCAGCATAAAAAATAAGCTTACCGACTACGTTCCCTTGAGATGTGATACGTCTCCGTCGTATCTACTTTTCCAAACACTTTTGCCTTTGTTTTGGACTCTAACTTGCATGATTTGAATGGAACTAACTTGGATGACCTTGTTTTCAAGAGAATTGCCATGGTGTTATCTTTGTGCGAAACAAAAGTTCTCGGAATAACCCGAAACTTCACGGAGATTATTTTGGAAATAATAAAAAATATTGGCGAAAGAATCAAGGCAGGGGCCCACACCCTTTCCACGAGGGTGGGCGCGCTGCCTCAGCGCCCCCTACCTCGTGGGCCCCACAGGCTCCACCGACCTCAACTCCAACTCTATATCTCCGTGTTCGGGGAGAAAAAATCAGAGAGAAGGATTCATCGCGTTTTACGATATGGAGCCGCCGCCAAGCCCTAAACTCTCTCGGGAGGGCTGATCTGGAGTCCGTTCGGGGCTCCGGAGAGGGGAATCCGTCGCCATCGTCATCATCAACAATCCTCCATCACTAATTTCATAATGCTCACTGCCGTGCGTGAGTAATTCCATCGTAGGCTTGCTGGACGGTGATGGGTTGGATGCGATTTATCATGTAATCGAGTTAGTTTTGTTAGGGTTTGATCCCTAGTATCCACTATGTTCTGAGATTGATGTTGTTATGACTTTGCTATGCTTAATGCTTGTCACTAGGGCCCGAGTGCCATGATTTCAGATCTGAACCTATTATGTTTTCATGAATATATGTGAGTTCTTGATCCTATCTTGCAAGTCTATAGTCACCTACTATGTGTTATGATCCGGCAACCCAGTGACAATAATCGGGACCATTCCGGTGATGACCGTAGTTTGAGGAGTTCATGTATTCACTATGTGTTAATGATTTGGTCGGTACTCTATTAAAAGGAGGCCTTAATATCCCTTAGTTTCCATTAGGACCCGCTGCCACGAGAGGGTAGGACAAAAGATGTCATGCAAGTTCTTTTCCATAAGCACGTATGGCTATATTCGGAATACATGCCTACATTACATTGATGAATTGGAGCTAGTTCTGTGTCACCCTATGTTATGATTGTTACATGATGAACCGCATCCGGCATAATTCTTCATCACCGATCCAATGCCTACAAGCTTTTCACATATTGTTCTTCGCTTATTTACTTTTCCGTTGCTACTGTTACAATCACTACAAAACCCAAAAATATTACTTTGCTACCGTTACCGTTACTTCCATACTACTTTGCTACTAAATACTTTGTTGCAGATACTAAGTTATCCAGGTGTGGTTGAATTAAAAAGTCAATTGCTAATACTTGAGAATATTCTTTGGCTCCCCTTGTGTCGAATCAATAAATTTGGGTTGAATACTCTACCCTCGGAAACCGTTGCGATCCCCTACACTTGTGGGTTATCAAGACTATTTTCTGGCGCCGTTGTCGGGGAGCATAGCTCTATTCTTTGAGTCACTTGGGATTTATATCTGCTGGTCACTATGAAGAACTTGAAAGACGCAAAAACAAAAATTTATCCCTCAACTATGAGGGAGGTAATGAACTGCCATCTAGCTACGCACTTGATTCACCTTACATTTTGAGTAAGCTTGCGACACCTAAACCTGCTTACGCTATTAATTACGATATGTCGCATGTTATTGATGATGCCACTACTGCTATGCATGATACTTACGATGAAACTACTTCTATGCTTGATACTCTTTGTGCCACTTGGCGAATTTCTTGATGAACAACTGCTAGGGCTAGAGAGAATGAAATTATTGAAACTGATAATATTGATGAAAGTGATGATGAAGACTCTCCCCCTAAATATGAATTGCCTGTTGTGCCTGAGGGCTATTGAGGGAGTCCTGAATTAGGGGGTGTCCGGATGGCCGGACTATAACCTTTGGCCGGACTCCTGGACTATGAAGATACAAGATTGAAGACTTCGTCCCGTGTCCGGATCGGACTTTCCTTGGTGTGGAAGGCAAGCTTGGCGATACGGATATGTAAATCTCCTCCTATTGTAACCGAATCTGTGTAACCCTAGCCCTTTCCGGTGTCTATATAAACCGGAGGGTTTTAGTACGTAGGACGAACAACAATCATACCATAGGCTAGCTTCTAGGGTTTAGCCTCTCTGATCTCGTGGTAGATCTACTCTTGTACTACCCATATCATCAATATTAATCAAGCAGGAGTAGGGTTTTACCTCCATCGAGAGGGCCCGAACCTGGGTAAAACCATCGTGTCCCTTGTCTCCTGTTACCATCCGCCTAGACGCACAGTTCGGGACCCCCTACCCGAGATCCGCCGGTTTTGCCACCAACATTGGTGCTTTCATTGAGAGTTCCTCTGTGCCGTCGCCATCAGGAGGGATGCCTCATCCCGTCTTTAAATACGGTACGGTTGCTAAAGGAGCTTTGGCTATCGACCAAACTCTCCGGCTAGGCGGTTTTCTTATGACCGCATGTTCGGCCGCCGCGCCGACGATGACTTCTCGCGTCATCGAAATCAATCTTCACGTCAACTCGGAACTCGCCGAGCAGTTAGATCCGACGGAGCTCTCTTCCTTAAACGAGCTCCTGGATCGCATTACCGCCCTGGGAGTCGCTACAGACCATGATCAGATTGGGCCTAAACCCGATCTGAGAGAGATTAACTCTCCCCAGGTCACCCATCACGTTGTTCTGGTGGAGGAACAATGCGGCGACCCTTCATCTATCTTAAGGACTAGCTATATCCGGATTCCCAATCCCTCCAAGTTGGATACCCGCGGAGGGGAGGACGTCACTCAAGACCTGAACTTAGAGTCAGGCAACGGGCTAGAGTCATTGGACAACATCCAAGAATCCAAACTTCCGAGTTCGGAAACTCCTTGGCCCTTGAGTCTCAGATTGGGTGAGGTTTCGGATTTAATTCCACCCACCCACCCGAACATATGCGACCTATCCAAAATTAGGCAAGAGCCCGAGGAAACAAAGACATCATTCTCGGGTCGGGTTCCTCCCGGTTATGAACAGGATAAAGGACTGTCGTGAGGAAGACGCAATTTCATTCTTCTGCAATAATTGCACGGACAAGGAAATCCTCAACGCCATAGGTCACCGTGAAATTACATGCTTTGCTGACTTGGCGTCCATAGTACGAAAGTACTGTGCGATGGAAAGCGCCTGGAAAACCGAATTATGATTTTGGGACAATCTGGCCCTGAATACAAACCCAGTCCGAAATAAAAGGGTGAACTATCGACAGTCACTCGGGTTAAACACCAAAAAACAAAAAACCCCTACAGGGCATGGAACCATACTGGAGGGATGGCTCAATGGACCCTGTAAAATTCATAATCTGAGAGGCGCCACACCAACTCATAGCCTTAGAGCATGTTGGATACTCCGGCAGGTGGCCAAAAGTGGCGAAGAGCTTCTAACCCTAGAATCCACAGAGCACCAGCCCAGGGATACCAGTACGGTATTAACAGTCTTCGAGACTTTCACATCAAATAATATCTGAAACAAACACTCCATGAGCCTTGCCGAAGTCTACCAAGTAGCAACGATAAACCCATGGAGTGACACAGCTATTACCTTTAATGCGAGTGGCGAACCTAAATTCCGAACAGCCCGAGCACCAGCCGCATTGGTCCTCAGTCCAAGAGTGGACGGCTTTCGCCTTACCAAGGTACTCATGGACGGTGGCAGCGGATTGAACCCCATTTGCGAGGAAACCCTTCGAAAAATGGAAATAGACTAGAGCCGCATTGAGCGAAGCAGCACAACCTTTAGAGGAATAATCCCTAGTCGGGAAGTGTGCTGTTCAGGAAAAATCACACTGGATGTGGTGTTCGACACGCCGGATAATTACAGGTCCGAGGAGGTCACGTTCCAAGTGGCCCCGTTCAGCAGTGGATACCACGCTCTATTAGGGCGAGAGGCATTCACAATTTTTCAAGCTATACCCCATTACGGGTACATGAAGCTCAAAATGCCCGGGCCCAGCGGAATCATAACTCTTGCTAGTGACCGGACATAGCACTCGCGCTGAAAATAAGACAGCCAAGACTTTGGCCCTTGAGGCACTATCCAAAGCCCTAGCGGCCGAGGAACTGATCGCGCTGCGCTCCACGGTGAACAGGGACGACGTGATACTTTATAAAAGATCCAAGTCCACCTCCTTTAAACCGGCGGACGAAATAGTCAAATTCCAAGTCCATCCAACGGACCCTACAAAAACGGCCTCCATCGGGGCGCAATTAAACCCCGATGTAGACGCCACACTACGAGAATTCCTACGCGAAAATTGGGACATTTTTGCCTGGCACCCTTCAGACATGCCAGGAATCCCACGCCGGCTTGTCGAGCACAGCCTAAACATCCTAAAAGGATTCAAGACAGTCAAGCAAGCTCTTCGGCGTTTCTCCGAACCTAAGAGAAAAGCCATGGGAGAGGAGCTAGCCAAACTATTGGAGGCCGGATTCATCAGAGATATAAAACATCTGGGCTGGCTAGCAAACCTGGTGATGGTACCAAAGAAGGACAAATCCTGGCGCCTATGCGTCGATTTGAAGGACCTCAACAAGGCTTGCCCAAAGGATCCCTTCCCCCTCCCCCGCATCGATCAAATTATCGACGCTACCGCAGGACACGATTCATTGTGCTTCCTCAACGCATACTCCGGCTACCATCACATTAAGATGGCAGAGCCTGACCAAGCCGCAACGGCATTCATCACCCCATACGGCCCATTCTGCTTCAACACAATGCCCTTCGGCTCAAAACGCATGGCGCAACATATCGGTAGCATGATTCAGACATGTCTGGCAAACCAGATCGGCAAAATAGTGGAGGCATACGTAGATGATGTGGTCGTCAAAACCAAGCATGTAGAAACTCTAGTAGACGACTTGAGGCTCACATTCTTTAACCTCCGAACATATGACATCAAGCTTAACCTGGAAAAATGCGTTTTAAATCGTACCCGGTAGGAAAGCTCTTGGGCTTCATTGTATCCGGTAGAGGAATTGAAGCAAACCCAGCCAAGATCCGAGCTCTGTCACAATTGGATATCCCAAAGGACCTCAAACAAATACAAAATTATTTGGATGCGTGGCGGCTCTAAGCCGCTTTATCTCCCACTTGGGAGAAAAGGCATTACCCTTTATCGCCTCCTCCGGCGCACGAACACTTCGAGTGGGCCGGATGCCGCCATGACGGACTCGAAGAAATAAAGGCCATATTGGCAACAAACCCGGTCCTGGCCGCGCCTAACATCGGCGAACCAATGCTACTATACATCGCGGCAACTCATCAAGTTGTAAGCGCAGTGCTTGTCGTCGAACGAGGAACGGACGGACACAAATTCCCCCTCCAAAAGCCAGTTTACTACGTGTCCACTGTCCTCACTCCATGCAAGTCACGGTATCCGCATTATCAAAAGATAGCGTACGCGGTGTTTATGGCATCCCGGAAGCTGCGACACTACTTTCAAGAGTGTTCGATAACAGTAGCCTCCGAAGTACCTCTTAACAACATTATAAACAACCGCGACGCGACGGGCCGGATTGCCAAATGGGCCATTGAGCTCCTCCTGTTTGACATAACCTATAAGCCACGGCGAGCTATTACGCAAGTTTTGGCCGACTTCGTCGCCGAATGGACTGAAGCCGAACTCTCTAAAGAGTACGCCACATATTCCAACTGGATCATGCACTTCGACGGCTCCAAAATGTTGGCCGGTTTGGGAGCTGGCGTCGTTCTGACGTCCCCAACAGGAGATACAGTTCAATACATACTCCAGATAATGTATACGGACTCCAACAACGCAGCCGAATATGAGGCCCTTCTACATGGTCTCCGGATGGCAGTCTCCATGGGCATTCAACGCCTAGAGGTGCGCGAGGGATTGAACCTCGCGATATCCCAAATAAATGGAGACTTTGATGCCAAGGATCCGAAAATGGCAGCTTATCAGAACGCCATCCTAAAAATGTCAGCTCGGTTCGAAGGGCTCGAATTTCACCATATAGCTCGGGAAAACAATCAGGCAGCAGATGTCTTGGCACGCATTGGCGCAAAGCGCGATGCCGTCCCCCCCCCCCCCCAATATCTTCTTAGAGAGGTTGTTCAAGACATCTGTATTATGGGAAGGGGAGTCTAGAAATAACAGCCGGGCCCAACCGCCTTTGCCCGACACGAACATTCTGGCACAACCGAGGCTCTACCAACGAAGTAACATCTTTAGCCCACGTAATAATGGCAGTCATTGCCCCGTGGACAGAACCATTCCTAGCCTACCTAATCAGGCAGGAGCTTCCAGAGGACCAAAACGAGGCACGCTACATAGTGCGGCGATCTAAAGCCTATAAAGTCCATGAGGGAGAGCTTTATAAGAAAAGCACTACCGGAGTCCTTCAAAGGTGTATCTCCGAAGAGGAAGGGAGGAATCTCTGGCTGAAATTCATGCGGACTCGGCGGGCACCACGCCGCAGCCGGGCCCTTGTAAGCAAGGCCTTCCAGACAGGATTTTATTGGCCCGGCGGCGGGCAGATGCTCAGGACTTAGTCCAACGATGCGTCGGCTGCCAGCTCTTTGCTAACCAAAGCCACATGCCACCCACCGCCCTCCAAACTATACCCATCACCTGGCCCTTCACGGTCTGGGGGCTTGACATGGTTGGACCCCTTAAAGGAGGAACCCACAAGCAAAAATACCCTCATTCATGGTGGATAAATTCACCAAATGGATAGAGGCCAAGCACATTAAGACGGCCGAATCCGGACGGTGATAGACTTCATATCGGGGTCGTACACCGTTATGGCGTCCCCACAGGATCATCACCGATAACGGCCACGAACTTTACGGCCGACGA
The DNA here is from genome assembly GCA_021605145.1 of Aegilops bicornis. Classification (NCBI taxonomy): domain Eukaryota; kingdom Viridiplantae; phylum Streptophyta; class Magnoliopsida; order Poales; family Poaceae; genus Aegilops; species Aegilops bicornis. Next base: position 669,367,543 of record CM038671.1, on the reverse strand, counting down.
GGTCAAACTCTGGTGCAAAAACATGGGCATCAAGCTTGACTATGCTTCAGTCTATCACCCACAAACTAACGGTCAAGTCGAGCGAGCAAATGGTCTAATTATGAGCGGCATTAAACCCATATTAGTGCGGTTCCTCAAGGAATCTAACACGCACTGGGTAGAGGAGCTCGACTCCGTACTCTGGGGGCTGCGGACCACGCCGAATCGCACCACCGGATTCACACCATTCTTTATGGTATACGGCGCAGAGGCAGTTCTGCCCTGTGACATAATTCATGACTCACTTCCCGTGCGCATGTACGAAGAAAGAGAAGCCGAACTCGATCGGCAGGACAGTTTGGGCGCCTTGGAGGAGGAGCGTGACGTGGCAAAAGCCCGTTCCACATTCTATCAACAGCAGGCTCGAAGATATCAAAGCAGAGAAGTATGGGCCAAAACTTACAATGTTCGCGAGTTAGTTCTACGCCCGTCGGACAAGAAAAAGGACAAACTCAAGCCCAAATGGGAAGGTCCCTTTAGTATTGACCAAGTCTGGCGGTGGAGCGTACCGTCTGTGAGATGCATAGGATAACCAACTCGAGCCGAACCCATGGAACGCAGCCCGTCTCCGAAGATTCTACGCCTAGCGCCGGACTCTGTGTTCGTCTTCTTCCTCTGTCTATTTTTTTACACATTAGTTGTCTTATATTTCTCTTCTTCTCCCTCCCTTTCCCTTACAGCCTTTAAGGGCTCGTTCGCGCCTCGTTCGCACACAATTGACGCGCTATCCACGCTCGTTATACATGGGGGCTTCATTAACAGAAGCCTACTTATGCGGGCTTCACGCCCAACACATGTGTCACACTTCCGCATGTACCTTTTATTCACCATTATATGCATCGATATGACTTAAGTTTTGGCCAAGCTTAGGTTGCACGGCTCTGTGCTTACCCCTATGTTCCCAATTGTTCGGCTAGGGCGGTAAAGGGAGCACCTCTGCGATTATTCTTTGTCGAAGCCGGATGTGTACCTCAGGTGGTGAAGCCGAAAGCTAAGCGTTCTTAAGGGAATATTCGATCGGTGAACTAAAAGATGATTTCTCACTTGTTTATTTATCTGCCCCGGATGCTTTTACGCTTTTTTTCGCAGTCCGGACATGCACTTTAGGGCATGCCTTCGAGGAAAGGAACCCCTAACGGAACTATTCTCCCTAGAAGATGTTTCTTACTAACCATGTAATATAACATAACTAGTTGGGCACTTATGCATTAAAGCACTAATGACCCCTACTCACGGTCTCCATGCATGCCCCGGTTCTTATATAACCGAGAGGGTATTCGGACACACTCGGACTATCGGGTCCCGAGGTTGAAGTGAAAAGGTCCGCCATGACAAGCGATCTACAATCCGGCTAGAAGGAATTTTACATGTCATCTTAAATTACATAGTCAATTTGGTGAGCATATTCCTCTTCAATACCATCCAACAGGCTGTCTAGTTTACGATCCTGTTGGGAATATTAACAGCCAACTCTACTTGGCCGTACACTAAGCTCACTGGGATCTCCTTCCCATCGGCCCCCACGGGTCCGACCTCGGCCATGTGGTTTGGGTCAGCCTTCGTGTACCGCGTCTTCACCATGGCCTGTGCCTCCACAGCACCTTGACGGCAGGTGATATCTTCCATAATCGGAGCGCGCGCGCTCCCTTAAGCCTCTCGCAAGCTCTCCAAGGCCTTGGGCATGGAGACAGATAGCCACAAGGCCTGGGCGACGCCTTTCATCACTGCCGAACTCGTTAAATGCGCAGTTGAAAGAGCTTCGGGAAGAAGGTCACCCAGAGAACCGGGCATTTCCTCTGCGGACGACATTCGTGAGCATACCTCTGAGACATAACTCTGTTAGTCGACTTCCTCGCTGAACTCTTTTTCAAAGTTCGTTCAAGCACTTACTAAAAATGCCACGTCGAAGCCGTCGATTCTCCTTCACGGAGTCAAGCGGCTGAGCACGAACATCCTTTAGTTCCTCGCCCGGTGGGTGTTGGCATCTTGGAGATTATTCTTCTCCTGCCTCACCCTTGTAAGCACGCTCTCGCTTGACCTTTAACCGCACAAGAGTTTTTGCTTATGCGGATCTACTCGGCGCCATCTGCAATGATATTGTCGAGATATGCACACACGCCGCACTTCACAACATACTTATCTTTCGGCGTATATTACAGGAGGGGTCTCCTTGGCCTCCCCTGCCGCGGCTAGTGCAGCCTCAAGTTGGGCTTTGCACTCTTCCAGCTCCTGGGATAGTTTGGTATTCTTTTTTGTAAGATCCTGCATAACAAATGATCCTTAAATCAGTTCTTCTAATGGTTTCAAGTCTCGGGGGCTAGTGACATATATAACCAGCAAATTTTCTCACCCGTATGTCTTTCACATACTGCTCCGTGGCTCTGGCTAGGCCATTTTGAGCGGCACGGAGGTACGCATCTCCCGAATTGAAGGCATCCAATGCCTCTTGGGAGAAACAAGCGTCACGAAGAACTGTCCGGTGACGCATGTGATTCATGGCACTCTCCACCTCGGAATTGGTGGCGGACAATCTGTCCGCATCCTCTATCGGAGGCGTCCAAGCGCAAGCCCGTGTTCGGCTCGCTTCGGACACGGCTTTGGAGCCTGGCTGGTGGAGGCTCGATTGGCAATCTCTCCGGATATAGTCCGGCGAGCCCTCTTTTTCCTTAAAAAAGGAGAGCACGGGCGTTAGTATGCATCGTAAGAATAATACCTTGGAATAAGGCAGCGCGCCTTGCTGCTGCGCCGGTGCCTCGACCTGGACTGCGTGTCTCTTTAGCCTACCCTCCCTTGCGGTCCCCTGTTGGCTAGTCGCCGCAGGTTTGGCATTCCGCCTCGGGATCCTCCCCCGTGAAACATTATTGGTATACAGTGATCAAAAATAAGCACGGAGGGATCATCTTCGAAGTATTGGGACTTCGGTCTCGATTACTTGTGAGGCGGGGAGCAGTCCAGGATAATCGGCTGTAATAGCCACCAAGGCATTGTCGATGCTCGGTTGGTGAAATACCCCATCGATCAGCTCCACGGATATGTCCGGATCCTCTTGGGAGGCCGGATCGAGGGACCGTTCCGGATCCTCGGGTTGTGGAGGAGGGCTGTTTATGTCCTTTACGGCCCGGCGCAATTCCTGCGTCGAAATCACAAGATAAGATACTTAACTACGGGAATATGGAACAGATGGGCAAAAAGAAGTGTCCGCTTACCCAGCTTGGAGGATTGTACATAGAAAATCCACCCTGTGGATTGACGCGAAGGAACTCCTCCTCTTCTCCCTTGTACAATGCGGATAAGATCTTCGTCAGAGAGGCAACCAATCCCGGCCCCTTACGGCCGCAGCGGGTGGCATCATCCTCCCTGTTGAAATCCCACATGGGGTGGCCTCTATACTAAAGCGGCTGCACCCCCCGCATAATGCATGTGGCCATGACCCCGATCATGGTCAGTCCGGAATGAGCTAACAACCTTATCCGGCTCATCAGGTAAAGGACGTCCTTGTCATTTTCCCTCACGAGGGCTCCGTGGGCCTTGGCTTAGGCGCTTCTTCAAAGGAGCATTACTAAACTTCGGGAGGCCGATCCGAGCGAAGTGCAGCGGGGGCGTCTTCTATATAAAACCATTCTGAAGGCCAGTCTTCAGACGCCTTCCTTGGGGTTCCGGATAGATATCCGGTCCCGACGATGCGCCATAGTTCGGCTCCGCCCACTTGATATATCAGCCCCTCCTGAGAACGGGCTGGGTAGAAACGACTTCTTCCACGGCGAAATGAGCCTCGATGCCCAAAAACAGCTCGCAAAGGGCTCTGAAGCCTGCAATATGCAATATGGAGGCGGCGTAAGGTTGTGCAAGCTGGAGGTCAGAACTCTGTGGAGCCCCAGGAGAAACGGATGAATTGGAAATCCGAGCCCTCTTATCAGATAAGGGACAAGGCATACCCGCTCTCCTTTGGAGGGACTGGGGGCGCTCTCCGCTTGCTCTCCGCCATTATAGGTGGCAAGTCCGGCTCGAACCGGGACCATGAAGGCTGGGGGAAGGAATCCCTTGGTTTGGAGCGTCGCTAGCTCGCTGTGCGGGACGGAACATCTCTCCCAACCTCCATGTTGAGGGCTGGGAGGGCGAGAGGAGGAGTTGCGTCGACCGGCCATGATGGAATGGATCTCTGTCGGATGCGCTCCGATGAATTCTCGCGAAGGGAAGATGGTGTGATTCGGATCTAAATCCTTGTCTCTTTTATAGGCAGCTCATTTGCGCAGCTAGGGGGGTAAATGTAAAAACACCCTGGCTTTTCGCATTCGTTTGACACGTGGAAGACGGCCAATATTGGGCGTGGAAGCCAAGGAGCGAAATATTCACGAGAAGCCGGACATTATTCAACAGGTACACAGAATTTGGAGAAGAACCCGCCTTGCAATGCTGAAGACAATCTGCGCGCCGGACCCATCATCATTGAAGCCTGGTTCGGGGGCTACTGAGGGAGTCCTGGATTAGGGGGTGTCCGGATGGCCGGACTATAACCTTTGGCCGGACTCCTGGACTATGAAGATACAAGATTGAAGACTTCGTCCCGTGTCCGGATGGGACTTTCCTTGGCGTGGAAGGCAAGCTTGGCGATACGGATATGTAAATCTCCTCCTATTGTAACCGACTCTGTGTAACCCTAGCCCTTTCCTGTGTCTATATAAACCGGAGGGTTTTAGTCCGTAGGACGAACAACAATCATACCATAGGCTAGCTTCTAGGGTTTAGCCTCTCCGATCTCGTGGTAGATCTACTCTTGTACTACACATATCATCAATATTAATCAAGCAGGAGTAGGGTTTTACCTCCATCGAGAGGGCCCGAACCTGGGTAAAAACATCATGTCCCTTGTCTCCTGTTACCATCCGCCTAGACGCACAGTTCGGGACCCCCTACCCGAGATCCGCTGGTTTTGACACTGACAGCTATGTTATGGATGAAGAAACTGCTAGAGACTTTCTTGCTTGCAATGATAGAAGTGATCTTAAGAAATTATTAGCTAAGCTGAAACAAAAAACTTTGAATGCTAGAATGAAATATGATCCTGCTTATGCTACTTCACCTATCTTTGTTACTGATAAGGATTATGAATTCTCTATTGATCCTGATGTAATTACTTTGGTTGAATCTGATCCTTTCTATGGCTATGAATCTGAAACTGTTGTGGCACATCTTACTAAATTAAATGATATAGTCACCCTGTTTACTAATGATGAGAAAACTCGCTACTATTATATCCTCAAAATATTTCCGTTCTCATTAAAGGGTGATGCTAAGATATGGTTTAATTCTCTTGATCCTGGTTGTGTGCGTAGTCCCCAGGATATGATTTATTACTTCTCTGCTAAATATTTCCCGGCTCATAAGAAACAAGCTGCTTTAAGGGATATATATAATTTTGTGCAATTTGAAGAAGAGAGTCTCCCACAAGCTTGGGGGAGGCTTCTCCAATTACTTAATGCTTTGCCTGATCATCCTCTCAAGAAAAATGAAATATTTGATATCTTTTATAATGGACTAATCGATGCTTCCAGAGACCACCTTGATAGTTGTCTGGTTACATTTTCGGGGAAAGAACACGGATGAAGCTGAAATTCTATTGAATAATATGTTGACCAATGAAAATAATTGGACACTTCCTGAACCAACTCCTAAGCCAACCCCGAAGAAAAGGGGCGTTCTATTTCTCAGTCCTGAAATATGCAAGAGGCAAATAAATCTATGAAGGAAAAAGGTATAGAAGCTGAAGATGTTAAGAATTTACCTCCTATTAAAGAAATACATGGTCTTAATTTACCGCTTGTTGAAGAAATATATGATCTTAATTCATCACCTATTGAAGAAACACATGGTCTTGATAACCCGACACAGGTAGTAAAGGTAAATTCTCTCTATAGATATGATAAAGCTGAAATCCCTCCTACTAAGTTTGCTAGCCAATGCCTAGATGAGTTTGATAATTTTATGGTTAAGCAAGAAGATTTTAATGCTTATTTTGCTAGACAATTAAAACAAAATGCTTATATGATTGAACACTTGGGTGATTATATGTCTAGAGTTAAAGGTGAACTTAAACTCATTAGTAAACATGCTTCTATGGTTACCACTCAAGTAGAACAAGTACTTAAAGCTCAAAATGATTTGCTCAATGAATTGAATAGTAAGAATAATGACTTTTTTGTCAGAGTTGCTACTAGAACTGGTAAAATGACTCAGGAACCTTTGTATCCTGAAGGCCATCCTAAGAGAATTGAGCAAGATTCTCAGAGAAATAATGTAGATACACCTAGTCCTTCTAAAGAGAAGAAAAAGAAAAATGATAGGACTTTGCATGCTGCTAGTGAACCTATTGCTGAACCACCTGAGAATCCAAATGATATTTCTATTTCTGATGTTGAAACATAATCTGGTAATGAACATGAACCTAGTGATAATGTTAATGATGATGTTCATGTTGATTCTCAACCTAGCAATGATAATGATGTAGAAATTGAACCTGCTGTTGATCTTGATAACCCACAATCAAAGAATCAACATTATGATAAGAGAGACTTTGTCGCTAGGAAGCACGGTAAAGAAAGAGAACCATTGGTTCAGAAGCCCATGCCTTTTCCTCCCAAACCATCCAAGAAAAAGGATGATGAGGATTTTGAGCGCTTTGCTGAAATGATTAGACCTATCTTTTTGCGTATGCGATTAACTGATATGCTCAAAATGAATCCTTATGCTAAGTATTTGAAGGAAATTTTTAGTAATAAAAGAAAGATACCGGAAGCTGAAATTTTCATCATGCTTGCTAATTATACTTTTAAGGGTGGAATACCTAAGAAACTTGGAGATCCAGGAGTACCAACTATACCATGCTCCATTAAAAGAAACTATGTTAAGACTGCTTTATGTGATCTTGGAGCCAGTGTTAGTGTTATGCCTCTCTCTTTATATCGTAGACTTGATTTGAATAAGTTGACACCAACTGAAATATCTTTGCAAATGCCCGATAAATCAACTGCTATACCTGTCGGTATTTGTGAGCATGTGCCTGTTGTGGTTGCAAGCGTTACTATTTTAACTGACTTTGTTATTCTTGATATTCCCGAGGACGATAGTATGTCTATTATTCTTGGAAGACCCTTTTTGAATACTGCAGGGGCTGTTATTGATTGCAACAAAGGCAATGTCACTTTTCATGTTAATGGTAATGAGCATACGGTACACTTCCCGAGGAAACAACCTCAAGTCCACAGTATCAATTCTATTGGAAAATTTTCATCGATTATTTTTGGAGGTTTTGAATTTCCTCTTTCTACTGTCAAGAAGAAATATGATATTCTTATTATTGGGGATGTGCATATCCCCGTTGAGGTAACATAGTGTTATTCGAAATTTCTCCGGTTCCATGTTATTCGGAATGAGTTTGTTAACAAGACTTGATCAATCTTGTTAGTGGATTCCTTTTGATGAGCATGAGACGGATGAAGTTAGAAGGCACAACTCTCTGTACCCTTCCTTTACTTTCTGTTATTTAGTTAAAATAAAGTAAAAATAGTATTTTTCTGTTTGTTTTCTAAATTATCCGTGCAATAAAAAATACCCCAAAAATAAAAGTTCTCCAAATGCCCTGCCAATTTAATATGATTTTTTCTAGAACATTTGAAAATATTTGGCACTGAGAACACATCAGGGGGAGCTGACACCTGGCCACGAGGGTCCAGGGCGCGCCCACCCCCCTGGGCATGCCCCCCTGCCTCGTGGGCCCATGGTGGCTCCCCTCCACTAATTCCTGCACCCACACACTCCTTCTTCCTCCCAAAAAAATCACCAACCAGCTCAAGCACGAGTTCTAGCTCATTTTGATCTCCTTTCTCAAAGCACCTCTCACAAAACTATTTTGGGGGATTGTTACTTGGTATGTGACTCCTCCATCGGTCCAATTAGTTTTTGTTCTAGTGCTTTTTTCATTGCAAATTTTTGCTGCCTAGGTGACCATGTTCTTGAGCTTGCATGCCAAATTTATATGGTTCCAAGTAGTTCTAATGCATGATATAGGCTCTAAGCACTTGTAGGAGTAGTTGCTATCAATTTTGTTGAGCTTGGTTCACTTTTATTTGAAGTTACTAAAAATTTCAGAATTTTCAGAAAATGATGAAGAGATTTTTGAGGGGCTCTTCGAGCCGAAGCTCGAAGGATAAGCAAAGTGAAGAAGCAGAGAGGCCCAAATATAATCTACCTCACACCGCGGAGGTTCGGCCGTGTGAATGGCCTTGCGATGATTTCTTGAGAGCGGTAAGGATTTATGATGATTTTTATGAGTTGGCTGAGAATGCAGGCCTCACCAACTTCCTCCGCGACCAACGCAGCAGGTATCTCTTACTCACCAATATCTTTGTGCAAAATTTTCATTTCCATTCTAGGAGGTCACCACCTATGGTGGATTGTTATTTATATGATGAGTATAAGGAGATGACCCTTCTTGAATTCTGTGAGGTTTGCAAGTTACCTTTTCCGGGTTTCGTAGAGGAACCACATAGTAACGATGTGGAGGGGTTTATTGATACAATTATTGTAGGGGAAACGAGGAAGGTTTAGGCCTTGCGAATCACTAGCATGCATTTTCCTGTTCTACGTTACTTTGCTATATTTGCTAGTAGGTGCTTAATTGGTTGCGGAAACTGTGGAAACTTGAGTGTCCCTGACATTATTATTTTGTGCCATGCCTTGTTTCGTGATGATACATTTAGTATGGGTGCTATTGTTGCAAAGCGGTTAAATCTTAACCGTACTAAGGGCCCCATCTTGGGAGGCATCTTCGCCTCGCGCCTCGCTGCATACTATAACATACCTATTAGGCACTATGAGAAAGAAGAAAAGTTTGCCTCCTGTTTTCTAGACTATAAGAGTATGGTAGCGCATGATTTTATTGTTAAGAATAGGGAAAGGGCGCTTAAATACAAACTGTTATTTGATAAGAATCACCCTGAGACTATTACCTTGCCTGATCCTTCCTTATTTGATTTATCTGCAGGCCAATATCTTGTTCCGCTGGCGGCCATCCACGCCTACCGGAACCCTACAGAGCCAGAGCCAGAGCCGGAATCACAATTTGATCCCCCACGACAGTCTAATTACCAGTGGGATCCGGAAGTGATTGCCAACCAGTGGCAACCCGAGGCTTCTTCTCAGTACGACCCCAACTACAACTTCGGATATCCGCCAAGCCAGCCGTGGCAATAGACCAACTTAGGCCAAAAGCCTAAGCTTGGGGGAGTACGTATTTCTCACCGACATTACATTCATTTTCACTCACTCATTGCTAGTTGTCGGTGCTCATACTCTTTCACTGTAATATCCATGCTAGTTTATTTTCCTTTTTATGCTTTCTTCTTGTGTGTTTAAGAAACCTTAAGAAAACCAAAAAAATAGTAATAATTAAAAAGAAAACCCAAAAAGATTTCCCATTCTTCTTTTGCTTGTTGGGAGCTTTCCCATGTAAATAGCTTCATTTCTTTTCTTTTCTTTGGGGATCGATAGGAGAAGACCATAATGAAATTGTTGAAGTGGCTCTTATATGCATTATTGTTGATTTAACCAAGAGCCCATATTGCCTTGTCTTCTCTTGTTTATTGAATGCTCACAGATTCCAGCTTAGTCCAATGCGCGTGCACTATTATTATTATTCACATTGTTCGGTCGTGCAAGTGAAAGGCAATTATGACGATATATGATGGACTGATTGAGATGAGAGAAGCTGGTATGAACTCGACCTCTCTTGTTTTTGTAAATATGATTAGTTCATCATTTCTGATTCAGCCTATTATGAATAAACATGTTTGCAATGACAATTAGAGATTATAGTTGCTTATGCCATGCTTAATTAGCTAGGAGTTTATAATGGTTTACCTTGCGTGTCAACATGCTATTAAAATGGTTGTGATGTGGTATGATAGAACGGTATCCTCCTTTGAATGATTTAGTGACTTGACTTGGCACATGTTCACACATGTAGTTGAAAAAAAAATCAACATAGCCTTCACGATATTTATGTTCATGGTGGATTATATCCTACTCATGCTTGCACTCAATGTTCATTAATTTTAATGCATGTTCATGACTGTTGTCGCTCTCTAGCTGGTCGCTTCCCAGTCTTTTGCTAGCCTTCACTTGTACTAAGCGAGAATACTACTTGTGCATCCAATCCCTTAAACCCCAAAGTTATTCCCTATGAGTCCACCATACCTTCCTATATATGCGGTATCTACCTGTCATTCCAAGTAAATTTGTATGTGCCAAACTCTAAACCTTCAAATGAAATTCTGTTTTGCATACTCAAATAGCTCATGTATCAACTAGGGCTATTTGTATCTTCCATGCTAGGCGGGTTATTCTCAAGAGGAGTGGACTCCGCTCCTCACTCACGAGAAAATGGCTTGTCACCGGGATGCCCAGTCCCATGCTTTATGCAAATCAAATCAAAATAATTGCAAACAAAACTCCCCCGGGACTGTTGTTAGTTGGAGGCACTTGTTGTTTCGAGCAAGCCATGGATTGATGCTTGTTGGTGGAGGGGGAGGGGTTAAAAACTTTACCATTCTATTTGGGAACCGCCTATAATGTGTGTAGCATGGAACATATCGCCATCTCTTGGTTGTTATGTTGACAATGAAAGTATGCCGCTCAAAATATTATTTATCTCTAATTTAAAACCGAGCTCTCGCACCTCTACAAATCCACCTTCCCTCTGCGAAGGGCCTATCTATTTACTTTTATGTTGAGTCATCACCCTCTTATTAAGAGCACCAGCTGGAGAGCACTGCTATCATTTGCATCCATTACTATTAATTTATATTGGGTATGACTATGATTGGATCTCTTTTACCATGAATTACAATGTCTAGTCAGTCCTTGATCTTTAAAGGTGCTCTGCATTTATGTTTTGCGGTCTCAAAAAGGGCTAGCGAGATACCATCTTATTATATCGTATCATGATTGTCTTGAGAAAGTGTTGCCATCCGAGATTTATTATTATTGCTCGCTAGTTGGTTATGCCATTGATATGAGTAAACATGAGACCAAAGTGTTATTGTGAATATGGTTAGTTCATAATCTTTGCTGAAAACTTCAATGCTGGCTTTACATATTTACAACAACAAGAGCAAACAGAGTTTGTAACAGTTTTTCTTTATCACTTTCAGTTTGTCAACTGAATTCCTTGAGGACAAGCAAAAGTTTAAGCTTGGGGGAGTTGATACGTCTCCGTCGTATCTACTTTTCCAAACACTTTTGCCCTTGTTTTGGACTCTAACTTGCATGATTTGAATGGAACTAACCCGGACTGACGCTGTTTTCAGCAGAATTGCCATGGTGTTATCTTTGTGTAGAAACAGAAGTTCTCGGAATGACCTGAAACTTCAAGGAGATTATTTTTGGAAATAATAAAAAATACTGGCGAAAGAATCAAGGCCAGGGGGCCACACCCTTTCCATGAGGGTGGGGGGCGCGCCTGCCCCCCCTGGGCGCGCCCCCTGCCTCGTGGCCCCCCTGGAGCTCCACCGACCTCAACTCCAACTATATATTCGTGTTCGGGGAGAAAAAAATCATCACGTTTTACGATACGGAGCCGCCGCCAAGCCCTAAACTCTCTCGGGAGGGCTGATCTGGAGTCCGTTCGGGGCTCCGGAGAGGGGAATCCGTCGCCATCGTCATCATCAACCATCCTCCATCACCAATTTCATGATGTTCACTATCGTCCATGAGTAATTCCATCGTAGGCTTGCTGGACGGTGATGGGTTGGATGAGATTTATCATGTAATCGAGTTAGTTTTGTTAGGGTTTGATCACTGGTATCCACTATGTTCTGAGATTGATGTTGCTATGACTTTGCTATTCTTAATGCTTGTCACTAGGGCCCGAGTGCCATGATTTCAGATCTGAACCTATTATGTTTTCATGAATATATGTGAGTTCTTGATCCTATCACCTACTATGTGTTATGATCCGGCAACCCCGAAGTGACAATAATCGGGACCACTCCCGGTGATGACCGTAGTTTGAGGAGTTCATGTATTCACTATGTGTTAATGCATTGGTCCGGTACTCTATTAAAAGGAGGCCTTAATATCCCTTAGTTTCCATTAGGACCCCGCTGCCACGGGAGGGTAGGACAAAAGATGTCATGCAAGTTATTTTCCATAAGCACGTATGACTATATTCGGAATACATGCCTACATTACATTGATGAATTGGAGCTGGTTCTGTGTCACCCTAATTTATGACTGTTACATGATGAACCGCATCCGGCATAATTCTCCATCACCGATCCAGTGCCTACGAGCTTTTCACATATTGTTCTTCGCTTATTTACTTTTCCGTTGCTACTGTTACAATCACTACAAAACCCAAAAATATTACTTTGCTACCGTTACCAAGTTACTTCCATACTACTTTGCTACTAAATACTTTCTTTGCAGATACTAAGTTATCTAGGTGTGGTTGAATTGACAACTCAACTGCTAATACTTGAGAATATTCTTTGGCTCCCCTTGTGTCGAATCAATAAATTTGGGTTGAATACTCTATCCTCGAAAACTGTTGCAATCCCCTATACTTGTGGGTTATCAAGATGTATGTGCTTTCTTCTAATTTATGCTTTTGAGCGCATGGCCCTCTGCTAAGGTTACAGTCAGGACCCTCTTGCTTTGGACATATCTTATAATTTCTATTGCATAAGTGTGCCAACTGCTGACTTGATTCATGCGCCTTTTCATGGCCCTCTGCTGTATCACAAGTATAACATCGTGAGTTCTGTATTTTGCAGGCTCCTGCAGCTGGTAATGACGATGACAACAATGTTGACCTTTTTGGAACTGAAGAAGAGTTCAAGGCAACTGAACAGCGTCTTTGGCAAAGTGAGCAGTTCTTGCAAGAAGAAAGAATGTATGTTATCCTACATTCTTTGTATTCTACCGACTCATTTATAGCTTTCACGTATTCTTGCTGGTGTACTGTGCTGGTAGTTGGCTCCTTTCTTTTCTCTTCTTTCGCCATCGTACCCATCTTGTTGATCTGATGTGTATCTATCAATTTGATGTAGCGTTGTCGTCTTATTTTCATGACGGCGTGGTGTCTCGACGCATGATGGATTCACTCACATGGAGGAAGCTTTTCTCCGCTACTCCGGCGACAAGCGCACAATCTTTTGGGTCCATGGCGCCACCGGTAAACAAGGTATGTCCTGTTCCGTTGATAGATCAGTTCATCTTGCTTTTAAAATTCTTACACTAGGATTTGCTCAAATTCTATCAAGACAACAGTGGAAATTGAATTTATTTATTTGAAATGCATGCCATTTCTCCCTGATCATTAGTTCATGTATCTTGATGATGTAAACCTGGTGTCGTTTAATCTTTTTCCATAAACCAGTCATTTGGGAGTTTATTGCAAGCTATAACATCTTGATGCGGAATTGCAGATTGTGTTCTTGCTATAATTTGTTACAACTTATATTTTTATAATATTCCATGTAAATCAGAATATCCTTGATGTGCATACCTTGATTTTTTAATGTTAGGGGCCAAAATATATATCCTTAATTAGTTCTTCCTCTGTACAGTGTAGGTGATAGTAACCCTTTTATGAATATATATTTATTTTAGACTCTAGCTCAGCTCTGCGCATTATATAAGGAGTTAAATTTGCCGGTTAAAATATTTGTGCTATTGAAAGTGCAACTATCCCTAGGTGGTTTTGGTAATTCATAACAACATATAGCTCATTGAGCTAATGCTATTCCAAGACAAATATTTCAGGAAAGCTCAATGAATGGCATGGCATGGATGATGAAAGTGGATCCCTCAAAATATTAAGGACAAAGGATTGGCTCAAGCTCAAAAGCTCAAGTCTCTACATTTCACATTTTAGTGATCCAAGATCACATTGAGTCCATAGGAAAAGCCAATACTATCAAGGAGGGATGAGGTGTTGCTTAATGAGCCTCTTGCTTCATGTGCTTAGTGATATGCTCCAAAACGCTCCACTAATTTCTCACATCCAAATATGACCTAAACCTAAAGTCAAACTCGGCCCTACTGATTCTTTCTATCCGGCGCCACCGAGTTCAATTGTCATAGCCACTGCCACAAACCCTAGGCAAATCGGTCTCACCGATAGGGATCTCGGTCTCACCGAGATAGGATTGTATTCTCTTTGTTTCCATTCGTAACGTTTCGGTCTAACCGAAGTGAGTGATCGGTCCCACCGAGATTGCAATGTAAACTCTCTGTTTCCCTTTCGTAACTTTTCGGTCCCACCGAAAGAGCGAATCGGTCCCACCGAGTTTACCTGACCAACTCTTTGGTTAGCTAATTACCAAATTCGGTCTCACCGAGTTTGTGTAATCGGTCTCACCGAGATTACGTTATGCCCTAATCCTAACCATATCGGTCCTACCGAGTTGCATGTGAGTCCCACTGAAAACCCTAACGGTCACTAGGTTTACTGAATTGGTCTGACCGAGTTTGTTGATTCGGTACCACCGAGTTTGGTAAATTGTGTGTAACGGTTAGATTTTGTGTGGAGGCTATATATACCCCTCCACCTCCTCTTCATTCGTGGAGACAGCCATCAGAACAAACCTACAGTTCCAACTTACCAGTTAGAGAGAGAACCACCTACTCATGTGTTGAGGCCAAGATATTCCATTCCTACCATATGAATCTTGATCTCTAGCCTTCCCCAAGTTGCTTTCCACTCAAATCTTCTTTCCACCAAATCCAAATCCTGTGAGAGAGAGTTGAGTGTTGGGGAGACTATCATTTGAAGCACAAGAGCAAGGAGTTCATCATCAACACACCATTTGTTACTTCTTGGAGAGTGGTGTCTCCTAGATTGGCTAGGTGTCACTTGGGAGCCTCCGACAAGATTGTGGAGTTGAACCAAAGAGTTTGTAAGGGCAAGGAGATCGCCTACTTCGTGAAGATCTACCGCTAGTGAGGCAAGTCCTTCGTGGCGGCGGCCATGGTGGGATAGACAAGGTTGCTTCTTCGTGGACCCTTCGTGGGTGGAGCCCTCCGTGGACTCGCGCAACCGTTACTCTTCGTGGGTTGAAGTCTCCATCAACGTGGATGTACGATAGCACCACCTATCGGAACCACGACAAAAACATCCGTGTCTCCAATTGCATTTGAATCCTCCAAACCTTTCCCTTTACATTCTTGCAAGTTGCATGCTTTAATTTCCGCTGCCTATATACTCTTTGCATGCTTGCTTGAATTGTGTGAAGATTGCTTGACTTGTTCAAAGATAGCTAAAATCTGCCAAAGTCTAAAATTGGGAAAAGGTTAAGTTTTTAATTGGTCAAGTAGTCTAATCACCCCCTCTAGACATACTTCAAGGTCCTACAAGTGGTATCAGAGCCTTGGTCTCCATTTGCTTTGATTTCCATAGCTTTTGGTGGTCATAGCCTTGGTTTCACAACCTAGGAGAGTATGGCGTCTAGCAAGGGAAATTATCACCGTAGAGGTCCTTACTTTGATGGCACTAATTTTGCTAGTTGGAAGCAAAAGATGAAAATGCATATTCTGGGACATAACCCCGCCGTTTGGGCTATTGTGTGTATTGGTTTGCAAGGTGAATTCTTTGATGGGAGAGAATCGAACCGTGAAGCTAGCGCGGAAGAGTTGAAGATGCTGCAATACAACGCTCAAGCTTGTGATATCCTCTTCAATGGCTTGTGCCCCGAAGAATTCAACAAAATCAGTCGTCTTGAGAATGCAAAGGAAATTTTGGATACTTTGATTGATATGCATGAAGGTACCGACTCCGTCAAGGAATCCAAGTTGGATGTGCTCCAAAGTCAGCTTGACAAGTTCAAAATGAAGGATGGTGAAGGTGTCATTTGAAATGTACTCTAGGCTTGCTCTTATCACAAATGAGATTGCCGGCTTAGGAAGTGAAGAGATGACCGATGATTCATTATCAAGAAGATCCTAAGAGCATTGGATGGAAAATATGATACCGTGTGCACATTGATCCAAATGATGCCAAATTACAAAGATCTCAAGCCAACGGAAGTCATTGGAAGAATTGTTGCTCATGAGATGTCACTCAAGGATAAGGAGGAACTTCATAACAAGTCAAGTGGTGCTTACAAAGCCTCATGTGAAGCCCCCACATCATCAAGTGAGAAACAAACCTTCAATGAAGAATTGAGCTTAATGGTGAAGAACTTCAACAAATTCTACAAGAGTAGAAGCAAAGAAAGAAGCTCTAAGTCAAGGTCCTACAATGGCAAAAGATCTTCTAGTCGAGAGTGCAACTGCTACAATTGTGGGAGACTCGGACACTATTCCAATGAGTGTACGGCACCCTACAAAAGAAGAGAAGATTCTCCCAAGAGAAGAAGTAGAAGAGAAGAATCACCACCAAGAGAGAGAAGGAGTAGAGATGATCGTTATGAACGAAGACCCTCACGGAGAAGCAAGGATTCAGAAAGATAGGACAAGTCATCAAAGAGCTACACAAAACGAAGACATCAAGCTCACGTTGGTGAATGGGTATCTGGCTCCGACTCCGATAATCACTCCGAGAGAAGCTATCACCCTGACTCCGAATACACTCAAGATGAAGGTGTTGCCGGTCTAGTACTTGTGTCAACCAACTCCTACGACATATTTGAATCACCAAATGAAGGAATTGGTAGATGCTTCATGGCCAAAGGTCCTAAGGTAACACACCCCGAGTATGTTGATTTTAATAGTGATGAAGATGACTTGCTAGGTGATGATGATTTACTTGTTGACAACTCTAGTGATGAATACTATGATGAAATGTCAATTAATCATGCTAATCAAGATGAAACGATTGACAATGATAAGTAGAAGATTGAGCTTCTAACTAAAGAACTAAACACTCTTAAGTTAGCTCATGAAACTATCTTCGAAGATCATCGAGAACTTTTAAGGGCTCATGAGAAGTTACGCTTTGAAAAGCTCAATCTTGAGCAAGAGCATGAGTTCCTAAAAGCAATCAATGATGATCTCCGTAAGAAAAGTTCTTCTTACATTGCCAAGCGTTTACTCTTATCTACTTACTGTTGGGGAACGTAGTAATTTCAAAAAAATTCCTACGCACACGCAAGGATCATGGTGATGCATAGCAACGAGAGGGGAGAGTATCGTCCACGTACCCTCGTAGACCGTAAGCGGAAGCGTTATGACAACGCGGTTGATGTAGTCGTACGTCTTCACGATCCGACCGATCCAAGTACCGAACATACGGCACCTCCGAGTTGACACGCTCAGCTCGATGGCGATCCCGGACTCGATCCAACAAAGTGTCGGGATGAGTTCCGTCGACCTGACGGCGTGGTGGCGATGATGATATTCTATCGGCGAGGGCTTCGCCTAAACTCCATGACGATATGACCGAGGTGGAATATGGTGGAAGGGGCACCGCACACGGCTAAGGAATGATCCGTAGATCAACTTGTGTGTTCAGGGTGCCCCTTGCCCCTGTATATAAAGGAGGGAGGGGGAGGTGCGGCCGGCCCCCAAGGGGTGCGCCTGGAGGAGTCCTACTCCCACCGGGAGTAGGACTCCCCCCCTCTTGCCTTGTTGGAGAAGGAAAGGGGGAAGGGGAAAGAGGAAGGGGGCCCCCCCTCTCCTTGTCCTATTCGGACTAGGGGGGAGGGCGCCTTGACCTGCCGGCCGCCCTCCTCTTCTCCCTTATGGCCCACTAAGGCCCATTATCCCCGGGAGGGTTCCGGTAACCTCGATGTTCCGGTAAAATCCCGATTTCACCCGGAACCATTCCGATATCCAAATATAGGCTTCCAATATATCAATCTTTATGTCTCGACCATTTCGAGACTCCTCGTCACGTCCGTGATCACATCCGGGACTCCGGACAAACTTCGGTACATCAAAACTCATAAACTCATAATAAATTGTCATCGTAACGTTAAGTGTGCGGACCCTACGGGTTCGAGAACTATGTAGACATGACCTAGAACTATTCTCGATCTATAACCAATAGCGGAACCTGGATGCCCATATTGGTTCCTACATATTCTACGAAGATCTTTATCGGTCAAACCGCATAACGACATACGTTGTTCCCTTTGTCATCGGTATGTTACTTGCCCGAGATTCGATCGTCGGTATCCAATACCTAGTTCAATCTCGTTACTGGCAAGTCTCTTTACTCGTTCCGTAATACATCATCTAGCAGCCAACTTATTAGTTGCAATGCTTGCAAGGCTTATGTGATGTGTATTACCGAGAGGGCCAGAAGATACCTCTCCGGCAATCGGAGTGACAAAACCTAATCTCGAAATACGCCAACCCAACATGTACCTTTGGAGACACCTGTAGTACTCCTTTATAATCACCCGGTTACGTTGTGACGTTTGGTAGCACCCAAAGTGTTCCTCCGGTAAACGGGAGTTGCATAATCTCATAGTTACAGGAACATGTATAGGTCATGAAGAAAGCAATAGCAATATACTAAACGATCAAGTGCTAGGCTAACGGAATGGGTCATGTCAATCACATCATTCTCCTAATGATGTGATCCCATTAATCAAATAACAACGCATGTCTATGGTTAGGAAACATAACCATCTTTGATTAATGAGCTAGTCAAGTAGAGGCATACTAGTGACTATATGTTTGTCTATGTATTCACACATGTATCATGTTTCCGGTTAATACAATTCTAGCATGAATAATAAACATTTATCATGATATGAGGAAATAAATAATAACTTTATTATTGCCTCTAGGGCATATTTCCTTCAGTCTCCCACTTGCACTAGAGTCAATAATCTAGATTACACCGTAATGATTCTAACACCCATGGAGTCTTGGTGCTGATCATGTTTTGCTCGTGGAAGAGGCTTAGTCAACGGGTCTGCAACATTCAGATCCGTATGTATCTTGCAAATCTCTATGTCTCCCACCTGGACTTGGTCCCGGATGGAATTGAAGCGTCTCTTGATATGCTTGGTCCTCTTGTGAAATCTGGATTCCTTTGCCAAGGCAATTGCAAAAATTTTATTGTCACAGAAGATCTTCATTGGTCCCGAAGCACTAGGTATGACACCTAGATCGGAAATGAACTCTTTCATCCAGACTCCTTCATTTGCTGCTTCCGAAGCAGCTATGTACTCTGCTTCACACGTAGATCCCGCCATGATGCTTTGTTTAGAACTGCACCAACTGACAGCTCCACCGTTTAATAAAAACACGTATCCGGTTTGCGATTTAGAATCGTCCGGATCAGTGTCAAAGCTTGCATCGACGTAACCATTTACGACTAGCTCTTTGTCACCTCCATATCTGAGAAACATATCCTTAGTCCTTTTCGTATTTCAGGATGTTCTTGACCGCTGTCCGATGATCCACTCTGGATTACTTTGGTACCTTCCTGCCAAGCTTATTGCTAAGCATACGCCGTGTCTGGTACACGACATTGCATACATGATAGAGCCTATGGCTGAAGCATAGGGAACATCTTTCATTTTCTCTCTATCTTCTGCTGTGGTCGGGCATTGAGTCGACTCAATTTCACACCTTGTAACACAAGTAAAAATCCTTTCTTTGCCTCGATCCATTTTGAACTTTTTCAAAACTTTATCAAGGTATGTGCTTTGTGAAAGTCCAATCAAGCGTCTTGATCTATCTCTATAGATCTTGATGCCCAATATGTAAGCAGCTTCACCGAGGTCTTTCATTGAAAAACTTTTATTCAAGTATCCTTTTATGCTATCCAGAATTCTATATCATTTCCAATTAATAATATGTCATCCACATATAATATCGTAAATGCTACTGAGCTCCCACTCACTTTCTTGTAAATACAAAGCTTCTCCAAAAGTGCAGATAAAACCATATGCTTTGATCACACTATCAAAGCGTTTATTTCAACTTCGAGAGGCTTGCACGGACCATAAATTGATCATTGGAGCTTGCACACTTTGTTAGCACCTTTTGGATCAACAAAACCTTACGGTTGCATCATATACAACTCTTCTTCTAGAAATCCATTCAAGAATGCAGTTTTGACATCCATTTGCCAAATTTCATAATCATAAAATGCAGCAATTGCTAACATGATTCGGACAGACTTAAGCATCGCTACGGGTGAGAAAGTCTCATCGTAGTCAACCCCTTGAACTTGTCGAAAAACTTCGCAACAAGTCGAGCTTTATAGACAGTTACATTACCATCAGCGTCTGTCTTCTTCTTAAAGATCCATTTATTCTCAATGGCTTGCCGATCATCGGGCAAGTCAACCAAAGTCCATACTTTGTTCTCATACATGGATCCCATCTCAGATTTCATGGCTTCCAGCCATTTTGCGGAATCTGGGCTCACCATCGCTTCTTCATAGTTTGTAGGTTCGCCATGGTCAAGTAACATGACTTCCATAATAGGATTACCGTACCACTCTGGTGCAGATCTTACTCTAGTTGACCTACGTAGTTCAGTAGAAACTTGATCTGAAGTTTCATGATCAATATCATTAGCTTCCTCACTAATTGGTGCAGTTGTCACAGGAACCGGTTCTTGTGATGAACTACTTTCCAATAAGGGAGCATATACAGTTATCTCATCAAGTTCTACTTTTCTCCCACTCACTTCTTTCGAGAGAAACTCCTCTTCTAGAAAGGATCCGAATTTAGCAACGAAAATCTTGCCTTCAAATCTGTGATAGAAGGTGTACCCAATAGTCTCTTTTGGGTATCCTATGAAGACACATTTCTCCGATTTAGGTTCGAGCTTATCTGGTTGAAGTTTCTTCACATAAGCATCGCAGCCCCAAACTTTAAGATACGACAACTTTGGTTTCTTGCCAAACCATAGCTCATAAGGTGTTGTTTCAACGGATTTTGATGGTGCCCTATTTAACGTGAATGCGGCCGTCTCTAAAGCATAACCCCAAAACGATAGTGGTAAATCAGTAAGAGACATCATAGATCGCACCATATCTAGTAAAGCACGATTCTGACGTTCGGACACACCATTTCGTTGTGGTGTTAGGGTGGCGTGAGTTCTTGAAACTATTCGCATTTTTTCAAATGTAAACCAAACTCGTAACTCAAATATTCTCCTCCACGATCAGATCGTAGAAATTTTATTTTCTTGTTACGATGATTTTCCACTTCACTCTGAAATTCTTTGAACTTTTCAAATGTTTTAGACTTATGTTTCATCAAGTAGATATACCCATATCTTCTCAAATCATCTGTGAAGGTGAGAAAATAACGATACCCGCCGCGTGCCTCAACATTCATTGGACCACAAACATCAGTATGTATGATTTCCAACAAATCAGTTGCTCGCTCCATAGTTCCGAAGAACGGCGTTTTAGTCATCTTGCCCATGAGGCACGGTTCGCAAGTACCAAGTGATTCATAATCAAGTGATTCCAAAAGCCCATCAAGATGGAGTTTCTTCATGCGTTTTACACCGATATGACCCAAACGGCAAAGGCTACACAAATAAGTTGCACTATCATTATCAACTCTGCATCTTTTGGTTTCAACACTATGAATATGTGTATTACTACTATCGAGATTCAATAAAATAGACCACTCTTCAAGGGTGCATGACCATAAAAGATATTATTCATATAAATAGAACAACCATTATTCTCGACTTAAATGAATAACCGTCTCGCATCAAACAAGATCCAGATATAATGTTCATGCTTAACGCTGGCACCAAATAACAATTATTTAGGTCTAAAACTAATCCCGATGGTAGATGTAGAGGTAGCGTGCCGACCGCGATCACATCGACTTTGGAACCATTTCCCACACGCATCGTCACCTCGTCCTTAGCCAATCTTCGCTTAATCCGTAGTTCCTGTTTCGAGTTGCAAATATTAGCAACAGAACCAAGATCAAATACCGTGTACTCTGCGAGTATTAGTAAGGTACACATCAATAACATGTATATCACATATACCTTTGTTCACTTTGCCATCCTTCTTATCCGCCAAATACTTGGGGTAGTTCCGCTTCGATGTCGATGCGCTTGCGGTAGAAGCACTTCGATCTCGTGCTTAGGTCCAGACTTGGGTTTCTTCTCTTGAGCAGCAACTTGTTTGCTGTTCTTATTGAAGTTTCCCTTCTTCTTCCCTTTGCCCTTTTTCTTGAAACTGGTGGTCTTGTTAACCATCAACACTTGATGCTCCTTTTTGATTTCTACCTCCGTGGCTTTTAGCATTGCGAAGAGCTCGGGAATAGACTTGTCCATCCCTTGCATATTATAGTTCATCACGAAGCTCTTGTAGCTTGGTGGCAGTGATTGAAGAATTTTGTCAATGACACTATCATCAGGAAGATTAACTCCTAGTTGAATCAAGTGATTATTATACCCAGACATTTTGAGTATGTGTTCACTGACAAAACTATTCTCCTCCATCTTGCAGCTATAGAACTTATTGGAGACTTCATATCTCTCAATCCGGGCATTTGCTTGAAATATTAACTTCAACTCCTGGAACATCTCATATGCTCCATGACGTTCAAAACGTCGTTGAAGGCCCGGTTCTAAGCCGTAAAGCATGGCACTGCTGAACTATCGAGTAGTCATCGGCTTTGCTCTGGCAGAGCGTTCTTAACGTCGTCGGTTGCATCGGCCGAGCCTAGCAACCAACGGTGCTTCGGGGCGTAATTCTTACGTGCAGCAATGAGGATAATCCTCGTGTTACGGACCCAGTCCGTGTAATTGCTACCATCATCTTTCAACTTTGCTTTCTCAAGGAACGCATTAAAATTCAACGGAACAACAAAGACGAGCCATCTATCTACATGTAAACATAGACAAGCAAAATACTATCGGTACTAAGTTCATGATAAATTTAAGTTCAATTAATCATATTACTTAAGAACTCCCACTTAGATAGACATCTCTCTAGTCATCTAAGTGATTACGTGATCCAAATCAACTAAACCATGTCCGATCATCACGTGAGATGGAGTAGTTTCAATGGTGAACATCACTATGTTGATCATATCTACTATATGATTCACGCTTTCGACCTTCGGTCTTCGTGTTCCGAGGCCATATCTGTATATGCTAGGCTCGTCAAGTTTGACCTGAGTATTCAGCGTGTGCAAGCTGTTTTGCACCCGTTGTATTTGAACGTAGAGCCTATCACACCCGATCATCACGTGGTGTCTCAAAGACGAAGAACTTTTGCAACGGTGCATACTCGGGAGAACACTTCTTGATATTTAATGAGAGATCATCTTATAATGCTACCGTCAATCAAAGCAAGATAAGATGCATAAAGGATAAACATCACATGCAATCAATATAAGTGATATGATATGGCCATCATCATCTTGTGCTTGTGATCTCCATCTCCGAAGCACCGTCGTGATCACCATCGTCACCGGAGCGACACCTTGATCTCCATTGTAGCATCGTTGTCGTCTCGCCAACTATTTCTTCTCGACTATCGCTACCGCTTAGTGATAAAGTAAAGCAATTACATGGCGTTTGCATTTCATACAATAAGCGACAACCATATGGCTCACGCCGATTGCCGATAACTTCGGTTACAAAACATGATCATCTCATACAATAAAATATAGCATCACGTCTTGACCATATCACATCACAACATGCCCTGCAAAAACAAGTTAGACGTCCTCTACTTTGTTGTTGCAAGTTTTACGTGGCTGCTACGGGCTGAGCAAGAACCGTTCTTACCTACGCATCAAAACCACAACGATAGTTTGTCAAGTTGGTGCTGTTTTAACCTTCGCAAGGACCGGGCGTAGCCACACTCGGTTCAACTAAAGTGAGAGAGACAGACACCCGCCGGTCACCATTAAGCAACGAGTGCTCACAGCGGTGAAACCAGTCTCGCGTAAGCGTACGCGTAATGTCGGTCCGGGCCGCTTCATCTCACAATACCGCCGAACCAAAGTATGACATGCTGGTAAGCAGTATGACTTGTATCGCCCACAACTCACTTGTGTTCTACTCGTGCATATAACATCAACGCATAAAACCAGGCTCGGATGCCCTTTGTTGGGGAACGTAGTAATTTCAAAAAAATTCCTACGCTGCGCAAGGATCATGGTGATGCGTAGCAACGAGAGGAGAGTATCGTCCCACGCACCCTCGTGAGACCGTAAGCCAGGCGTTATGACAACGCGGTTGATGTAGTCAGACGTCTTCACGATCCGACCGATCCAAGTACCGAGCGTCGTCACCTCCGAAGTTCAGCACACGCTCAGCTCGATGACGATCCCCTGACCCGATCCAAAGAAAGTGTCGGGATGAGTTCCGTCGACCTGACGGCGTGGTGGCGATGATGATATTCTACCGCACAGGCTTCGCCTAAACTCCGCGACGATATGACCGAGGTGGAATATGGTGGAAGGGGCACCGCACACGGCTAAGGAGCGATCCGTAGATCAACTTGTGTGTTACGGGTGCCCCTTGCCCCGTATATAAAGGAGGGAGGGGAGGTGCGGCCCGGCCCCCAAGTGCGCTGGAGGAGTCCTACTCCCAGGGAGTAGGACTCCCCTCTTGCCTTGTTGGAGAAGGAAAGGGGAGGGAAAGAGGAAGGGCGCCCCCCTCTCCTTGTCCTATTCGGACTAGGGGAGGGGGCGCGGCCTGCCCCTGGCCGGCCCTCCTCTTCTCCCTTATGGCCCACTAAGGCCCATTATCCCCGGGAGGGTTCCGGTAACCCCGGTGTTCGGTAAAATCGATTTCACGGAACCATTCCGATATCCAAATATAGGCTTCCAATATATCAATCTTTATGTCTCGACCATTTTGAGACTCCTCGTCACGTCCGTGATCACATCCGGGACTCCGAACAAACTTCAGTACATCAAAACTCATAAACTCATAATAAACTGTCATCGTAATGTTAAGCATGCGGACCCTACGGGTTCGAGAACTATGTAGACATGACCTAGAACTATTCTCGATCAATAACCAATAGCGGAACCTGGATTCCCATATTGGTTCCTACATATTCTACGAAGATCTTTATCGGTCAAACCGCATAACGACATACGTTGTTCCCTTTGTCATCGGTATGTTACTTGCCCGAGATTCGATCGTCGGTATCCAATACCTAGTTCAATCTCGTTACTGGCAAGTCTCTTTACTCGTTCAGTAATACATCATCTAGCAACTAACTTATTAGTTGCAATGCTTGCAAGGCTTATGTGATGTGTATTACCGAGAGGGCCGAGAGATACCTCTCCGACAATCGGAGTGACAAAACCTAATCTCGAAATCGCCAACCCAACATGTACCTTTGGAGACACCTGTAGTACTCCTTTATAATCACCCGATTCGTTGTGACGTTTGGTAGCACCAAAGTGTTCCTCCGTAAACGGAGTTGCATAATCTCATAGTTACAGGGAACATGTATAGGTCATGAAGAAAGCAATAGCAATATACTAAGCGATCAAGTGCTAGGCTAACGGAATGGGTCATGTCAATCACATCATTCTCCTAATGATGTGATCCCATTAATCAAATAACAACACATGTCTATGGTTAGGAAACATAACCATCTTTGATTAATGAGCTAGTCAAGTAGAGGCATACTAGTGACTATATGTTTGTCTATGTATTCACACATGTATCATGTTTCCGGTTAATACAATTCTAGCATGAATAATAAACATTTATCATGATATGAGGAAATAAATAATAACTTTATTATTGCCTCTAGGGCATATTTCCTTCACTTACATGCCTCAAGTCAAGTCTAGTAACAAGAACAAGAAAGATTCTTCCTCTAGTAGTAACAATAATAATGCTAAATCCAATATTGTTGCTTCTAGTAGTTCTCTTGATTCCACTAATGATCCTCTTAGCCAAGTTACACTTGAGCAAGAAAACAGCTTATTGAAGGAATTATAGAGAAAGGTGTATACAAGAGCCTTGCCGGAGTAAGCAATTTGAGGAAATTATGCGCAAGCAAGGAAGGCACGGAAGAATCAAGGTGTTGGTTTTGAACGAAAGTTCAATGCCAATGGAGTTGAGTGGGAAGAAGATCAATACCCCAAGATGAAGTTTGTTCCTCAACAAGAGAAGTATGATCCTACTTCCTTCAAGGGAACACAAGCACAAGATGATCTTCCACCACAAGACCACAAGAACAAAGGCAAGGACAAGCTTCAAGAGGAGATTGATGCATTTGAAGAAGCACCTAAGGCCTTGGTCAAGTGGGTTCCCAAGACTACGTCAAGTTCTAGTTCATCAAGTACAACTACTACACCAAGGATTCCCATCAAGATGATGTGGATCCCGAAGAAGAAGAACTAGAGAGTTCTTGAGGGTGACTCCGCCAACATTCTTCACTCATATCATTATGGCAAGGACAAGTGCAACCACCTTTCATATCTTGCACTAGTTCAAGGAGTCACAAACCCTCATGTTGGTAAGGCAAGGCACAAGGTAACCTAATGTTTTCATGGACATCATTTTGTGTGTGCATCACTCTATGTCTATGAATATTCTTGTTTGTTCCTTTTGGGACTAACCCATGTAGGTATTGAAAGTGCAACTCACTCCAAAGGTTTGCTCCAAAAAGATCTACATCAACATTGAGCATCCACATCTTCAACACCTACATGAAGTCATCATCGACAAAACCCAAGGTTAGTTCATCCCTCTAAGGGGGGTCTCACATCTAGGGGAGCTTAACTCTAAGAATTGACTCAAAGCAACTCTATTGATGTGAACACATAAATGCTTTATGTAAAAGTGCTAACCCCACTTGAGCTTAAACGATGAGTATGACCTATGATCAAATGTTCTCATTTGACTCCTAAGTCAATATACTCATATATAGATGACCTAGTCATCTCCAATTGTTTGATAGATGCTAGAATTGGTTGTACATGCTTTGACACATATTTCATTTGTCATTTTATTGTGTGAGCATGTTTGTTGCATATTTTACTCATTCGAGGACATCCACTTGTTGTTTTGATTGATTGGTCTCTTTTTCTTTGGCCAAGTGGATGAACAAGAATGCCTAAGAACCTTCTCTAGCTATCTATGCTTTTCTCGTCTCAAACTCTATTCATGCTACATCACAAAATTTGATCAAGTCAGATTCGAACCACTCTGTGTGAGGAGCACTCGGAGTCCCCGATTCGTCATAGACTTAAACTTCCAAAACTTCTTTGTGATTTTTGGTCTGACCGATTCATCCATTTCGGTCATACCGAGATTACTAAGTCAATCTAAGTTTTCATCTCGGTGCAACCGATTTGAACTTTTCGGTCACACCGAGTTGTCAGAATCATATGATTATGCTTCTCAGTGCCACCGAGTTGTTCCACTCGGTCACACCGACAGTGTCGGGCTATATATTCTCACGGGCAAATTTTGGAAAACTTTCTCCGAAACTCTTCACCCGCGCATAGCTCGCTCTACCTACTAGGTCTCCGGATCGGGGACTTCATCGCTAGCCGCCTCCTGTCGCTGGTCTCCGCCGCCGTCAACGGATTTCTTCTCTGCCCTTGCCGCCGTAGCGAGTTCACCGCCGAACTAGGGTATGAACTCGATCCATGCTATCCTCGTCGATTCTCAAAGCACATTGTGTTCATAATGCTTCTTGCCACGATTGAAACACCTCTATCCAGTAAAAACAATCCTTAGAATAGGTGTGATTCGAAAATTTAGGGTTAGGTTTCCATGAAACCATCTCGGACCCACCGAGTTGAAAAACTTCGGTCCCACCGATTTGGCTAACGCCATTGCACTAGTAACTCTCGGTCCGACCGAGAATTGCTAATTGGTGTGGCCAATTTTAAAACTTTGTGAAACCCTAGCAGTCTCGGTGCATCGAATCGTGACTCGGTCTGACCGAGTTCACTAGTTTAGGTTCCAAAACTGCTTCGTATCACCGAGTTTGAAAATCGGTAGATCCTAAATGCTTTCGTGGAAAACTAAAACTAAGTTTTTGAATCATTCTTTTGCAAAAATCTCTGCATTTTGTGATTCTCATCCACTCTACCTCATCTATAACTATTCACAGGTGGTCAGCGGTGTGTGCGGCATGTCGGACCAAAGTGACAGCGAACAAGTCAGAAGAGCAGATTCACATGAGTGAGGGCACTAGTCCCTCTAGCAGCTCAGATGAGGGGAGCAGAAGCACTCCCAGCAATTTGCCCAAGGCTGCCACAAGGGCAAGGAAGAAGAAGACCTCAGAGTCTGAGGACGAGGACTATGTGGCAGTTGAGGATGAGGCAAGTTCAAAGAAGAAAGTGCTCAAGAAGGAGTACAGCTCAACTGCAGTTAAGCCAGGAATGAAGATCAAAAGGCCAGCAGGAAGACAACCAATGTCCAAAGCCAGATTCTCCACTCAAGCTTCTTTGGAATGCCAACCCAAAGAGCATGCTGCTGCTGAAGGAACGAAAAGGAAGGAAAGGGTCAAGAAGACCATGGCCAGAGTAATAGGAAAGCCTTCCATGATGGAGGAAGAAGAGGTTGCTGAACCAGCACCCAATGCACAAAAGCTGATGGGTGATGCTATAAAGTCAGGGGCTGCAACTTCAAAGTCCAAAGTAGCACCCAAAGCTGCCCCCAAGCCCAAGTGTGCACCTAAGAGGAATACCATGAGTATACCAGCTGCTGAAAAGAACAAGGCCCCAATGCCTGATATTGCTGCCGAGGAAGATGATGAAGGGAAAGTCTTAAGGAAGCTCAAACCCAAGATTCCAGACCACAATGATGCTCATCCTGTGGCTGAGAACATGAAGATCGGGAGAAATTTAGGGTTGAGGCTATGGAGAGAGTCAGATCCATATGCCACCAGGAGAAGGACTGCTTTGAGATTACGGGTTCCACACCAAGGAGCAAAGAGGACTTCTATGAGACCATCTTATTGGATAAGAAGCCCATAGTATGTGATATGAGGTGGGTCGACTGGACCTACATTCAGGAGAATGAAGAACACTATCCTGGAGTATATGACAGCTTCAGTGCGTGTGGAGTTGCAGATTTTGTTGGGAAAAAGCTCACAAACTGGAATGACGAGCTCATTATGCAATTCTACTCCACAGCACATTTCTATCCAGATGGCAGGATAGTTTGGATGTCAGAAGGAACGAGATACCAATCAACCATAGAGGAATGGGCAAGTCTGATCAATGTCCCAAAGGAAAGTGAAGATGACTTGGACATTTATGCCAAGAATAAGATGGATCATAACTCAATGTCACAGATGTACAAGGAGATCCCTGATGATGCACTTGAGACTTTCAAGTTTGGATCAGTTCATTTTCTTCTGTCAGGGCTGCCAACGATCAACTGGATCCTAAGGCACACTCTGTTGCCCAAATCAGGTGAGCGCAACATGATCAGAGGGCATGCAATTAACTTGCTTCACATTTTTATGTGCCCCGTAAATGCAAGGTCATGAGCCTCATAGTTGAAACTATCAAGAGGACAGCAAGCAGACCAAAAGAGGAGCCGTGGATATGCCCCACAAATCCAGGAGTTGATTAACTCAAAGATTGGCACAAGGAAGTATCATTGGATAAGGAACACTTAGTTCTCTATCCCGACTTTGAGGACAATCAAGTTGTCATGGTGAGAATGAACCATCATCAAGACAAGCTCAAGAGAAGAAGGAGAAGGCAAGGAAAGAGAAGGCTGTCAAGATGCCCACTCTAGCAGAGGCATCCGAGTACTTTTGAAGAACAAGCAGAGCAACTTGGTTACTTGATAGCATCAACTCTGCGGATTGAGAAGGGGTTGGCCACCCTAACTCAAAACCAGCAGAGCTGGAAAGAATCATGGAACAAAAATTCTATGATCTTGATGTCAAAGTAATCGAGATTCGGGCCATGTGGAGCAGCTACAGGATGACATGCAAGAGAGGAAGGGCGGGACAACGACCGATGATGCATTTGCGAGTGCCTCGAGCTCGAGAGATCACCTGCAGAGCGACTACCACCAGAGTCACTTTATCAGCTCCAGTTATAGCTCCAACGCAACCAGCTCCAGCACCAACTCCTTCAGCTCCTTCCACATCTACTAAAGTCTTCGTCCAAGGAGCCATCTCTACGCCACTAGTAGAAGACCAAGCCTGAGAGACGATATAGTCCTATGCATTTTCTAGGAACTTTTTGGTATCTTGTTGCCAAAGGGGGAGAAAAATGTATAGATCATAGGCTTCGAGAGAGAGATTTGCTGCTTTTGTTCTCTCTTGTCGTCGTGGTTGAACTTTGTTTGGTTTTGATTGCTTGAGATACTATGCGATTACCTGTGAGACCTTGATGATCTGGTGTTTGATCATAAGCTACACTTATGCTTGTTATATGTTATTATCTCGCTTATCCTTATATGATCATTCACTTTGCTTGGTGATGAGTGCATGTATTCAATCTTTATTATTTTGAGCGCTCCACCAAGATGTATGTGACATGGAAGAGTATCCCATGAGCCTAATTCCTTGTGCATTTGCAGTCCAAAGAAAATCTTAAAATATGCACAAATTTAGGGGGAGCTCTTGCTTATCACATACTCCTCAAAGCGATGATGTTTTTCAATCTTATTATCATTTGTCGAAGCTTTGATCTATATGTTGTCATCAATTACCAAAAAGGGGGAGATTGAAAGTGCAACTATCCCTAGGTGATTTTGGTAATTCATAACAACATATAGCTCATTGAGCTAATGCTATTCCAAGACAAATATTTCAGGAAAGCTCAATGAATGGCATGGCATGGATGATGAAAGTGGATCCGTCAAAATATTAAGGACAAAGGATTGGCTCAAGCTCAAAAGCTCAAGACTCTACATTTTACATTTTAGTGATCCAAGATCACATTGAGTCCATAGGAAAAGCCAATACTATCAAGGAGGGATGAGGTGTTGCTTAATGAGCCTCTTGCTTCATGTTCTTAGTGATATGCTCCAAAATCCTCCACTACTTTCTCACATCCACATATGACCTAAACCAAAAGTCAAACTCGGCCCTACCGATTCTTTCTATCCGGCGCCACCGAGTTCAATTGTCATAGCCACTGCCACAAACCCTAGGCAAATCGGTCTCACCGAGATGGGATTGTATTCTCTTTGTTTCCCTTCGTAACGTTTCGGTCTAACCGAAGTGAGCGATCGGTCCCACCGAGATTGCAATGTAAACTCTCTGTTTCCCTTTCGTAACTTTTCGGTCCCACCGAAAGAGCGAATCGGTCCCACCAAGTTTACACGACCAACTCTACGGTTAGCTAATTACCAAATTCGGTCTCACCGAAGTTTGTGTAATCGGTCTCACCGAGGTTACGTTATGACCTAACCCTAACCATATCGGTCCTACCGAGTTGCATGTCGATCCCAATCAAAACCCTAACGGTCACTAGGTTTCTTTGGATCGGTCTGACCGAGTTTGTTGATTCGGTCCCACCGAGTTTGGTAAATTGTGTGTAACGGTTAGATTTTGTGTGGAGGCTATATATACCCCTCCACCTCCTCTTCATTCGTGGAGAGAGCCATCAGAACAAACCTACACTTCCAACTTACCAGTTCTGAGAGAGAACCACCTAGTCATGTGTTGAGGCCAAGATATTCCATTCCTACCATATGAATCTTGATCTCTAGCCTTCCCAAGTTGCTTTCCACTCAAATCTTCTTTCCACCAAATCCAAATCCTGTGAGACAGAGTTGAGTGTTGGGGAGACTATCATTTGAAGCACAAGAGCAAGGAGTTCATCATCAACACACCATTTGTTACTTCTTGGAGAGTGGTGTCTCCTAGATTGGCTAGGTGTCACTTGGGAGCCTCCGACAAGATTGTGGAGTTGAACCAAGGAGTTTGTAAGGGCAAGGAGATCGCCTACTTCGTGAAGATCTACCGCTAGTGAGGCAAGTCCTTCGTGGGCGCGGCCATGGTGGGATAGACAAGGTTGCTTCTTCGTGGACCCTTCGTGGATGGAGCCCTCCGTGGACTCACAAGAACTGCTACCCTTCGTGGGTTGAAGTCTCCATCAACATGGATGTACGATAGCACCACCTATCGGAACCACGACAAAAACATCCGTGTCTCCAATTGCGTTTGAATCCTCCAAACCCTTTCTTTACATTCTTGCAAGTTGCATGCTTTAATTTCCGCTGCCTATATACTCTTTGCATGCTTGCTTGAATTGTGTGAAGATTGCTTGACTTGTTCAAAGATAGCTAAAATCTGCCAATGTCTAAAATTGGGAAAAGGTTAAGTTTTTAATTGGTCAAGTAGTCTAATCACCCCCCCTCTAGACATACTTCAAGGTCCTACAGCTATCAATCCTTTGTCCTTCTAGACAAAACTTATTAGTTTTAATTTTTTTGCTAATTTTAAATATTTCTGCTATCATCAGTGTAGATGGGAAGGGATAGGAGCTCAACATGAAATCGACTATATTGTGAAGGCCTTTAACAATAAGTACATATTGTTTTTTTTATAGAAACACACAAGTAAAGATTATGTGAGGTGATTTATCCATTTTCAGAGTTCCCTCATTAGTGTTTCCCTCACTGTTAATTGCTATGAATTTTTAGCCATTTTTATAGAAAACACATGTAAAGATTATGTTTGGTTTCCCATATTATTCTTTACCTGCTTAAGTGCTTTGAAATTTTTCAATGTCAGATTACTATCCACATTTGTATGCTTTTCGTCGAAGTATGACGGTTAGCTTGAATTAGTGTCATCTTGGTTATGTGTCATTTTTCTTTTGATCATTTTCTCACAATTTGACACTATTTTGTTTATGTGCTGCCTAATGTGTTTTGCGGGTACAGATCTTGGTGATCATGAGTATTAGTAGCTATATATATCCATGTTCTTTGTTCTCATATTAGTTCACAGATAGGTTCTCGACATGGGTAATTACTCTCTAAAACAACAATTTAGTGGTGTGCTAAGCCAGTATTCTATATATTGATTATCAAGAAAATTTGCTCTAGCACGTATGCTTTGCAGCCAAGTCTGGCGAACAAAGTAATTAAGATGAAGCATTTTCCTGATTTTCTAAACCTGGAGCTTTTACCATCTCTTCATAGCATCATTTTTTACAGTAGCATCCAGCCAAATCTTTGTTTCTATGTATTTTTAACTCTGTTAAAAACGAAAAAAAATTGAAGCACCGGCAAGCCTTTTGTTAAATCTTATATTATCCACAGTAGGATATCTAAATTCAGTTATGCTTTAATCTTAAAATCTTGAGAAGGCAATTTATTTACCTTAGTTTGTTATCTTGTGTTATGCGCTACTAAATTATGTGATCCTATCTAAGATGAGAATATGCACAGGAATGGGGCAATTTATTGTCTATGTGGCATTATCTTGAACAACAAAATTACAATTATATTTATATATGCACACGGGCATGGTGGTTCCCTTTTTGCAGCTTCTTCAGGAGGAGGGGTGTGGTCGTGCTTGAAGAGTAAAAGGCAAGAGTGACACATTACTCGGAGTGCTCGAAGACTTCCATAGTGACGTCGAGAAGTTCCAATGCCCATATAAGCTCCTCCTTTTGGTGATGTCAGCCGATGAACTTTCTCTATGCTGTAGCATATCCATACATTGCAACACCAAGCAAACTGGATGACAAAGCCGCTGGACAAAGCTATCGATCTAATAGTCAACTATGGTTTATTACTATGTTGTATAAAGGCAGTGTACGTAAGTTATCTGAGATTACCACTACTATGGCCTGATTTTGGTACATTAGACAGAATCTCCATTGTTCAAGTATCTCATGTTGTATTTTTGAAACAAATGCACCAGTTACATGTAATAAGCATTGAACATATGCACTAGAGACATGTAATAAGCATTGACGTATTGGACCATTACTGCTATAACTAACTATCATCTTCAACTCTTTTGAGTAATATCGAATGTTAGGACATCTACTACATATTTGATTGCTATACCTCTTTTGGTTAAGGTCCCATCAAAACTGAGGCATTATAGGTGTTTAATTTTTTTGGGTCGGTTCATGGATGATGCTTTTGTGTAACCTATATCTTGCTATGTTTTATTTTATATGCAATGCTCAAATTTCTTTGTTACCAGGTTGGGTATGGCTGAACCCACTAGGAGTGTCAGGAGTGGCATT
This sequence comes from Aegilops bicornis, assembly GCA_021605145.1. Lineage (NCBI taxonomy): Eukaryota > Viridiplantae > Streptophyta > Magnoliopsida > Poales > Poaceae > Aegilops > Aegilops bicornis. The sequence continues at coordinate 669,333,380 of CM038671.1, read as the reverse complement.
TGCTACCAGGTTTGATGTGACCGCACCCGGCATGGGTGCGGGGTGCGGCAAGCCGCACTTTCCATCTAGTATTTAGGAACGGAGGAAGTATATTGCAGTCATAGAAGACATCCGCAACAGCTCTAGCTGAAAGCCCTCCATCCTTCACAGTATCAATGACATGCACATTATCTCACTGAATTACGAGCCAAAGAAAAAGCATCTCTCACAGCATATGCTTATGTTGCCGAACGGTTCTTTCATATGGTTCAGCTTATTTATCTTTTGAGAAAGTGGGGATCCATAGAGAGTTCGTTTTATGAAATATCTGGTAAAGTAAAAAAAAGACAGGTGGTTGCAACAATCACAAACCATAGAAAAAAATGCATATCCCGTGTGTGCTCTAGTTTCGGGTTCTCCTAGACCACCAAATTTGGCGAACATGAATTTTTGAAACATGGTTTCACATGCACCCGTTATGAATAGTAAATAAAAAATATATGATTTTCTTTTTGGTTACACGGTCAACCATTTTCCTCGTGTATGAAGTTTCACAAAGAAATGAAGCCCATGGCATTCTAAGCAAAATTGATAACATGGAAGCTATATTCGGAAACACTGTTTGAAGGAATAGTGAGGTCGAATTGTATTTTCTTCACCATGGAATACCCCGGTGTCATCCTTCACGAAAATTTCATACACAAGTAGAATGGGCGACCAAGTTTAATATTCCAAACTTTCAGATTTTTTTACTTTTTTCTAGTATTTGTTTTAATTTACTATTCACCTGTTTTTTGGGCAAACATGCAAGCTTTATTATGTCAACACAATATTTACAGGGATCAAGAGAAGATCACTTGGTTGACCTAACCATACATGTCGGCCAACACATAAAGCTAAAGCATGTTTTGTAAGGTTGTGAGCCTCGACATTCAAGGTTTGAAACTAATGATTAAAACTACAAAAGAAAAAGAAATAAAACTACAATAAATAAAAGCAGTAGAATGATGTTCACCTGTGCATTTTCGAACATTTGGCCCGGTTTAGAAACAAAACTACAATAAACAAAATTGTGTGCCATCCGGACCCGTTTTGACCCGCTGCTACTGCCATATGCTGACGGACGGCTATGCCGATGCACGCACCATGTACGTATGTGTCATGTCATGTGCCGATGTGAGCATGTACTCTGAGTACCTGTCAATCGCAGTGTTTGTACCTCGGGGAAGCCGAGCGCGATGACAATTTCTCAGGTGGTACCGCCGAGGAGCAGCCAGAGAGATGAGCCAAAAATGATGGACGCAATGCAAATCATGAAAACCTGGCCGGTTTAGACCCGTACGAGAGCGGAGGGGATTTTCAGGTGACGGAGACGGGTTGGCTGACTGCACCGGGGGGGGGGGGGGGGGGTGAGAACCCAAATGGGCTGGGAGCAGGCCGGCAGCTTGTCGTCGGTGTGCTCGGCCTTCGGCGGCGTGGCGCGAATCCATGGCGAATCGACCGGGAACAGCCTGCAACAGTGACTGAGGCCACGCGCGGCGAACCGTGTTACGTGGTGAATAGTGAGGCCCGGCATTTGGCGGTACAGGTCCTCTGAAAATTCCTGCTCAGAATTTCACCAAATGTGTTATGAGTTGTAAAAAAATAGATTACTTTTTCTTTCGAGCAATTCAGAGAGCTTTTATTCAAATAAAGACATTCTTAGGACAATCTGGACACTAGAAAGTTAGGAGTCTCATCGAGTCAGCTCTCCGTCTTTTTTTTTTGCAGTCATGTTCAATGTGCAAGCATGGTTGACACAAAATGCACTAGGACATTTGTTGATCGACTTACATGTTGAACGTAATAAAAAAATGAGAAATTGCTAACTAGCTCTCCAATTTCAAAAAGTGAGATTAGTTTATTACCACTCATGTTTGCTTATGTGGTTAAGTACTCGTAGTTGTTCCCGGTTGTCCGAGGATACAATGGAAACAAAGCTTAACTAGGATTTCCCATGAACAGATGTATTTATAGGGTTCCCGCAAGAAAAGGTGTATGTATAGGGAAAGGAAAGTCAAGTTCTCTTTTTTTCGTGGAAATGCCATTTGGCTAGCTCTATTGTCCCACACATTAGTTGCAGAATTCTGAAAATTACATTCCCTAGGACAATGTTTGAACTCAATGCGAGAAACCTGAAGCATGTATATTGCAGTCATAGAAGACATCCGCAACAGCTCTTGCCGAAAGCCCTCCATCCTTCATAGTATCGATGACTTGCACATTATTTGACTGAATTACCAATTTTTTTAAGCCCAGACGATGAGCCAAAGAGAAAACACCTCTAAGAGCATATGCTTCTGTTGCCGAACGGTTCTTTCATTTGGTTCAGCTCATTTCTTTTCTTTTGAGAGACACTTGGAGGACATAAATTTTTTGAAACATGGTTTCACATGCACCCGTTATGAAATAGTATTTTTTAGAAAAATAAGAAAAACTTTTTTGTAGCATTTTTTTGTAGCATACATGGTCGACCATTCTACTCATGTATGAAGTTTCACGAAGAAATGAAGCCCATGACATTTTGGGCAAAATTGATAATGCCCAAGCTATATTCGGAAACACCATTTGAAGGAATAGTAAGGTTAGATTGTATTTTCTTCACTGTAGAATACTCTGGTGTCATTCCTTCACGAAATTTCTTACACAAGTAGAATGGGCGACCATGTGTGATATCCCAAATTTTCAGATTTTTCATTTTTTTTTCTACGAAATTTGTATTTTCCAAACGTTCTGTATTTGTTAATGGATCCGAACGGCTTGTTTGTCGCTCGATCCAGATCGACCTATCACGCCGCGGCGCCCTAAATCCCGTGATCTCCGCATTTCTCGGCTATCCCACTAGGGTCTGTCTAGGACGCATCTAGATGTGACATAATTATATCACATCTAAGCTTATGTTCACTCTATTTGTGGTCTATATTTTTATCCTAATTTTTTTTTGTTTTTTGTTGCTGCATTATATATGTGTGAAAGTTTAGATGTGACATTCTTAAAAATATCTAGATATGAATTAGACAAACTGATCCCACTACTCGCCGTCAGGCCCACGTCGAGATTGAGATATTTTTCCAACGCACGATCGCCAGCCCGGCCCATGTCTAGATGGAGTTTTTTTTTCTCAGTTGTTGATGCGAGAAAAATTAATCGTGTAAATGGAAACTCGAACCCACGGCCCCTGATGTGTACCAACAATGCACTAACCAACTCACCCAGTCGTATTTGTTGTTTAATTGACAGAAATATGATACTTAACTTTTTTCACTTCTGTATGAGCCACAAAAACATTTTTTTTCTTGTGTTTTTTGAGATTCCTCAGGTTGTTTTGTAGCCTCTCATATACCAACGGGTTGTATACCTTGCCCATGTAGTTTACAACATCATGGCAGCTTCACATGAAGGATTCTTTGGGTTGAAATATACCCCGGTAATTTTTGTGCAAATGGCATGATAATTTGTACACCGGGACCCGAAAACTTACGTATAAATGTCATGGTAACTTCGTTGAGGGTGAAAAAAATCATTGAAATATCTCCCCGGTAATTTATGTGTAAACAACACGGTATTTTTCTGCATGGCAACCCTGATAAGTTAGGCACAAACACCACGACAACTAACACAGTATTTTTCTGCGGATTTGTTGAAAAACATATTTTCCCGGTACTTTCTGTGCAAATAACACGATATTATACACACAATAAAGTTAATAACTCAATACAAACCCCACGCTAACTTTTGACTCCAGGATAAAAGTTTATTGAAAATATACCCTGATAACTTGTGTGTAGATAACATGGTAATATATATGAATAGAGCTGATAACTTACTTAATCCAGACGTGGTAACTTTTGACCATGAAATTTTTTTGTTAAAAATAACCTCCCAATAACCCATGTGTAAAAAAACATGATAATGCACGCACATGAGAGCAGATAACTCATATACAAATATTGCGGTAATTTTTTGACCGAGTGAATGAAAATTGTTGAAAACATACCCTGATAACTTTGTGCAACATGATAATATATACAACAAAACTAATAACTCACTGCAAACATCATAATCACTTTTTGACCGTGTGATAAAACTTTTGTGTAAATAACACGTTAACTTATGTATGACTGACGTGATAACTTACGTAGCTCAGATGTGATAATTTTTTGTCCGAAAAAAAGTCATCGAAACATATCAACATGGGATATAATTTTGAAGATCTCATCAAGACGATTTTTTGTGTGTAAAGATGGTTTTTCAATCGGAGCAACAGTTTGATCTACAAAACATTTTGTAGTTTGAAAAAAAGAAAGAATCTTGGATGACATCAGCTTTTCGTCCTTTAGTGCATATATGCATGTAATTAGAGGAAGGAGTCCACGTGAAAGGGAAATTAGTCATTCTAATACATGCATGTATATAATTAGAGTGAATTAAGGATCATTCTTGCCTATTGCTAAAATCTGAACGTTTGGTAGTTATAAAAGTCCTTTTTTTCTATTATTTGTTTAAAATTTACTATTCACGTGTTTTTTTGGCAAACATGCAAGCTTTATTATGTTGTCATAATGTTTACAAGGATCTAGAGAAGATCATCGGGTTGGCCTAAACGCATATGTTGGCTAACCTCTAAAGCTAAAGCATGCTTTGCAAGATTGTGAGCCTTTATATTAGAGGTTCGAAACTCATGATTAAAACTACAATAAATAAAAGGGGTAGAATGATGTTCACCTGTGTATTTTTTTTAAATATTTGGCCCGGTTTGTAAAGATTCTTCTCTGTTCAGAATGGGCCCATAAATACCCAGATAAGGCCCAAAAATAACCCCCAAGACAACTGGGCCGAGGGTACGTTGTCTCTCAAACAAAAAAGAACTGGGCCGAGGGTACGAGGACGGAATTTCCGGTGGCACACCAGCGCCATCTTCCTGGCGAAGCCATCGGGGCGGTTCCGGCAGCCACCCGGACGGGACGACGCCGGCGAGTCGGCGGCAGCCAACCAACGCGCGGTCGTCTCTGATCTCCACCGACACCCCCCTCCACGAGGCACGCGCTCTTTCGTCTTCCTCTCGCATGCCATCTTTGGCGCGTTTGTCCCGCTAAATTAAGATCTGAAGGAACACATCGTGCAGTAGTTCTTCTTATCCGAAGAACTCCAGTCGCATTGGAACCTGGTAGGGTTATACTCCCTCCGTTCGGAATTACTTGTCTCGGAAATGGATGTATCTAGTTACGTCTAGATACATCCATTTCCGAGACAAGTAATTCCGAAAGGAGTGAGTACTTATTTCGCTAGATATCTTGCACCAGATTTCGTTCGATTTCGGTGTACCGAAGATTAAAAACCCGATGTTATGTGCAGGTTGGTTGTTTGATTTCTTAGATCCACGACACTTTTTTTTTGGATCGGAGGGAGTAAATAATTTTTTGTTTGTCGACATTAGCGGTTGAGGTATTGTTGTGAATGGAGCCAGAACTGCCCCTGCCCCTTATGATTTGTGTATGACACTAGGCAACACAGCAGAAGCATTTACCACCTTTCTCGTCTCATACTTGAAAATCTACATGGTTTCTGAAGATACGCACTTGGCAAAAAGAAGTACCCCGCATTTCTTTTCTGCATGTTATTGTATTGCCCGAATGGCTGGAAATGAAAAATCCACCAATGAGTGTGAATTGCTTTCGAGGATCTTTGCCTCAGTGAGTAAGAATTGTGAATGTGTGATGCCATGGTCCTTGCTGCTTCGTTTGGTGTTTTGATTCTTATTTTGCTTCACGATGTTGTCTGAGCAATCTCCCCGTGAAATTACATATCTGTACAAGTGTATAATAAGTTTATTAATATCCAAGGACATCTGTGGTTCTCTATGGTATAGATTACATATGGGAAATGATTATCTATAACTAGCAAACTATCTATCTATCCATTTTTAATTTATTTTTGCATTTCTTGACCAATTCATCTCTCTAATCTTATGGCCTTCAATTTACTATTATTTGCAGAGAGTTTGTCATCATGCAAAGCCCCAGCAAACTGTTTGCCACCTCTATCCCCAAACACCTTGCTCTGTCTACTCTCCAAGGTTGGGCAGACCTCCCAGATGGCCTGCTGCACTCAATCGTTGCTATGTTGGGCTCCTGCTTTGACCTTCTTGCCTTTGCTGCCACTTGCCACTCTTGGCATGCTGCCTTCTTCTCATACCCATCCAAATCTACCTTGTGCACCTTATGCCCCCCTCTCCTTATCTGGAAACCCCCCTACATCCGAGCTCCTAGCAATGGTCGCCACAAGCCACGTACATTTCACTTCATTGATCCAGCCAACCCGAACACCAACCGTCGGTACCAGATTCGGGAAGAAATTCTTCAGAAATTTCGTTTTGCTGGTTCTTCCTATGGTCATCTCATCTTCATCCACCACGGACATTGTCTTCTTGTTGATGCATTCAGTGGTGCAGAAGTTTCACCTCCACGTCTCCCTGAGTTGTGCCGCGACGTGTTTGAGTCGTACTATTGTAGCATGCTGACTGCTCCCCTTGCATCACCCAACTCACGGCTCCTTGTCAACACTGTCACTCAATCCTTATCCTCCCTGTTTGAATGGCAAGTTGGAAGTGACTCTTGGTCTGAACTAAAGCTTTCTAATCTACGAATAGAGCAGATTGTGGAATTAAATGGTCAGTTCATCGCCATGGATGATCATATGAAGCTCTACACTTTGCAGTTGGCGCCCCAGCTTGCCCTGCAGGACCTACCAGCAGAGCGGTGCGGCGCGCGTTCAAAACCTTGGCTAGTGGTCTGCGGCGATATGCTTCTGATGGTTTGCTATTCTCACAGATTCGGATTTCACAAATCAGCCTACTCCACACTCCACCGCCTCGACATGTCAACCAATCCCGCAAAATGGGTGGGGATGAAGAAGCTGGATAATTGGGCACTCTTTGTTGCAGCTGACATTAGGAACCCACCATTTTCGTGCATTAACCCCGAACGATGGGGAGGGAGAAGCAACTGCTTGTACTACACTCATGACTCTCAACCTTGCGGCGTGCACTCGTTGAGTAATGAGCCAGATCCTGTGAAGGACCGACCCGCCCGTCCCAACTTGGCGTTCGCAAGAAATCGGTGGCGGTATCCTCAGAACCTCTGGGTGTACCCCAGCATGATCTATTCTGATGGCCGCCAGTGATCGTTGTCATGCGCAACCACAGCTTGCTGCTCTACCAGCTTCTTGTGAAAATTCTCCCCCTCAACAAGGAGCAGATACTGTTGCAACTTGGTATGAGATGCTCATCAGCATGAGTGCAGAAACTTTTTGCAGCTATTCCTTCAGTTTTTGTAAGCCTGGCAGCAGATATTTATGGTTTTATGAGCTTAGGACCAGTTAGGAATACCCGAGCCCGAGCTTATGTGATCAGTTTGACCGTTCAGTTTTATGCCATGCTTGTATACTTGACTGCTATTGTTTTTCCGTGCGGGTGCGACTAGGTTTGAGCGTTTTACCAGTTTGAACGAGGCGAAGAGATTGTCTCTGCATTTGAGCTTTCCTCTCTCAGGATAACAAGTGTCATCAGGCACCAGCTCTGCATGTAGATCAGTTTACTTCTAGAGAAGATAATTCAATCCTTGGTGGTATCAACTCTTGGATGCAATGTTCTGTAGTCAGTTCAAGTCAATTCCTGGCGGTATCAACATTTTTTACTTGTACGCCGAATTGCGTCGTTGGTCATGGGGACACATGAACCTGTTTGGACTGTCCGTTTTATAACTCGATGCCGCTGAGAACTTCCACCTGATTCAGTAAACACAATTGAGTTTTACAATCGTCTGCGATCCGTTCTTGTTCAGTTTTCCTGCTTATTTCCGTGCTTGTATGTGTCCCGTAATTGCTGGTTTCCTAAGTAGGGAGTACTTACGGACAGCAGCAAACAGTAGCTGTGCCGTGCTGTGCTGTATACTACACAGTATTACGTACGAGTACTGACTTGATTGGTCATTTTCAGACAGTAGCTGGTAAGTGAGCCGATACTCGTAGCGCAGTTTTTTGGTCTGAATTGACGTGGTATTTGGGAAACAGATGTGCTCCTTGCTTGCTCACTTGCTGGTTGCTCACTGCTCTTCTATGTTTCAGAAAAAACAAACAGCAATTGAACCAAAATTCCTCCACAGAGTTCTCTCCTTTCGAGATGCGTCATGAGATAGTTTGTTTCCACTTGTTTCTGAGATTTGGTAAAAAATCATAGTAGCCTTATTCTACTTTAAAGAAGTGTATTTATAGGGAATCTTATAAAGTTTCATACTTTCAAAAATAAGATAAAACATGTAATGTTCTTTCGCCCAACAGACCCTATGTACCCCCCCCCCCTTTAATTTCCTCTCGCATCTCTATTTTCTTTTAATTCTCAGAAAACAATCTTCATTTTCTTTTGCTCATATTTTCTGAAAACCGACTCAACTGCACTAAGTTTTATTGCCTTGTACAGAAATCATGTTTTTTGTGAGTTGGTATAAGCCCGCACGACGGTGTCCGAAGCACCCGCCACAAATTTCAAGACGTTCGGTGCAAAGACGATCGCTTCAAGACGAGCATCGTCCGGGCGGCGAGCACGCTGCCCAAGACGACCCGTCTCGCCGTCACCTCTCCCGCTTCATGAGCCACATGCCCCGCATGGCGGTAACCACAGCGTCCGCCGCGATTGCCATGGTCCGGACCCTCTTGATTGCCATGTTGCCATGTTGTGAAGCTGCGGTTGTCATGTTCTTTGAACTACAGTTGCCATGTCAGACAACTACAATTGCCATGGTTGCTCAACTGCAGTTGTCATCTTAAGTCAAGTGTCGGATGCCATTTTTGGGCAACTGCAGCTGTTGACATGTATGGTCTGGTCTACTACAGTAACCATGATTTGAAAAACTTTAGGGGTTGCCACCTACTAACACTGAACAGTTGCCATGTAGCACTAAAAATGCCATCTGCTTACAAGCACGCTAGGGCAGTTGCCATGTACCCCTACAAAAACACATGGCAACTGATAGCTTTTGGTGTGTGGGAGAGGAGACGGGCATGTGGGCGACGGTAGTATCTTTAGGAGTTGCCACCTACTAACACTAGGCAGTTGCCATGTAGCGCTACAAACAGACGTGGCAATAAATAACACATTCGGGTAAAAGAGAGTTGCCATCTGCTTACAATCACAAATAGGGCATTTGCCATGTATCCTTCAAAAACATGGCAAATGACAGCTTGGGTGTGGGAGAGTGGGAGAATGGGCAGTCGTGGAGGACGGGGAACAGAGGTGGTGCGGCGGCGTCTTGGCGCAGCAATGATTCCATCGCGACGCCTAACCGGCAACCGTTGACCGCGGAGATAAAACCGGCGTGTGGGCGAACTCCCTCACACGCCACACGCACGAGTTGTCCTACGTGGCACACAAAAACAGCCTTTTCATACCAAGATTCGTGCAAAAGGCGCTGGACGGTGATGGAGGCGTGTGGGCGAGTTGGCTAACGCCCACACGTGTGGGCGTTAGTGTTTTCGTAAATTTTCTATTTGGTCCAGCTGATATTTATTTACGTATAATAATAGTAATCATTTGATTAATTTTTTAGTGTGAATCATTTGTTTAGTTTTTTTAGGGGTGAACCATTTGTTTAGTGAATCGTATAATCCTTTCGCCCAGCTCAGTTTGAAAAAACAATTTCGTCCAGCTCATAAAACTTCTCTTCTTTGTCCATGTTCAGAATGGGCCATTGGAGCCCATAAGGCGCACAAATAATTCCCAAGCTGACGGACACGAGCGGGACGGGGAAAAAATGACGCGCACGAGGGGGACGGAAAAAAAAAAGGAACCAGCGACTTCGGCAGCCACCCCCGGCGCCGGCGGGACGACGGCGGCTCCAACGCACCATCGTTCCTGATCTCGACCGTCTTTGCACCTCTAAAAGGCATGCGCTCTACCCCCCCTCCCCCCCCCCCCCCCCTTTCTCCCGCTTATCATCTGCCGTGTGTATGTACCACCAAATCCAGACCTAACAAGAAGCACATCGTGCTCTGAAAAATCAGGCTTGCGTTGATTGATAGGGTTAGATTTCGCTCGGTTCTGGTGTACGATACAGACACGGTATAACCTTCGATTGAAAGCCCCAGGCTGGGTGGAATTGTTTGGTTTCTCATGCCTTTCGGTTAGACCTCTCCTCAAAGGGATTGGAGGGGATTTTGACTTGTAGCGGATTTAATCCCCCTCCATTCCCTGTCAACCGAACAAGGCCTTAGATGGGATGGATTGGTGGCATATAAGACCCATCTTTGATTTGGATGATCAAGACCGTGTGGAAATGGAGAGGCGAATTGGGTACAAATAAGTCTTTCAAGTAGTATATCTATATTAGCACTAAGCCAGAACTGCTTATCTTTCGTGCACCACTAGGCAAAACGAGGAGCGTCCGTCGTCTTTCTAATCCCATGTTCTGAACTTGTGCATTTGTTTTGCGGGGGAGCTGATAAGAGCACTTTCGTGTATGTGCTTTGCCTGTGTTATTGAATTGCTCGGGACATGACAAATTGACAGATGAGTAGGAGGTTCTTTGGAGGATGTTATCTGTCTGAGTAAAGATGTGGCCCAACATGGTTCCTTCCTGCTTTATGTGGTTTTATTTTATGTTGCTTCATGATTTGTAGTCGTAAAAATTTCCATAATGAAATCCATGTTTGCACATGTGTAGAACAAGTTCCTTAGTATACAAGAGTATATGTGGATATTTATGGTTACTGATTAGATATGAACAACATTATATGCTTATATGTAGTTGTAGCAAACTATCCGCCTCTGTTTTGCATATATTCCCCAGCTCATGTTTTTAATCTGATGGCCTTCAATTTGTTATGTCTTGCAGAGAGTTTGTCATCATGCACAGCCCCAGTAAATGGTTGATTACCTCTATGTCCAAACGCCTTGCTGTGTCCAATCTCCAAGGCTGGGCAGACCTCCCAGATGACCTGCTGCACTCAATTGTTGCTCTCTTGGGCTCCTCCCTTGACCTTCTTGCCTTTGCTGCCACCTGCCGCCCTTGGCGTGCCGCTTTCTTCTCACACCCATCCAAATCTACCTTGTGCTTCTCATGCCCCCCTGTCCTCATCCGACAAAACCCCATCAAACCTCCTAGCAATGGTCATGCCAAGCCACAAAGATTTAACTTAGTTGATCCATCCAACACAGGCACCAACTATCGCTGCCAGATACGTGAAGAAATTCTGCAGAAATTTTATTTTGCTGGTTCTTCCTATGGTCAGCTCATCTTCTTCCGCCACAGACGTTGTCTTGTTGTTGATGCATTTAGTGGTGCAGAAGTTTCACCTCCATGTCTCCCAGAGTTGAACCACAATTTGTTTGAGTCATACTATTGCAGCACTCTGACTGCTCCCCTTGCATCACCCAGCCCACGCCTCCTTGTCAGCACAAAATCCTCCCTATTTGACTGGCCAGTTGGAAGTGACTCTTGGTCTGAACTCAAGCTTTCCAATGTGCAAGTACGGCAGATTGTGGAATTAAATGGTCAGTTCATTGCCATGGATGATCATATGAAGATCTACACTTTGCAGTTGGCGCCCCAGCTTGGCCTGCAAGACCTACCAATAGAGTGGTGCAGCGGCAAGATCCCAAGCATGGATTCGAAACCATTTCTAGTGGTCTGCCGTGACATGCTTCTGATGGTTTGCTATTCTCTGGTATCCCTATTCCGGGGATCAAGCTTCTGTACAGTCCACCGCCTTGACATGTCTACCAATCCAGCAAAATGGGTAGGGATGAAGAAGCTGGACAATTGGGCACTCTTCGTTGCAGCTGACATTAGGACCCCACCATTTTCTTGCGTTAACCCGGAACGGTGGGGAGGGAGAAGCAACTGCTTGTACTACACTCACCACTCTGAACCTTGGGGTGTACGATGGTTGGGCAATGAGCCGGATCTTATGAAGGATCCATCCGCCAGTCGGGACCTTGTGTTCGGAAGAAACATGTGGCGTTACCCACAGAGCCTCTGGGTGTACCCCAGCATGTTTTACTCTGATGGGAAGTGATCGCTGTCGTGGGCAACTACAGCCTACTGCTGTACCAGTTTCTTATGAAAATTCTTCCCTTCTCAACAGGGGCAAACACTTTTGCGGCTTGATACGGGGATGCTCATCAGCATGAGTGCTGGAACTTTTTGCAGATATTTTATTCTTCAGTTTCTCTAAACCTGGCAGCAGATATTGTATGGCGGTACGAGTGCTTAGAACCTGTTCCCAGGCTTCTGCAATTACTTTCATCATTCAGTTTTTAGCCATGCTTGTGAAATTGCTATTGCTTTTCGGTGCTGGAACCGACACGGTTTGAGCGTTTTACCCGTTTGAATGAGGTGAAGACATTGCTCATCTTGCAGGATAATGTGTTGGCAGCTTTGGATCATCAGGCACCAGCTTTGCTTCTGCATCAACTTTTCTTGGGTTTGCTAACTGAATGCCTTGCTTCTGCATCAATTGTACACTCTGAGTATGTAAGAAACAAAATCGAGTGTACAATCTCTGCTAGCCCCAATCTCCGCGTAGGCGTGTTGCGGCTGGGAGTAGTCGCTGGCTTCCCAAGCAAAGCTGGTGCCTGACCTGACCGTGGAACGGTACTCCTACGCGGCAGCCACCAGCAACAGTTTTGCCTCTGTTGTTAGCATCTACTCCCTCCGTTCCTAAATAATTGTCTTTCTAGAGATTTCAACAAGTGACTACATACCAAGCAAAATGAGTGAATCTACACTTTAAAACATGTCTACATACATCCGTATGTTGTAGTCCATTTGAAATGTCTAGAATGACAAATATTTGGGAACGAAGGGAGTAACTAAGGCGGCACACTGGCCTGACCACCACCTTGGCATTTACACAGCCAGATGGCCGCAACAGGTCATTAGGACGCAACAACCGCGATTCATGAGCCCTAAATACTTTCCTCTGGGCACTATACGGCATTCAACCCTTTTTAATTGTCGTGATGAGGAGGTTAGCAGCAGACAGTTTAGGAGGAGGATTTAAGCAAGAGCTGTCCGTGATTCAGTCATTCAGTGCACCCCCCTGACAACCAGGATTCCATACACGGTACCAGTACTTACCACTCCCTCCGGGGACTAAAACCACGACAAGAATAATGAAACAGAGAGATAACTTGATTGTTCATTTCAGGTCTTTCACTCAGATTGAATTACTTTGTCTTGAAAATGGATGTGTCTAGAACTAAAATATGTCTAGGCACATCCATTTCTGCGACAAGTAATTCCGAACGGAGGGAGTAGATGGCAAGCGAACCGATGCTCAGTAGTACAAAATAAAATTGGTCTTAATTGACGTGGTATTGGTAACCGATGTGCTCACAGCTTGCTGGCTGCTTTGAAGTTTGAACTGACTTTGGTGTTGGCCATCACAATCACATGGACGGGTCGATCGACAGTGCCGGTAGCACCGTACTACGTACCCTTGATAAGCAGCACTGCCGGTACTAAATACCACATAATACCAGCACTACTTACGTCTCCAGTTGGCAAGGTGTTAGGCAGAGGACACGGACTTAACTCCGCGTATTGTATTGCTGCAGCTTGCATGGCATGGCGATCACAACGGAGCAGATGAGAGCAGGGACGCCGCTGCCGCTGCCGCTGCTCCTTCTTCTCCGAGACGAGACGGGCTGAGCATTGCATTCAAGCGGAAAGGTTGGCGCGCGAGCGGGGGGGTTTAATCGCCTGACACCACCTCATGCTTACAACTGTCTCCAATTACTCGGGCATTCATACGGCTTAAAAGCGGAATTGATCGCCCTTCCCCTTTCAATGAGCCCGGCGAATTTCTTTTCCTCCTGGCCGCGCCGTCCTTCACCGATCACCGTCCGTCGGTGTCGTCGGGAGGTTTTCACGGCCGAAACGTGGGGGACAGCTCACAACGGTGATGGTGTTGCCAACGTGACGCGTAGTTTAATCGTGTTCTTAGGGGGCTAGGGGGTGTACTCGTAGTAACAAGGGGTTCCACTTGCATTGGAAGATTGGCATGCATGTGCAAGACTGAGGCGTGGAGCAATTAGAGGAGTCTGAGTTTGACAGGGGTTCGAGAAAGAAAATATTATGATGGATTTAAACAGATCTGCTAGTTTTTTGGCACTAGGCTTTGTACTCCTATTCCTATATGGCACCAATTGAAAAATCCCTCCAAGGTTGGCGTTTTCTTTGCGAAATGTAAATTCCAATTTGAACCATGCATATGTTCGTGATGGAGCGAGGTTGAACCAAGTTCATTCTTTTATTTTGCCGTCCCCGAAGCCTTCCCCGGGTCCGAGCATGGACCTGGCCGCGATGATTCGACAACGTGTAGCGCAGATGTACCGGAGGGTCGGCGGCGTGTTGCGTTCATGGCGGAAATTACCATCCCGAATGTGTTCACTCACATTGTCATCCTGAGTGAACCATTTAGTGTCATCGGCTCTTAGTTCGCTCAGAGGGGTATGTGAGAGCGAAGCCTTTAGGATTCGTGTGGGGGATCCGACGTGCCTGAGGGCATTGGCTCGGAACTCCCTAAAAATTTGAACGTCAGTTCTTCAGCATTTAGGAAAGCTTTTGGGATAGATGGCAACTTAGGGAATTTGTTAGAGTGAGTTTTCTCTATTTTGATAATTTCTTGAAGGGTGTTGGGTTTAGGGAATTTGCTAGAGTTGCTCTTAGTCTTATAACTCTTAATGTGTGGTGGTATTTCGTCATGAAACCTAATTACGATTGTAAGGCTGGTCACAATAGGGAGGAACTTAGGAGTAATATCACACACTCCAATACAACTTTGCTTATGTGGCACATATTTAATGAAAAGAGAGGTGCTTGTGGTAACTAGCTAAGTTACCGGAACATCACACATTTCAAGAAACAATGAGTCTATAACCTAATAAATACATCGTTGCATGACACTACATAGATGTTCCTACCCACTATGAAGGTAGTAACATAGCCTAGGAAAGTGTGTAAGTTACTAGTTATGTTCTTGCCCATTGTGACCAGCCTAAGATGACCTCAATTTGAAGCCCTTTTGTTGATAGTTTGCTTCAAACATCATATTTTCTTGGCTTAAAAAAATTCCAATGTTTGTGGGTCTGAAGGTAAATTTTGTAGGGTTTATATGATATACGTAACCCTCGAGGAAGGTTTCAGGGTTTTAAACCCTGCAAACAAGATATTGTGGAAACAGAACCCTTCATTCAAAGAAGGAGTGTGCTAATGTCCAGACGTCCCGACCATAGCAAGAGATCCGGATGATTGGGCGAAGGTATTGTCTCACGGGCTCGTGTTGCCTTGTGTTGATTTCTTTTTTAATAAAAAAACAAACACATCCAGTCTAATCTTTTTCCTAATAGCTGCATGCATGCATATAGGACAAAACTGCTTATGTCACTGAAGATTCCATCAAATTTTAAATTATAAAATGTTTTGTAAATCAAACCGTCCCTCTGATTGAAAAATTGTTTTCACATAAAAGATTCGTCACGACAAAACCTTCGAAACTAGATCCCATGTTGATATGTTCCGACAAATTTTTTTCTGGGTCAAAAGTTACCACACATGTGCTAAGTAAGTTATCATCACTGTGACACACAGTTACCAAGCTGTTTTCCTAGGAAATACCGGGCATAAAAAGATGGTCTTCTAGCTTTACCAAGATGGTCATCCCAGATGGCAAGATTTTAGCAACAGGTGCGGACGATTGCCTACATCCTCACATCTCGGTGCAATTTCGCATGCAGCGTTGTGCTGCAATCTCCCATGCACATATCTTTGATTTGCATGAAATACACGTCCTATTGAACCCAATTGACAACGAAACTACTGGGCAGACGATGAGCGCCATCCGAACTATGCACGATGCAAGATTGAATGGCTCTATCAACTTTTACCTGGCGCATGGACGGCTTGATATGCACTGTCGTCTGCAAATCATCCAACATATGTCGTGTGTATAGCAGCATTCATTAACAATGCATACATGTAGATAAGTAAGAAGATGATGTCGGCAAAGATTCCATTCAAAATAAAACTTTAAAATGTTTTGTAGCTCAAATCGTTGGCCCGATTGAAAAACCGTTTTCACATAAAAGATTCGTTGCAACGAGACCTTCAAAACTAGATCACATGTTTCGGGTCAAAAGTTACCAGACTTAGACTAAATAAGTTATCACCTACGTGGTATGCCAGTTACCATCCTGTTTACATAGAAATTACCCGGGGCATAAAAATGGCTCCTCCAACATTCTCTCCACATGCAAATGCAGTAGAGCACAGAAAACTAATGTCATTGTAAATTCTCGCTATTTTAAAACTGTAAAATGTTTTATAGCTCAAACTGTCGTTTTTGATTCAAAAATCGTTTTCACATAAAAATCCATCGCGATGAGAACTTCGAAACTTGATCTCATGTTGGCATGTTTTGATCACTTTTTTGGTCAAAATTTACTGTAAAGTTATCATTTATATTATGTGTATACTAACATGTTATTTATGCAGAAGTGACTGGAGATGTGTTTTGAACAACTTCTTTCCTCTAGGTTAAATTTACCGTGGTATTTATACCTAAGTTATCAGCTCCGGATGCATACATTACCGTACTATTTGCACAGAAAATAATCGGGGTATGTTTCAATAACTTTTTATTCGGGTCTAAAGTTACCGCGTTGTTTATACCTAAGCTATCAGGTCTATGATGTGTGAGTTATCATGTTATTGATAAAAAAGTTATCGGAGGTATATTTGTGACGCCTGGATAATCTTCCTAAAATAATCCCACGCTAATCAAGCCACGTCATCCCGGTTACTGATGCTAAACGTCCGTTAGTTCAAACCGCGCCAAATTAAAATCTAAAATTAACGTCGACAGTAAAAGTTTTCGAAAGTAGAAACAAAATTGTTTGGTGGGTGCCAAATATTACAAGGGTAGTTATGGTACAACAATCATATTTTTAGAAGATGTCTAAATAATTTAAACTGATTTAAAACAGAAAAGAAAATAAATAAAAATGAAACAGAAAAATTAAAACCTAAAACTAGCAGAAAAAAAGGAGAAACCCCTTCGGGTCAGGGCCCAACTGGCCAACCCTGTGCCCACCGGCCACCCACTCCCCATTAACCCCACGGTCCACTCAACCAAACCCTAGCCGCCCCACACCCCCTCGTCCCCACTCCTCCGCCTCCCTTCCTCGATCCTAATCGGATCGGTGAAATCGGTGCCCCATCCAGAGCGCGCCTCGCCGTTGCTCCCGTGGTCGTCGTCACCGTCACTCGCCGCGCACCACCTCGCTGGAGCCCCTCGCCGCCTCAACCCCGTCGTCCCGTCGCCGAACCCACCAACACCACCGCCGCCCACCATCCCCAGTGCCCGAGGACGACCCTGCCGTCGCTTCTCGCTGTCCCTGGAGCCAGCTCGACGCCATCGCCGCCCGGAGCTCCACCCTCCCCGCCGGCCTGCTTCCTTCTTCGCCGTCGTCTCCGGCTTCCTCCTCGAGCTCGCTGCCACTCCCCTACACCGTCCGTGAGCCCCGACCTCTCCTCTCTCCCCCTCGCTCGCTCACCGCGTCGTGCCCGCGCCGTCGCGCTCAAGGCCGCCAGCGCCTCGCCCGGCGCGCATACCTTGACCATAGCGGCCCTTCGCGCCACGTTCATGCGCCCATGCGCCGTCGCGCCCGGTGCGTGACCGCGCCCGACCCGCTTGCCCTGCCCTGGCGTTCGTGTTGCCCTCCCGTGCCTGCCGCGCGTCCGGCGCCAGCGCCGTTCTGCCCGGCTCTGTGAAGATCGGCAGACGCGCGCTTAGCGCTAGCACCCGCTAAGGCCATGGGCCAATGACACGAGGGGCCCACGCCCAGAACGTTTTAATAAAAAAGAGGAATTAAAAATAATAATAATAATAAATAATGAAAATAAATAATTAATTAATTAACTAATTAATAGACTTAATTAATTCTGATTAATTAAACTAAACAGTTAATTAAGCTAACTAATTAACCTAAACCCTAATTAACCTAAATAGAGAATGATGTGGGTCCCAATGGACCCACACGTCAAATTGACCAGGTCGATGGTCAATGTTGATCTTGACATCACTCGATGTCATGCCGACGTCATCATTTACTAATACGGATAATGTTGGATTTAAATAATTAATTAAATTCCAGAAATTAATAAAATCTTTAGAAAATCATATCTTTTAATCCGTAACTCGGATTAAAATATTTTCAACATGAAAGTTGCTCAGAACAACGAGACGAATCCGGATACGCCGCCCGTTCATCCGCCACACATCCCTAACCTATCGAACTCGCAACTTTCCCCCTCCGGCTCCTCTGCCCGAAAACGCGGAACCCCGTGAATACTTTCCCGGATGTTTCCCCCCCCCCCCTTCACCGGTATCATCACATACCGCGTTAGGGCACGCCTAGCATCACGCTTTGCTTTGTCATGCATCTGTTTGCTTAAATATTCATTGTTTCTTCCCCCTCTTCTTCCGCTAGACACCGAGACCGAGCCGCTGCTGCGCCCGGTTCGACTACGGTGTTGACGATCCCTCCTTGCCGAGCAACCAGGCAAGCGCCCCTTTGATCACCGATATCGCCTACTCTTCTCTATACCGCTTGCATTAGAGTAGTGTAGCATGTTCTCGCTTTCGATTAATCCTATCTTTGCATAGCTTTGTCCTTGCTACTCTTGATGTTACCTTTATCTCGCTATCCCATCGCTTAGTATAGGATGCTAGTGTTACATCGATGGCCCTACATTCTTGTCCGTCTGCCATGCTATACTACTGGGTTGTGATCACTTGGGAGGTGATCACAGCGATACTATATACTTTACCTTTGTTACATTACCCGTGATCTTTGTTCGGAGATGGGGCCGAAAGACGGTGGCTCCATCCCAGTAGAGATGGGCCTGGGTTCCCGACGGCCCCGATCACATTACTTTATGGCGGAGCGACAGGGCAGGTTGAGACCACCTAGGAGAGAGGTGGGCCTGGCCCTGGTCGGCGTTCGCGGATACTTAACACGTTTAACGAGATCTGGGTATTTGATCTGAGTCTGGCCATTTGGTCTATACGCACTAACCATCTACATGAGAGTAGTTATGGGTATCTAGGCATCATGGTATCAGCCGAAGCACTTCGTGACGTCAGCGACTGAGCGGCGTGCGCCGGATTGGACTGGAACGCCTGCTAGGCTAGGTCTGCTTCCGGCCGCCCACGCAACATGCAGGTGTGCATTGGGCGATGGGCCTGCACCCTGCGGCGCTTAGGTTTAGACCGGCGTCTTGACCTCTCTGTTGAGCCTAGGTGGGGCTGCGACGTGTTGATCTTCCGCGGCGGCATGACCCAGAAAGTGTGTCCGGCCAAATGGGATCAAGCGTGTTGGGTTATGTGGTGCACCCTGCAGGAAGTTTAATCTATTCGAATAGCCGTGATCTTGATAACAGGACGACTTGGAGTTGTACCTTGACCTTATGACAACTAGAACCGGATACTTAATAAATCACACCTTCCAAGTGCGGATACAACCCGGTGGTCGCTCTCTCTCGTGGTTACGAGGAGGGATCGCGGGTAGGATTATGCTATGCGATGCTACTTGGAGGACTTGATCTGCTCTCTTCTACATGTTGCAAGACGGAGGCTGTGAGCGTAGTTTTCGGCTGTGATTAGCTACCCCTCTTATTACGGCATTCTGCAGATTCGGTCCATCGATATGGCCCTTTACACATATATCCATGCATATGTAGTGTAGCTCCTTGCTTGTAGTACTTTGGATGAGTACTCACGGTTGCCTTGTTCCCCTTTTCCCCCTTTCTTTACCCGGTTGCTGCGACTGCAGACGATGGAGCCAGGAGCGACGCCACCGTCGATGGCGACTACTACCGGAGGTGCCTACTACTACGTGCAGCCCGCCCGACGACTGTGAGTAGTTTAGGAGGATCCTGCAGGAGGCCTGCGCCTCTTTCGATCTGTATCCGGTTTGTGCTAGCCTTCTTAAGGCAAACTTGTTTAACTTATGTCTATACTAGATATTGTCGCTTCCGACTCGTCTATGATCGAGCACTTGTATTCGAGCCCTCGAGGCCCCCGGCTTGTATTATGATGCTTGTATGAGTTATTTTATTTTTAGAGTTGTGTTGTGATATCTTCCGTGAGTCCTCGATCTTGATCGTACACGCTTATGCAGTATGATTAGTGTACGATTGAATCGGGGGCGTCACAAGTTGGTATCAGAGCCGACTACCTGTAGGAATCCCCCTTCCCAACTCCTTGGCCGAAGTCGTGTCTAGACATTGCAAAAACTTTTACTAACATGGCTGTGTGCCTTACGGGCCCACGTCGCCATTGGGTGGTACTAGGATCTTTTACTCCTCGACCTTTACTCGGGACTCTAATCTCTCTTCTATTCGGGTAAATGAATTTTGCTAAATCTAACATTAGGATCTCGTTATCATTTTCACCCGGAGAGCCCTTATTATTGATGATCGTCTGCTGCACGTGAAGACCCTGAAGATAGTCTACGCTGTTAACCCGAGAACTTGTTGACATCGCGTTTGCAATTCCCTTTCCACCGTTCACCATTATGGATAACTACTTGCAGTTGTTATTCTTACATTCGTCCCCAGTTGGTCTTGTTATTACAAGATACCCCGAAATACTCGTTGTTGTTTCGATAATCCTTTGAGCTTATTGCCTTGCTGTTCTTTGTCACCTGAATACCCCTACGGATAATACTCGCACTTATCGAGTATCCGCTCATCCCCAGTTGATTCATGTATTTCACAAGTCTTCGGAATGCCATTCGATCTTCCGAAAATCCCGACTGCCTATTCCTCTTGAAATTCTTCTTCCTTGCATTATGGTTAATCCCATAAGTCTCGTAGTCTTATTGGCATCCCTTATCATTGTCATTATGAGTCTGTTGACTCAATATGTTTGCGAATACACGCAATCTTCATTGATCCTTATAAATTACCTTTCCTACCGAGCTGCCATTCTTTTAACTAGAATTGGCTCTCGACCAATCCAATTGCCGTTGATTGTACCCTAAGGCTATTCAACTTATCCTTCCCTAATCAGAGCATTGCTTCTGATCCCTTGATTTGGAAATCATAACTCCTTTGCATTTGAGATTTGAGTTAGTCAGTTGTTTCTATAATCTGATCTCCTTGCATTCTTCTTCCTCTAGTTGAGTACCGATGCTCACGTCAGATCCCTTGTGGACCACCAAATCCTTTGTTGGATTTTATCGACAACGCCCTTCATATTCAATAACCTTGTGAGCCTTTCCTCGATACATAATGCCTTTGGTAAATTGTATCCTCTGCTTTCTCAACCATGCTACGCCTTGAGCTTGAGTTAATTACTTCTAAAGATTACGGTATATGATTCTAAGATGCCCCGATGGGTTGAACCTATGCCTTTCTTAATATGTGTGAACTCAAAAGTTTTCACGAGTCGTACTCTTCCGGTATTTTGCGGATAGAATTTCAACACTACAACTTCATTGAATGTGAGAAGTGTATAAAAGGGTATACATTGGAGAAATGGGAGTCGACCTTGAACTTTGTGTTCATGCCCATGGAAACGATGTAGATCTTATCATTAAAGCTTCTCTTAAATTAATTATTCTCTGGGTATAAGTTCATCTTATATTTGGGATCCGGCCTTTTACAATCGTGGTTCCGACCATGTTCTCCTTTAAATACCATTTTCGATGCAAGTGTAAGCACTTGTCTTACGTGGATCAATACCCGGTACAACCTCTACTTTGATCTGTCGTCGATTAATACCCCCTGGTATCTCGAGATTATCTTGGAACTACATAACTTCCTATGAGTTCTTCATCAAGTACTACATTCACACTGATTACAATTTTTCATGGACTCTGAGTTGTTAATCACTCAAAGACACCGATAACTGAACCGAGTCCGCACTACGGTTCAACAACTCTTAGTAATCTTCTTTAAGTACGAGTTAGTACCCGATCACGCCATTCCTAGCCTGTTTGGATATATCATTGTCTTGATGATTTTAAACCGTGCTACCTGGTCCTTATTCTCGGAGCACAACTTTCGAATATAAGCTAAGTCGATCTCCTCGAAAGAAAATGAGTTCGATCAGCAACACCTTAAGTAAATATTCTCGATAAAAAACAAACCTAGCGAATCATTTATTTCTTTAAACCGATTTCCTCATCATATCATTTCGCCTTGAACAACGAGCTTGGTTTCGAGTTTGTGTCGTACCCTTGGTTCCAATAACTTTCGCTTCACCATTCATTTGACTTGATGTCATCGCCGATCGATTACATCTTGAAATCCGTCGATAAAGTGTGTCGTGATGATCATCAACATTCTGAGCTCTTCCAAAATATCTATTGAATTCTTGATGGGAAATACCATCCTTGCCCCTCGATGGTTTGTATTATCATCGGCAACGTTAATGCCCTCCCTCCAACACAAACCTGCTCATGATTTGTGTATTACCTTGAGTTCCTTCCTACCCAGCTTGTGTTATGTTCTACTCCCTCTGTAAACTAATATAAGAGCGTTTAGATAGCTAAAGTAGTTATCTAAATGCTCTTATATTAGTTTACGGAGGGAGTACTTTGGAATATTACCATCTTTTATGTCAAGGATGTCGTGGGAATTTCACCACCTCTTAAGAATTCTTGGTATGGTGATACTTCTCACCATCACCATTCTTTCTTGGGTCCTCGTGTTGATTCCAACCGAGGTACCAACAAGTGAGCGGTGCTGTTTGGATTCTGCCCTTCTAGCAAGCCTCTTGCTTTGAAGTTAATGGTCGGCCGTTCATTCTTAGACTATTGATTATTGAATCACAATTCCGACGTTGGTCGTGCAACCCAGCCCATATTTCGGGTGCACCTTTCAACCAATGTTTAATTGTGTATGTTTCCCTCGAGCATACATCATTATACCATTTGAGCTGATTAATGTTATCTCCTTGTTCACTTAATTGTGGAAACCATCTTTTGGAAATCTCGATGGATTATCGCCGAGCCCATCAGCCACCTCCTCCTCTCCTTGGTTTAATGATCAACTATTGTTTCAGGAACCCACTCCCATAGTTCATTTCCTGAGAATCCTGAAATGTCATTTCGTCTATTTGTGTTGCACCTTTTATTCTCGGACATCCACGAGTCCGAGGTATCATGACACCAATCGGATCTGAATCTCGGTCGATATGATGGTTGGGACAACTTTCCAAGAGTTATGTTGTTGGCCCTTTGATGACCTCGGTAACGAGGATGTCATGCCTAGCACCCCCGGTGGAGGACCTATCAGTATGGTTTATTTGCAAGGATAACCATTCTTCCTGGAGGAAATTGTAAGACCTATGTTATAAACTGTTCCTGATGGATCCATTGAGTATCTAAAAACCGACCTTTGTTTGCAGACCATGTCAATGCTATCTCGAAGCATGTCCGTGGTACTCCGATTTTCAACAAGAACATTTGTAGCATAATGCTAAATTTTCTTTATCAATTATCCAAACACCGTTGTATGGGTAATGTCATGAAAAATTCTCTCCCCTACCTAAAGAGTTTTCTACATTATATCCTGACATGGATATCATGCTCTGCTTGTCCTTGGGAAGGATATACCCTTGAAATATGTGTTTAAACACAATTTCCTTTCCATTGTTACATTTAATATGATAATCATATTTTACTTTCCATTGGTTGGTTTAACGTTTCTTGTGACCTATATGATCTAAGCAGCAATATTCTCCTGCTTATGAAAACACCTCGGTGTACAATTCTGTCAGCAAGACCCTATTGCTATTGTTGATGACATTTCGGTAGCCACCGATGGACGAGAACTTTGCCTAATGGTCCGCCTCGTTCGACGAGCAGGAAAATGGTTCTCTTCATCCCTCGCCCTTGGTACCAACATTGTTGCCAACAAAACTGCCAGGCTATCCTCTGACATACCTTGCTATCTTGACCATGCAAATGTTAGCGCCTTCCTGCTTTTAACCCACATGGTGGGCCCATAACCCACAGTTCCACAGGATCGAAACCTGACTCTCCTGTACACCCCCTGTTCCCAAAGTTATTCCTCGCGCGTGGACTCGTATGTAATTCACGGACCATCGTCCCAAGTGATCTATTTTGGTATCAGACGCAATACTTATTCTCGTTGCGCTGAACCCCTTTCACCTTCTGATCAGGCATCGAACGCTTGCCTATCCGTTTGAAAATTCTCATGGTACCTCCTTACTTTGCTCTCGATATTTTCTTAAGATTCAATTCAAGAGTAACTTCCGCCACCTTCCTCGATGTTATCGACCAGATAGTCAACCTTGTAGAGGGCTGTCCTTTTGAAGCTACCCCTTATCCTTTCCGTAAGTACGATGAAGATCCCCAAGTAAGGACGACTTGATCATGGTGACTTGAAGCAGAAATGAAGACATCAACGGAAGGGATCAACCTCTTCGAGAAGAGCAACTATGACCGAGAAGAATCGTTAGAATTTCGTAACGGATCCCTTCCCCCCTTATAACCACTCCTAAATCTCGGGACGAGATTTCTTGTAGTGGAGGAGAATTGTGACGCCCGGATAATCTTCCTAAAATAATCCCACGCTAATCAAGCCATGTCATCCCGATTACTGATGCTAAACGTTCGTTAGTTCAAACCGCGCCAAATTAAAATCTAAAATTAACGTCGACAGTAAAAGTTTTCGAAAGTAGAAACAAAATTGTTCGGTGGGTGCCAAATATTACAAGGGTAGTTATGGTACAACAATCACATTTTTAGAAGATGTCTAAATAATTTAAACTGATTTAAAACAGAAAAGAAAATAAATAAAAGCAAGCAGAAAAACTAAAACCTAAAACTAGCGGAAAAAAGGAGAAACCCCTTCTGGCGTGGCCCAACTGGCTAACCCTGTGCCCAGCCGGCCACCCACTCCCCCATTAACCCCACGGTCCACTCGACCGAAACCCTAGCCGCACCCCACACCCCCCCTCGTCCCACTCCTCTGCCTCCCTCCCTCGATCCAGATCGGATCGGGGAAATCGGGGCCCCATCGGCCGCGCCGCCGTGGCTCCCGTGGTCGTAAATCACCGTCACTCGCCAGGCGCACCACCTCACCGGAGCCCTTGCCGCCTCAACCCGTCGCCCGTCGCCGAACCCACCAACACCACCGCCGCCCACCGTCCCAGGGCAGGGGACGACCCCGTCGCTTCGCCGTCCCTCGAGCCAGCTCGGCCGCCGCTCGGAGCTCCACCTCCCTGCTCGCTTCCTTCTTCATCGTCGTCTCCGGCTTCCTCCTCGAGCTCGCTGCCACTCCCCTACACCGTCCGTGAGCCCCGACCTCTCCTCTCTCCCCCTCGCTCGCTCACCGCGCCGTCCGCGCTCCGGCACGCCCGCGCCGCAGCATGCGACGCTGCCACCCGCTGCCACGTTCGCCTGCGCCGCGGCTTTCGCCGTCCGCGCCCGATGCGTGACCGCGCCCGACCCGCTTGCCGCCGGCGACCTCGTCGTGGCTGCCCTCGCGCCATTGGCTGCGTCCGGCGCCAGCTTCGTTCGCGCCACTCAGCAACAAGACGCCTTGCAGCGCCGCTAGCGCCAACACCCGCTAAGGCCATGGGCCAATGACACGAGGGGCCCACGCCCCATAACGTTTTAATAAAAAAAAGAGGAATTAAAAAAAAAAAATAATGAAAATAATTAATTAATTAATTAATTAACTAATTAATAGACTTAATTAATTTCGATTAATTAAACTAAGCGATTAATTAAGCTAACTAATTAACATAAACCCTTATTAAAATAAATAGAGAATGCCAGGTGGGTCCCACTGGACCCACACTTCAAGTTGACCAGGTCAATGGTCAACGTTGACTGCTGACATCACTCTGATGTCATGCTTTGATGTCATCATTACTATTCTCGGATAATGTTGGATTTAATTAATTAATTAAATTCCAGAAATTAATAAAATCTTTAGAAAATCATATCTTTTAATCAGAACTTGATTAAAATATTTTCAACATGAAAGTTGCTCGTAACGACGAGATTTAATCCGGACACGTAGCCCGCTCGTCCGCCACACATCCTAACCTATCGAACTCGCAACTTTCCCCTCCAGCCTCTTCCGCCTAAAACGCGGAACCCGGGATACTTTCCGGATGTTTTCCCCTTCACGGTATCATCACATACCGCGTTAGGGCACGCCTAGCATCACGCTTTTGCTTTGTCATGCATCTGTTTGCTTAAATATTCATTGTTTCTTCCCCTCTTCTTCCGCTTAGACACCGAGACCGACACCGCTGCTGCCCGGTTCGACTACGGTGTTGGCGATCCCTCCTTGCCCGAGCAACCAGCAAGCCCCCTTGATCACCAGATATCGCCTACTCTTCTCTATACCGCTTGCATTAGAGTAGTGTAGCATGTTACCGCTTTCGATTAATCCTATCTTCTTTGCATAGCTTTGTCCTTGCTACTACCGATGTTACCTTTATCTCGCTATCCTCTTGCTTAGTATAGGATGCTAGTGTTCCATCGGTGGCCCTACATTCTTGTCCGTCTGCCATGCTATACTCTTTGGCTGTGATCACTTCGGAGGTGATCACAGCGATACTATATACTTTACATCGTTACATTACCCGTGATAATTGCTCGGAGATGGGGGCTGAAAGGACGGTGGCTCCATCCAGGTAGAGATGGGCCCGGGTTCCCGACGGCCCCATCGTTACTTTATGGCGGAGCGACAGGCAGGTTGAGACCACCTAGGAGAGAGGTGGGCTGGCCCTCGTCGGCGTCATGGATACTTAACACGCTTAACGAGATCTCGGGTATTTGATCCGAGTCCGCCATTTGGTCTATACGCACTAACCATCTACGCCGGAGTAGTTATGGGTATCCCGCGCCGTGGTATCGCCGGCACTTCGTGACGCTGGCGTCGAAGCGGCGCGCGCCGGATTGGACCGAACGCCTGCTAGGCTAGGTATACTTCCCGGCCCACGCAACATGCAGTGTGTGTGCATTGGGCGATGGGCCTGCACCCTGGCGCTTAGGTTTAGACCGGCGTCTGACCTCTCTGTTGAGCCTAGGTGGGGCTGCGGCGTGTTGATCTTCCGCGGCCGGGCATGACCCGAGAAAGTGTGTCCGCCAAATGGGATCAAGCGTGTTGGGTTATGTGGTGCACCGCAGGGAAGTTTAATCTATTCGAATAGCCGTGATCTTGATAACAGGGCGACTTGGAGTTGTACCTTGACCTTATGACAACTAGAACCGGATACTTAATAAATCACACCCTTCCAAGTGCCAGATACAACCCGGTGGTCGCTCTCTCTCAGGGTTATGAGGAGGGGATCGCCGGGTAGGATTATGCTATGCGATGCTACTTGGAGGACTTGATCTGCTCTCTTCTACATGTTGCAAGACGGAGGCTGCTGTAAGCGTAGTCTTGACGGGATTAGCTATCCCTCTTATTCTGGCATTCTGCAGTTCAGTCCACCGATATGGCCCTTTACACATATATCCATGCATATGTAGTGTAGCTCCTTGCTTGCGAGTACTTTGGATGAGTACTCACGGTTGCCTTGTTCCCCTTTTCCCCCTTTCTTTACCCGGTTGCTGCGACCAGACGATGGAGCCCAGGAGCCAGACGCCACCGTCGATGACGACTACTACACCGGAGGTGCCTACTACTACGTGCAGCCCGCTGACGACGACCAGGAGTAGTTTAGGAGGATCCCAGGCAAGAGGCCTGCGCCTCTTTCGATCTGTATCCCAGTTTGTGCTAGCCTTCTTAAGGCAAACTTGTTTAACTTATGTATGTACTCAGATATTGTCGCTTCCGCTGACTCGTCTATGATCGAGCACTTGTATTCGAGCCCTCGAGGCCCCTGGCTTGTATTATGATGCTTGTATGACTTATTTTATTTTTAGAGTTGTGTTGTGATATCTTCCCATGAGTCCCTGATCTTGATCGTACACGTTTGCATGTATGATTAGTGTACGATTGAATCAGGGGCGTCACAATATTTCATCAACAACCAAAGGGTATATTTCATTAACCACCCTCCTCCCATCCGGTCACCAAAGTTATCAGGACTGGGGCACATAAGTTATCGGGTATGCGATGTGTGAGTTATCATGTTATTCATACAAAAAGTTATCAAGGTTATTTTTCATCAACCACCCGCCTCCCACCCGGTCACCAAATTTACCAAGACAGGGGTACATTAGTTATTAGGCCTACGATGTGTGAGTTACCGTGCTATGCACATAAAAGTTATGGGGGGTATATTTCATCACCCGTCCCTCGCGAAAAGTACCAGGACCGGGTGCACAAGTTATCAGGTCTATGATGTGTGAGTTACCATGCTATTAACAAAAAAGTTACCGGAGGTATATTTCATCAACAACCCTCCCCCACCCCTCACCGCCGTCGCCAAATTTATCAGGACTTGGGCACATAAGTTATCAGGTATGCGATGTGTGAGTTATCATGTTATTCATACAAAAATTTATCAAGGGTATATTTCATCAACCACCCTCCTCCCATCCAATCACCAAATTTGTCAAAACTGCGGTAAGTTAGTTATTAGGTCTACGATGTGTGAGTTACCGTGCTATGCACATAAAATTTACGAGGGGTATATTTCATCACCCGTCCCTCGCGAAATGTACCAAGACTAGGGTGCATAAGTTATTGGGTCTGTGATGTGTGAGTTACCATGCTATTAACAAAAAATTTACCGGGGAATATTTGATCACCCCCCTCCCCCCGCCGGCATAGTTATCAGGAGGAGGGTACATAAAAATATCACATCTGTGATATTACACAACTCACATCTGTGATATTACACAACTTATAATGTAGTAGGAAATGATGTACTCCCTTTGTACAAAGTTAGTACAAAGTCGAGTCACTTATTTTAGAGCGGATGAAATACAAGAGAAGGCCGACAAACAACAAAAAAACCGTTTTCAATTTCCTGCCATGGTGTTTAAAAAGGTCACATGGGTACCATTCATAACACAATAACTAGTATTAGGCTGGTTGGTTATTGGCATCATACAACCATCAACCGACCTGGGGTTCAAATCCTATTGTCCACATCATTTTTTACTCTCCTTTCGATCGGGAAAGGAAAATCGTAAAAAAAAAGAAAAACAACAGCGATAGCAACCATTCGGTAGGAGTATGAGACATCAACAGCGATCGTACGCGTCTGTTGCAAACCATCAGTCGGCAGGAAAATAGCATTGTCGTTCAAAGAAACCAGTGAACCACTGCAACTCAATGCATAATATTCATCTATACATTTGGCCAATCACCCTGTGCATTGCTTCAGCATATTTATGCCCGGTATGACAGGACAAGGGACAGGAGCATTACTTCCATTCAAATGTTCATGACAGAGAAGATTACTTAAATCTTTGCACTGTGGCGCAGTAATTCTGAGCAGACCACCAAATACTCGCAAAAGACGCGCTAACCACACGAAATTATTACCTAGACCCAACTCCATCGACCGACAGTGCACGCGGCATGGAAGAACAGGTCTATGAAATAATTTTCATGACATATAAACATATTTAAATCCTTAAATCGATGACCTAGAACTACATGAATGACTTATTCATCTAGACGGAGGTAGTAGCTCTCTTTCTCTCTTTAATTAATTCTCTCCGAGAAGTCAATAAAATTAACTCGATCACGAATGGCGAAGCTAGGAGACGACTTGAAGGAACGAACTGAGATCGGCGGCTTCACCGGCGCTGGCAAGGGCGGCGCTGCTGCTGGTCGTCGTTGAAGTCGAGCAGCACGGCGCTGTGGCAGCGGGGGCACCGCGGGTCCTCCCGGGACAGCATCACGTACATCATGCACCGCGGGCAGCCCGCCAGGACCATGGGCGCGCCGGCCGCCGCGTCCGGGCTGCCCTCGGACGACACGCACGAGCTCGGCGGCGACGCGGTGGACGACGACGACGAGGAAAGCCGCCGCGGGGACGTGCTGACGGCACCATTCCCGCTGCCACCGCCGCCGCCCGGCCGCGCCGTGGACGACTGCCCGGCGCCACCGCCACGCGCCCTCGACAGGCTCAGCCGCAGGCTCTCCAGCTTCGACACCTTGCCGCCGTTCCTGCTCATCTTCGACTACCACCGTTCGTCTATCGCCCCTCTCACCGCACGCAGCTGCACGATGGCGACGGTGACATTGGTGTCTCGAGCTCACAACACACAGAAATGGGTAGCTCCACCATATATATATTGAGCGCGGCGTGGGAGACACATCGCACGAGTCAGCACGATGCGGGCGTTACCTTGGACTTAAGCTCGCCGAAGGGTATGCACGCGGCGGGGAGGCAGGGAGCAGTACGATCGACGACGTGCTGGTGGATTGGAGCTCTCCGCGTGGTTGCGTATAACTATTGCTCGGTACGAGTATTTGTCATGCGCCTCTCCCCTAGCTACGTTATATAATGAGGAGGAGGAGGAGGATGATGGTGGTGGTTTTCTTTAATACGGGAACAGCCGCCATTGATGCTCCGGTCAATCCCCTTCAAGCTGAAGGGTGTGGAGGCTGGATGGAGTCCTGCCGTACTTTCGTCATTCGAGGAGCATGCATCTCTCAGTAGAACACTTTTAGAACAACTCCAACGAACCGATTCAAACTACGCGAGCGTATCCATTTGGATTGAAACGAATACAAAAGTCAGCTCAACGCGGCGACCCATCCGTTTTTTGTCCCACACGACCCATTTCAAGCCTAAATTTATGCCGTGTTTGCGTCGGCATAGACATGAACGGACGCGTGCGACGCCCGCCCTTGTCCTCCCCTGTCTCGCCAGTTGGTGGCACATCAATCTTTCTCTCTTCCTCCCATCGACAGCTAGCACACCCACTAGCCGCCGCTGCCCAGTTCTGGTGCACAGGCCAGCCGTCCACACCCACATACCTCCCCCCGCAACACGCCACCTCCCAACATCGCCGCCACCACCGCCTCGCCCCACCGCCGCCGCAGCACCCCGATGTCGCCGCACACCCCTCTGCCTACAGCACCCAAGTGCGACGACCTCGCTAGCCAGACGCAGGCAAACCTGCTACCTGGTGTAGGGGAGGCGCGAGGCTATTCACCGCCCAACTTCTTCCACAACGCCCGCAAGCTGTTCGACGGTTTGCCCGCAAGGTACAAATGGACTGCGGCGACGAGTACTTTTTTCACAATTTCATTTGCAATTCAGATGATTCTTCATCCGATGATGACGAGCTTGTGTGTAGGATCGAAAGTATGTCTAGAGGGGGGGGGGGGGGTGATTAGACTACTTGACCAAATAAAAATCTAGCCTTTTCCCAATTTTAGTTCTTGACAGATTTTAGCAACTTTAGAACAAGTCAAGTAATCTTAACACAATTCAAGCAAGCATGCAAAGAGTATATGAGCAACGGAAAGTAAAGCATGCAACTTGCAAGAATGTAAAGGAAAGGGTTTGGAGGATTCAAACGCAATTGGAGACACGGATGTTTTTGTCGTGGTTCCGATAGGTGGTGCTATCGTACATCCACGCTGATAGAGACTTCAACCTGAAAGGATCGAGATGGACCTAGAGGGGGGGGGGGGTGAATAGGTACAATTACAAATTTTAAGTTTTACTTAGCAATTTTAGGCAATAATGCGGATTATGAAGGTAAGCCTAACAATTGCAAGTGAGTACAAAGTACTAAGCAAGTAACACGAGCACGTAGATAAGCAAGCACAATATGATATAAGTAAGTGCTAAAAGACAAGTAACCACAAGTAGAAAGTTAGGGTTAGGAATAACCGCAACTTCCGGGAGACGAGGATGTATGCCGATGTTCACTTCCTTGGAGGGAATCTAGTCACCGTTAGAGAGGTGGATGTTACCACGAAGGCACACCAACGCCACGAAGGCTCACCCTATTCTCCCTTTAAAACAACACCACGAAGTCGTTTCTCAACCACTAGTGGTAGACCTTGGGGTGGTCTCCAAACCCTCACAAACTTTTCCGGGGGTAATCACAATGGTCGATTCCTCGCCGGAGCACTCCTACCGCCTAGGAGTTTCCAACCTCCAATAGTAACAAGATGCACCACAAAAACAAGAGGGGAATCAACTTTCGCTTTGGTGAATGTGTAGATCGAGCACTTCTCCTTCACTTCTCAAAAGATCAAGAGCTTTTGTTGGCTAAGGAGGGAGATGTCCAAGAAATAGAGGTCTGAAAATGGAGGTGAGAGAAATGGAGTTGTCACCTTCTTCGTGAGGAAGAAGAAGACTATTTATAGGTGGGGATGGAATCTGGCCGTTGGAGGCAGATTTCTGCATAGCCCGAAAGTTCCGGCGACGGAGGAAGTTCCGGACCCCGGAAGTTCCGGCCAAGTTCCGTCCAGGTTCCGGGATACACAGAGAGTTTGCACCACTCAGTTGTACCCCAGAAGCTGCAGAAACAGAGGACGGAAGTTCCGGCGCCCGGAAGTTCCGGCCGCCCCGGAAGTTCTGGGAGACGGAAGTTCGGGAGAGGTTCCGGGCTACACACAGAGATTGCACGAAAAGTGCAGTTTTTCTGGGTACCCCGGAAGCTTCCCGGACCTTCCGATCCCCGAAAGTTCCGGTCGACCCAGAAGTTCCGGCCTGAACAGAAACATGACACTAAGATTTTCAGATCAATGTGGGAAGGTAATTTGATTCCCTGGATGTTTTTATGATGCACCCCCTCTTAATAGTGCGGCTGCCCTAAAGACTCAAGTAAAAAAGAAAACTTAATGGAACTTCTTCTTTCCTTGAGCACGCCGCTTTTCCTTTTTCCAGTAAGAGAGGGAAAAAAATCATCCATGCTTCACTTTGACTTACTCAGGGCTGTTAACACTTAGAGCATGTGGTTAGAAACACAAATGATGTTGTCATAGATGTCAAAAACAACTTAGTGCAATATTGCACTTTCAATCTCCCCCTTTTTGACATGGATGACAACAATGCTTGAGAGGATAACCTCATAAAGTATATACAGTATTAAGCAATTTCAATGACACGAAGGTACTCCCCCACAACCCTTCCTTATTTTAAGATTGCATTTGAATGAAATGACATGGTTAAGGAATTCTCCCCCTATCACTATGCGTACCCAGACAAGAATGATATATCGACATAGAACGCTTTACTAACCTTTGTACCCACAATATGAGCAAATAGAATATGCCATGTAACCCCCTTGCCATAAGTTTCTCACACGCAGATAGAATATTTAACGGAACATAAATAGGTTCAAATAGCAAGCAAAGATCCAAATTAAGGCAGATAAAAGCAAAGGTTCAAGGCAGATAAATCGAAGATAAGCGATAAACCCTATCAAGCACCACAACATCTCCCCCTGTTGTCACCAAGATGACAAAAAGGAAGGATGGAGGAATCCATAAACAACCCCTAGGAGAGGGGCCTTGAAGGGTCATCGGTCGACTCTCCAGAAGACTTCGGAGCCATGAGGGCGGTGAGAAGAGTCTTCATCGCCGGCTTCAACATCAAACCGAGCAAACTTGGACTGGTATTTATAAACGAAGTCACACGAGACTCAGAGCCGTGAGCAATGTTCATACCAGATGCACGCAGACCATCCTTAAGAGCCTTCATGCTCTCCTTCCTAGACTTGTGCTCCTCCCACTGCTTCTTATGCATATCTTGCTGAAGACAAAACATGTTCTTGAGAAGGCGCCAAATTTTGTTGCTCTTCTTTGACCCGAGTCACCGGGCTCCCCACGATGAAAAGTGTGAGAGTGGGAACGAAACTCAAAGCGGTGAGAATCTCCAGCATGTAGCTCCTCTTCCTCCTCATCCTCACCCTCATGAGCAGTTGCCTTGCCCTTCCTAACAAGCAAGTTAACACTGGAGTGGCCAGTCAGACGCCGACCCGCAAGTGCTTCAGGAGCAATCTCAGCAATCAAGGCAGTAATATAAGGAGCATAGATAGGAACCTTTCGGTTCATTACCACACTGTACATCTCATGCCACATAAAGTCCATCACATCAATGGGGCCCTGCTCGGAGTATTGACAAGTGTAGTGAAGAAGATTGATGAGGTGACCACGAATCTTGGTCTTGTCACCCACCTTGACCGCGAGTATCTCTCGAAAGATTCGGTGCATGATGTCATAGAAAGGTAGAAGATCACCAACATATCCAACCTTTCCTGATGGAGGATACAAATCCCTAGAAGACCCCTTTGTCGTGAATCTTGCAGCCACGGTCAACAGTAGTGTTAGTATACTCATAGCCCAGAAGCCCGGCCAGCACTGAGAACGGAGCAGAGAACTTCTCATTTCCACTCATCCAGGTAAGAGTGCGTTGCATATCAGTCCCAAAATGCATCGTGGCATAGAACTGAGCCACAAGGGGCGGAGACACATCATGTTGAAAGCGCATGAGTGGAAGGAGGTTGAGCTTCACACACATGTTCTGGATCCCCTCAAAGTAAGCAGAATTTGTTAGAGTCTTGTCAAAGTGAGCAATGTTGATACTCTTCTGGGGGACATACTTGTTGACGAACTGAGAAAAAAATCTCTTCATAGTTGCGTTGCTGGAAAAGGGTCCAAAACTTGGAATCAGCCAAATGATCACGGTCTTGACGATAGAGATTGACTCGGCGCAGAGCAATCCACTCTGGTGCGCGCATTTCCTTCATAGTGACTGGCTCAGGAGGTGGAGGTTGAACATTTGGTGCTTTGGCCTTCTTGGAAGTAGTCTTCCGCTTCTTGGAGTGGACGGGAGCAGCAGGAGGAGATGCACTATCTTCAGCCTCAGCATCTTCCTCAGGATGGCAGTCAAACATGTTCTCACGCCCCAAAACAGCCGTCGTTGTCTTCTTGACCCTACCCTTGGATTTCCGTTCATACACCTTAGATGAGTGAGCACGCGAACCAGACCCTCATGCTGACAGAGAGAGAGAGAATATCATAGGGACAGAATAAGTACACAAGCCTCAAAAAAAGAAAATCAGAGAATCTCACTGGTCGAGGAGATTTGGCAGAACTCTGCTTAGGCCAGAAGTTTCGGGGAGGCCGGAAGTTCCGGGAGCCAGAAGGTCCGGTGAACCCGGAAGTTCTGGCCGACGGAGTACCGGCCCATCCCGAACATGGAAACCCTAGCGAGGCCGGAAGGTCCGGCCTGCCCCGAAGTTCCGGGCACCAGCATGGTCGCAGGGCTCCTTCCGAATCTAAGCAGGGGGCAGACATGGATCGACCAACGAGAAGTGAAAGTCATGGAGTACTGCAGATCTAAAGTGGATGCAGGACTCGAGATGTGAAGTTTGTGTTTATTCTAGAACCATAAGCGTAGCCTACAATCCCTAGGAATCTAGAGAGAGCAGAGAGAAGCTTAGGTTACCTTCCTCCATGGAGATGGTGGAGAGGACAGATCCCCTCCAAGCACGATGAAAGGGAAGAAGGAGCCGGAGGTTCCGGGGGCCGGCAGCTCACCCGGAAGTTGTCGAAGGGTGAGGGGCGCCGCAGCAAAAGAGAGCAGTGGAACGGGGGAGAAGGGGAAAAAGGACCCCTTCGTTATCCCCTGCCCATAATAAGTGCCCACGACTCGCGACGCCCGGAAATTCCGGGCAAGGCCGGACGTTCCAGCGGCCGGAAGTTTCGGGATATCCAGAGAGATTACAGCCTCTTTGAACTCCTGAGAACTAGAGGGAGAGAGTCCGAAAGCTCCCAATACCACCACACACCACATCAACATTTATATGGTTATGATTTGAAGCTTGTGCACTAGACAAATATCAGAAGGTTTCGAGATGAGAGAGGCTTGAGTAGAACTTGAGCAAGGGGCATGTTGGATGAATACAAGGGGCAAAGCACAAGAGCAACAACGAGAACACTCAAAAGAGAGAAAAACACCGGACAAACACACAGAGAACAAAATTTAAGAATAAGTCCAACCTCTCTAAGAGAGGGCGGTGGACGAGTCCACCATGTTTGAGTATAGTGACTTGGTACTTAATGTCTACTACGCAACCTTCTTCTTGTAGATGTTGTTGGGCCTGCAAGTGCACAGGTTTGTAGGACAGTAGCAAATTTCCCTCAAGTGGATGACCTAAGGTTTATCAATCCGTAGGAGGCGTAGGATGAAGATGGTCTCTCTCAAGAAACCCTGCAACCAAATAACAAAGAGTCTCTTGTGTCCCCAACACACCCAATACAATGGTAAATTGTATAGGTGCACTAGTTCGGTGAAGAGATGGTGATACAAATGCAAAATAGATAGTAGATATAGGTTTTTGTAAACTGAAATAATAAAAACAGCAAGGTAACTAATGATAAAAGTGAGCGTAAACGGTATTGCAATGATAGGAAACAAGGCCTAGGGTTCATACTTTCACTAGTGCAAGTTCTCTCAACAATAATAACATAGATAGATCATATAACAAGCCCTCAACATGCAACAAAGAGTCACTCCAAAGCCACTAATAGCGGAGAACAAACGTAGAGATTATGGTAGGGTACAAAACCACCTCAAAGCTATTCTTTCGTATCAATCTATAAAAGAGTTCGTACTAGAATAACACCTTAAGACACAAATCAACCAAAACCCTAATGTCACCTAGATACTCCATTGTCACCTCAAGTATCCGTGGGCATGATTATACGATATGCATCACACAATCTCAGATTCATCCAACCAACATAAAAGTACTTCAAAGAGTGCCCCAAAGTTTCTACCGGAGAGTCAAGAACGTGTGCCAACCCCTATTCATAGGTTCATGGGCGGAACCCGCAAGTTGGTCACCAAAACATACATCAAGTGGCACATGATATCCCATTGCCACCACAGATAAGCACGGCAAGACATACATCAAGTGTTCTCATGAAAGACTCAATCCGACAAGATAACTTCAAAGGGGAAACTCAATTTATCATAAGAGAGTAGAGGGGGAGAAACATCATAAGATCCAACTACAATAGCAAAGCTCGGGATACATCAAGATCGTGCCATAGAGGGAACACGAGAGAGAACACGAGAGCGAGAGAGAGAGAGAGAGAGAGAGATCAAACACATAACTATTGGTACATACCCTCAGCCCCGAGGGTGAACTACTCCCTCCTCGTCATGGAGAGCGCCGGGATGATGAAGATGGCCACCGGTGATGGGTACCCCCTCCGGCAGGGTGCCGGAAGGGCTCCCGAGAGGTATTTGGTGGCTACAGAGACTTGCGGTGGCGGAACTCCCGATCTATCCTGATATTCAGTGGTTTTAGGGTACGAGGGAATATATAGGCAAAGAAGTCGGTCGGGAGGTGCTCGAGGGGCCCACGAGACAGGGGGGCGCGCCTGGCAGGGGGGCGCCCCCTATCTCCTGGGCTCCTCGAGTATCTTCTGACGTAAACTCCAAGTCTCCAGGATGATAATCTTCCAAAAAATCACGTTGCCGAAGGTTTCATTCCGTTTGGACTCCGTTTGATATTCCTTTTCCTCGAAATACTGAAACAGGCAATAAAACAACAATATGGGTTGGGCCTCCGGTTAATAGGTTAGTCCTAAAAATGATATAAAAGTGAATAATAAAGCCCAACATTGCCCAAAACAGTAGATAATATAGCATGGAGCAATAAAAAATTATAGATACGTTGGAGACGTATCAAGCATCCCCAAGCTTAATTCCTGCTCGTCCTCGAGTAGGTAAATGATAAAATGATAATTTTTGATGCGGAGTGCTACTTGGCATAATTTCAATGTAATTCTTCTTAATTGTGGTATGAATATTTAGATCCATAAGATTCAAGACAAAAGTTCATATTGACATAAAAATAATAATACTTCAAGCATACTAACAAAGCAATCATGTCTTCTCAAAATAACATGGCCAAAGAAAGTTATCCCTACAAAATCGTATAGTCTGGCTATGCTCTATCTTCACCACACAAAGTATTTAAATCATGCACAACCCCGATGACAAGCCAAGCAATTGTTTCATACTTTTGACATTCTCAAACTTTTTCAATCTTCACGCAATACATGAGCGTGAGCCATGGATATAGCACTACGGGTGGAATAGAAGGGTGGTTGTGGAGAAGACAAAAAGGGAGAAGATAGTCTCACATCAACTAGGCGTATCAACGGGCTATGGAGATGCCCATCAATAGATATCAATGTGAGTGAATAGGGATTGCCATGCAACGGATGCACTAGAGCTATAAGTATATGAAAGCTCAACAAAAGAAACTAAGTGGGTGTGCATCCAACTCGCTTGCTCATGAAGACCTGGGGCATTTTGAGGAAGCCCATCATTGGAATATACAAGCCAAGTTCTATAATGAAAAATTCCCACTAGTATATGAAAGTGACAACATATGAGACCCTCTAACATGAAGATCATGGTGCTACTTTGAAGCACAAGTGTGGTAAGAGGATAGTAGCATTGTCCCTTCTCTCTTTTTCTCTCATTTTTTTTATTTGGGCCTTTTCTCTTTTTTCTTTTTCTTTTTTTGGCCTCTTTTTTTTCATTTATTTTTCGTCCGGAGTCTCATCCCGACTTGTGGGGGAATCATAGTATACATCATCCTTTCCTCACTGGGACAATGCTCTAATAATGATGATCATCACACTTTTATTTTCTTACAACTCAACAATTATAACTCAATACTTAGAACAAAATATGACTCTATATGAATGCCTCGTGTGTACCGGATATGCAATGAAACAAGAGTGACATGTATGAAAGAATTATGAAAGGTGGCTTTGCCACAAATACGATGTCAACTACATGATCATGCAAAGCAATATGACAATGATGGAGCGTGTCATAATAAACCGAACGGTGGAAAGTTGCATGGTAATATATCTCGGAATGGCTATGGAAATGCCATGATAGGTAGGTATGGTGGCTGTTTTGAGGAAGGTATATTGTGGGTGTATGATACCGGCGAAAAGTGCGCGGTATTAGAGAGGCTAGCAATACTGGAAAGGTGAGAGTGCGTATAATCCATGGACTCAACATTAGTCATAAAGAATTCATATACTTATTGCAAAAATCTACAAGTTATCAAAGAAAAGTATTACGCGCATGCTCCTAGGGGGATAGATTGGTAGGAAAAGACCATCGCTCGTCCCCGATCGCCACTCATAAGGAAGACAATCAATAAATAAATCATGCTCCGACTTCATCACATAACGGTTCACCATACGTGCATGCTACGGGAATCACAAACTTTAACACAAGTATTTCTCAAATTCACAATTACTCAACTAGCATGACTCTAATATCACTACTTCCATATCTCAAAACAATTATCAAGCATCAAACTTTTCTTAGTATTTAACACACTCATAAGAATTCTTACAAATCTTTTATGCTTAGCATATTAGGATTATTTAAGAAAATTACCATGCTATTTAAGATTCTCAAAATAATCTAAGTGAAGCATGAGAGTTCATATATTTCTCCAAGATAAAACTACCACCATGCTCTAAAAGATATAAGTGAAGTACTAGAGCAAATGACAAACTACTCCGAAAGATATAAGTGAAGATCAATGAGTAGTCGAATAATTATACAACTATGTGAAGACTCTCTATCATTTAAGAATTTCAGATCTTGGTATTGTATCCAAACAGCAAGCAAAACAAAATAAAATGACATTTCAAGGATAGCACAACTCATGTGAAGAAGCAAAAACTTAGGCTCAACCGATACTAACCGATAGTTGTTGAAGAAGAAAGGTGGGATGCCTACTGGGCATCCCCAAGCTTAGATGCTTGAGACTTCTTGAAATATTATCTTGGGGTGCCTTGGGCATCCCCAAGCTTGAGCTCTTGTGTCTCCTTAATTCCTCTCATATCATGGTTTCTCTTTTTATCAAAAGCTTCATTCACAACAAACTCAACAAGAACTCGTGAGATAGGTTAGTATAAACAAATGCAAAACCTTATCATTTCCTACTGTAACAAATCACTAAAATTATTATTCAACATTGCATACTAAATGCATCTGCATATTTAATACTCCTATCCTTAAATAGAATCATTAAACAAGCAAACATATGCAAACAATGCAAACATAACAGCAATCTGCCAAAATAGTATAGTCTGTGAAGAATGCAAGAGTATCAATACTTACCTAACTCCAAAAATTATGAACTAAAATTCCCACTGTGATTAATTTATCAGAACTCATTATGCAAAAGGTTTCAACATTTTATTACACTCTTAATTTTCTGTGGAATTTTTGCAACAGCGGTAAAATATTTCTGTTTTGAAACAGCAACATGCATACTTGCAAAATAAGCATGGCAAAAGCTATGCTTGACATTTTTATTGAAACTAGAGATGCAAAACACTAATATAAATAACAGAAAGCAAATACTAACAAAATAAAATGACGCACCAAGCAAAACACATATCATGTGGTGAATAAAAATATAGCTCCAAGTAAAGTTACCGGTGAACGAAGACGAAAGAGGGGATGCCTTCCGGGGCATCCCCAAGCTTAGACGCTTGGTTATCCTTGAATATTACCTTGGGGTTACTTGGGCATCCCCAATCTTAGGCTCTTGCCACTCCTTATTCCATAGTCCATCGAATCTTTACCCAAAACTTGAAAACTTCACAACACAAAACTTAACAGAAAACTCGTAAGCTCCGTTAGCGAAAGAAAACAAAACACCACTTCAAGGTACTGTAATGAACTCATTATTTATTTATATTGGTGTTAAACCTAATGTATTCCAACTTCTCTATGGTTTATAAACTATTTTACTAGCCATAGATTCATCAAAATAAGCAAGCAACACAATGAAAACAAAATCTGTCAAAAACAGAACATTCTATAGTAATATGTAAATAACGCAAACTTCTGGAACTCCAAAATTCTAAAATAAATTGGTGGACCTGAGGAATTTGACTAGTAATCTTATGCAAAAAGAATCAACTAAATAGCACTCTCCAGTAAAAAGTTCTAGCTAATCTCGTGAGCGCTAAAGTTTCTGTTTTTTACAGCATGATCATAAAGACTTCACCCAAGTCTTCCCAAAGGTTCTACTTGGCACAAACACTAACTAAAACACAAAAACACATCTAAACAGAAGCTAGATGGATTATTTATTCCTAAACAGAACAAAAAATCAAAGAAACTAAAATAAAATTGGGTTGCCTCCCAACAAGCACTATCGTTTAATGCCCCTAGCTAGGCATGATGATTTCAACGATGCTCACAAAAAAGATAAGAATTGAAACATAAAGAGAGCATCATGAAGAATATGACTAGCACATTTAAGTCTAACCCACTTCCTATGCATAGGGATTTTGTGAGCAAACAACTTATGGGAACAATAATCAACTTGCATAGGAAGGTAAAATAAGCATAACTTCAAAACTTTAAGCACATAGAGAGGAAACTTGATATTATTGCAATTCCTACAAGCATATATTCCTCCCTCATAATAATTTTCAGTAGCATCATGAATGAATTCAACAATATAACCAGCACATAAAGCATTCTTTTCATGATCTACAATCGTAGAAAATTTACTACTCTCCACATAAGCAAAATTCTTCTCATGAATAATAGTGGGAGCAAACTCAACGAAATAACTATCATGTGATTGAAAATTAAGATCAAGATGACAAGTTTCATGGTTATCATTGTTCTTTAAAGCATATATGTCATCACAATAATCATCATAGATAGGAGGCATGCTTTTATCATAGTAAATTTTCTCATCAAAGCTTGGGGGACAAAAAATATCATCTTCATCAAACATAGCTTCCCCAAGCTTGTGGCTTTGCATATCATTAGCATCATGGATATTCAAGGAATTCATACTAACAAAATTGCAATGATGCTCATTATTCAAATATTCAGTGCCAAACATTCTATGTAATTCTTCTTCTAGCACTTGAGCACAATTTTCCTTTCCATCATTCTCACGAAAGATATTAAAAAGATGAAGCGTATGAGACAAACTCAATTCCATTTTTTTGTAGTTTTCTTTTATAAACTAACTAGTGCTAAAACAAGAAACAAAAAGATTCGATTGCAAGATCTAAAGATATACCTTCACTTACCTAGCCTCCCCGGCAACGGCGCCAGAAAAGAGTTTGATGTCTACTACGCAACCTTCTTCTTGTAGACGTTGTTGGGCCTACAAGTGCACAGGTTTGTAGGACAGTAGCAAATTTCCCTCAAGTGGATGACCTAAGGTTTATCAATCCGTAGGAGGCGTAGGATGAAGATGGTCTCTCTCAAGCAACCCTGCAACCAAATAACAAAGAGTCTCTTGTGTCCCCAACACACCTAATACAATGGTAAATTGTATAGGTGCACTAGTTCGGCGAAGAGATGATGATACAAGTGCAAAATAGATAGTAGATATAGGTTTTTGTAAACTGAAATAATAAAAACAGCAAGGTAACTAATGATAAAAGTGAGCGTAAACGGTATTGCAATGATAGGAAACAAGGCCTATGGTTCATACTTTCACTAGTGCAAGTTCTCTCAACAATAATAACATAGATAGATCATATAACAAGCCCTCAACATGCAACAAAGAGTCACTCCAAAGCCACTAATAGCGGAGAACAAATGTAGAGATTATGGTAGGGTACGAAACCACCTCAAAGCTATTCTTTCGGATCAATCTATAAAAGAGTTCATACTAGAATAACACCTTAAGACACAAATCAACCAAAACCCTAATGTCACCTAGATACTCCATTGTCACCTCAAGTATCTGTGGGCATGATTATACGATATGCATCACACAATCTCAGATTCATCCAAGCATCATAAAAGTACTTCAAAGAGTGCCCCAAAGTTTCTACCGGAGAGTCAAGAATGTGTGCCAACCCCTATGCATAGGTTCATGGGCGGAACCCACAAGTTGGTCACCAAAACATACATCAAGTGGCACATGATATCCCATTGTCACCACAGATAAGCACGGCAAGACATACATCAAGTGTTCTCATGAAAGACTCAATCCGATAAGATAACTCC
Source organism: Aegilops bicornis (assembly GCA_021605145.1). NCBI lineage: Eukaryota > Viridiplantae > Streptophyta > Magnoliopsida > Poales > Poaceae > Aegilops > Aegilops bicornis. Next base: position 669,290,321 of record CM038671.1, on the reverse strand, counting down.
AAAGGGGAAACTCAATTCATCACAAGAGAGTAGAGGGGGAGAAACATCATAAGATCCAACTACAATAGCAAAGCTTAGGATACATCAAGATCGTGCCATAGAGGGAACACGAGAGAGAACACAAGAGAGAGAGATCAAACACATAGCTACTGGTAATACCCTCAGCCCTGAGGGTGAACTACTCCCTCCTTGTCATGGAGAGCGCCGGGATGATGAAGATGGCCACCGGTGATGGGTTCTCCCTCCAGCAGGGTGCCGGAACGGGCTCCCGAGAGGTTTTTGGTGGCTACAGAGGCTTGCGGCGGCGGAACTCCCGATCTATCCTGATATTCGGTGGTTTTAGGGTACGAGGGAATATATAGGTGAAAGAAGTCGGTCGAGAGGTGCTCGAGGGGCCCACGAGACAGGGGGCGCGCCTGGCAGGGGGGTGCGCCCCCTATCTCCTGGGCTCCTCGAGTATCTTCTGACGTAAACTCCATGTCTCCAGGATGATAATCTTCCAAAAAATCACGTTGCCGAAGGTTTCATTCCGTTTGGACTCCGTTTGATATTCATTTTCCTCGAAAAACTGAAACAGGCAATGAAACAGCAATATGGGCTGGGCCTCCGGTTAATAGGTTAGTCCCAAAAATGATATAAAAGTGAATAATAAAGCCCAACATTGCCTAAAACAGTAGATAATATAGCATGGAGCAATCAAACTTAGCATCCTTGGGGTACCATAGACCCAACTTTGGGGTGTGAACAAGGTATCTAAGAATATGCTTAACCGGCTTATGATGACTTTCCCTAGGGGAAGCTTGAAATATAGCACACATGCATACACTAAGCATGATGTCTGGTCTAGATGCACAAAGATAAAGCAATGAACCAATCATAGAGCGGTATTTAGATGGGTCAAAAGGAATACCGTTGGTGTCTTCAGTGAGTACAATTTTGGTTGGCATGGGTGTCTTACATGGACTAGCATCAGTCATGCCGAACTTTTCTAGGATATCCTTTAGGTATTTTGCTTGAAACAAGAAAATTCCTTCTTGAAATTGTTGAATTTGAAATCCAAGAAAGAACTTCAAATCCGTATTGAGTGACATTTCAAAATTCTTGGTCATGGAGTTCGCAAACTTCTTGCACAAATGAATGTTAGGAGAACCAAAAATTATATCATCTACATAGATTTTGTATAAGATCAAATCACCCTTGTACCTCTTAGTAAAAAGAGTGGGATCGATCACCCCTCTCACAAAGCCATCACCGAGTAAAAACTTCTTAAGATGATCATACCAAGCACGAGGTGCTTGTTTGAGGCCATACAAAGCCTTATGAAGTTTATACACATAGTCTTTGTGATCGGGATCAACGAACCCGGGTGGTTGTGACACATATACTTCTTCTTGTAGAGGACCATTAAGGAAAGCACTCTTTACATCCATTTGATGCAATGTAAATCCATTGAAAGCAGCATAAGCAAGTAAGATGCAAATGGATTCAAGACGGGCAACAGGGGCAAAGGTCTCACCAAAGTCCAAACCTTCAACTTGTGAGTACCCTTGAGCCACTAACCTTGCCTTGTTGCGGATGATTATACCATTCTCATCTTGCTTATTCTTGAAAATCCATTTTGTTCCAATGACATTGTGTTCCGTAGTTGGTCTCTTGACTAATGACCACACTTGGTTGCGTTCAAAACTGTTCAACTCTTCTTGCATAGCAACGAGACAATCGTTGTCCATCAATGCATCTTGTACCTTGAGAGGTTCAACATTAGACACAAACGAGAAGTGAGCACAAAAGTTAGTCAATTGTTTACGAGTGAATCTACCTTCCGATATGCCGGTGAGGATTTTATCAACATCAACACGACCGGCCACTCGAGGCATGATGGAGGTTAAGGTTTCGCGAGGTTCAACTTCATGTCCATCATCCACGTCCTCAACATAGGGATCATTAATGTGTGGTGGAAGATCTTCTTGTACATATTGCATTTGTTAAGGCTCATCATCAATGATTGGACTTTCTTGTTCTTGCCCTTGATGATGATCTTGTTCTTGATGATTCTCATAAATAGGAACTTGATCATCTTCTTGTACATGGACTAAGGGCATCGGTTGAACAATAGGAATTTGTGGTGGTATGGGTGTTGAAGTAGTTTGATGATGTGTGAGACTTCCCTCTTCTTCTTCATCATCATGAGGTTCTTGTTCCATTGGAAGAAGTGCGCCAACACCCATGGTTAAAAGATCTTGAGAGGAATCTTCTTCACCTACATCACTTAGATCAACTTGCTCCCCATGGGAGCCATTAAATTCATCAAACACCACGTCACAAGTTTCTATAACACATCCATTGGATTTGTTGTAGACTCTATAGGCGTGAGAGTTTGATCCATAGCCAACAAATATGCCCTCAATTGTTTTGGATTGAAATTTTCCTAACCGTTCTCTTTTGTTGAGGATGAAACATTTGCACCCAAATACACGAAAGTACTTGACATCTGGTTTGTTCCCAGTTAGGAGCTCATATGGAGTCTTTTCCAGTATAGTGCGGAGGAAAAGCCGGTTTGATGCATGGCATGCAGTGTTGACAGCTTCGGCCCAAAAACTATGTGGTGACTTGTATTCATCCAACATGGACCTTGCCATCTCCACAAGGGTACGATTCTTCCTTTCGGCTACACCATTTTGCTGAGGAGTGTATGGAGCTGAATATTGATGCTCAATCCCTTCATCAGTAAGGAATTCTTCCAAGGTATAGTTTTTGAACTCAGATCCATTGTCACTTCTTATTGCCAAGATTTCTTTGTCAAACTTGCGTTGTGCTTGCTTGGCAAAACCAATGAAGGTGATCTTTGTCTCGTCCTTGGACTTGAGGAAAAACACCCATGTATATCTTGAGTAATCATCAACAATGACAAGTCCATACTTTCTCCCACCAAGACTATCCCATGAAGGAGGCCCAAAGAGATCCACATGAAGGAGCTCCAAAGGCCTTGAAGTAGACACAATATTCTTGGGTGGATGCTTTGATTGATGTTGCTTCCTGGCTATGCATGCACTACACACACGATATTTATCAAAATAGACATTTGTTAGTCCAAGGATGTGATTACCCTTTAAGAGATCTTGAAGATTCCTCATGCCGACATGGGCTAGCCGGCGATGCCATAGCCACCCCTTGTCGGCCTTGGCCATTAGACAAGTTTCATGGAATGTGCTCTCTTTCGAGAAATCAACCGTGTAAAGGTTGCCATCCAACTCTCCAACAAAGTCCACTTCGAGAGTATCTCTCTTAAAGACTTTCACATCCATTAGTCCAAATAGTGTATCATAACCAACAGAAGCCAATTGACGAACATAAAGCAAATGATATTTAAGGGATTGGACAAGCATGACATTTGCAAGAGACATGTCATTTGTGATAGCCACCTTCCCCAACCCAAGTACCTGTCCTTTTGATCCCCCACCAAACATAATGCTCATAAAATGGTTGAATAGCTTCCATGAAATCGTAGAGCAATTTGCTATCTCCGGTCATATGATTGGTACATCCACTATCAATCACCCATTTTACTCCACCGGAGAAGGCAACCTACACACAATTATTACTTGGTTAGAGGCACCCATTTTGCAATGGGACCTCTCAAGTTAGTCACAAGGGTCTTAGGGACCCAAATAGCATAAAACCGAAATGCATTTCGAGGACCAACAAACTTTGCATAAACTTATCCATCCTTAGTCTTATGAAGTACATAGGATGGAGGCATGAACTCTTTTGGCTTGTTGAGAGTGGGCATGCCCCTTGTGGCCTTCCCACTAACAACCTTACCTTTATCCTTGTGTCCTTCTCGTACAAAAGTTTCTTTTAGAGGGGTGGTGCACTTTTGAGAGGACATCTTCTTCTTGCTTGTGCTTGGGTCAAACCCGAGTCCCTCTTTGGTGAACACTTCATTGTGTTGGCTCAACACCTCATTAAGGTTCTTTTGCCCTTGAGCACATGTCATGAGCCCTTTCTCGATTTGAGCCTTGAGAAAACGATTCTCCTCAAGAATAGATGCTAGATCACTACTAGAGTTAGTAGAACAAGCATCAACGTTGATAATAGGATACGAGTAAGCCTTAGCTACAGTTTCAAGATAAGTAAGTTTGAGCGTCTCAAAACTCTTTGTAAGAAGGGTGAGCTCTTCTTCCTTAGTCTTGAGGGACACGGATTGACGCTCACAATCCTTAGAGAGAGAAGCATGAGACTTCGCAAGCTTACTTTTATCATTCATCAACTCTTCACAAGAGCCAATAGCCTTTTTCAAGGAGGCAAGATCTTTAGTATGAACATCAATATTTGCACCAATTTTTAAGCATAGTTCATCATTTCGTGCTTCCTCATATTGGACTTTCCGCTCAAGGATTTCACTTTTTTCCTTTTCCTCGGTGACGAGGGTTTCGAGTTCCTTAATGGTGATGGTGTGCTTACTCACCATCTCCATAAGCATATCTGAAACATAGTGAGCTTCTTTCCTTTGAGGGAGCACATGAACTTATTAAGTTTAGCAAGCATAGGATCATTTAGATCATCATCCTCACAACTATCCTCCGCATCAAGATACTCATCACTAGGAGTAGAAGGAGTGAAAAGAGAAGGATTTGATCGTGGATTTACCTTGACCTTGTCAGGAGAGCTTTGATCCTCTCCATCTTCTACCACGGCCTTTGCCATTAGGCACTTGTGAGTGTTGCCCTTGTAGTCTTTCATGTAGTTGTAGGTGACCACATCACCACTCTTGTTTACTAACCTCAAAGTGTTTTGAGAGTCTTGAGCAACTCCGGCAACACCACTAACATCATCCGGATCGGATTCTTCTTGAGCAACCATTGCTTTCCCATCTTTCTTCTTGAGCTTGGAGTTCAAAGGATTTGGCAACTTCTTCTTGGGAAAGGTCTTGGGAAACCTTGGTTTATCCTCTCTCTTCTCATGAGGGCACTCGTTTGAGAAGTGGTTGGTTTCTTCACAGTTATAGCATTTTCTTACTTTCTTCTTTTGAAATCTTCCCTTGAATTTTCCCGCGCTAAACTTCTTGACAAAGAGAGCCATGTCTTCATATGAAGGGCCCTCATCGGATTCAATCTCATCAATATTTTCATCATCATCATCTTCTTCTTCCTCTTCACTTTCCTCATCTTCACATACATGCTTGGCCTTCAATGCAAGATTGATCTTTGATGATGGAATACCATGCATGGCAAGATGTTTTGTGGCATTAGCCTTTGACTCTTCAAATAGTTGGAAGGTGGATATGATGTCATATGTAGTCATTTCCTTGAAGGTATGGTGTTGTCTTATGTCTCACACCATTTGATGGTGATATGGGGCAAGAGCATGAAGCAACTTATCCACAAGGAATCGCTTAGTCATGTTGAATCCATCTTGTGTCTTGTCACACTCACACGACTCAATGTCAGCAGTGAGGGTCATGAGACGTTCAAGAGTTTGATGGGGGGTTTCACCTTTCTCCATACAAAAGTTTTGCAATTTCCCCTTGGCAATTTCATATTGAGAACTCCGGAGGGCAGAGGTGCCAGTCTTGGATCTTATAATACTTTCCCATAGTTCCTTGGCACTTGTGATGTGTATGAACGGTCTCCTTTGCTTTTCATCCATACCTCTCCTTATACACATGATTGCAGTGTCATTGAGATTCTTGTCATAAATTTCTCTTGGTGTAGGGTTCTTTGGACCAACCACATGATAACCATACTCCATGATCTCCAGCATCTCATTGTTTCCATGTCGAAGATGATCCTGCATAGCAACTCTCCACAAGGCAAAATCGCAAGTGGCACTAAGTAAAGGAGGTTTTCCTTGAGGATTATATCTTGGTTTCTCAACCTGAGGTCTTGCGTAAAGCCAAGGAACACTGGTGTGTTCATTGCTAGGAGGTTGTTGACCAAGTGATGGAGCAGGCACAGTTGGCCTTGAAGCTGCACCACCCGAGAGTGGTGCCAGCACCGTGGACAACGTGGCTAATCTCATTTGGACCAAGGCCTCAAGAGAAGCATCATGCTCGTCTTTTTTGCTTAGCAAGGGCCCGTTCCAGATCCTTAGATGTAAAGGACTTGACTTCAGAAGAAGCCTCGCCTTTATCCTTTGGATCTGCAACTGTGGAGTCCCATCCGGTTCATCTCGCCTAGGGCGGTTAAGCCACAAGAATAGAGCACGAGGCTCTGATACCAATTGAAAGGATCGAGATGGACCTAGAGGGGGGGTGAATAGGTACAATTACAAATTTTAAGTTTTACTTAGCAATTTTAGGCAATAATGCGGATTATGAAGGTAAGCCTAACAATTGCAAGTGAGTACAAAGTACTAAGCAAGTAACACGAGCACGTAGGTAAGCAAGCACAATATGATATAAGTAAGTGCTAAGATACAAGTAACCACAAGTAGAAAGTTAGGGTTAGGAATAACCGCAACTTCCGGAGACGAGGATGTATGCCGATGTTCACTTCCTTGGAGGGAAGCTAGTCACCGTTAGAGAGGTGGATGTTACCACGAAGGCACACCAACGCCACGAAGGCTCACCCTATTCTCCCTTTGAGACAACACCACGAAGGCGTTTGTCAACCACTAGTGGTAGACCTTGGGGTGGTCTCCAAACCCTCACAAACTTTTCCGGGGGTAATCACAATGGTCGGTTCCTCGCCGGAGCACTCCTACCGCCTAGGAGTCTCCAACCTCCAAGAGTAACAAGATGCACCACAAAAACAAGAGGGAATCAACTTTCGCTTTGGTGAATGTGTAGATCGAGCACTTCTCCTTCACTTCTCAAAAGATCAAGAGCTTTTGTTGGCTAAGGAGGAGATCTCCAAGAAATAGAGGTCTGAAAATGGAGGTGAGAGAAATGGAGTCGCCACCTTCTTCGTGAGGAAGAAGAAGACTATTTATAGGCGGGATGGAATCTGGCCGTTGGAGGCAGATTTCAGAGTCTAAAGTTCCGGCGACGGACGGAAGTTTCGGACCCCGGAAGTTCCGGCCAGGTTCCGGGATACACAGAGAGTTTGCACCACTCATTTGTACCCCAGAAGCTGCAGAAACAGAGGACGGAAGTTCCGGCGCCCGGAAGTTCCGGCCACCCCGGAAGTTCCGGGAGACGGAAGTTCGGGAGAGGTTCCGGGCTACACAGAGAGATTGCACGAAAAGTGTAGTTTTTCTGGGTACCCCGGAAGCTTCCCGGACCTTCCGGTCCTCGGAAGTTCCGGTCGACCCGGAAGTTCCGGCTTGAACAGAAACATGACACTAAGATTTTCAGATCAATGTGAGAAGGTAAGTTGATTCCCTGGATGTTTTTATGATGCACCCCCTCTTAATAGTGCGGCTGCCCTAAAGACTCAAGGAAAAATAAAACTTAATGGAACTTCTTCTTTCCTTGAGCACACCGCTTTTCCTTTTTCCAGTAAGAGAGGGAAAAAACCAACCATGCTTCACTTTGACTTACTCAGGGCTGTTAACACTTAGAGCCTGTGGTTAGAAACACAAATGATGTTGTCATAGATGTCAAAAACAACTTAGTGCAATATTGCACTTTCACAACCCACGAAGGGTAACGGTTGCGCGAGTCCACGGAGGGCTCCACCCACGAAGGGTCCACGAAGAAGCAACCTTGTCTATCCCACCATGGCCGTCGCCTACGAAGGACTTGCCTCACTAGTGGTAGATCTTCACGAAGTAGGCGATCTCCTTGCCCTTACAAACTCCTTGGTTCAACTCCACAATCTTGTCGGAGGCTCCCAAGTGACACCTAGCCAATCTAGGAGACACCACTCTCCAAGAAGTAACAAATGGTGTGTTGATGATGAACTCCTTGCTCTTGTGCTTCAAATGATAGTCTCCCCAACACTCAACTCTCTCTCACAGGATTTGGATTTGGTGGAAAGAAGATTTGAGTGGAAAGCAACTTGGGGAACGCTAGAGATCAAGATTCATATGGTAGGAATGGAATATATTGACCTCAACACAAGTGTAGGTGGTTCTCTCTCAGAAAATGTGTATTGGAAGTGTAGGGTCGTTCTGATGGCTCTCTCCACGAATGAAGAGGAGGTGGAGGGGTATATATAGCCTCCATAGAAAATCTAACCGTTACACACAACTTACCAAACTCAGTGGGACCGAATTGTTAAACTCGGCCGGACCGATTCAGCAAATCTAGTGACCGTTAGGATTTTCGGTGGGACCGACATGCAACTCGGTAGGACCGATATGGTTAGGGTTAGGGTATAACGTAATCTCGGTGAGACCGACATACAAACTCGGGTGAGACCGATTTTGGTAATAAGCTAACCAGAGAGTTGGTCAGGTAAACTCGGTGGGACCGATTCGCTCATTTCGGTGAGACCGAAATGTTACAAAAGGGAAACAGAGAGTTTACATTTCAATCTCGGTGGGAACGATCGCTCATCTCGGTAGGACCGAAACGTTACGAAGGGAAACGGAGAGATTACAATCCCATCTCGGTGAGACCGAGATCCCTATCGGTGAGACCGATTTGCCTAGGGTTTGTGGCAGTGGCTATGACATCTGAACTCGGTGGCGCTGGATGGAAAGAATCGGTGGGGCCGAGTTTGACTTTTGGTTTAGGTCATATGTGGAAGTGAGAAAGTGGTTGAGGGCTTTGGAGCATATCACTAAGCACTTTGAGCAAGCAAGCCATTAAGCAACACCTCATCCCTCCTTGATAGTATTGGCTTTTCCTATAGACTCAATGTGATCTTGGATCACTAAAATAGAAAATATAGAGTCTTGAGCTTTAACCTTGAGCCAATCCCTTTGTCCTTAGCATTTTGAGGGGTCCACTTTTCTCATCCATGCCACGCCAATCAATGAGCTTTCCTGAAATATTAGTCTTGAAATAGTGTTAGCTCAATGAGCTACATGTTGTTAGGAATTACCAAAACCACCTAGGGATAGTTGCACTTTCAATCTCCCCCTTTTTGGTAATTGATGACAACATATAGATCAAAGCTTCGACAAATGATAGTAAGAGTGAAAGACATCGTCGCTTTGAGAAGTATGTGAAAAGCAAGAGCTCCCCCTAAATTTGTGCATAGTTTAAGATTTGCTTTGGACTGCAAATGCACAATGAGTTACTCTTCCATGTCACATACATCTTGGTGGAGCGCTCAAAATGATAATAAATAAATACATGCACTCATCACCAAGCAAAGTGAATGATCATATGGGATATAAAAGGATAATGTCATCCAACAAGTATTAAGGTAGCATATGATCAAACACATGATCATCCAAGTATCACACGCAAGCATAAAGTATCTCAAACAAGCAAATAACAAAGTTCAACCACCAAAGAGCAAGAGAGAACAAAAAGCAACACTCTCTCTCGAAGCCTATGATCTATACATTTTCTCCCCCTTTGGCAACAAGTTACCAAAAAGTTCATAAAAAATGCATAGTGCTAGATCGACTCTCAGGCTTGATCTTCGTGTGGTGGTGTAGATGTAACTCCAAGAATGAAGGCATCGGTCGATGTAGATGGTGCCGGAGGAGTAGATGGAGCTGGTGGCAATCAAGCTGTAGCTGGTGCAGATGAAGTTGCTCGTGTCCGTGATGTGCATAGCAGCAGACCTCTGTCCTCGGGGCACTCTGGCAAAAGCATCGGTGGTTGTCTTGCCCTTCTTCTCCTGCACTTCCTCCGAAGTTGCTCAACAACAGACTTATCTCGTTGACCTTCACATCTAAGTCATAGAACTTCGCTCCATGATCCTCTCCAAGCTCTCCTGGTTTTGAGTCAGGTGGCTACCCCTTCTCAATTCTCAGAGTGGAGGCAATCAAGCAGCCAAGCTGATCTTGCTTGCTCTTCAGAAGATACCGAGATGCCTCATCCATGGTTGGCATCTTTGCAGCCTTTTCGCCTTTTGCCTTCTCCCTCTTTGCTTGTGCTTGCACAGAAGATGGTTCATTTTCATCCATCACAACAGTGTTATCCTCAAAGTCTGGGTAGATGGGCAAGTGCTCCTTGTCCAAAAGATATGTGCCAGTGCCTGAGGGAGTCCTGGATTAGGGGGTGTCCGGATGGCCGGACTATGACCTTTGGCCGGACTCCTGGACTATGAAGATACAAGATTGAAGACTTCGTCCCATGTCCGGATGGGACTTTCCTTGGCGTGGAAGGCAAGCTTGGCGATACGGATATGTAGATCTCCTTCCATTGTAACCGACTCTTTGTAACCCTAACACTCTCCAGTGTCTATATAAACCGGAGGGTTTTAGTCCGTAGGATGAACAACAATCATACCATAGGCTAGCTTCTAGGGTTTAGCCTCTCTGATCTCGTGGTAGATCTACTCTTGTACTACCCATATCATCAATATTAATCAAGCAGGAGTAGGGTTTTACCTCCACCGAGAGGGCCCGAACCTGGATAAAAACATCGTGTCCCTTGTCTCCTGTTACCACCCGCCTAGACGGACAGTTCGGGACCCCCTACCCAAGATCCGCCGGTTTTGACACCGACATTGGTGCTTTCATTGAGAGTTCCTCTGTGTCATCACCTTTAGGCCCGATGGCTCCTTCGATCAACAACGACGCGGTCCAGGGTGAAACTTTTCTCCCTGGACAGATCTTCGTATTCGGCGGCTTTGCACTGCGGGCCAATTCGCTTGGCCATCTGGAGCAGATGAAAAGCTACACCCCTGGCCATCAGGTCAGGTTTGGAAGTTTGAACTACATGGCCGACGTCCGCGGGGACTTGATCTTCGACGGGTTCGAGCCACAGCCAAGCGCGCCGCACTGTTACGATGGGCATGATCTAGCTCTGCCGCGGAACAGTGTCACGAGGAAACGCACGGTGTCCGCTCCGACCCTTAGCTCGAGCCGATTGCGCTATCGAGGACGGGTGGCTGGACACCGCCTCGGGGCTTGCAATCTCTACGGCGATCGAAATAACACCGCACTCTGTCCTTTGTGACACTTCGTGACTCCAAGGTGCCGGACTCCTTTCCGGACTCAACCGTCTGCTACCGCCAATCGAATCTGATTGGGCGCCGATAATGGAGTTCACTGTGGTGGACATCTTTCAGCACTCTCCTTTCGGCGACATTCTGAATTCACTAAAGTCTCTCTCTTTATCAGGAGAGCCCCGGCCGGATTATGGTCAGGAAGGGTGGGATGCGGACGACGAAGAAATTCAATGCCCACCCACCACCCACTTTGTAGCCACTGTCGATGATTTAACCGACAAGCTTAACTTCGACTCCGAAGACATCGACGGTATGGACGACGATGAAGGAGACGAACAGGAACCAGCGCCTATAGGCCACTGGACAACCACCCCATCTCACGATGTATACATGGTTGATACACCTAAAGGAAACGCATTTACGAGTAACAGAGGGACGCAACGAGGGACCATTCCCTCGAAAAGCAATCAAAGCGGCGGCGTAAGCGCCGCTCCAAACCCCACCTCGACAGAGAAAACAACCATACAGACCTAGCCACAGAGCAGGGTGAACCGGCGGACGACGAACATGCCATCGAGCAAACGCCCGAACAGGGCAACTTGGATAAACAACCCGTCCCCGGCAAAGACAACAGTCCGGACGACGTCACGCCGGACAAGTTGCTGGAGCAGAAGAACCTCCAAAAAAGGCTCGTCGCCATCGCTGGCGTAGCCTGAAAAAAGGTATGAAGCTCAAAACAGCGGAATATGCACTCAGAATTAGATGGAGCAAAGTACTCAACACCCCAGACAAATACGGCGATAGTCGCCACACAAAGAGCTATCCGAAGCGAAAATTATTGCCGGAATTTGATGATGATGCCTTAGAGCCTCCGCAATCAAAAAATAATAAGGAAGCCACCCGGCCGGACAAGCGACCCCATGGCCAACACAGTGCGGCAAAGTACGCCGCACACAAGCCGGCACGCGATCCGCACAAGGATTCGCATCAAAATGATGTTCCATCCAGATCCATCTATGGGCCAAGAAAGCAAGCTCTAGTAAGCAATGCAACACATCAAACATCCAAACATCGCGGTACACCCAAATATAGGGGCGCCGCACACCCCCTATGTTTCACCGATGAGGTGCTGGATCATGAATTTCCAGCGGGATTCAAGCCCGTAAACATAGAGGCATATGACGGAACAACAGACCCTGGAGTCTGGATTGAGGATTACACCCTCCACATACACATGGCTAGAGGAGATGATCTCCACGCCATAAAATACTTACCCCTCAAACTCAAAGGGCCAGCCCGGCATTGGCTCAAAAGCCTTCCCGAAAACACCATCGGAAGTTATGTCCGACCTCCGGATGCAGATGATCTAAGTCACATAACTCAACAACCCGGAGAGTTAGCCCGGAAACTCTGGAACAGATTTCTTACTAAAAAGAACCAGATAGTCGACTGTCCGGACGCCGAAGCCTTAGCAGCTTTCAAACACAGCGTCCGTGACGGATTTAATGGCTCGCCAGACACCTCGCCAAGAAAACCAAGAACAATGGCCGCACTAACAAGCCTCATGACCCGCTATGCGCGGAGAGGACAGCTGGTTGGCAAGATGCGTACCAGCGACCCAAGTACATCCGGGTTAGGGATGGAACGGGAAACCGCGATGCAGCAAGGACCAGCGCCGGACCAAGGGAAACAGCCCGAAGAGCACGGCAGTCAACGCCGGATTCAAAAGCTCTCGGCAGAAACAGAAAAAGCTGCCCCCAAAGATAACAGGGATGAGCTAGCTAACTTAAACAAAATCTTGGACAAAATATGTCAAATACACAGTACTCCCGGGAAGCCTGCAAACCATACCCACAGAGATTGTTGGGTCGTCAAGCAATCCGGCAAACCCAACGCCGAACACAAGGGGCTCGACACACCAAGCGAGGACGATGACGAACCCCACAAGCAGAGCACCGGAAAATAAAAGAACTTCCCACAAGAAGTCAAAACAGTAAATTCACTTGAAGTGACAAAAAGGAAGAAAATAGTGGCGCCCATAGAGATACGCGCCACACGGCCTATCCCAGAGGAGTCCCGCCACTGGTTGTTAAAGCCAATCACCTTCACTCATCAGGATTACTCTAGAAGTATCCGGAACGCAGGATGGATTGCCTTGGTATTAGATCCGATAATTGATGGATTCCACTTTACACAAGTCCTAATGGACGGCGGGAGTGATTTAAACCTGATATATCAGGACACAATCCGCAAACTCGGGATAGACCCAACAACAATTCGCCAAAGCGACACTTCCTTTCAAGGGGTGACGCCAGGCCCAGATGCCCATTGTACGGGCTCTCTCCTGTTAGAAGTTATGTTCGGCTCACCCCACAACTTCCGTCGTGAAAAGCTAACCTTCCACATCGCCCCATTTACAAGCAGCTATCAAGCACTACTGGGACGCGAAGCTACCGCTTTTAACGCAATACCGCATTATGCATCCCTTATACTTAAAATGCCCGGTCCACGAGGCATCATCTCATTAAAGGGAAATATCGAGTGTTCCTGGAGCACGGAAGATTGTGCGGCTGCATTAACAGCCACACACTAAACCGGCCTCATTAGGCAAAGCACCTAAACAGGTCGTTCAGACCCCGGACATGGTTAGACGAGTCCGGCGTAAGGGCTTATTAGCCACATGCCCCCGTTCAAGGGGCTCCGCACATGTACAACAAGAGACAATAAAGCTCAATTTTATTTAAAAAGAACGTACTTTGTTTATTTAATGTAACGTACATTTTCGCACGATCTTTATCAACTAAGTTCCTCTCTTTTACAGATGAACACCGTGCTACACCCGTCCAGGATACGGCACAACGGAGACACGGGCGCAGACGCGTCTGAGGGACCCGTTGCAAGGATTCTTTTCAGATTAAGACCCTGCGTAAACCTTTTTTACTGTCTCTTGTTGATACACATCCCCCGGTTTCTTGCTATAATCGAGGTGGAGGCTGGCGTCTTGGCATCGACCACGTCAGAACTTTGTGCGTACCTGGACACCAGGGGCTCATTAATAAGGGCGTTGTTCCGCCTGTTTTCATAAAGACCGAATACCTTAGGGAGTGTTCAGCGTCGCGAGTTTGGCCTTATATGCATCAGCTCCGAATCATGTCTTTGGTCAAATGTTGGGTTTGCCTGCCCACGTGTTTTGCTGCCTTACGTTCCGCTCTATCGGCTAAGGCGGCACCAGGAGAACTACTGCGATTGTGCCACGATTCGGCCGGGCGAGCACCTCAGTAGAGAAAGCCGAAAATTGTCTGTCATGATGTAGCGTGAGACTGGTCAACCACTCGATGACCCACCGGAATCTTTAGGATTCCTCCGCATTAACGAAGGGTTGTTTCTCGGTCAGGCACACACGCGCCCCGAATTCGGGCGAACGCGGTGCCCCTAGTGGCTATGTAGTAGCCCCACTGTCAAACTCCTATGGCTAAGTGAAAGTGATAAAACATTATAGTCCGGTTGCCTAGTTCGCTACGCTATCACCTCCTTTATAGGACCAAGACGTTGGATCAAGTGTGAAAACACGCCTTTTGCAAACTCCCCCGCATTATATGCATGGGGGCTGAAGCCGAAGACTGCCATCTTTCAGGTTATATACACATATACATTAACAGCCGCACATGAGGTATTTTAATTCTTGCAGAGACAAGTATAAAAAGCTTTTATATTCCATCAAAACATTGTCTTACAATTATACATGTTATTCAAACATGATGTCCTTCGAGCACTGCGTCTCTTTTAAACGAGCGCCCTGCAGAACTTCCTGAAAATAGTGCTCGGCAGGTATTCGGCTCTCGTCCGAATCTTGGGATGCAACGTCGGTGGTCTTCATCTCCGCCCAGTATGTCTTGACACGGGCTAGAGCCATCCACGCACCCTCTATGCATGCTGACCTCTTCATTGCATTGATATGGGGCACCGCACCAAGGAACTGCTGCACCAAACCAAAATAACTCTTCGGCTCAGGCCCCTCCGGCCACAGATGACTCACGACTTCCTTCATGGCGAGTCCGGATAACCTATTCTGCTCCGCCCATTTGGCCAAGCGCTTGGATAATGGAAGTGGGCGCTCTGCATTGTGGAACTGCGACCAAAAAAGCTTTTCCACTTCGTGATCCTTTTGATCTTGAAAGTGTTCGCCCGCGTCCGCAGCACTTGCCGCTAAATCCAGATAAGTATCCGCCGCACTCCACAGCTGGTCCAACTGAGCATACTTAGGATCCCCGAACTTCATCCGCAGCATGAAGGGCTTTCCAGCCGTGATATCTCCAGCCTGACGTAGCTCCTGCTTCATGGCTCTCATTGCAGAGCGAGCATCCTTGGCCTCGGTAGTGGCCTTTTCTAGGTCCTTTTGTTCCGCCCGATCTTCCTTCTCAAGAAGCTTGCAGCGGTCGGCAACATCCTTCAACTTCACCGCCATCTCGGCCATTTCCTTCCTGCTTCGGCAGTGAGCAGCCTGTTTGGCTTTCAGCTCTTCGGCCGCCTTCAAGGCAGCCGCATCACTTTTTCTGGCCTGCTCCTTGGCTCGGGCGAGTTCCGCCCGAAGGTCCTCCATGGCAGTGGCACCATCTGCATCAAGCATACATGTTGTAAGGCAAGGTCATCAAGCCCCTTACCAGGTGTCCGCAGAGAAAATTTCATACCTTGCGACTCGTCCAACCGCTTGTTGACAAGCGCGATGTCGGCATCCGCCACGTCAAGTTGCCGCTTTAGCTCGGCAAATTCATCAGTCCGGCTAGCCACAGGACACTTTGCCACCTACATAGGAAGAGCGACATGTTATACCTGGGATTATGATCCTCGGCGCGCTGTCATCTTTGACAACGCACCGAGTCTCAGGGGCTACTATCTATAGAGGGCGCATCTTTTATATGCGGAACTGTCAAAAGGTACATCATTTCGCGTACCTCTCATAACCGGTCAAGAAACTCCCGACGGCCTGCAGTAACCCGCTCTCCGCTGGATGAAATCCTTTCAATCACCGTGCCCATCAATGCACGATGTTCTTCTAAGATAGACGCTCGCCCGAGCAGATCCTTCAAATCCTCCGACCGTGCACCGGACGGTGCCGGACTCGTCTGATGGCCTTTTTCGAAGGTCGAGCACGGAGGAGCCATATGGCTGCTTTCCGGCCCCACCGGATTTGGAGAAACCCTCCGCGACGACACCTCAGGGTCGCCCGCCTCGCAAGGCGGTACGGCAGGAGGGGGCGTTCCGCTCTCCATCATCTCCGGACGAAGATCCCTTGAAGATGAGCTTTGCTGCGAAGGGCGGAGATCCGAACTACAAGGTAATAATTAAGTTGTCTTTCTCAGGAATAAAGTAGGGATGTCACTTATTTGGCAACTCCCCTCTCTACTTACGGCTCGCTGGAGGACTGATCCCCTTGAGGGCACAGTGCGGCCGAGGCACTTCCCGGCGTAGGACCCTCTGACGAAGATCTCTTCCCCCGCTTTGAGACCATGGGCTCCGGGTCTTCAGAGGCGGTCCTCTTCTTTCCCTGGATAGAGGGATTCTCGATCCCTCCTTTCCGGATAGCCTCCTTCGAGGAGACGGTAGCTTCCTTGTTCCCCCCTTCGCCTTCTTTCAAAGACGGAACCTCCAGCATCCTGGTTAACGCGGGATCCGGCGTGGTCTCGGGGAGGGGGGTCGGACACCTGATCAGCTTTGCTTTCGCTATCCACTCCTATTTAAAGGGACAACTCCTTTAAGGGCAATTTTATGACGAATATACGGATAGCGTGTCCGGGTACAGGGCTACTTACTTGAGTATCCGGGCGATTGCAGCTTAGACCTGCGTCCTCGGTCAAGTCCGGACACATTGCTTGTGATCCGAAGAACAATTTATACATCTCCATGGGCGTCATGCCCGCAAAGTGTTGGAGAGCTCGTGGTCCCTCCGGATTGAACTCCCACAGGCGGAGGGGGCGGCGTTTGCAGGGCATAGTGCGGCGAATCAACATGACTCGCGCGCTTACCACGGCCAGGTTGATGTCTCTTTCCAGGAGATCTTGAATGCGGCCATGCAACAGGGGCACGTCCTTGGACGGCCCCCAGTCGAGCCCTTTATTGACCCATGACGCCATCCGTGGGGGAGGACCCGAGTGAAAGACAGGAGGCACCACCCACTTGGTGCCCCTCGGCGCTGTGATATAAAACCACTCTCGTTGCCCTAAGCTGAACTCCTAGTGAAAAGAGCCCTCGGGCCATCGAAAGGCCAAGATTCTTGCTTATAACAGCCCCTCCGCACTCCGCTTGCCGCCTGCTGATCATCTTCGCTCTACTTTGAAGGTCTTGAGCCACAATACGAAGTGAGGGGTAATGCGGAGGAAGGCTTCGCACACGCATGAACGATGAGATATCGAGGATGGACTCCGGATCCAAGTCGTGAAATTCTAACCCATAATAAAACATGAGCTCCCTCACGAAGGGGTCCGTCGGGAAGCCTAACCCCCGAAGGAAGTGAGACTCGAACACCACGCTCTCACCGGGCTTGGGTGTGGGAATAACCTACCCTTGAGCAGGCAGCCTATGCGAGATTTCGCCGGTTAAATACCTGGCATCTCTCAGCTTTAGCACGTCTTCTTCCGTAATGGAGGAAGGCATCCACCGGCCTTGAAGGTCGGAGCTGGACATCATCGAAGGTCCGAAGCGCCTAAATCTGGAGCTTTGGGTGTTGGAACTCGAGGCGAGGGGCGGATTCGATTGAAATTGAAAGAAAGGAGTAGAGCCTTGGTCTCTTTATAAAGAGGTTGAATACCAAGAGCTCTCCCCCGTGACCGTTTGGGACTCGCCGATAGAGGAGACGTGCTAACGGCGCGATTGGGTTACCCACGCCCGTATTAATGATAATCCCGGAATAAGGGGACACGATCTACTGCTTTGACAAGACGTGCCAAGAAACCGCTTCATTAAACGCTACCGAGGTGGGACAAGAAAACGATTCAATAAAGGCTTGGCCGTGGTGTGATGACATGTAAATACGCCGCCAGATTAGGTTTGTGTAAATATTGTTCTCTACAAAGTGGTATGTGGAAATTATTTTGCGAGCCGACACTATCCCTGTGTTCAAAATCTTCTATGAAGTATTCGGAGGAGGAACCCGCCTTTGCAATGTCAAGACAATATGCGCTACCGGACTGGCCATCATTGAAGCCTGGTTCAGGGCTACCGAGGGAGTCTGGATTAGGGGTGTCCGGATGGCGGACTATGACCTTTGGCGAACTCCCGGACTATGAAGATACAAGATTGAAGACTTCGTCCCGTGTCCGGATGGGACTTTCCTTGGCGTGGAAGGCAAGCTTGGCGATCTGAATATGTAGATCTCCTTCCATTGTAACCGACAACTGTGTAACCCTAACCCTATCCGGTGTCTATATAAACCAGAGGGTTTTAGTCCGTAGGACGAACAACAATCATACCATAGGCTAGCTTCTAGGGTTTAGCCTCTCCGATCTCGTGGTAGATCTACTCTTGTACTACCCATATCATCAATATTAATCAAGCAGGAGTAGGGTTTTACCTCCATCGAGAGGGCCCGAACCTGGGTAAAAACATTGTGTTCCTTGTCTCCTGTTACCATCAGCCTAGACGCACAGTTCGGGACCCCCTACCCGAGATCCGCCGGTTTTGACACCGACAGTGCCCATCTTGGAGTTGATCAGCTCTTGAATCTGTGGGGCATACCCACAACTCCTCTTCTGATCTGCAGCTGTCCTCTTTATGGTTTCCACAATTAGGCTCATGACCTTGAACTTCTGTGGGACATCAAATATGTGCAGCAAATTGATGGAGTGACCTCTGATCATTCTATGATCACCGACTTTAAGCGTATGTGTGCCCGAGGATCCAGTTGATTGTGGGTAGTCTGATGACAAGTGTTTCACTAATCCAAACTGGTGAGTCTCAAGATCTCGCATCAGGAATCTCCTTGTACATGCTAGCCATGGAGTTGTGATCCTTCTTCTTCTTGGCGAGACATCCAAGTCATCTTCTTGTTCTTCCGGGGCATTGATTAACCGATCCCATTCTCGCAAATTGTTGACTAGTATCTAGTGCCTTCAGACATCCGGACTATCCCGCCATCCGGTAGAAATGAGTCAGGAGTAGAACTGCATGATAAGCTCATCATTCCACTTTGTGAGCTTCTGAGCCACAAACTCATCAACTCCACAAGCCTTGAAACTTTCATAGACTCCAGGATAGTGTTCTTCATTTTCCTTGATGTACTCCGAGTTGGCCCATCTCATGTCACACACTATTGGCTTCTTGTCAAGCAGAATTGTCTCATAGAAGTCCTGCTGTTACTTGGTATGGAACCTGTAGTCCACAACAGTTCTTCTTCTGGTGGCATATCGATCTGACTCTCTCCATAGCCTCAATCCTGAATCCTTCCTTATCTTCATGTTCTCAGCTACTGGATGAACATCATTGTGATCTGGAATTTTTGGCTTCAGCTTCCTCAAGACATGCTCATCATCATCTTCTTCTATAGCAGCTTCAGGCACTGGGGCCTTGTTCTTCTCTGCTGCAGGAATGTTCCTGGTGCTCCTCTTGGGTGCAGTTTTGGGTTTTGGAGCAGCTAGCTTGGGAGCTTCTTTGGGCTTAGATGGAGCAGCCCCTGATCTTATGGCATCTCCCATAAGCTTATGTGCCTTAGGTGTTGGTGCAGCAACCACTTCCTCTTCATCTTCCATCATTGAGGGCTTCCCAATTACTCTGGCCATGGTCTTCTTGACCCTTTCTTTTCTTTTCTTGCCATCTCTAGTTTCAGCAACAGTTTTTGAGGCTTCAACAGTTGAAGCTCTAGCTTTGGACATTGGAACTCTTCTTGCTGCCGTTTTTGTTTTCAGACCTGACTTTAGTGGAGCTGTTGTGCCAACTTCTTTCTTCAGCACTTTCTTCTTTGAGGTAGCTTCTTCCTCCTCAGCCACATAGTCCTCATCCTCTGATTCTGAGGTTCTTTTCTTTTTTCTTGTTGGCTCTCGTGGCAGCCTTTGTCAAGTTGCTGGGTGTGCTCCTGCTTCCATCATCTGAGATGCTAGAGGAACTAGTGCCCTCACTCATGTGAACCTGCTCCTCAGACTTGTTCGATCACACTGATCCGACATGATACAAACACCGACAAATGAATTCGTGAATAGTTTAAAGATGAGGTAGAGTGGATGAGCATCACTAAGTGCAGAGGTTTTTGCAAAAGAATGAATCAAAAACTTAGTTTTAGTTTTCCACAGAAAGCATTTCGGATCTACCAATTTGAAATCTCGGTGATACCGAAGCAGCTGTTGGAACCTAAACTAGTGAACTCGGTCAGACCGAGTCACAGTTCGGTGGCACCGAGACTGCTAGGGTTTCACAAAGACTTGAACTCGGTCATACCGATTTGAAATTCTCGGTCAGACCGAGAATCACATGTGCAATGGCCTGAGCCAAATCGGTGGAACCGATTTCAACAATTCGGTCGGTCCGAGATGGTTTCGGCGGAAACCTAACCCTAAATTTTCAATCCACAACTAATCTATGGAGTGTTTTCATTGGATAGAGTGATCTCAATCGTGGCAAGATACATGTCAAAACAATGTGCTGGGGAACCGGAAAGAGATCAGCACAAGGATCAAGTCCATACCCTAGTGCGGCGATGGACTTGCTACGGCGGCAACGATGGAGACGATCCTGTTGATGGCAGCGGAGACCAGCGACTGGAGGCGGCTGGCGACGAGGAGGACGATCCGGAGAGCACGGAGGCAAAGCAGGTTGAGCGCGGGCGAAGAGGTTCGGAAAGTTTTCCAAATTTTGGCCCGTGGGAATATATAATCTGACCCTGTCGGTGTGACCGAGTGGAGCAACTCGGTGGCACCGAGATTCATAACTGCAAGCAGTTACTGAAACTCGGTGTGACCGAAAAGTTCAAATCGGTTGCACCGAGATTGAAAACCTAGATCAACTTAGTGATCTCGGTACGACCGAAATGGATGAATCGATCGTAATCAAATGCACAAAGAAGTTTTGGAAGTTTAAGTCTATGACTTAATCGGGACTCCGAGTGCTCCTCACACAGAGTGGTTCGAATCGACTTGATCAAACTTTGTGATGCAGCATGAATAGAGTTTGAGACGAGAAGAGCATAGATAGCTAGAGAAGGTTCTTAGGCATTCTTGTCCATCCACTTGGCAAGAGAAAAAGAAACCAATCAATCAAAACAACAAATGGATGTCCTCGAGTGAGTAAATTATGCAACCAACATGCTCACACAATAAAATGGCAAATGAAATATGTGGCAAAGCATGCACAACCAATTCTAGCATCTATCAAGCAATTTGCGATGACTAGGTCATCTATATATGAGTATATTGACTTAGGAGTCAAATGAGAACATTTGATCATAGGTCATACTCATCGTTTAATCACAAGTGGGGTTACCACTTTTACATAAAGCGTTGTTGTGTTCACACCATTAGAGTTGCTTTAGCTCAATTCTTAGAGTAAAGCTCCCCTAGATGTGAGATACCCCCTAAGAGGGATGAACTAACCTTTATGCTTTTGTCGATGATGACTTCATGTAGGTGTTGAAGATGTAGATGCTCAATGTTGATGTAGATCTTTTGGAGCAATCCTTTGGAGTGAGTTGCACATTCAATACCTACACGGGTTAGTCCCACAAGGAACAAACTAGGAATATCCATAGACATAGAGTGATGCATACACAAGATGATGTCTATGAAAGCATTTGGTTATCTTGTCCCTTGTCTTACCAACAAGAGGGTTTGTGACTCCTTGAACTAGTGCAAGATGTGGAGGTTGATTGCACTTGTTCTTGCCAAAATGATAAGAGTGAAGTATGTTGGCGGAGTCACCCTCAAGAACTCTCTAGTTCTTCTTCTTTGGGATCCACACCATCTTGATGGGAATCCTCGGAGTTGTAGTCGTACTTGATGAACAGGAACTTGATGTAGTCTTGGGAACCCACTTGACCAAGGCCTTAGGAGCTTCTTCAAATGCATCAATTTCTTCTTGAAGCTTGTCCTTGCCTTTTTCCTTGTGGTCTTGTGGTGGAAGATCATCTTGAGCTTGTGTCCCTTTGAAAGAAGCAGGATCATACTTCTCTTGTTGAGGAACAAACTTCGTCTTGGGGTATTGATCTTCTTCCCACTCAACTCCATTGGCATTGAACTTTTGTTCAAAACCAACACCTTGATTCTTCCGGTGCCTTCCTTGCTTGCGTACAATTTCCTCGAATTGCTTACTCCCGGCAAGGCTCTTGTATACACCTTACTCTATTATTCTCTTCAATAAGCTATTTTCTTGCTCAAGTGTAACTTGGCTAAGAGAATCATTAGTGGAATCAAGAGAACTACTAGAAGCAACAACATTGGATTTAGCATGATTATTGTTACTACTAGAGGAAGAATCTTTCTTGTTCTTGTTACTAGACTTGACTTGAGGCATGTAAGTGGATAAGAGTAAATGCTTGGCAATGTAAGAAGAACTTTTCTTGCAAAGATCATCATTGATTGCCTTTAAGAACTCATGCTCTTGCTCAAGGTTGAGCTTTTCAAAACGTAATTTATCATGAGCCCTTAAAAGTTCTCGATGATCTCCTAAGATAGTTTCATGAGCTAACTTAAGAGTGTTTAGTTCTTTAGTTAGAGACTCAATCTTCTCCTTATCATTGTCATTCGTTTTATCTTGATTATCATGATTAATTGACGTTTCATCATAGTATTCATCACTAGAGTTGTCACAAGTAAATCATCATCACCTAACAAGTCATCTTCATCACTATTGAAATCAACATACTCGGGGTGTGATACCTTTGGACCTTTGGACATGAAGAATCTTCCAATTCATTCATTTGGTGAATCAAATATGGCGTAGGAGTTGGTTGACACAAGTGCTAGACCGGCAACACCTTCATCATCCTTCATTTTGAACTTGTCAAGTTGACTTTGAAGCACATCCAATTTGGATTCCTTGACGGAGTCGGTACATTTGTGCATATCAATCAAAGTATCCCAAATTTCCTTTGCATTCTCAAGACGGCTGATTTTGTTGAATTCTTCGGGGCACAATCCGTTGAAGAGGATATCACAAGCTTGAGCATTGTATTGCAACATCTTCAACTCTTCCGCGGTAGCTTCACGGTTCGGTTCTTTTCCATCGAAGAATTCACCTTGCAAGCCAACACACACAATAGCCCAAACAGTGGGGTTATGTCCAAGAATATGCATTTTCATCTTATGCTTCCAACTAGCAAAATTAGTACCATCAAAGTAAGGACCTCTACGATGGTAATTTCCCTAGCTAGACGCCATACTCTCCTAGGTTGTGAAACCAAGACTATGACCACCAAAAGCTATGAAAATCAAAGCAAATGGAGACCAAGGCTCTGATACCACTTGTAGGATCGAAAGTATGTCTAGAGGGGGGTGATTAGACTACTTGACCAAATAAAAATCTAGCCTTTTCCCAATTTTAGTTCTTTGCAGATTTTAGCAACTTCATAACAAGTCAAGCAATCTTAACACAATTCAAGCAAGCATGCAAAGAGTATATGAGCAGCGAAAAGTAAAGCATGCAACTTGCAAGAATGTAAAGGGAAGGGTTTGGAGGATTCAAACGCAATTGGAGACACAGATGTTTTTGTCGTGGTTCCGATAGGTGGTGCTATCGTACATCCATGTTGATGGAGACTTCAACCCACGAAGGGTAATAGTTGCGCGAGTCCTCGGAGGGCTCCACCCATGAAGGGTCCACGAAGAAGCAACCTTGTCTATCCCACCATGGCCGTCGCCCACGAAGGACTTGCCTCACTAGCGGTAGATCTTCACGAAGTAGGTGATCTCCTTGCCCTTACAAACTCCTTGGTTCAACTCCACAATCTTGCTCGGAGGCTCCCAAGTGATACCTAGCCAATCTAGGAGACACCACTCTCCAAGAAGTAACAAATGGTATGTTGATGATGAACTCCTTGCTCTTGTGCTTCAAATGATAGTCTCCTCAACACTCAACTCTCTCTCACAGGATTTGGATTTGGTGGAAAGAAGATTTGAGTGGAAAGCAACTTGGGGAAGGCTAGAGATCAAGATTCATATGGTAGGAATGAAATATATTGACCTCAACACAAGTGTAGGTGGTTCTCTCTCAGAAAATGTGTATTGGAAGTGTAGGTTCGTTCTGATAGCTCTCTCCACAAATGAAGAGGAGTTGGAGGGGTATATATAGCCTCCACACAAAATCTAACCGTTACACACAACTTGCCAAACTCGGTGGGACCGAATTGTTAAACTCGGTCGGACCGATTCAGCAAATCTAGTGACCGTTAAGATTTTTGGTGGGACCGACATGCAACTCGGTAGGACCGATATGGTTAGGGTTAGGGCATAACGTAATCTCGGTGAGACCGATTACACAAACTCGATGAGACCGATTTTGGTAATAAGCTAACCAGATAGTTGGTCAGATAAACTCGACGGGACTGATTCGCTCATTTTGGTGAGACCGAAATGTTACAAAAGGGAAACAGAGTGTTTACATTGCAATATCGGTGGGACCGATCGCTCATCTCGGTAGGTCCGAAATGTTACGAAGGGAAACAGAGAGATTACAATCCCATCTCCGTGAGACCGAGATCCCTATCGGTGAGATCGATTTGCCTAGGGTTTGTGGCAGTGGCTATGACATCTGAACTCGGTGGCGCCGGATGGAAAGAATTGGTGGGGCCAAGTTTGACTTTTGGTTTAGGTCATATGTGGAAGTGAGAAAGTGGTTGAGGGCTTTGGAGCATATCACTAAGCACTTTGAGCAAGCAAGCCATTAAGCAACACCTCATCCCTCCTTGATAGTATTGGCTTTTCCTATAGACTCAATGTGATCTTGGATCACTAAAATAGAAAATGTAGGGTCTTGAGCTTTAAGCTTGAGCCAATCCCTTTGTCCTTAGCATTTTGAGGGGTCCACTTTTCTCATCCATGCCACGCCAATCATTGAGCTTTCCTGAAATATTAGTCTTGAAATAGTGTTAGCTCAATGAGCTATATGTTGTTAGGAATTACCAAAACCACCTAGGGATAGTTGCACTTTCATTGTGGCTGCTTGGTCGTCCATGACCACCTTAGTATCCAGCGGCTGATGTTCAGGGGCTCGATCCCGGGGCACACTCCGACGTTGAATCGCAACCGAGAGAGCGGCCATTACCTATTCTGGCAGGACTACTTCGAGCCCCCCAACCCACTCTTCAAACACCACCTATTTCGGTGCCATTTTCGTATGGCTAGACATGTGTTCAACCGTATCCGGGAGGGGGTGAGCACCCGGAACGTATCTACTCACAAGGGTTTCAGTTTCAGGGTGAAAATGATGAGCCTGAGCATGGAGGAGCGGCAACGTTTGCACAGTTCATCGATGCATGACTGGGAAACTCACATTCAACTGCAAGATGATTTGGTTGAGGATGTGGGCTCATGTTGGCAACCAATAGATGTATCGGCTATCTTTTTTTAATGTATTTGAGACAATTTACTTTATTTGCCTTGTAAACTATGAGATATTTATTTGGTCATGAAACTATGAGATATTTGTATTTTTGTTGGAATTATGTGAACTAAGGCCAAATCTTGTTCATACGTATGCAAATGGAGCTAAAAAAATGGACGCGGTCGGCCGCGAGGACGAAAATGCATCCACGTGTTGGGCGCACCGCCGACCCAAATGTAGACGGGGACGGATGAACAGATCCAATTGAACAAAAAGCATATAAATACGCGTTCTTTTGGGTTGGCGCGTTGGAGTTACTTTTATTACTAGTGAGATTGGTTGTAAAGTTTTCTTTAATCTGACAAGGTAGTCTTTTTTTGGCGGGGTAATCTGACAAGGTAGTCTTTTTTTCTGGGGTAATCTGACAAGGTAGTCGTACATTTTAAATAATCATGCCAAATATAGGTCTAAAAATGTTTGCCAAATAATTACGCATTGGTGGGTTTAATGATGTGCAACTTTCCCCACAAAGAAAAAGAACTAAAAAAAGTATGCAATTTGGCCAGTAAATAACAGTGTAAAAAACACTGAGATATCAATTCTGTAAAAAAACAATTTTCTCAACCTTTATATTTGCATCAAACTGTTTTCATTTGGCACGGTGTATCCTATATAATTAAATAGGCGATACTCGCTAGCCTATTTTTCTGAACATGCAGATATCCACCTCAACATGCACCTATGCAAAACTATGTATGAAACAAATATATATCAATCAAATAAAATAAATTATATGCATTTTTAGTTCAGTCATCCTATTATTAATTTAAAATATGCATGTTTCATACAACCAAATCTCATAAAAATATAGACAGTCCTAGATAGCACACCTATGTATAATGGGTTGGTCACCCCATATGACTGGTAGGACCAGAAGAGGTGTGTATCAATGTATGAACAATGATTAATACAGAAAAGTATAACATAATGCAACTTTTGCGAATAAAATAGTAATGTTTTTTAACCTAGAGACATATAAACACTATAGCCTTAGGTATCCGGAAAATACACTTCATACATTTTAGAAAATATAAAATAGAAGAAATACACTTTATACTTTTAGACGCATCAAAAGCAACTGAGAAGAGAGAACATTTTATGTCGGAGTAATTGGCCACGAGTACGCCGAAGACGGCAAGACAATAATTCAAGACATCGGGGCTAGCAAAGCCCCTTAGTCCAACTACCCGGCCGGCTCCGGGTCACGATCGCTCCACCAGCCGATCACCGGGCTGCCGACCGCCTGCCACCGGCCGCTGCCGACTTCGCCGCCTCGCTGGCCATCGGCTGCCGATCGCTCCACCAGGTCGGCTTCGCTGCCGATTGCTCCACCAGGCCGGTCTGGCTGCCGATCGCTTCCACCAGGCCGGTCGGGCTGCCGATCGCTTCCAACCAACCGGCCGTTCAAGTCAATCGCAGCTGACACGACCCTGACGTGACGGCCATACCGTGACGTCATCTACAGTGTACCGTGTCCCCTGGGTACTGATTTATAAAGTACCCCAGGGGACAAGCATGACATGCACCAAGCCACTAGCTATGCCTACATAGCTTGGCTTGTAAGCTACCCAAGGTAGCTTACAACCAAAGCCACTACCACCCATGCCACTAGCTAGCTTACACATTAAGCAAGCTACTCACTATAAAAGGAGGCTTCATCCATCTATCCAGGAGGATGGACTCCCACACACACTCACGCATACATCCATGCCCACTCACGATGGAGCTCTCCCATGCCCACTAGCTAGCTAGCTCATACACACATATGAGACATATACAAAGCCAGATGCCTACGGCACTGAGCTCAGATACGGCTCCAGGAGCACTCTGTATCAGATATACCAGATATACTCAGACATGCAGGAGTAGGGGTATTATCTCTTCGGAGAGCCCCGAACCTGGGTAAACTAGCACGTGCTACTCGCATACCCGTCCCTGGATATTCCGGCAGCAATATTGCCCACCATGATAAGCCTGTTGGGGAACGTAGTAATTTCAAAATTTTCCTACGATCACGCAAGACCATGGTGATGGCATAGCAACGAGAGGGGAGAGTGTCCGTCCACGCACTCGTGAGACCGAAAGCGGAAGCGTTATAACAACGCTGTTGATGTAGTCAGACGCCTTCACGATCCGACCGATCCAAGCACCGAACGACGGCACCTCCCAGTTACGCACACGCTCATTTCGATGACGATCCCGGACTCCGATCCAGCAAAGTGTCGGGATGAGTTCCACAAGACGACGGCGCAGGACGATGTTGATGCTCCACCGACGCAGGGCTTCGCTTAAGCTCCGACGATATGACTTCTCCGGCGCAGGGCTTAAGCTCCGCATGACGATATGACCGAAGTGGAATATGGTGGAAGGGGCACCGCACACGGCTAAGGAAAGATCCGTAGATCAACTTGTGTGTCTTGGGGTGCCCCTGCCCCGTGATATAAAGGAGACAAGGGGAGGTGGCCGCCCTAGAGGAGGCGCACTAAGGAGGAGTCCTACTCCCACCGAGTAGGACTCCCCCCTTCTCCTAGTTGGAGTAGGATTGGGGAGGGGAAAGGGGAAGGCGCGCCTCTCCTTGTCCTATTCGGACCGGAAGGGGGAGGCGCGCAGCCCACCTGGCCGGCCCTTCTCCTTCTTCCTCAAGGCCCATGAGGGCCCATATACCCCCGGGGTTCCGTAACCCCGGTGTTCCAGAACATCCTGCTTTCACTCGGAACCATTCCAAGTCCAAACATAGGCTTCCAATATATCAATCTTTATGTCTCGACCATTTCGAGACGCCTCGTCATGCCCAAGAGCACATCCGGGACTCCGAACAACCTTCGGTGCATCAATACTTATAAACTCATTATGAACTGACATCGAAACGTTAAGCGTGCGGACCCTACGGGTTCGAGAACTATGTAGACATGACCTAGAACCATTCTCGGTCAATAACCAATAGCGGAACCTGGATGCCCATATTGGTTCCTACATATTCTACGAAGATCTTTATCGGTCAAACCGCATAACGACATACTTTGTTCCCTTTGTCATCGGTATGTTACTTACCCGAGATTCGATCGTCGGTATCCAATACCTAGTTCAATCTCAAGCATCGGTAAGTCTCTTTACTCGTTCCGTAATGCATCATCTCACAACTAACTCATTAGTTGTAATGCTTGCAAGGCTTAAGTGATGTGCATTACCGAGAAGGCTCGAGATACCTCTCCGACAATCGGAGTGACAAAACCTAATCTCAAATACGCCAACCCAACAAGTACCTTTGGAGACACCTGTAGTACTCCTTTATAATCACCCGATTACGTTGTGGACGTTTGGTAGTACCTAAAGTGTTCCTCCGGTAAACGGGAGTTGCATAATCTCATAGTTATAGGAACATGTATGGGTCATGAAGAAAGCATTAACATACTAAACGATCAACTGTTAAGCTAACGGAATGGGTCATGTCAATCAGATCATTCAACTAATGATGTGACCTTGTTAATCAAATAACAACTCCTTGTTCATGGTTAGGAAACTTAACCATCTTTGATTAACAAGCTAGTCAAGTAGAGGCATACTAGTGACATGATGTTTGTCTATATATTCACACATGTATTATGTTTCCGGTTAATACAATTCTAGCATGAATAATAAACATTTATCATGATATAAGGAAATAAATAATAACTTTATTATTGCCTCTAGGGCATATTTCCTTCAGTCTCCCACTTGCACTAGAGTCAATAATCTAGATTACAAAGTAATGATCCTTACACCCATGGAGTCTTGGTGCTGATCATGTTTTGCTCGTGGAAGAGGCTTAGTCAATGGGTCGCAACATTCAGATCCGTATGTATTTTGCAAATCTCTATGTCTCCCACTTGGACTTGGTCCCGAATGGAATTGAAGGCGTCTCTTGATGTGCTTGGTCCTCTTGTGAAATCTGGATTCCTTTGCCAAGGCAATTGCACCAAAGATTGTCACAGAAGATCTTCATCGGTCCCGATGCACTAGGTATGACACCTAGATCGGAAATGAACTCTTTCATCCAGACTCCTTCATTTGCTGCTTCAAGCAGCTATGTACTCCGCTTCACATGTAGATCCCGCCACGACGCTTTGTTTAGAACTGCACCAACCGACAGCTCCACCGCTTAATAAAAATACGATCCGGTTTGTGATTTAGAATCGTCTGGATCGGTGTCAAAGCTTGCATCGACGTAACCATTTACGACTAGCTCTTTGTCACCTCCATATACGAGAAACATATCCTTAGTCCTTTTCGGTATTTCAGGGATGTTCTTGACCGCTGTCCATGATCCATTCTGGACTACTTTGGTACCTTCCCGCCAAGCTTACAGCTAAGCATATGTCGTGTCCGGTACATGATTGCATACATGATAGAGCCTATGGCTGAAGCATAGGGAACATCTTTCATTTTCTCTCTATCTTCTCGCTATGGTCGGGCATTGAGTCCGACTCAATCTTACACCTTGTAACACAGGTAAAAACCTTTCTTTGCACGATCCATTTTGAACTTTTTCAAAACTTTATCAAGGTATGTACTTTGTGAAAGTCCAATCAAGCGTCTTGATCTATCTCTATAGATCTTGATGCCCAATATGTAAGCAGCTTCACCGAGGTCTTTCATTGAAAAACTTTTATTCAAGTATCCTTTTATGCTATCCAGAAATTCTATATCATTTCCAATCAAGAATATGTCGTCCACATATAATATCAGAAATGCTACAGAGCTCCCACTCACTTTCTTGTAAATACAAAGCTTCTCCAAAAGTCTCAGACAAACCCATATGCTTTGATCACATTATCAAAGCGCTTATTCCAACTCCGAGAGGCTTTCAACAGACCATAAATTGATCGCTGGAGCTTGCACACTTTGTTAGCACCTTTTGGATCGACAAAACCTTCTGGTTGCATCATATACAACTCTTCTTCTAGAAATCCATTCAAGAATGCAGTTTTTACATCCATTTGCCAAATTTCATAATCATAAAATGCGGCAATTGCTAACATGATTCGGACAGACTTAAGCATCGCGACGGGTGAGAAAGTCTCATCGTAGTCAACCCCTTGAACTTGTCGAAAACCTTTCGCAACAAGTCGAGCTTTGTAGACAGTTACATTACCATCGGCGTCTGTCTTCTTCTTAAAGATCCATTTATTTTCAATGGCTTGCCGATCATCGGGCAAGTCAACCAAAGTCCATACTTTGTTCTCATACATGGATCCCATCTCAGATTTCATGGCTTCCAGCTATTTTATGGAATCTGGGCTCACCATCGCTTCTTCATAGTTTGTAGGTTCGCCATGGTCAAGTAACATGACTTCCGTAATAGGATTACCGTACCACCACTGCGCGTATTTTACTCTGGTTGACCTCACGAGGTTCAGTAGTAACTTGATCCGAAGCTTCATGATCATCATCATTAGTTTCCCCACTAATTGGTGTAGTTGTCACAGAACCATTTCTTGTGATGAACTACTTTCCAATAAGGGAGCAGATATGCTTATCTCATCAAGTTCTACTCTCCTCCCACTCACTTCTTTCGAGAGAAACTCCTTCTCTAGAAAGGACCCGAATTTAGCAACGAAAATCTTGCCTTCAGATCTGTGATAGAAGGTGTACCCAATGATCTCCTTTGGGTATCCTATGAAGACACATTTTTCCGATTTGGGTTCGAGCTTATCTGGTTGAAGTTTCTTTACATAAGCATCGCAGCCCCAAACTTTAAGAAACGACAACTTTGGTTTCTTGCCAAACCACAGTTCATAAGGCGTCGTCTCAACGGATTTTGACGGTGTTCTATTCAACGTGAATGCGGCCGCCTCTAAAGCATAACCCCAAAACGATAGCGGTAAATCGGAAATAGACATCATAGATCGCACCATATCTAGTAAAGTACGACACGACGCTCGGACACACCATTTCTCTGTGGTGTTCTGGGTGGCGTGAGTTGCGAAACGATTCCACATTGTTTCAAATGTAAACCAAACTCGTAACTCAAATATTCTCCTCCACGATCAGATCGTAGAAACTTTATTTTCTTGTTACGATGATTTTCTACTTCACTCTGTAATTCTTTGAACTTTTCAAACGCTTTCAGATTTGTGTTTCATTAAGTAGATATACCCATATCTGCTCAAATCATCTGTGAAGGTGAGAAAATAACGATACCCGCCAAGGCGTGCCTCAACATTCATTGGACCACAAACATCAAGATGTATGATTTCCAACAAATCAGTTGCTCGCTCCATAGTTCCGAGAACGGCGTTTTGGTCATTTTGCCCATGAGGCACGGTTCGCAAGTACCAAGTGATTCATAATCAAGTGATTCTAGAAGCCCATCAAGATGGAGTTTCTTCATGCGTTTACACCAATATGACCTAAACGGCAGTGCCACAAATAAGTTGCACTATCATTATCAACTCTGCATCTTTTGGCTTCAACATTATGAATATGTGTATCACTACTGTCGAGATTCAACAAGAATAGACCATTCTTCAAGGGTGCATGACCATAAAAGATATTACTCGTATAAATAGAACAACCATTATTCTCTCGATTTAAATGAATAACCGCCTCGCATTAAACAAGATCCAGATATAATGTTCATGCTCAACGCCGCACCAAATAACAATTATTTAGGTCTAAAACTAATCCCGAAGGTAGATGTAGAGGTAGCGTGCCGACCGCGATCACATTGACTTTGGAACCATTTCCCACGCGATCGTCACCTCGTCCTTTGCGGTGCTCGTCTATTCCGTAGTCCCTGCTTCGAGTTGCAAATATTAGCAATGTAACCAAGATCAAATACCTGTGTGCTACTACGAGCTCTAGTAAGGTACACATCAATAACATGTATATCACATATACCTTTGTTCACCTTGCCATCCTTTTTATCCGCCAAATACTTGGGGCAATTCCGCTTCCAAAGGTCCGGGTCTGCTTGGCAAAAACACTCAGTTTCAGGCTTAGGTCCAGACTTGGGTTTCTTCTCTTGATCAGCAACTTTCTTGCTGTTCTTTTTGAAGTTTCCCTTCTTCTTCCCTTTGCCCTTTTTCTTGAAACTAGTGGTTTTGTTGACCATCAACACTTGATGCTCTTTCTTGATTTCTACCTCCGCGGCTTTTAGCATCGCGAAGAGCTCAGGAATTGTCTTAGTCATCCCTTGCATATTATAGTTCATCACGAAGCTCTTGTAGCTTGGTGGCAGTGATTGGAGAATTACATCAATGACACTATCATCCGGAAGATTAACTCCCAGCTGAATTAAGTGATTGTTATACCCGGACATTTTGAGTATGTGCTCACCGATGTAACTATTCTCCTCCATCTTGCAGCTATAGAACTTATTGGAGACTTCATATCTCTCAATCCGGCATTTGCTTGAAATATTAACTTCAACTCCTGGAACATCTCATATGCTCCATGACGCTCAAAACGCCGTTGAAGACCCGGTTCTAAGCCGTAAAGCATGGCACATGAACTATAGAGTAGTCATCACTCGCTTTGCCGTGACGTTCATAACTTCGCTCAGCATTTGCAGCAGTTCTGTCACCCAAATGGGTGCTTCCAGATTTAATTTTTCGTGCAGCAATGAGGATAATCCTCGTTACGGACCCAGTCCGTAATTGCTACCATCATCTTTCAACTTTGCTTTCTCAAGGAACGCATTAAAATTCAACGGAACAACAAAGACGAGCCATCTATCTACAAAGAAACATAGACAAGCAAAATACTATCAGTACTAAGTTCATGATAAATTTAAGTTTAATTAATCATATTAAAAACTCCCACTTAGACAGACATCTCTCCAGTCATCTAAGTGATCACGTGATCCATATTAACTAAACCATGTCCCAACATCACGTGAGACGGAGTAGTTTCAATGGTGAACATCACTATGTTGATCATATCTACTATATGATTCACGCTCGACCTTTCGGTCTCCGTGTTCCGAGGCCATATCTCGTTATATGCTAGGCTCGTCAAGTTTAACCCGAGTATTCCGCGTGTGCAACTGTTTTGCACCCGTTGTAGATGGACGAGAACTTATCACACCCGATCATCACGTGGTGTCCGGGTACTACTTAACTTTGGCAACGGTGCATACTCGTGGAGAACACTTCTTGATAATTTTTAGTGAGAGATCATCTTATAATGCTACCGTCAAACAAAGCAAGATAAGATGCATAAAGGATAAACATCACATGCAATCAATATAAGTGATATGATATGGTCATCATCATCTTGTGCTTGTGATCTCCATCGCCAAGCACCGTCATGATCACCATCGCCACCGGGCGCGACACCTTGATCTCCATCGTAGCATCGTTGTCGTCTCGCCAACTATTGCTTCTACGACTATCGCTACTCCTTAGTGATAAAGTAAAGCAGTTACATGGCGTTTGCATTTCATACAATAAAGCGACAACCATATGGCTCCTGCCAGTTGCCGATAACTCGGTTACAAAACATGATCATCTCATACAATAACATATAGCATCACGTCTTGACCATATCACATCACAACATGCCCTGCAAAAACAAGTTAGACGTCCTCTACTTTGTTGTTGCAAGTTTTACGTGGCTGCTACGGGCTGAGCAAGAACCGTTCTTACCTACGCATCAAAACCACAACGATAGTTTGTCAAATAGACTCCGCTTTTAACCTTCTCAAGGACCGGGCGTAGCCACACTCGGTTCAACTAAAGTTGGAGAGACAGTCTTCCGAAGCCATCTATGTGCAAAGCACGCCGAGGAACCGGTCTCGTGAAGAGTACGCGTAAGGTTGGTCCGGATCGTCTCGGCCCAACAATACCGCTGAACCAAAGTATGACATCTTTGGTAGGTCTGTATGACTTGTATCGTCCACAACTCACTTGTGTTCTACTCGTGCATATGACATCAACGCATAAAACCAGGCTCGGATGCCACTGTTGGGGAACGTAGTAATTTCAAAATTTTCCTACGATCACGCAAGACCATGGTGATGGCATAGCAACGAGAGGGGAGATGTAATCCACGCACCCTCGTGAGACCGAAAGCGGAAGCGTTATAACAACGCGGTTGATGTAGTCGCACGTCTTCACGATCCGACCGATCCAAGCACCGAACGCACGGCACCTCCGAGTTCTGCACACGCTCACTTCGATGACGATCCCCGGACTCGATCCAGCAAAGTGTCGGGGATGAGTTCCACAAGACGACGGCATGGTGACGATGTTGATGCTCCACCGACGCAGGGCTTCGCTTAAGCTCATGACGATATGACTTCTCCGGCGAGGCTTCGCCTTAAGCTCATGACGATATGACCAAGTGGAATATGGTGGAAGGGGCACCGCACACGGCTAAGGAAAGATCCGTAGATCAACTTGTGTGTCTTGGGGTGCCCCTGCCTCGTGATATAAAGGAGACAAGGGAAGGTGGCCGGCCCTAGAGGAGGCGCACTAAGGAGGAGTCCTACTCCCACCGGAGTAGGACTCCCCTTCTCCTAGTTGGAGTAGGATTGGGAGGGGGAAAGGGGAAGGCGCCGCCTCTCTCCTTGTCCTATTCGGACTGGAAGGGGAGGGGGCGCAGCCCACCTGGCCGGCCCTTCTCCTTCTTCCTCAAGGCCCATGAGGGCCCATATACTCCCGGGGTTCCGGTAACCCCGGTGTTCTGAACATCCTGTTTTCACTCGGAACCATTCCAAGTCCAAACATAGGCTTCCAATATATCAATCTTTATGTCTCGACCATTTCGAGACTCCTCGTCATGTCCGTGATCACATCCGGGACTCGAACAACCTTCGGTGCATCAATACTTATAAACTCATTATGAACTGTCATCGAAGCGTTAAGCGTGCGGACCCTACGGGTTCGAGAACTATGTAGACATGACCTAGAACCATTCTCGGTCAATAACCAATAGCGGAACCTGGATGCCCATATTGGTTCCTACATATTCTACGAAGATCTTTATCGGTCAAACCGCATAACGACATACTTTGTTCCCTTTGTCATCGGTATGTTACTTACCCGAGATTCGATCGTCGGTATCCAATACCTAGTTCAATCTCGTTCTTTGGTAAGTCTCTTTACTCGTTCCGTAATGCATCATCTCACAACTAACTCATTAGTTGTAATGCTTGCAAGGCTTAAGTGATGTGCATTACCGAGAAGGCCTGAGATACCTCTCCGACAATCGGAGTGACAAAACCTAATCTCGAAATACGCCAACCCAACAAGTACCTTTGGAGACACCTGTAGTACTCCTTTATAATCACCCGATTCACGTTGTGACGCTTTGGTAGTACCCAAAGTGTTCCTCCGGTAAACGGGAGTTGCATAATCTCATAGTTATAGGAACATGTATGGGTCATGAAGAAAGCATTAACATACTAAACGATCAACCTGTTAAGCTAACGGAATGGGTCATGTCAATCAGATCATTCAACTAATGATGTGACCTTGTTAATCAAATAACAACTCCTTGTTCATGGTTAGGAAACTTAACCATCTTTGATTAACAAGCTAGTCAAGTAGAGGCATACTAGTGACATGCTGTTTGTCTATATATTCACACATGTATTATGTTTCCGGTTAATACAATTCTAGCATGAATAATAAACATTTATCATGATATAAGGAAATAAATAATAACTTTATTATTGCCTCTAGGGCATATTTCCTTCAAAGCCATCCTTTAGCATATGTCACACCCAACCCCCGACATTTGGCGCCCACTATCGGTGTCAAAACCGGCGGATCTCGGGTAGGGGGTCCCGATCTGTGCGTCAAGGCTGATGGTAACAGGAAGCAAGGGGCACAGATGTTTACCCAGGTTCGGGCCCTCTCGATGGAGGTAAAACCCTACTTCCTGCTTGATTAATATTGATGATATGGGTAGAGGCTAAACCCTAAGAGCTAGACTATGATGGTATGATTGTAATTGTGATCGGCCTTCTAAGGACCAACCTCTCCGGTTTATATAGACACCGGAGAGGGCTAGGGTTTACATGGAGTCGGTTACAAGGAAGAAAATATAATATCCGGATCGCCAAGCTTGCCTTCCACGCCAAGGAAAGTCCCATCCGGACACGGGCCGAAGTCTTGAGTCTTGTATCTTCATGCTTCAATAGTCCGGACGTTGTACACAGTCCGGCTCTCCGGATACCCCCTAATCCAGGACTCCCTCAGTATCCCCTGAACCAGGCTTCAATGAAGATGAGTCCGGCGCGCAGTCTTGTCTTCGGCATTGCAGGGCAGGTTCCTTCTCCGAATACTCCAAAGTGCCTGTTACGACGAATAGTGTCCGTCCTCCAATCAATGTTGTGCTCCTCGGCTTCGGTGCCTCAGTAATGACCATCTCCACGTGTCGGGCGAATGCGAGGAGTCGGGTCATTTTTGCATTTGCCACCCTCGATCCTCCGGGCTAACCGTCTATTTGAAGGGACGGGGATTCTCAGATCCAAACCTCACTCTCCCTCCCAGAGCCAGCATCCAACAGAGCACTCCGCGAAAAGCCATTCCAACATGGCCGGCTGTCGCAGCTCTTCTGCTTGCCCTTCTCGTTCCAAGTCGGGGGATTGGGGAGAGTGTTCAGTTCCTCATAGCCGTTTGATAAAGTTACATACCCAAGGGTTTCTCCCACCGGCGTTCATGGTCTCCGTCCGAGCTGGAATAGCCACTTATGACGGCGGAGACCAAGCTGAGGGATCTCCTAACACATCTCCGGAGGAGCATATATGTCTGATCCCTCATTTTCTGAGGGGCGTCGGGTTCCCTATCCACCCGTTTCTTTGCGGGCTCCTGGAGTTCTACGGCCTCCAGTTACATGATCTTACCCCTGCCTCTATTCTGCACATAGCGGGGTATGTTGCCCTTTGTGAGCTGCTTTTAGGCTGCGAACCACACTTCGGATTATGGAGGAAGTTGTTCTGCCTCGTCTCCCCCACCCAGGGGGAGAAGTGGGCGGGGCCAAAGTATGGCGCGTCGCCGAGACCGGATACCTATCCGGCACTCCTGAGAAGGCACCAGAAAACTGGCCTTCAGAATGGTTTTATATAAACGACGTCCCCCTTCCGGATCCAGTCCGGCCAGGTCTCCGCAAGTTCAGCAACGCCCCGCCGAGGGCACGCCTAAGCTGGCGCCCCCGGGGCCCTCAAGAAGAGGACACAAGGGAAATATTCCTCCTGATGGACAGGGTAAAGTTGCTGGCCAAATCCGGACTGACGATAGTTGAGGTTATGGCGATATGCATAAGACGGGGAGTGCAGCCGCTCCAATATCGGGGGAAGCCCATGTGGCATTTCAATGGAGAAGATGACGCCACCCGTTGCGGCCGTAAGGGTCCGGACTCCGCTGCCGCTCTGGCAAGGATATTGTCCGATTTGTAAAAAGGGGAAGAGGAGGAATTCCTTCGCATAAAACGTGGGACGGATTCTCCATGTACAACCCCCCATCGTGGGTAAGTTGCCACTCTTTTTCCCTGCTTTACTTACTCTAGCATTCTTTTGCTAAGATTTACTTGCATCAATGCTTCTGGGCAGGAACTAAGGAGCGCCGTAGAAGGAATCTTCACCCCCCCCCCCCCCGCAACCATAGGACCCTGGAAGGGCCCTAGATCCGGAACTCAAAGTGGATCCGGATATCACTGTGGAGCTTGTCAACGGGGTATTCTATCGAGGCGGTGGGATGGCGCCCTAGTGGCCATTACGGCCGACTACTACTGGACTGCTCCTCGCGGCGTGTAAGCCGAACTAAAACCCCTATCCTTCAAAGAGGACTCTTCCTGTGTATTACAATTTACCTTTGAGGTGTCGTTCTATTTGCGTAAACGACGATCGAGCGAGGGGCCGAGCCCCTAGGGACTCGTCAACCACGAGCGTCCAGATCGGGCAGGCTCAAGAGGAAGGCGGTGAGGGTTGACACACCGCTACAGAGGTAAAGCAACGACTTGTCCTGTAATTATAGAATTTAAAATATGACAGTGCCTTTTGTGTCTGGCAGGAAGAGGAATATCCGGACTATATCCGGCGACCCTACCAATCACGCCTCCACCAGCCGAGTTCCAAAACCGGCTTCGGGGGCGGAGGCGGACATAGGGCCAGCTCCGCATAGCTCTCCAATAGAGAGTGCGGATATGCTCTTAGCCACGAATTCCGAAGTAGAGAGCGCCATGAATCACAGGCGCCGACTGGCCGTACTTCGGAACAACATCTTTTTCGAAGAGGCATTTAATGCCTTTAATTCAGGAGACGCATACATCCGAGCTGCTCAAGGCGGGCTTGCCCGAGCGACGGACCAGTATACCAAAGATATACGGGTAAGAGAATTTGATAATCATGTGTAGCAGTAGCCCCTGAGACTTGAAACGGCTGATACAACTGTTTTAAGGATCAATTTATGTGCAGGTCCTTGTAGAGAAGAACGAGCAATTGTCTCGGGAGCTGGAGGGATGCAAGGCCGAACTGAGGGCCGCAATTGCCAAATTAGAGGAACCCCAAAAGCCCTCATCTGGTAACAATTGCCACAATTGCGCGAAGATGCACCAGTTAGTAAATGGCTGATGTGACAAGTCTAACAAAAAAATTTGCAGACAATCCTGGGGTGAATCCGGAGGGCGTAAGAGAGGATGCATCGCA
The DNA here is from genome assembly GCA_021605145.1 of Aegilops bicornis. NCBI lineage: Eukaryota > Viridiplantae > Streptophyta > Magnoliopsida > Poales > Poaceae > Aegilops > Aegilops bicornis. The sequence goes on along the minus strand of CM038671.1, from coordinate 669,251,150 downwards.
TCTCAAAAAGCAGCTAGAGGCTGGCGAGCGCATTCTTATGCGAGTTAGGCGGGAGAAGAATGATCTTCAAGATGCCAAAGTTCAGCTGGACGTGGAGTTAAAAGATCTCCGCGCTCAGCTGGCGGACTCGATGAAGGAGAACAAGAGGCTTCGACACATCATATATGGTAAGTGCATAGACAAACTGTTGTACAGTTCGGCGAGGAAGTATATTGAAAGAATTTTGCTTGCAGGAATGTTAATGGGTCGCCCTGAGGAGGAGATGCCCTCATCTGTGAGTGATTTACTGCAAGACCTTTCTCAACTGCACGAGCGAGCTTGGCAAGTGATGCAGGGTGTTGCTCAGGCTTTGTGGCCATCAAGCCTACTGCCGAATGGCATGGGGGAACTTGCGGACCTGATTCAAGGAGCCCGGCGGCGCTTCCATCTATGGAAGATATCAGCATGCCGGCAAGGATCAAGAGAAGCCTGGGCAATGGTGAAGACGCGCTACACCAAGCTGAACCCGAACCATATGGCCGAAGTGGGACCGGCGGGGCCCGATGGGCAAGAAATTCCCATTAGTCTGGTGTATGACCAGGTAGCGTTAGCCGCTAAGTATTCTCAACAGGATTGTAAGCTAGATAGCCTGTTGGATGGTATAGAAGAGGAATGTAATCAGTCCAAGTGACTGTGTAAATTAATGGGCGTGATGAGCCCCTAGCCGGATTAGAATCATTTGTCATGGCAGACCTTTTCGCTTCAGCCCCCAGATCCTATTGTCCGGGGTGTGTCCGAATACCCGCGACTATACAAAACCGGGGTATGCGTGGAAACAAGGCGTAGGGGTCATAAGTGCTTGAACAGACAAGTACCCAACTAGTTATGTTATATTACATGGATAGTAAGAAACATCTTCCAGAGAGAATAGTTCCGTTAGGGGTTCCTTTCCCTGGGTACGCATGCGACGATGCACATGTCCGGACTGCAAACGAAGGCGCAGGATACAAGACTTCTGGGGATTTAGGTTATAATAAACGAATACATCTTTTGTTCACCGACCGAATATTCTCTTAAGGACGCTAGCTTTCGGCTTCACCTACCGAGGTACACATCCGGCTGAACCGGCAGTAACAATCACATAGGTGCTCCCCTTATGCCCTAGCCGAATTAACAGGAATGTAGGGCAGAAACACAAGAGCCAGGCAACCCAGCTTGGCAACATCTTAAGTCATATCGATGCATATAATGGTGAAGAAAAGGCACATGTGGAAAAAGAATGCATATGCGACGGGCAGAAAGCCATGTGAGTAATCATTTTTAGCTTCCGTATAGGAAACCCGTAGGTATTTCTTACACACTTAGTGCGGCCGGAGTAATCCGGAAATCCGCACTGTATTGAATACTTTGTGTGAAGGGAGAAAAAGGTCGAGAAAGGAAGTGGGGATGGGGCATAATCAAAAGGGAGGGGTTAGGAGACGAACACTGTGTTCGGCGCTAGGTATAGAATCTCCGTAGTCTTGCCGCGTTCCATGGGTTCGGCTCGAGTCTGTTATCGGATGCATTACGTAAGCGATACGCTCCTCCGATGAGAACTTTGTCAATGACGAAGGGACCCTCCCACTTGGGTTTGAGTTTGTCCTTCTTCTTCTCCGGTAGTCATAGAACAAGCTCGCCAATATTGTAAGTTTTGGCCCGCACTTCTCTGCTTTGGTATCGTCGAGCCTGCTGCTGATAGAATGCGGAACGGGCTTTTGCGACATCGCGCTCCTCCTCCAGGGCATCCAAATTATCCTGCCGATCTAACTCGGCTTCCTTCTCTTCGTACATGCGTACGCGTGGCGAATCATGTATTATGTCGCAAGGTAATACTGCTTCCGCGCCGTACACCATAAAAAATGGTGTATATCCGGTGGTACGATTTGGCGTGGTCCGTAGCCCCCTGAGTACGGAGTCGAGCTCCTCCACCCAGTGCGTATCAGACTCTGTCAAGGATAGTACTAGTCTGGGTTTGATGCCACTCATAATGAGACCATTTGCCCGCTCTACCTGGCCGTTTGTTTCGGGATGGTAGACGGAAGCGTAATCGAGCTTGACGCCCATTTTTGCGCACCAAGTTTTCACTTCGTCGGCTGTGAAATTTGAGCCATTATCAGTGATGATGCTATGGGGGACACCGTATCGGTGTACGACCCCGGATATGAAGTCTAATACTGGTCCGGATTCAGCCGTTTTGACTGGTTTAGCTTCTATCCATTTAGTGAATTTGTCCACCATGACCAATAAGTATTTCTTCTTATGTCTTCCCCCTTTAAGAGGTCCGACCATATCCAGCCCCCAGACCGCAAAGGGCCAAGTTATGGGGATTGTTTGGAGAGCGGTAGGGGCATATGACTCTGATTGGCAAAGAGGCGGCAACCGACGCAGTTGTTGGACAAGGTCTTGTCGTCTGCTTTCGGCCGTCGGGATTAGAATCCTGACGGAAGGCCTTGGCGACTAATGCCCGCACACAAGGCGTGGTGCCCGCCCAGGCCGGCATGGATTTCAGCCAAGAGTTGCCGCTCTTCCTCTTCGGAGAAGCATCTTTGTAGTACTCCGGTAGCGCTTTTCTTGTAGAGTTCCCCTTCGTAGACTTTGTAAGCTTTAGAACGCCTGACAATGCAGCGTGCTTCATTTTGGTCTTCAGGGAGCTCCTGCCTATTTAGGTAGGCCAAGAAGGGCTCGGTCCACGGGGCAATTACAGCCATGATTTCATGGGCCGAGGAAGTTATTTTGGGGGTAGAACCTCCGGCTATGTCTGATGGTTCGGAATCTAGGGATGTATTCGGATCCGTGCTAGTATTGCCGGACTCCCCTTCCCATACTATGGATGGCTTGAACAGCCGTTCCAAGAATATGTTAGGTGGGACAAGGTCGTGTTTAGCGCCGATGCAAGCGAGGACATCCGCCGCTTGATTGTTTTCTCGAGCCACATGGTGGAATTCGAGCCCCTCGAACCGAGCTGACATTTTGAGGACGGCATTACGGTAGGCCACCATTTTTGGGTCCTTGGCATCAAAATCTCCGTTTATCTGTGATATTGCGAGGTTTGAGTTCCCACGCACTTCTAGGCATTGAAGGCCCATAGAGACTGCCATCTGAAGACCGTGCAACAGGGCCTCATATTCGGCTGCATTGTTGGAGTCTGTGTATAATATTTGGAGGACGTACTGGACCGTGTCTCCGGTGGGAGATGTCAGGACTACACCTGCTCCCAATCCGGCCAGCATTTTAGAGCCGTCGAAGTGCATGATCCAGTTTGAGTATGTGTCGTACTCTTTAGGGAGTTCGGCTTCTGTCCATTCGACGACGAAGTCGGCCAACACTTGCGACTTGATGGCCCGCCGTGGCTTGTACGTTATGTCGAACGGAAGGAGCTCAATGGCCCATTTGGCAATCCGGCCCGTAGCATCGCGGTTATTTATTATGTCATTGAGTGGTACTTCGGAGGCCACCGTAATCAAACACTCTTGAAAGTAGTGTCGTAGCTTCCGGGATGCCATGAACACCGCGTATGCTATTTTTTGGTAGTGTGGGTATCGATTTGCATGGGGTTAGGACCGTGGACACGTAGTACACCGCTTCGGAGCGGGTATTTGTATCTGTCGACCTCTCGTTCAACGACGAGCACCTTTGCGCTTACGACTTGATGCGTTGCAGCTATGTACAACAGCATAGGTTCGTCGATATTCGACGCGTAATCTTGGATTACTGGCCAATAAGGTCTTTATTTCGCCCAGTCCGGCCGCGCTGCATCCGGCCCATCCATCTGAAGTGTTCGCGTGCGAAGAAGGCGATAAAGCGGCTGAGAGCAGCCATGCATCCGGCTAGTTTTGGATGTGTTTGAGGTCTGTTGGTATAGCCAAGCGTGATGAGCTTCGGATCTTTGCCGGATTCGCTTCAATTCCTCTGTTGGAAACGATGAAGCCGAGTAGCTTCCCCGAGGGGACGCCAAAAATGCATTTTTCCGAATTTAGCTTGATGTCGTATGTCCGGAGATTGTCGAATGTGAGCCTCAAGTATTCTATTAGGGTTTCGACGTGTCTTGTTTTTATGACCACGTCGTCCACATATGCCTCCACTGTTTTGCCGATTTGCTTTTCCAGGCATGTTTGAATCATGCGTTGGTAGGTTGCACCGGCGTTCTTGAGCCCGAAAGGCATAGTGTTGAAGCAGAAAGGGCCATATGGCGTTATGAAAGTTGTTGCAGCTTGGTCAGACTCTGCCATCTTTATTTGATGGTATCCAGAGTATGCGTCGAGGAAACACATCAAGTCGTGTCCAGCTGTGGCATCGATGATTTGATCGATGCGAGGAAGGGGAAAGGGATCCTTGGGGCAGGCCTTGTTGAGGTCTTTGAAGTCGACGCATAGGCGCCAGGATTTGTCCTTCTTTGGCACCATCACCAAATTTGCAGCCAATCCGGATGTTTGATATCTCTGATGAATCCGGCCTCGAGTAGCTTGGCTAACTCTTCCCCCATTGCCTGTCGTTTGGGCTCTGAGAATCGCCTTAGGGTCTGCTTGATTGGTTTATATCCTTTTAGAATATTGAGGTTGTGTTCGGCCAGTCTGCGTGGGATGCCTGGCATGTCCGATGGGTGCCAGGCGAAAATATCCCAATTCTCGTGTAGGAAATCTCGTAGTGCGGCGTCAATTGCGGGGCTCAGCTGTGTCCCGATGGAAGCTGTCTTCGTGGGGTCCGTTGGGTGGACCTGGAATTTGACTATCTCGTCTGCAGGTTTGAATGAGGTGGACTTGGGTCGTTTGTCTAGTATCACGCCGTCCCTGTCCACAGTGGCATGCAGTGTTGTTAACTCTTCGGCTGCTAGGGCTTCAAATAATGCTTCCAAGGCTAGAGCTGCGGTTTTATTCTCGGCGCGAAGCGCAACATCCGGATCACTGCTAGAGTGATGATTCCATTGGGTCCAGGCATTTTACGCTTCATGTACCCATAATGGGGTACGACTTGAAAGCTTGTAAACGTGTCCCGCCCTAGAAGGGCGTGGTATCCGCTGCTAAAAGGAGCCACCTGGAATGTGATTTTCTCGGACCTATAATTCTCCGGGGTACCGAATACCACATCGAGTGTGATTTTTCCCGCACACCGCGCTTCCCGAGTAGGGATAATTCCCCTAAAGTTCATGCCGCTTTGTTCAATGCGGCTTCTATCAATCTCCATCTTGCTGAGTGTTTCTTCATATTTAATCCACTTCCGCCGTCCATGAGTACTTTAGTGAGCCGAAAGCCGTCTACGATCGGACTAAGGACCAGAGCGGCTGGTGCCCGGACAGCCCGGAATCGAGGTTCATCACTGGCATTAAAAGTTATAGCAGTGTCGTTCCAAGGGTTTATTTTTTCCACACGGTAAATTTCAGCGGAGCTTCGGCGAGCTCGCTTGCGCCTATTGTTTGAGGCAAAAGTCTCGAAGACTGTTAGTACCATATTGTGTTCGCTGGCGGGATGTTGTTCCGCTTTATGGCCCACAAGAAGATCCTTGCCACTTTTTGCCACCTGCCAGAGTATCCAACATGCCTTAAGGCTATGAGTTGGTGTCGTATCCGGAGTACTGTGGAGCTTACATGCCCGTCGAGCCATCCTTCCAATACGGATCTCCGCCTCGGAGTGGGCTTTGGTTTCTTGGGGGTTAGGTCGGACGACTTACGAGAGTTCGTCCGTTTAGTTTGGGCAAAGGTTTTGGCGAGAGCAGTACTATCCCAAAATTCTGTTTGGGTCTTCCAAGCGCTCTCCATCGCACGATACTTCCGCATTACTCTGATTTGCCAGGTCCGCGAAGCGCACTATGTCGCGGCGGCTTATAGCATCGAGGAGTCCTTCGTCCGTGCAGTTTTTGCAGAAAAGTGAGACCATGTTCTCTTCGCGGCAGTCCCCGACCTTGTTAAGCGCAAGGAGGAATCTGGCCCAGTAGCGATGGACGGTTTCCTAGGGCTCTTGCCTGATGCGGGAGAGACAGTTTAGGTCCAGTTTGGAGTTCGGATTTTGATCCGATCTAACGCCCAAGGGCATGGGCGGTCCCGAGCTAAACAGCTCAGGATCCGGGGTGCCCAATTTCTTCGGCCCGGTGCCCGATTCTAAGTCCGGGACCTGGGTTAGGTTTTCCTTTGAGCAGGTCTTTGGCTCAAGGAGTTCGGTGATCCAAACAAAACTTGTCCTCAAAGTTGAGGGGGAATCCGCGTGTGGTTCCTCCACTATCGCTATCTCATGGGTAGCCGGCGGAGACCTGATGTCCCTTTGGTCGGGTTTAAGCCCAATCCGGTCGTAGTCTGTAGCGACTCCCAGAGCGGCGATGCGATCCAAGAGTTCGGTAAGTTCCGAACTGACTCGAAGGTTATGATTAATGGCCCGAGAAGTCATCGTCGGCGCCACCGCCGATGGGGCGGCCATGATAAAGCCGCCAAGCCGGATCGTCTGTGTGACGCCCCAAGACCGACGATCCAGAAGACTTCCATATTTTTGTGACCTCCGTGTGTTTTTATTTGTGCTTGCTCTATTTATTTTTGCATTGCATCATGTCATCATGCCAGCATGTCATTTAATTTTTAAAAAACCTCAACTAAATAAATTGCATAGATCTTTTGATCTATTTAAATAGAGGAATTCACATGGTGATTTCTCTTTACAACATATAAAAGTCTCTCAATATTGTTAGGGAGCTATATTAAATATTCCACTAATTCGGAATCACCCATAACACACTTACAGTCTAAGTTCCATGCATTTTCTACCTCAATTCCTTGCCTCAAACTTTGCCAACAATTCTTATCTCATCGTCGAGGCTCTTCCAAAATTCTCAACATTTTTGGATCTACCAAATACCCACTTCCTTCTTACACTCATTTGAATTAAATTCAAATGAGTTTGAATTCAACTTCACGCCCATGCTCACTTTCTATTTTCTTGGATCAAGCTCATTTTTGTGAGTCCGGGAAAATTACCCGCGTGTCCAACTTCTTCCCCTAACCTCTCTTTCTTTTCTTTCTTTTCTCTATTTTTTTTATTTCTTTAGAGTGAGAGAGAAGGGAGCCCAGCAGCCAGGCCGGCCTGCTTCCCCGCAGTCCATTTGGCCCAAGGCCAAGGCCCAGCCGCCCCCACCAGCTCTAACCCTAGCCCGCACCCTGCTCTCCTCCCTTGCGCCGCCACTCCCTCCTCTCGATCTCTCCCTCTCCCTCGCTCGTGCCCCCATCCGCACAGAAAGAGAGAGGAGCGAGACCCCTCCGACCGCCTTGCTGCCTTCCCCACGCCCGTTCGCCTCCGTCGTCTGCGCCCGTGCCCCCCTCTGCCTCCTCCTCGTCGCTGGAGTCCAGTCGCTGCGACCAGGAGCGCCGCCGCCCTCTACCCACCTCGCCGTCGTCCATGGCCACGCCTTCGCCAAGTGCCAGCGCAGGCTCACCGCATCCTGCCGTTCTCCGTCATCGCCGGACCCGCACCGTCCTCTGCTTCCTCTACGGCGACCAAAGGCCACCTCGCCCGCGCGTCTCCTCCACCAGCAGCCTGCAACGCCCGAGGGGAGCCGAGCTCCTCCCCATCCCCATGGTGGTTGCTTCCCTGCAGCCGGCGTCCAAGTCCCGCGCCCCATGACCTCTTTGCATCTCGCGCTGTTGCTCTGCCTCGCCACCCTCCTTCCACGCCCAAGATCCACAGCGATCCGTAGGCTGTCCTCCCCGCCTTCGTTGCCAATCTTGAGAGCCACAGCTGCGGCTTGTCCTCTGCCGCTGGTTTCGTGCACCTCCGCTGCGGTTGCATGGACGCCAAGATCCCTTCGATTTGCCAAGACGCGGCAACCAGGAACGCCAAGGACGCCTTCGTGGATTTTGCCAAGTTCACCGGATGCCTAGTACGACTACAGGGACCGGAACGCCAAGTACATGGATACGCCAAGTTCGCTTTAACGTGTACGACTACACCTGGTGATGCGACAAGTACCCCGACACCATGTACATCTACACCGCCAAGACCGGACTGACAAGTACCTCGATGTCGTGTGTACCACTACCGTCGACCTGAGCATCTACGAAAACGTCTACTTCCACTACCGTCGCGAGTACGACTACTTCCACTACGGCCCGTGTACCACTACTTCCCACGACGACCCGTGAACGACTACTTCCCCTCCGAACCGATTCGCTTCAAAAATGCACGCTTCGAAGGTATAACCGCCGAGACGACCTTCCAAGAATGCATGTTGTATGAGATGCTCGTGTTTGCACCGTGTCCGAGAGAGGTCTTTGCACGTTCCTCGTTTGCCATGCCGTCGACCCGTGGGAACCCGGTAGTCGGGAGCACCCCACCATCTCTTGCGTGTTCTACACATCCACACACTTCTCGTTTGCATCGGTATCTCAATCAAGTTATCGAGATCGATATGTTGCCGTGGCACCCTTTCGTTCCGCCATGGTGAAAAATGCTTCATAACATGCTCATGTCAACATTTTCATAAAATTGCTTAAAGCTTGCACATGTCATCCGCATCATAATTACAACATTTAAAATGTTTATATTTGTTGTTTCCATTAAATTGCTAAATAACTATGGGGATTTTCCGGAATTTTTGTTAGTTGTTCCGGCCTCATTTAAATTTGCCTAAATAGGTAGTTTTTATTATGCTTCACCCCTTGCCATGCTTAATAACATTTAATATTGCTGGGTACATAACCAAGAGCGAACTAAATAACTCGAATGTGGTGTTTCGTCAATATGCAACCCATTGCATATTGAGCTCCACTTAACTTGTAGTTTTGTTTGTGCATATTGCCTTGCCATGCTATTTAAACCGGACATACATCATACTTGGTTGTGCATCATGCCATGTTTGTGCTTGTTGGTTTACCATGTTGTTTCCTTGTTTCCGGGTTGCTTCTCTCGTTAGCTTCGGTTTCCTTCCGGAGTTGTGAGGATTCGTTCGACTACGTCCGTTTGTCTTCTTCATGGACGCGTTCTTCTTCCTTGCGGGATTTCAGGCAAGATGACCATACCCTCGAAATCACTTCTATCTTTGCTTGCTAGTTGCTCGCTCTTTTGCTATGCCTAGATGCCTACCACTTGCTATATCATGCCTCCTATGTTGCCATGTCAAGCCTCTAACCCACCTTTCCTAGCAAACCGTTGTTTGGCTATGTTGCCGCTTTGCTCAGCCCCTCTTATAGCGTTGTTAGTCGCAGGTGAAGATGAAGTTTGTTCCTTGTTGGAACATGGAGATGTTGTTCCTTGTTGGAACATGTTTACTTGTTGGGATATCACAATATATCTTATTTAATTAATGCATCTGTATACTTGGTAAAGGGTGGAAGGCTCGGCCTTATGCAGTGTGTTTTGTTCCACTCTTGCCGCCTAGTTTCCGTCATATCGGTATTATGTTCCCGGATTTTGCGTCCCTAATGCGGTTGGGTGATTTACGGGACCCCTTGACAGTTCGCTTTGAATAAGACTCCTCCAAAGAAGGCCCGACCTTGGTTTTACCATTTGCCACCTAAGCCTTTTTCCCTTGGGTTCTGCAGACTCAAGGGTCATCTTTATTTTAAACCCCGGGCCAGTTCTCCTTCGATTGCTTTGGTCCAAATCGAAGCGATGTCCGGTGCCCCCGGGCAATCAGGGTCTATGCCAACCCGACGTCTTGCTCATCCGTGTGCCACGAGAACGAGATATGTGCAGCTCCTATCGGGATTTGTCGGCACATCCGGGCGGCTTTGCTGGTCTTGTTTTATTCTTGTCAAAATGTCTTGTAGCCGGATTCCGAGACTGATCGGGTCTTCCGGGAGAAGGAATATCCTTCGTTGATCGCGAGAGCTTATCATGGGCTAAGTTGGGACACCCTGCAGGTATTATCTTTCAAAGCCGTGCCCATGGTTATGAGGCAAATGGGAATTTGTTAATGTTCGGTTGTAGAAAACCCGAAGTTGATCTTAACTAAAATACACCAACGGCGTGTAACCGTGATGGTCTCTTCTCGTGGAGTCCGGGAAGTGAACACGGTGTTGGAGTTATGCTTGACGTGGGTTGTTCTAGGATCACTTCTTGATCATAGTTGTTCGACCGTGCTTTTGCCTTCTCTTCTCGCTCCCATTTGCGTATGTTAGACACCGGATATGCTAGTCGCTTGCTGCAGCTCCACCTCACTACCTTCTCCTACCCATAAGCTTAAATAGTCTTGATCTCGCGGTGTGAGATTGCCGACTCCCGTGACTCACAGATACTTCCAAAACCAGTTTGCGGTGCCGATGAAACTGCAGGAGAGATTTACCCGAGCTCAAGGAGGAGCTCGATGAAGATCTTGTTCATTGTGTTGTTTCGTTTCAATTGATCAAGAGTGGAGCCAGTTGGGACGATCGAGGGATCTGTGTAGCATTTGGGGTAGTCTTCTTTTATTTTGGTTCCGTAGTCGGACCTTGATTGTATCGTATGATGTAATGCTTTACTCATGTATTGTGTGAAGTGGCGATTGTAAGCCAACTATGTATCTCTTTCCTTATGTATTACATGGGTTGTGTTAAGATTACCTCACTTGCGACATTGCTTTCAATGCGGTTATGCCTCTAAGTCGTGCTTCGACACGTGGGAGATATAGCCGCATCGAGGGCGTTATAAGTTGGTAATCGAGCCATCCGACTTAGGAGGCCCTCGCTGATTGTTTCTTTGGCGTTGTTGAGTCTAGAACAAAAAAGTTTTGAGTCTTAGGATTATATATATCGGAGAGTAGGATTCTTTTTACTCCTCAGTCCCTTCGTCGCTCTGGTGAGGTCTCCTGACGTAGATGTTTTGACTCTTTCTCTTCTCAAATTTCACTAGAAAATTTTTTAGGATGACGCGGGTATCTTGGAATCGTGCCGATGGTTTTGTGACGAGAACATTGTTCTTGGTGCCTCCTGACATTTAGGGGTTGTGGCAGTGTCCCGGGGAGTTGAGCTCCGAGGTGTTGTCGTCACAATTTTATCGTTGCTTGATTCTGGAATACACGAGTTTTGCCGACATCGAAAATCTCTTTTATGCAGTTGTTGGTGAGATAACCTCGATAACTTGATCGGGGCGAGCTCGAGAGTATTGCCATAACTTGTATAACGGATGCTTTTCGAAGGTCGAGGTACACGATTTCCGAAGGTTTCCTGGTTATATGTTGACGGATGGATACAGCTGGATCTATGTATTGTTAGTTTGGGTGAGATATATTGTGTCCCTTGTATCCCCAACACCAGATTGCATAACCAGAAAGTTTTGGGAGTTTATAAGTGGGAATTCAAGTATCTCGTAGGATATCTTTCCAACACACACATGATACGATATGGGATCTATCATATGTTTGTTTTCGGCTTATTCTGCAAGCCACTCCTTTGTTTTGTTTTAAGTTGTGGTATTCGAGTTGCTTCAATGTCAAGTGTTGATTCCATACCTTTCCTAAATGGTGTTCTCATATTTCTATGTGAATACTAATCCTTCTTGATCATCGAGTTTGTCATCTCAATTTCTTCTCACCGTGCGCTTCTCTTCAAGATGATCCCATCATTCTCCCCATTCGCGAGATCAATTCGAGTTCTTTGCAACGGTGCTTGCTTCATCCATCCCAAGTTGTCTTTGTTTTCCCGCCCTCCCACCCTTTTTCTTCAAGGACTCAGATTTCTTAATCAAGTATCCATTTTATTGAGTGAAGTTTCTTCATTCTTTTCCTTTAATGTTTTATCCGGTGATTTCTCATGAAGACGCTAAGGAAGCTTCAACCTTATCATTGTTCCATTCTAATTTTCTTCTCCGGTGGATTTAGTTCAAGATTTCGGTGTTGATCTTATCCCTTTTACCTCTTTTCACAATGCTTTCCCATTCCGATGCACCAATTAATCATTCACCTCTCACTATTCATTTGTTCCGGAGTGTTGAAGATATCTCTGAAGAGTCAAGTTTCCATTCTCAATTCACTCAAGTTCTTTTGAGGATGCTATCTCATTCAACCCATTTAATTCAACCGATGCAATCTCTCTTTTCAAGCAATCGTTCAACGGTGTTTCTTTTGAGTGGGCCCTAACCCACAGGTCTTTTCCCAGGATCTTACCTGACTCTTCTAATTTATCCGGAGCGATTCTCAAATTCTTTCAAAGTTTGACGTAAGAATGAATTATCATCAGTCAAATGTCTTTCTCCAAGATCTTTCAAATTCTTTTCCTCGTTGGCTCAATCTTTCTATTCTTCATTATTCCGGAGTGTCTCAATAATTCATGGTGGTTCTCATCATCATTCTCAACATTTGAAGACCAAAGAAGGATTTCTCCTAAATCTTGGTCCGTTCTCTTGAAGATTCATAGTTCTATCTTATGCCATCCTCTCATAATTGTTTTCGATTGTGAGAATTCATTTCATAACCATCCGGAGCATTTCATGAGTTGTTTCCACTTCTTTCCTCCGAAGGCCATCATGTCATAATTCCTCATTCTCGACTTTTCGACTCTCGTTCTCCAAATCTTACCGGGTGCATCATTCAAGTATTATCTAATCAGCTCGGGATCTCTGCGTTCACTTGTATCTAAATTCCCTCAAGTATCAACGCTGCTTTTCTAATTCCTCCCAGTGATTTGTTCTCTTTTCTTCATTCATTTTCAATTTTTACGGTGGTTCGTTCAAGATTCCTCTTCCTTTATTACCGTATCAGTTCATTCGTCTTTTCCAATCCTCCCGGCGGATCGTTGAAGACCTTCCCAAGTTGAGCAATATCTCTCTTCAATCCTTTTTCAACGAGAATAAGTAGTATGCCTAATCCGTTGCTTGTCATCAATCTAAATTGGTGAAGGATCATATAACATAATCCTTGTTCTTGTTTCATCCAAGTGATTGATTCATTCTTCGGAGTTCGTAATGGTATCAATTTCTCAGTTCTAAGTTGTTCATCTCTTCTTTCCGGAGTTTGTTCATCATATCACATTCTCGGTCCGAGATGCTTCATCTTTTCTTTCCGGAGTTCAAAGTTTTCTCGGTTATATCATTTCAAAGCTTCTTCTTATCACTGCAAGGCTTCACCTTGTGTTTTCAACTTCTCTTTCTTTTATCATCCTTTTCTTACGGAGTTCTTCATGGAGGCTCTACATGGTGCTTCGTCAAGGATTCTTTTCATTCTTCAATTGTTCATCAAGATTTCTCTCGGAGTTAAGATCCGTCAAGCCATACTTCAAAATAAACATGGTGCTCAACACATGTTTTGTTTTGAGGAGTTCAAGCATTCTTCATCTTGCATTCCGAAGTGCAATTATTTCGACCTTATCTTTTGAGGTGGTGTTATGTCATTTTGACAGTTTCATTCATGTTTCATGATTCACTTGTTGTCAAGAATGAGATATTTAAATCCATCAATCTCTTCGTTGGAGTTATCTTGGTTTAGATTTCACCTAAAGCCTTTCCAAGGAATGTTGCCAATTGTGGTGCTTATCAATGATCCAAGTTTTCTCCTATTCTCTCGTGAATCAAGTTTTCATCTACGTGTTGCTCTCAAGCAATCAATTGTTTTTCGTAGTGGCATATATTCACCGTAAGTTTTGAGTTGTTTCCATAAGCCCACTACAAGTTTATTCTTTTCATTGTTGATTTTTCAACAACTCCGTTCTAGCCTTCCTCGTAAGGATGTTTCTTTCAAATTCATTTGTGGTAGAAGTTGTCATTTTCTTCTCCGTCCCTTTATCCCAACAATCTAGATTCTATTCTTTCGTGTCGAAGGCATTGTGATGTTGCTCTCTTCTATCATCATCTCAAGTTGTGAGGATCGTGTTCTTTTCGTGCTTATACATTTAACCGGAGTGTTGTGTCTATCGTTCATCTTTTAACCGGAGTCTCATCCAGGTGCTTTCATTTTGCCAAGTTCATGATTCTAATTCCTTCCATTTTCAGTCGGAGTGCTGCCCAAATTATATCATTCTTATTGCTTCTCTATCTTGTTTTAACCGGAGTGGTGTCAATATCTATCTTGTCACTTAACCTCATGGTTCTCATTGTATCCCATGTTCTTCTTATCTTACGGAGTGTTTGCAATCTCGTCATCTTCATTGTATTTTTTTCTTTCAATTTTGTCAACCTCTCAAGGTTCATGGTTTCACTCGTTTGTCGAAGAAGCAACTTTGTTTTACCTCTTCCCTTTCCGTTTATCTCCGGTGCCATCCTTAGATCTCGGGACGAGATCCTCTCGTAGTGGTGGAGTGTTGTGACGCCCCAAGACCGACGATCCAGAAGACTTCCATATTTTTGTGACCTCCGTGTGTTTTTATTTGTGCTTGCTCTATTTATTTTTGCATTGCATCATGTCATCATGCCGACATGTCATTTAATTTTTAAAAACCTCAACTAAATAAATTGCATAGATCTTTTGATCTATTTAAATAGAGGAATTCACATGGTGATTTCTCTTTACAACATATAAAAGTCTCTCAATATTGTTAGGGAGCTATATTAAATATTCCACTAATTAGGAATCACCCATAACACACTTACAGTTTAAGTTCCATGCATTTTCTACCTCAATTCCTTGCTTCAAACTTTGCCAACAATTCTTATCTCATCGTCGAGGCTCTTCCAAAATTCTCAACATTTTTGGATCTACCAAATACCCACTTCCTTCTTACACTCATTTAAATTAAATTCAAATGAGTTTGAATTCAACTTCACGCCCATGCTCACTTTCTATTTTCCTGGATCAAGCTCATTTTTGTGAGTCCGGGAAAATTACCCGCGTGTCCAACTTCTTCCCCTAACCTCTCTTTCTTTTCTTTCTTTTCTCTGTTTTTTTTCTTTCTTTAGAGTGAGAGAGAAGGGAGCCCAACAGCCAGGTCGGCTGCTTCCCATGATCCATTTGGCCCAAGGCCAAGGCCCACCGCCCCCACCAGCTCTAACCCTAGCCCGCACTTGCTCTCCTCCCTTGCGCCGCCACTCCCTCCTCTCGATCTCTTCCTCTCCTCGCTCGTGCCCCCATCCGCCTGAGAAGAGAGAGGAGCGAGACCCTCCGACCGCTTCTTGCCTTCCCCACGCCTGTTCGCCTCCGTCGTCTGCTGCAGATTCGCCTCCGTCGTCTGGCGCCCGTGCCCCCTCTGCCTCCTCCTCGTCGGCTGGAGTCCGATCGGCTGCGACCAGGAGCGCCGCCGCCCTCTACCCACCTCGTCGTCGTCCATGGCCACGCCATGAAGTGCCAGGCGAGGCTTTCGCCGCATCCTGCCGTTCTCCGTCGTCGCCGGACCCGCACCGTCCTCTTCTTCCTCTACGGCGACCGAGGGGCCACCTCGCCCGTAGCGTCTCCTCCACTCACAGCCTGCACGCCCGAGGGGAGCCGAGCTCCTCCCCGTCCCCATGGTGGTTGCTTCCCTGCAGCCGGCGTCCAAGTCCTGCGCCCCATGACCTCTTTGCATCTCGTGCTGTTGCTCTGCCTCGCCACCCTCCTTCCACGCCCAAGCTCCACCCGCGATCCGTAGGCTGTCCTCCCATGCCTTCGTTGCCAATCTTGAGAGCCACAGCTGCGGCTTGTCCTCTGCCGCTGGTTTCGTGCAGCTCCGTTGCCGGTTGCATGGACGCCAAGATCCCTTTCAATTTGCCAAGACGCGGCAACCAGGAACGCCCAAGGACGCCTTCGTGGATTTTGCCAAGTTCACCGGATGCCTAGTACGACTACAGGACCGGAACGCCAAGTACATGGATACGCCAAGTTACGCCCGAGCATTAATGCGACTACACCCGATGATGCGACAAGTACCCCGACACCTTGTACATCTACACCGCCAAGACCAGATGACAAGTACCTCGATGTCGTGTGTACCACTACCGTCGACCTGAGCATCTACGAAAACGTCTACTTCCACTACCGTCGCGAGTACGACTATTTCCACTACGGCCCGTGTACAACTACTTCCCACGACGACCCGTGAACGACTACTTCCCCTCCAAACCGATTCGCTTCGAAAATGCACGCTTCGAAGGTATAACCGCCGAGACGACCTTCCGAGAATGCATGTTGTATGAGATGCTCGTGTTTGCACCGTGTCCGAGAGAGGTCTTTGCACGTTCCTCGTTTGCCATGCCGTCAACCCGTGGGAACCCGGTAGTCGGGAGCACCCCACCATCTCTTGCGTGTTCTACACATCCACACACTTCTCGTTTGCATCGGTATCTCAATCAAGTTATCGAGATCGATATGTTGCCGTGGCACCCTTCCGTTCCGCCGTGGTGAAAAATGCTTCATAACATGCTCATGTCAACATTTTCATAAAATTGCTTAAAGCTTGCACATGTCTTCCGCATCATAATTACAACATTTAAAATGTTTATATTTGTTGTTTCCATTAAATTGCTAAATAACTATGGGGATTTTCCGGAATTGTTGTTAGTTGTTCCGGCCTCATTTAAACTTGCCTAAATAGGTAGTTTTTATTATGCTTCACCCCTTGCCATGCTTAATAACATTTAATATTGCTGGGTACATAACCAAGAGCGAACTAAATAACTCGAATGTGGTGTTTCGTTAATATGCAACCCATTGCATATTGAGCTCCACTTAACTTGTAGTTTTGTTTGTGCATATTGCCTTGCCATGCTATTTAAACCGGACATGCATCATACTTGGTTGTGCATCATGCCATGTTTGTGCTTGTTGGTTTACCATGTTGTTTGTTTGTTTCCCGGTTGCTTCTCTCGTTAGCTTCGGTTTCCTTCCGGAGTTGTGAGGATTCGTTCGACTACGCCTGCTTTGTCTTCTTCATGGACTCGTTCTTCTTCCTTGCGGGATTTCAGGCAAGATGACCATACCCTCGAAATCACTTCTATCTTTGCTTGCTAGTTGCTCGCTCTTTTGCTATGCCTATGCTACGATGTCTACCACTTGCTATATCATGCCTCCTATGTTGCCATGTCAGGCCTCTAACCCACCTTTCCTAGCAAACCGTTGTTTGGCTATGTTGCCGCTTTGCTCAGCCCCTCTTATAGCGTTGTTAGTTGCAGGTGAAGATGAAGTTTGTTCCTTGTTGGAACATGGAGATGTTGTTTCTTGTTGGAACATGTTTACTTATTGGGATATCACAATATATCTTATTTAATTAATGCATCTATATACTTGGTAAAGGGTGGAAGGCTCGGCCTTATGCAGTGTTTTGTTCCACTCTTGCCGCCTAGTTTCCGTCATATCGGTATTATGTTCCCGGATTTTGCGTCCCTAACGCGGTTGGGTGATTTATGGGACCCCCTTGACAGTTCGCTTTGAATATGACTCCTCCAGCAAGGCCCAACCTTGGTTTTACCATTTTCCACCTAAGCCTTTTTCCCTTGGGTTCTGCAGACTCAAGGGTCATCTTTATTTTAAACCCCGGCCGCTTCTCCTTCGATTGCTGGTCCAAACCGAAGCGATGTCCGGCGCCCGGGCAATCAGGGGTCTATGCCAACACGACGTCTTGCTCATCCGGTGTGCCACGAGAACGAGATATGTGCAGCTCCTATCGGGATTTGTCGGCACATCCAGGGCGGCTTTCTGGTCTTGTTTTATTCTTGCCGAAATGTCTTGTAGCCGGGATTCCGAGACTGATCGGGTCTTCCGGGAGAAGGAATATCCTTCGTTGATCGCGAGAGCTTATCATGGGCTAAGTTGGGACACCCCGCAGCGTATTATCTTTGAAAGCCGTGCTCAGCGGTTATGAGGCAAATGGGAATTTGTTAATGTCGGTTGTAGAAAACCCGAAGTTGATCTTAACTAAAATACACCAACGGCGTGTGTAACCGTGATGGTCTCTTCTCGTGAGTCCGGGAAGTGAACACGGTGTTGGAGTTATGCTTGGCGAGGGTTGTTCTAGGATCACTTCTTGATCATAGTTGTTCGACCGTGCTTTTGCCTTCTCTTCTCGCTCCCATTTGCGTATGTTAGACACCAGATATGCTAGTCGCTGCTGCAGCTCCACCTCACTACCTTCTCCTACCCATAAGCTTAAATAGTCTTGATCTCATGGGTGTGAGATTGCTGACTCCGTGACTCACAGATACTTCCAAAACCGGTTTGCAGGTGTGCCGATGAAACCGTGCAGGTGGCCTACCCGAGCTCAAGGAGGAGCTCGATGAAGATCTTGTTCATTGTGTTGTTTCGCTTTCAATTGATCAAGAGTGGAGCCAGTTGGGACGATCGGGATCTGTGTAGCATTTGGGGTAGTCTTCTTTTATTTTGGTTCCGTAGTCGGACCTTGGTTGTATCTGTATGATGTAAAGCTTTACTCATGTATTGTGTGAAGTGGCGATTGTAAGCCAACTATGTATCTCTTTCCCTTATGTATTACATGGGTTGTGTGAAGATTACCTCACTTGCGACATTGCTTTCAATGCGGTTATGCCTCTAAGTCGTGCTTCGACACGTGGGAGATATAGCGAATCGAGGCGTTCTGATCGGCCTCTGACGAGCCCCTCCAAGTAATGTCGTCCTTGACAATGAGACGAGCCATCGAGCTCGACGGCTGACGACTACGTAGGACTCTTAATGAAAGCACCAATGTCGGTGTCAAACCGGCGGATCTCGGTAGGGGGTCCCGATGCATGCGTCCAAGGCCGATGGTAACAGGAAGCAAGGGACACAGATGTTTACCTGGTTCGGGCCCTCTCGATGGAGGTAAAACCCTACTTCATGCTTGATTAATATTGATGATATGGGTAGTACAAGAGTAGATCTACCACGAGATCGTAGAGGCTAAACCCTAAGAGCTAGCCTATGATGGTATGATTGTAATTGTGATCGGCCTTCTAAGGACCAACCTCTCCGGTTTATATAGACCGGAGAGGGCTGGGTTTACATGGAGTCGGTTACAAGGAAGGAAATATAATATCCGGATCGCTAAGCTTGCCTTCTACGCCAAGGAAAGTCCCATCCGGACACGGGTCAAGTCTTGAGTCTTGTATCTTCACGCTTCAATAGTCCGGACGTTGTACAGTCCATTTGTCCGGATACCCCTAATCCAGGACTCCTCATCCACCGGTAGGGCAAGATTATGCTACCGCGGCTTCTTTGGTTTCATGATCAGGCGGGACCATCCTCGCCTTCACCGCCGCGGCGTCGCGCCGTCTCACCGATAGCGGTCGGGGGCTCGACATCGACACGCCCCCGGAGTGGCCGCGAGAGGCGGCGCGTCCTTGCCGTCGGCCTCGCCATCCTCATCACCTTCGTCGCGGCGTCGCTATCGCCTCTCCGGCCGCGCTCGAGGGCTCGACATCGACACGCGCTCGGGGCGGCCGCACGGAAAGGCGCGTCCACCTCATCGGCCTCGACACCGCTGAGCCTGCTCACGCTCGTCCCGCTCATTTGCATCTGCTTGCAAGTTAGCTAGATGCAAGTCAACCATGGTCAAACCACATCCCATACAACAGCCAGATACGAGTTCGACATAGTCTGTACATTGGTCGGATGATGGCCATACATTATTCAGATAACACTGAGACAATGCGTTCTCTGCACCACTCTTCATGCATCTCCGCCCGTGCCTAGCCCCGCCGTCCTCGCGCCCGCTGCTCCGCCCTCGGCCGTCTCCCTTGTCATCGGCTCCGGCCTCGTCTCGCCCACGCCTCCGCGCGCAGTTCCGCTGGCCCCCTCCGTCCTTGTGCATGCCTGCACTCATGCCCAGCTAGCTAGCTACCAGAGCCCCCTGAGCCAATCGATTCAGTTGAGCTAGCTAGCTAGCTTGGCTCATGACCACACAGACAGCCAGCCACTCTGGCGTTCTCCGCTCGCGCGCGTCGTGTCGCGGCGGCTCCGGCCGTGCATCCGCAGGCCTCGCGCCGCCGAAGTCCGGCTCGAGCGCCCTTCTCCTCCGTGGCGCCGTCCCGCCGCCGTCCGCACCCCGGGTCTTGAGCAACGGCCCCGAGCGGCCATGCCTTCCTGCGCCCATGCGCACGGGGGGAGGAGCCCAAGCTCCCCTGCTCCCTGTCGCCCGCCCTGTCGCGGCGCCCGCTCCCCTGCGAGCTCCCCTGCTCCGCCTCCGAGCGCCACCGCCGGTCCCGCGCGCTGCTCCTCGCCGCCCGGCCGTCGCGCGTGGGGCCCCATCTGCACCCGCGTCGCGGCGCCGCTCCCCTTCCGACGGCTCCGCCCGCGTCGCCCCCAGCGCCCTGCTCCGTTTTGCGTCGCGCGGCCGCGAGTCCTCCGCCGGCTTCGCCCCGCTCCTCGTGTGCGGTCCGCGCTGCCCGGCCCGACCGGCTCCGCCCGCCCCGCGGTCAGCCTCGCGCCTCCTCTGGTTCCCCGCGCATGGCCGAGTCCGGCTCCGCCTCGCCCGCATCACCCGGCCGCGTCGGCTCTGCGCCCGTGCCGACTGCCCCGCGCACTCCGCGCGACCCGGCTTCGCCGCATCCCGCACCGGCTCCGGGTGGCCGACTGCTCCGCGCCGGGCTCCGCCCGTTGCCGGCTGCCCCGCGCCCGACTCCTCCTTGCCTCGGCCTCTCCGTGACACGCTCCGCAACCGCGTTGCCTTGCCGAGCTGATCCTTCACCGATATCATCCACGGCCTCGGCCGGCTTCTTTCGACGTCCCTGAGGCCACCCGCGCGCCGGCTCCTCCGGTCGGCCGGCTCCGCCTCTGGCCGCGGCCGGGTCCTCCGCGCAAGCCGGTTTCCGACCTGGCCGCCTGTCGCTTCCGCACGCGTTGGCCCCGCTGCACCCTCGAGCTCGCACCGTCCTGGGCCGGCTGCTTCCCCGCTG
Organism: Aegilops bicornis; assembly: GCA_021605145.1. Classification (NCBI taxonomy): domain Eukaryota; kingdom Viridiplantae; phylum Streptophyta; class Magnoliopsida; order Poales; family Poaceae; genus Aegilops; species Aegilops bicornis. Next base: position 669,230,457 of record CM038671.1, on the reverse strand, counting down.
CCGTGTCTGGCCTCCGGCTCGCCGCCCGCGGCGTCTGCGCCCAGTGCGCCCGCCCAGCCAGCTAGGAGTAAAGAAAAAAGAAAGAGAGAAGCGGGGGCCGACTACTCACATAGAGCCGGCTGGAAAAATCAGTGGCCGAGTGCCAAGCCAAGCAAAAAAAAAGAGAGAGAAAACACGATATGTATGCATGCATGCATGGCCGATTGCACGGCCACAAGCACGTCCGCGTGCGTGGCCGGCTGAGGGGCCCATCCGACTGGCCCCGCTTCGCAACCCGGCCGGTCAAGCCCGACCGGTTGGACCCTCCTCGAGGTCGGCCGTAGGTCTTGACGCCCGTGAAAGAAGAAGACAAAGTAGTTCTTGGGAGATCCGGGACTTCTCGGCGATCGGCCGAATCTTGGGGCTACACCGGTGGAGTCTTGTTGGCGCGCCACGGAAGATGCGGAACAAGAGAAGAGTTACATTCGACTCGGCACGGTAGAAGAGCAAAGAAAAGCGTGCCAGACGCCCGCCGCTTTGGCCATTGTGTAAGCCACTCGGTAGCGTTCCGCTCATTGCCCGACGGTCGAAGCTGACCGGTTGGACCCTCCTCGGCGCCACACCCAATGGGTCTTGTTGCGTCCCGTGAAGAAGAAGACAAAGTAGTTCTTGGGAGATCCTACCGACTTCTCATCGGCCGAATCTGGGGCTACACCGATGGAGACCGGCGCGCCCCACGAAAGATTGCAGACAAGAGAAGAGTTACGTCCGGCCCCAAAGGTGCAGAGAAGAGAAAATAAGAAAAGCTGCCAGACGCCTCGCCTTTGGCCGGTTGTACCAGCCGGCTCGGCGCGTTCGCTTCATTGCCCGTACGGTCAAGCCCGACCAGTTGGACCCTCCTCGAGCACCCGGGGGCTCGAGGGCTATACCCAGCGGGTGTGTCGTGGTTCTAAGTATGACAGTAGAATGGGGGGTAGGTATGGAGAGGCAAGATCCTAGCTATGGAGTAGTTGTATACGCAAGGGATTCTGAGTTCAGGGCCCTTCTCGGAGGAAGTAATAGCCCCACGCCCCTGGAGTCGGGAGGCGGTCAATCGGATTATATGCGTATGTGTTACAGGTGCGAACCCTTCTACCGTGGAGGGGTGGCTTATATAGAGTGCGCCAAGACCCCACCAGCCCACGTAGTAGAGGGTTTAAGGTGCGTTAAAGCTAGGCGTTCTTGGTAACACCTTACATAAAGTGTCATTAAGGTCATAAAGACTATTTAACTTCTGAATCGTTTGGGTACCGAGTGGCTCTTGGACTCCTGGTGGTCGAGTGGGTCTTCATGGTCGAGTGTCTTTGAATCTGTCGAGTGGAAACCTACCGGTCGATTGGAAGGTCGCTTCTCTTGTGAGTGTCCTTGTGGAGGGTACCTTTGGGCAGGTCCATGACCCTACCCGGTACATGACTTCATCATTAGCCCCGAATGGATCGAGGTTTGAGTGAGGAAGGAGTTGATAATCTTTCCGACTTGTTCTTCGTGTTGTGAGTCGTCTTACTGCGGATCAACGACCTTTTAGTGATGGCATCAACTTCTCTTTCGCCGCCTTTGATCCATTCTTCACGTTTGTCGAGTGAACTCCGTGAACACGAGGATTTCGGCGACGGATCGGAGGAAATCTGTTATCTGACGAGTTGCTCTGCGGTTAGCGGATTTCGCGGGATCCGAATTTTGGGAAGCGCGCGAAGCGGAGAAAACCGCGGCACTCGGATGGGATAAGACGATGACGCCTCGATCTTCGTGCCGCCTTTTTCGCCACGTATCGTGCGCGCGCCTGTTGCGGGATTGTGACGGGATTGCCTGGGCCTACCGGTCAGCCACTCGGAAGCGGCCCCATATAAAGCGTTGGACATGGTATTTTGAACAGTGCGACCTCAGACTTCTCCTCTCTCCGCCTCCAAACCTTCTCGGCGCTCTTAAATACATCAAGCTTCGGTACTTGCCTCGCCCGCGACCATGGTGAAGGAGAAGACCGCAGCCCCGAACGGGTGAAGAAGGCGGCGGCGAAGGCCAAGGGAGAGCGCCAGGCGGCTCCTCTTCAAGGGTCCAAGCTGCCGCAGGGCTGGGTCCAAGGAGACTGGATCCGCTCGACCATCACCGAGAAGGATCTCGCCGATCCGCCAATGAGGGACTGATCCCCCATGGGTCGGCGAGGCTTCCGGCACGGAGTGGCAACCGCCATGACTGAAGAGGGTGAGTGTGTCCTCTGTCCCACCCACGTAGATCGGGGTTTTCTCTGCCGCCAAATCCTTTTTTTCCGGGGTTTTGAACTTTTTGGAGCGCAACTCCATCATTTCACTCCAAACTCCATTGTCTATCTTGCTGCTTTCATTTCGCTATGCGAGAATTTCTTGGGTTGTCGACCGCACTGGGGTCTCTTCAAGCACATATTCACCTGTCGCTCTCAGACGGTGAAGAAAACGAACCCGAATGACGAGAGGACCCAAGTAATCCAGATGTGTGGGGGACTCGGGGTCCAGATGAGGGGGAAGAGCGCCTTTCCAGCTATGACTCTCCCTGACTCGGTTAGAGGGTGGCGGTCGACAGTTTTATCGGGTAAGACCAAGACGCCGGGCGTCGGCTGGGCTCCCTCCTTTCTCCATGAGTCGAGTGAGCAAGCCATCTTCCCTGAAGGTGTTACCAGAGGAGAAGGCCCAAGTAAAGTTGCTGATGGAGCGTGTAGTCCAGCTTATTCGCGATGGGGTGACCGGCATGGATCTCCTGGAGGTTTTTCTCCGACGGCATATTCAGCCACTCCAATACCGAGGTCATCCGATGTGGATGTACTCTGGTATCGATGATACCACTCGGGTCCATCCAGAGGAGGTCGATGACGCCACGCTGGAGAAGTGGATGATTGCCATCACAGGAAACAAAGAAAACCCTCGCGGAGCTAGGAGGATTCCACCACTCGACCAGAGTTACCAACCATACAAGGTATAACCACTTATCTCCGACTGTGATTCTGCTGCATTCATTCTGTTTTGATGCCAATTCGTCGACTGACTTTCACCTTGTTTTGTTGTCTTCTAGGTCACCACTGAGATGTACTCGATGCCCAACGGGGCGCAGGAAACAGTCGAAGAAGAAGAAGGAAGTGGAGGTGAAAGTCCGGAGGAATGGGAGTCCAACTGCGAGGAGGATGAGGAGGATGATAGCTCTGATGACGAGGAGGAGGAGGAGGAAGAGGAGGAAGACGTCGATCCTCCTCGCTCGGAGGGAAGGTCCAAGTTGATGCATGACCCGGCGGCCGGGCGCGGTAAAGCTGTTGTGCCCACCGGTCAGTCGACGAAGGGACCTAGGAAAACTTCTCCCGCGCCGACTGAGAAACCGCCGAAGCAACCTCGAGCGACGTCGTCAAAGCCGACGAAGGCCCTGCCCAAGATGCGAATGGTCATCCCCACCATTTCCGAGTAACCAACAGAACCTTGTATTTCCTTATTCAACATGAGTGAACTTTTGGTCGACTTGATGACTGATCAGCCGATTCTTGAAATCTACAGCGCCGCTACCTCCGAGACTTCAGCCAAGCACGAAGATCAGAAATGGAGGATACGGCCACCTCCAACCTTGGTAAGATCTCCGAGGTTTCACTTTTAGTCGATGGAGCTTTTAGTCGATTAGACTTCCATGTTTACTACGAATCTTTCTTGTAGTTCCGCCTCCGTCATTGATCTCCCGATGATGACGAGGAAGCGCCATTGAGGAAGAGGAAGAACAAGAAAGTGCTCGCTGGCAAGGCTGCTCAAGTCACGGCGATTCTCGAGACGCTGATTTCGAGGAGGCAACCCCACTCGGACTTACGTCTTTCGCATCACCGACAAGTGCCCGACCCACTTTCGATCGCTGATCCACCATCTCTCTTTGCTACACACCACATCCCGGAAGACCAAGTAAGTCTTGCTAAGGAGGCCATACGCCAGCAGGTGGATCATGATGGAGCAGGTGAAAGCGGTCCGAGAGGCTAGTCAGCGGCCTATGATGCTAGTTCGACTCTCGAGAGCAATGTCCAAGTAAGTCGATCGTTGCTTGCTTTGTTAGGATATGCTACACAAATCGCTCTTCCGGAGATTTCCATATCTGTACACCCACCGGGTGTGTGTGTCGATTGAACTTTTGTGGGGCACGCTGAGTGCACCCACCGGTGTAGTCCCGAGACTATGGTCGATCGTGTGCGATCGGCTATAGTCTTTATCTTTGTGATCTTCTTCACTCGACACGGACGGACCAAGTCGAATGGAACCGTAAAACCGGTGGGGCACGCTAAGTGCACCCACCGGTGTAGTCCTCGAGACTATGGTCGATGCGTGCGATCGACTATAGTCTAAAGAGCTATATATATTTTTTCTGCGGTGATCAATGACAATTAGCCATGGTTTTAGAATCATAACCTTTTGCCTCTTACGGTCGTTGGTCGAACCAAATTGGTAAACCGGTGGGGGCACGCTGAGTGCACCCGCTGGGTGTAGTCCCCGAGACTACTGTCGAATGTTTTGATTCGACTGTAGTCTTAGAAATGCTACTATTTTTCCTTAATCACTCGGAAGTGATCTGTCTTTGATGTCTTTCGTTGGTTGACTCTTTGTAGAAATCTTGCGAGCTTGTGGCTCGCTATACTGAGTTAGAGAACAAGCAGATCCAGCTCAACCTCAATTTGAAGCTTGCTCAGGAGAATTTGCAGAGGGCAAAGGATGAAGCAAAAGGTATGGCTGGTGAGAATTTTGACGCATCGCCTTTGTTTTTCTGTTCATTCTCAACTCTGTTCTCATTATTGCTTTGCAGATAAAGCTGGAAGAGACTTTGAAGAAGAAAGACCTTGACCTTGCAGAGTACGTATATGCGGCTTTGGAGAAAACAAAGCTCGCTGAAGAGAAGCTTGCCTCGGTCGACAAACTCGAAGATGAAAATGCCAAGCTGAAAGCCGCTCTTGACGCGGCTAACAAGGAAGTTAGTCGACTGAAGAACGACAAGATTGTTCAGTTTGACAAGGCTGGCCAACTGGCGGGGAAGACCTGGAGATTTATCTTGGAGGGCTCGCCAAGAAGCTATTTCTCATGCTTGAAGGTAATCTCTTTTATCCGACTGTCTTGCTCTCACCGCTCATCACATGATCGTTATTTTGAGTCCGGTGTGTTTTCAGAATTCTGCCAAAACTTTGAAGAAGAAACTAGTCGAGTGGAAACCAGCTTGGACCACATCAACTCTCCTGCGAAGGACGGTTGCTATGAATGTGCTCCGACCGAGTCTCGCGTTGCTAGCGTGGTGGATTATCTTGCTCGACTGAAAGTTGCAGTGTCGCGGATCGACTCGACTCTCTGGCCAGAACAGATTCTTCAGAATGATCTTGAATCCCTGATGACTCGTCTGAATGAGATTCCAAGTCGAGTGCAACAATGGAAAAAGTCTTCTGCCAGGTGTGGTGTTGACGTTGCTCTATCTCTGGTTCGTGTCCACTGCAAAGAAGCGCAAGAGGACAAGCTGGTGTCTCTCAAGGTTGCCAATACCAGGAAGCACGACTTCAGATCTTTCATGGAGACTTTCATCGCTGCTGCTACCCGTATTGCCGACGGAATCGACCTTGACCAGTTTGTTGCACCTTCCGATCCTCACGAGGAGGTAAAAACTTCTAAGTCCCACTTTAAATTTGCCTTGAAATGCCGAGTGGTTTTTGTAACCGATAAACGTTAACATGCTTAACTCCTGAGCACCTTTGGATCCGTAGGACGTTTATCCGAAATTGATTTTTCCTTTAACATGCTTTGTTTGCCTTCGAGAGAACTTTATTCCTCATTCGGAAGATATTCCGTTGAAATTCGATCGACTTGTGCTTCATCTATCCTGCAGGTAGAGATGGAACCTGATCGCGATCGACCTTGTTGTCCTTACGGATTGGGATGAACCGCATGTTGTACTTGTGGCGAAGCTCCGAAGAAGGAGGTAGCGATCGACCGCACCTCGTCGTCCTTGGCGGATTGGGATGGACCGCACGTTGTACTTGTGGCGAAGCTCAAGGAGGAGGTAGCAATCGACCAAGCACCTCGTCGCCCTTATGGATTGGGATGAATTCCTTACTTAGGCGAGCACTGGCTGTGCTAAGCCCCGAGTGGGAGGTTTGCTCTCCACTCGGTAGGATTTTTAGTACTTCGGCGAAGCCTCCGAGTGGGAGGTGTGCTCTGCTCTCGGTTGGTTTTTTATTACTTAGGCGAGCACTAGGCTGCAGCTAAGCCCCCGAGTGGGAGGTTTGCTCACTACTCGGTAGGATTTCTATTACTTAGGCGAGCAGCACTGGCTGCAGCTAAGCCCCGAGTGGGAGGTTTGCTCACCATTCGGTAGTATTTCTATTACTTAGGCGAGCGCTGGGCTGCAGCTAAGCCCCCGAGTGGGAGGTTTGCTCTCCACTCGGTAGGATTTTTATTACTTTGGATGTTAAGGCGAATCCTTGGGCTGTTGTAAGCCCCCGAGTGGGAGGCTGGCTCACCACTCGGTAGGACTTGAATACTTAGGCGAGTACTTGGACTGCAGCTAAGCCTTCGAGTGGGAGGCTGGCTCGCCACTCGGTAGGATTTTGAATACTTAGGCGAGTACTTGACTGCAGCTAAGCCTCAGAGTGGGAGGCTGGCTCGCCACTCGGTAGGATTTTGAATACTTAGGCGAGTACTTGGACTGCAGCTAAGCCTCCGAGTGTGAGGCTGGCTCGCCACTCGGTAGGATTTTGAATACTTAGGCGAGTACTTGGACTTCATCTAAGCCTCTTGAGTGGGAGGCTGGCTCGCCACTCGGTAGGATTTTGAATACTTAGGCGAAGCGGATTCAAGCTAAGCCCCGAGTGAGAGACCTGCTCGCACTCGAAATGATTTTTTTTACAAACTTAGGCGAATCGGATTCAGCTAAGCCACCCAATCGGGGAAATTTCAACAAAAAGCAATAACAATCAATCGGGAAAATTATAACATTCTTGTCTTAGATAAACAAACTACAAAAGTACTTTTATTACATCTCAACCGAGTGAATTTTAAGTGTAAAAGGCGGAGCAGCTCCAGCTGTTCAAGCTCGAGGCTCGTCGATATGGCGATCAACGTTGTAGAGATGATATGCTCCGTTGTGGAGGACTCTTGTAACGATGAAGGGACCTTCCCAAGTGGGAAGCGAGCTTGTGTGGTTTCATTGATCCACTCGGAGGACTAAATCTCCCTCTTGGAAGGCTCGACTCTTCACATTTCGGCATGGAACCAACGCAAGTCTTGCTGATAGATAGTCGAGCGGATCAGGGCCATTTCTCTCTCCTCTTCCAAGAGGTCGACTGCATCTTGTCGGGCTTGTTCCGCTTCTTCTTCAGAGTATAGCTCGACTTGAGGCGCATTGTGAAGCAGGTCACTCGGCAGAATCGCTTGACTCCATAGACCAGGAAGAATGGAGTTCTCCCAGTCGACCGATTAGGAGTGGTCCTCAATCCCCAGAGAACTGATGGAAGTTCGTCAACCCAAGCTCCTGTTGCGTGCTTGAGATCACGCATCAGCCATGGTTTCAGCCCTTTGAGAATGAGGCCGTTTGCTTGTTCTGCTTGTCCATTCGACTGAGGATGAGCCACTAAAGCATAGTCGACCCGCGTGCCTTGAGAGGCGCAGAAGGCTTTGAACTTGTCATTATCGAAGTTTGACCCATTGTCGGTGATGATGCTATGCGGAACTCCATATCTGAATATCAACTCTCTGATGAAACTGATAGCAGTGCATGCATCGAGGTTCTTGATGGGCTTGGCTTCGATCCACTTGGTGAACTTGTCGACTACTACTAACAAATGAGTGAAGCCGCTTCTGCCAGTTCTCAACGGTCCAATCATGTCCAATCCCCAAACAGTGAAGGGCCAGACGAGGGGAATGGTCTTCAAGGCTGAGGCGGGCTTGTGCGACATGTTGGAATAGAACTGACATCCTTCACACTTGTCAACTATTTCTTTTGCCATTTCATTTGCTTTTGGCCAAGAAAATCCTGCTCGGTATGCTTTAGCCACAATGGTCCGAGAGGACGCATGATGGCCACAGGTCCCCAGTGGATATCCTCAAGAATTATCCCGAACTTCTTACGGCGTGATGCACTTCGGCCGACTCGATCCACGCTTTCTACGAACAACCGTCCCTTGATCATCAGAAGGCCTTGGATCGTCGGACGATCTGTCGAGCCTCTTCTTCATTCTATGGGAGGTCTTTCCTTAGAATATATGCGATGTCTGACACCGTCCAAATGGGAGTGATGACCACCACTTCCATAATTAGGTCGACCACGGCCGGGATCTCAACTTCAGTCGGATCATTGGCACTCTTTTGCCACGGGCTTCTTTCGTGAAAGGATCCTCCTGCCTCAAGGTGCATGAATGTGCTCCAAAATACATTCTTGGGAATGGCTTCCCTTTTGGATCCTATCTTCGCCAAATCATCTGCAGCTTGATTTTTCAATGGGTACATGATGAAGCTCTAACCCTCAATTTCTTCTCCGGCTTTCTCCTTTGCATTACAATAACCTGTCATAGCTGGGCTTCTGACATCCCACTCCTTCATCACTTGATTAACAACCAGATCCGAGTCGCCGTAGACCATAAGGCGACGGACGCCGAGTGAAATGGCCATGCGCAACCCATACAGGAGTGCTTCATATTCCGCTTCGTTGTTGGAAGAATCAAAGTGAATCTGGAGAACATTCTTGAGCCTATCTCCTCGGGGAAACCAATACAACCCCGCACTGTAACCGTTCAACATCTTGGAACCATCAAAAAACATAGTCCGGTGTTTCGAGTGAACTTGAGTCGGAAGCTGCTCAGATCCACTCGGCGAGGAAATCTGCTATTGCTTGGGACTTGATGGATTTCTTTGCCTTGAATTTGATATCAAGGGAAGGAGTTCAATCGCCCATTTTGCCACTCGACCCGAGTTGCATCTCTGTTATGAAGAATTTCCAACAAAGGGCGTCGGCATTTAATCGTAATGGAATGATCAGAGAAATAATGAGCAACCTTCTTCGTGGTCATATAGATCCCATAAACAAGCTTCTAATAGTGAGGGTATCTTTGCTTTGATGGGGTCAGTACTTCAAAAAGATAATAAACTGGGCGTTGAACTTTGAAGGCTTTTCCTTCATCTTCCCGCTCGACCGTAAGTCTGATCTTGACGACTTGTCGATGGCTGCAATGTAAAGCAGCAAATGCTCTTTGCTGATTGGAGCAGCAAGCACCGGCTGGTCGAGAGCGAGCTTTGAGCTCTAAACGCTGCATCGACTTCTAGAGTCCACTCGAACTTGTCGACTTCTTCATCGATCGGTAAAGAGGCAATGCCTTTTCACCGAGGCGAGAGATGAATCGACTTAAGGCGGCCAAGCATCCAAGAAGTTTACGGACATCGTGCACACGCGACAGGCGCTTCATTCGGAGTATGGTGCCAACCTTTTCGGGTTAGCATCGATTCCTCGCTCGTAAACGAGAAAACCGAGTAACTTTCCACGGGAACTCCAAATGTACACTTTGATGGGTTAAGCTTGATATCATACCTCCACGAGATTGGCAAATGTTTCAGCAAGGTCGATCAACAGGTCGGAACCTCTTCGTGACTTGACCACTATATCGTCCATACGCTTCCACATTCCGGTGATTTGAGTGAGCAAACACTTACGAATCATCCTCATGAATGTGGCTCCGGCATTCTTGAGACCGAATGGCATGGTGACATAACGAAGCACCGAATGGAGTGATGAACGCTGTTTTAATCTCATCGGGTCCATACAGACGGATCTGATGGTACCGGAATAGGCGTCTAAAAAGACAACCTCTCGCATCCCGCAGCTTGAGTCGACTATTTGGTCGATGCGAGGAAGAGGGAAATGATCTTCGGGCAGGCCCGATTGATATGCTTGAAATCGATGCACATGCGCAACGACTTGTCCTTCTTGGGGACCATGACAACGTTGGCGAGCCACTCGGAGTGGTAGATCTCTTGGATGAACTTCTGCCGCTAAGAGCCGAGCCACCTCCTCGTCAATGGCCTTTCTCTTCCGACGGCGGACCGTCAAGATACTCTTTAACCGGTTTGAATTTTGGGTCGACTTCGTGGCGATGCTCAGCCAGCCCACAGGAACACCCGGCATGTCAGCAGGCTTCTATGCAAAGATGTCCCAGTTCTCACGGAGGAACTGGATGAGCGCTTCTTCCTATTTTGAGTCGAGTGTTGTTGAGATGTTGGTCGGAGCAGCATTGGAATCAGTCAGGTGAATGTGAACCTGTTTCGTCTCGCGATCGGTGAAATCTTGACTCAGAGCGGGCTTCTTAGCTCGCAACAAATCACTCGGATCTGCAGTTTCGATACTCTTGTAGCTCTACTATCGCCAATTGAGCATCGGCGATCTTAGAGCCTTCGGAAGCACTCTTACGCCTTCTTCCGATTGCCCGTGATGTTGATCACGCCCTTGGGACCAGGCATCTTCAGTTTAAGATACACGTAACATGGTCGGGCCATGAAACGTGCATAAGCTGGTCTCCCAGAATAAGCGTGATAAGCGCCGGAAATCCACGACCTCAAAGGTCAACTTTTCTTCCGGAAATGCTTTGAATCACCAAAAACTACATCAAGAGCAATTTGGCCGAGTGACTCAGCCTTCTTTCCGTGAATGACTCCGTGGAAGCTCATGTTATCGGTAATGCGAGTCCGGACATCGGAATGCCCATCCCTTTCAACGTCTCGCGTATAATATGTTCAAGCCACTACCACCATCCATCGGGACCTTGGTCGGTCGAGTGCCTTCAACAACCGGGTCGACCACCAATGCTTGCCTCCCGGGGGTGGAAATGTGCGTCGGGTGATCGACCGGCGAATGTGATGGCGATGCAGGACCATTTCAGATAATAGGGAGTCGCCGGAGCAACCAACTTCACTACACGATTGATAACCTTCAATCGATTTTTGCTTTCAACGTCGGCCAAAAATCATCGAGGTGGAATTGACACGGGATATCCACCATCATCATCATCTCATCCTCAACTTTGTCTGTCTCCTTATCCTTATCCTTGAGCTGTTTCCCTTGGGCCGCTGAATCAAGAGCCGACCTTTGTCGAGTGGTATGTTTCGGGTAAATGAGTTTACCCTCTTCATCTTTCTTTGTATGAATATGACATGGCAAATCCAACACGTCGCTTCCATCCTGGTCTTTCACCTTCTTGGGGTTCCAAGGACCCTTGGGTTTCCTTGAACTTTCACAGGGTCACGCCAAGGCCTCTCCGGAGCCACTTGGCTCGGCTTTGCATACGCTTCGAATCGAATTTCCTCCGCCGGCCTCATTGGCGACCGATTTATATTTACCACTCCGGAGCCGATCCTCTTCTTCACCATTTGCATACTTGGTGGCAATCTCCATCATCCAACTCAGGGTCATATCTCCGATTCGACCAAATTTCAAACTCAATTCTCTGTTCTTGACACCTTCCTTGAAGGCACATCGCCTGGTGATCGATACATTCCCGATCGTGTGGTGCAAAGTGATCCACCTCTGGATATAATCTCTCAAAGTTTCACTCGACTTTTGCACACACGATCGCAACTCCGTCAAGCCCGCCGGGTCGCTTGCAAGTTCCTTCAAATGTCTGACAAACACTCGGGCAAGATCTTCCCAAGTGTAAATCTTGTTGGGTGCTAATCGATTCAACCACGCTGGCTGAACCCTCCAACATAAGAGGCAAATGCTTCATGGCTACCTCATCGTTGCCACCGCCGATCTGAACCGCCACTCGGTAATCTTCAAGCCAAGTGTCAGGCTTGGATTCTCCAGTGAACTTACTGACTCCAGTCGACAACCGAAGTTGGGAGGAATCATCGCGGCTCGATGGCTCTCTGAAACACTCGGTCCCGAGACATGAACTCTGCTGCTGGAAGGAACATCTCTATCATGGCCGTCTCGGTGAGCTACATTCTGTCGACCAAACCTTGAACAATAATAGATCTCACATCAAAGCCTGGTTCCACGGGGTCGATTGGAACTCTTCGCCAAAGACCGTGTTGGCGTCTGATCCCTGCCGAGGAGCGTATGATCCACCCCTTGGGGAGGTGGGCACTTTCGGCGTCGATCGTTGCGATCGAATCGGTGCTCATACCGCTCATGACCCTTGTATTGATCATCATGCCGGCCCCCACGTTCCTCACGCCTCGGGGCGATCTCGGACTATGGGCCGCGGACTGAATTCGCAGAGACGGATCGTTTGTGAACCCTGCTCATGGCGGGATACAACCGAGTTTTGATCTCCTGCCGCCGAGCAAATCCTTGATTTGCTGCAAACCTCTACCCGCCTCCGATCGGGAAGGCTGAATTGACTACGCTATACGGGCGTATTGCTAAATTCTGAATCGGAGTTCGATATACCTGAGTTGGCGGTTGAAAGAGTGGCGCCGATCGGATTCTCGAACCCTTGGTCGCAGACGCTCGCCGAGTACTCGGCTGAAGATTCTCGGTCGAGTGTGCTTTCGGCCGAGGTTAATGGCGCGCATCCTCCAAGGCGCGAGCCTCGGGGGTTTCTCCAACGATAGGAGTGTGAAGTGCATCCATGTTCCGACGGCGAAGCTCCTCCCTCTGGAGCGAAGTGAGGGGCTCGGGCAAGTACTCTTCATGGGCTTGCTCCGGATCGCCTCCACCGCCACCTCCGTTGGTGCGGGTGAATCCAGGGGGACTGCGTGGTCCATCGACCATCAGAACCTCTGCCGCCGGTCATCGCTATCGCATTCGGACGCAGATCTCTACGGAGCCAGTCGAACAGCCAGAGAGATTCGCCGGGCTCGATCGCCGCGACTTGGGGATGGCCAGTGGCGGGCCACCGCATGCCTCACCCACCGCTGAAGCCTCGACCGACCAAACGCTTGCGCGGTGGGAGATCGGGAGTGAAGACGGCGAGGAGCCGACCCATCTTGGGTCGACGGTTGCCGCAGGAGGACGCCGCGAACACACGTGAAAGTGCGTCGCCCATGGACGGGGAGCGCGTCCACGTCGAGTGGAGCCTCCTGAAGCCAAGCGGAGTCGTCGGCGACGAACGTGAGCGCACCGAGACGGATCTCGTGGCCGTCAACCAGAACTCCACCGGAAACCATGGTGTAGGAGATCGAAAGAATCCCAACTTCTCCAACAAATCGCTAGAACACCTGCCCCACGGTGGGCGCCAACTGTCGGGGTTCTAAGTATGACAAGAGAATGGGGGTAGGTATGGAGAGGCAAGATCCTAGCTATGGAGTAGTTGTATCGCAAAGGGATTTACGAGTTCAGGCCCTTCTCGGAGGAAGTAATAGCCCTACGTCTCGGAGCCCGGAGGCGGTCGACTGGATTATATGCGTATGTGTTACAGGGGTGTGAACCCTTCTACCTGTGGAGGGGGGTGGCATATATAGAGTGCGCCAGGACCCCAGCCAGCCCTCATAGTAGAGGGTTTAAGGTGCGTTAAAAGCTAGGCGTTACTGGTAACGCCTTACATAAAGTGTCATTAAGGTCATAAAGACTATTTAACTACAGACCGTTTGGGTACCGAGTGGCTCTTGGACTCCTGGTGGTCGAGTGGGACTTCATGGTCGAGTGTCTTTGAATACATCGAGTGGAAACCTACCAGTCGACTGGAAGGCTGCTTCTCTTGTGAGTGTCCTTGTGGAGGGTACCTTTGGGCAGGTCCATGACCCTACCCTGTACATGACTTCATCAGTCTTGAAGCGCTCATGGCCTTGGCCGCCGGTGTCTTCGACGACCTCTGCCGCGACTACACGAAAATCAATGTGAGCTCCTCACCCACATTTTTTTGGCATCACACAAGCACGGATAACCCCGAACGATGCTCGGGGGGCTATCCCCGCATTTTTATTTACGGTTGCACCACAGTTCGCCCCGGTGCCAGCCAGAGTTGGCCCGGGGGCTGGCCGCTTGGCCTGAGACATTTTTTCCCGCAGACGGCTTAGTAGCGTGTGCAATACCAAAGGCCCACCTCTAGGCCACAGACCGCAGAGCGGCTGTCCGGCTAGCAAGAGCAAAAGCTGGAGGTCACCCCACGCGAAAAATGTCTAGGAAGAGAAACGCTTCGGGCGACCCGACCGTTTCCTTTACGAGTATCTTCTCGGTCGAATCTTCCCCCAGAGTCTGAGTATTGTACACTCCACTTTGTGAGACCGCAGAGCGGATGTCCGACGAGCGAGAGCACAAGCCAAAAAGCGGATGGAACACGAAAAAGATTGAAGGGGGCTCGGACAAAACCGAGTCGGCACCCTCCGCATAAAACTTGCAATGCTAAAAGCTATGATTTGATATATCTGCGTGGACTAACTTTGGCTTTTGCATGATCATTTTCATGAACACCTGCCAAAAAACCTCCGCCCAACTTTGCCAAGTTGCCCGGAGGCTTGTAGGCTACTGTCGGAGCAATTGGCTGTGTACCTCAAGACGGGCGAGACAATAATTCAAGACATCGGGCTAGCAAAGCCCATCACCCAACTACCCACCGGCCGGGTTGGTGATCGCTTCCACCGGGCCGCATTGGTCAGCCGATCGCTTCCACCAGCCGGGCCGGTTTGCCGATCGCTCCACCAGCCGATCATTGGTCGGCCGACCGCCTGCCACCGCTGCTGGTTGCCGACTTCCCGGCCGCCCCTGCCGACTGTTGGCTGCCGACTGCTCCACCAGGCCGGATCCTGGCTGCCGACTGCTCCAACCAGCCGGCTGCCCGAAGTCAATTGCAGCCTGACGCGACCTCGACGTGACGACCATACCGCGACGTCATCTACAGTGTACTGTATCCCCTGGGTACTGATTTATAAAGTACACCAGAGGACATGCATGACATGCACCATACCACTAGCTATGCCTACATAGCTTGGCTTGTAAGCTACCCAAGGTAGCTTACAACCAAAGCCACTACCACCCATGCCACTAGCTAGCTTACACATTAAGCTAGCTACACACTATAAAAGGAGGCTTCATCCATCCATCCAGGAGGATGGACTCCCACATACACTCACGCATACATCCATGCCCACTCACGGTGGAGCTCTCCCATGCCCACTAGCTAGCTAGCTCATACACACATATGAGACATATACAAAGCCAGATGCCTCGACCTTTGAGCTCGAATCACGGCTCGAGCACTCTGTGCAGATATACTCAGACATGCAGGAGTAGGGGTATTATCTCTCCGGAAAGCCCCGAACCTGGGTAAACTATCGCGTTCTACTTGCATACCCGTCCCTGTATATTCCGGCAGCAGTCTTGCCCACCATGATAAGCCATCCTTTGGCATATGTCGCACCCAACCCCCGACATTTTAGGCCCCTGAAAATTAGCAAAAGGGAAAAATCAAGTATTTTGAGCTCTTCCTAGAAGTTGAAATTCAAGTTCACAAGGTGTCAACTACCATGTACTTTCATAGACCCGTTCAAAGATGTGTGTTTCGTTGCATCGAAAGGAGACCATCCATACGGGGTATGTTAATGCCTTGGTGCACCTCGATAGCCCCCAGTAAATGCGAACCCGCACCCTTCCCTTGTTGTTCAGAAAATAAAACAAAATGTGATGAGCAGCATTTGGCAGAACTGTTGATGCAGAAACTCACCAGTTGATGGTGGATTTGTTTGGATCTGTTCGCCGTTCGTTTTCGTCCGTGTGTTTTCAGGTTGGATCCTTTTGATCTATACTCTTCATCCGCGGTGGTTGCTGTTCTGGTGCGTTGGTTCTACGGGGCCTTAGCACGACGACTTCCCGATTGTCTACTGCAACAAGGTTTGTCCGGCTCCGACGAGGGAAGGGTGATGACAGCGGCACGCCTTCGGCCCGCTTCAGTGCTTGTAATTGTCGCTAGGTGGCCTACGGATCTAGATGTATTTTTTATTGTTTCTAGTGTTCGTTGTACTTCCATGATTGGAGATGAATAGATTGAAAGTTTTTCCCGCAAAAGAAAAAAATGACGCTACATCGCCAGAAATGATCCTGCGTCAATATGATGGCACTGTGGTGTTTGCAACTTAGAGATTTATCTTCACCTGTTATGACGCGTGTGAAGGCTGAGATAAACGCGTTGATGCAGGGGATGCCCTTGGCACCCCAACATTCAGAGTCTACTATAATTGTTCAGCCACATTCCTCGGAAGCTCTGTGAAGCCTCTTCGATTCTAGACTAAGCAGGTCTACATATGGACAGGTGCAGAGATCAAGTCACATTGCTCATTCGGGAGTTTATCCCTCATAAGTTTAGGCGAGAATAAAATAGGATAACAGATCGTTCGATCATGATGAATAAGCCACTTCTGTGTGCCTTGGTCAAGGACCTCCTTGTATAGAGCAGCTATTGCCTCTTAATGTAACCATGTTATTACTGAACAAAACTCACTATTCACCAAAAAAGGAAAAAAGGAAAAAAGGAAAAGAAAGATACCCAAACTTATAATGGCAGTCCTATATGAAACATGTTTTCTCTCATCTCTTCTTCGTTTGCCATTCTCTGTTTATCTGTGTGATTGAACTTTGCACAAGTGCTGATCCATCGATGGATTAGCTGCACGGTCGCAACCGACGACCCGGCGTCCCTCTAAACCGCGACCGGGGAACCGGCCATATAACTCGGGCCAGTTGAGGCGTACAGGCGCATAAATGGGCGCTGGCTCGCTTGGCAGGCACGACTCGAGCACCACTAATCAGGAGGCCAAAATGCGTCGTATGGCCAGTTTTAATGAGGCACAGAGATAAGTCAATGAACCATATATGGCTGGTGCTCTGCACCCGCGGCATGTGACGGCCTTTACGCCCCGCCAGAATCTTTTAATTCGAGATTTATGCGCGAGCCAACCGGGAGAAGAAAGAAGAAGAGGTGGCGTGCGATGCACACCGACGACAGGGCTGCACCTGTACGGAAAATGCAGAGAAGAATTGGCCACCAGTATTTTTTGAGAACTTTCGCTTCAAGGAAAAGAATTGGCCACCAGTAAATTGGCTACAGTCTACGTGCAGAGACATTCGGTGGCTTGGACGTCTGGACGATCACGTGCTCTGTGCTTTACGATTCGCACAAAGAACAGTCTGGGCTAGGCCTGTACTCGGGCCGGTTTAATGTCAAACCACTATGGGCTATGGGCTAAAGTGGGCCGGTTTCAGTTTTGTTTTCAGCCAGGAGAAGAGTATATCGAAGAATTTCGCTTCAAGGAAAAGAGATTGGAATTCGGAAAAGAAAGGAGAGGCGAGGGGGTGGAGCAGCAGGAAGAGAAAGTAGTGGCCTGCGCGTGCACGCGCGACGAGGGAGGGAGGGAGGCGATGGAGGGCGCCCCGAGGGCAAACACGCGGCGCCGGCGGCTGGTCGAGAGGGGATCAGATCGCCTGGCCTTCATCACCGGCCAGACGCGCGACCTCCCCCCCGACCCCGACCCCGACCCCTACCCAGGTAACCGCCGCCGCAGGGGACCGATTTCCAGTTTTGGGGTAATATCCAGATCGCCTACCTGTTGTTGCCTTCACGTCAGATTGATTGGGCTAGATTGTAGCTGTGTTTAGGAATTGACCATTGAATTCAGTTTCGGGGGATTTTTCCCGGTTTATGCGTTGTAGGGCTATTCGATTAGTTAATAGATTTAGAATATCTGGTGCCAGGCACAGATTATGGATTTTTTGCCGGTTTTCCTGCCGCGGAATCAATCTTTGGTTTCTGGATCACGCACCATGGGAGTTTCGTAATTTAGAATGTTGGAAGCGGAGATTATGTTGGATGCGTAGCCTTGTGCTTCTTCTTCAGATTTTTTCTCTGCCTGATAGGACGCGAATTTGTGTTGGTATATGGCCAAGCCATTCATGGGGAGCTTCTACCTGAAGTATTGATGCTTCTTTCGGGGAATTGGTTAGAAAAATTCACCGTATGCATCACTGTATTTTGGCGATTATTAAGGTGTGTTGGTACATATGGCTTAAACCATCTCATGAGAACCTTCTCCCCAGACCAGGAGGTATTGAGCGTCGTTGCATCAGCTCATTGAGCACGTCTCTGTGACTCTTTTTAGAAGAATTGCGATTAAGAGATTCCTCTATGGTGCATCTTAATCAGACAATCGTTAATCAGTTATCAAAGTGCCGTTTCCTATGTTTTTGCTAGTTTTATGAGCAACTCTTTGGGTCTTCCTGTCTTATATCTATCACGATGTCATCTTCGACCCACTAGATTGCTTTCTGGTCCATAATTCTCCATGTCTGTCCCTTGTAGCCTCGCAATGAGCACATGATTAATTGCTTACGGATTCCTTGCGTTCTTATTTCGTACCTTATTAGTCGATGCCAGTTTGAACCATTTGAATGCTCTTTGCCTTATTGCATACAAATCTGCATGAATGTTAAAACATACCCTATGGCTTCTTAAACACTATGTGATCAAAGTAGTTGCCATCTTGCAGATTCACCGGTTGCTGAGCCCCGTCTACAACCCAAGCATAAAAGCCATAGTAGCGAAGGCGACCTACTCCACAAATTCAACGCAAGCAGTGCAGTTCCTGAAATCCAGCCAGTATATGAGCCGCCGTTGCTGCGGAGCCGTGATGATGATGAAACCCTCAACAAGAGGACTTATGATTATGGAGCAGCAAGTGTGCAGCCTAAGAGGGACATGGAAATGAGACCCAGATCTGTGCCTCCAAGGGACATGGGATCTGTGCCTCCGAGGGACATGGGATCTGTGCCTCCGAGGGACATGGAAACGAGACCCAGATCCATGCCCCCAAGCCAGCCTAACCAAGCAGACGACTCATCTTGGTCTCTGGAAACTCTGAAGCAACTCGTGGATTTCACGCCGCAGGAGATCACCCAGGCCATCTCAGCCACAGAGCTCAACCGCTGCTTAGCATCCATTCTCATCGCCTTCATTGTGGTTGTTTCTAACTGGGGGCTGGACGTCGGTGGCACCATCACCAGAGTATTGGTTTGCACGAGGCCGCTCCTGTTCCTCATCATAACAAACGTAACCATCGTCATGTCGTTGCTGATGGAGAACAGGGACCCCAATGCGAGGGGCAGACAGGCCGGCATCAGCCTTGGTTCTGATGGCTTAGGGCTGATGCTGGAGCTCGGGATGCTGCTACAGAAGGCGTCTGAAGCTATGCTGATGGACTTCAGCATTTGCGCTGTCATCATGATCTGTTTTCTTTGATTCTGAACACCCTGGTCATGTTTTCTTGGATTCTGAAGAGAATTTAGATAGTTCGCGGAAGCGCATGTAGAATTTCTTTTTCTTTTGTTGCTATATCGTACTCTTATGTCTATTTATCCGATCTTGTAACATCGTCTCTGGCTGAATTTTGATTTACTTCTGTACCACCGTTTCGTGTGTGTATACGCCTATACAGTTCACTGGGACCGAGTTCAACCAGGTCTACTATCTTCCAAGAGATTTTTTACTCACGTAATACTGTTCTGTGCGTATTTATACGCTTAAACAGTTGTATTTGTTGCTGTATGGGGGATACATCACTAATGTGCGGATTATCAGTTTATCGCCCAGAAAACATTCTAAACAGTTCTTCTGAGAATTTCTTTTCTTGCCATGGTACTTTTTATTTTGCGGGTGGTTCTTGCTAGGGAAACGTTTAGGCACGGTGCGCCGGCCGAACGCTTCGGCCGGTCGCTCCACGCGCGAACGCTCCCAGCGAATAAAGCTGCGACACGTGGGGTGCGAGTGTCCCACCCGCGATGCTTGACCCACGGCGCGCTAACCTCTCCCCAATCTTCTCCGCTACCCCCGCGCCGTCCAAACCACGGCTGCTGCCAAGAATGCCATGGACGACCTCCGCACCTCCTCCCTCCCCCCATCTGCCCACTTCCCCCCTCCCCCCCTCTTGCAGATCTGCGGCAGCGGTCACACGGCTGTCGGCGTCACACATCTACTCGGAGCTCACCGGTGATCCTAGTAGCTGCGTAGCGACCACGGTGGCACCTTGGTACGAGCAAGTGCTGTTTTGAGAAGTGCACGGCGATGGTGCGGTGTTGGCACCCATGGCCGCCGCTGTCGGGGGTGTCATATGCCGGCGAACCTGCAGGCGAGGCATTGCGTAACCCGCCGCACCCCGTGTGTTGCAACCGCTAAAAAAAAAGCTTCAAACTCTATATTAAAAAGCTTCAACCATATATACAGAAAGCTGCAAACCTTCAATGCTATCGAAGAAAGCTACAACCGTCTATAGAAAATGCTACAACCTTTGACGAAAAAAGCTTCAACTTAACGATAGAGGAAGCTTTCACCCAGGCGCTGCTCAAAACAAAAAAAGTTTCAATCATTTACAGAAAAGCTTCTACCGTAGAGGAAAAAAGCTTCAAGCTTCGAGAGAGAAAGCTACAACCAAACTCTGCACAATCAGCGAAGTTGCAACCGTTCAACAGAGAAAGCTTTTTGAAATCATATGTGCAAAAAAAGTTTCAATCGTTTACAGAAAAGCTTCTACCACCGATGACGGGATTTGCTACAACCAATGGGGGCCATCCCACGGCGGTGGTGACCACGGCCTGACGGTGGTGACCACGGCCCGACGCTGGTGCTGCAACCAGTTTTTTTTTGCTACAACTAACCCTATTTTTTGCTACTAATGTCTTCGGAATTTGCTGGAAACAACCCATTTTTTTGCTACCGGCGTCTTGACTTTGCTGCAACCGGTGTCTGGTTTTGCTTCCACCGTATCATGTTTTTGTTGGAACCGGTGTTTCATGTGTTTTGGTTCCACCCTGTGAGTTTTTTTGCTGGAACCGATGCCTCATTTTCTTTTTTTTGTTTCCATGGTGTGTTTGATTTGCTGGAATCGGCACTGGTTTTTGCTACCCCCACTTTTTTGGTTGTATGGCAGCGACTATGCGATTTTGATGTCGCAACCGGCGGCGGCGAGGATGGCCGGTGCATCGAGTTGCGCCGCCGCGACCGGAGCTGCGGTCGTCGCCATGGGGAGCTGCATCCGCGAGAGCAAAGGTCAGATGCATGCGAAGACGGCGACGGCGACCGACAATGACGACGGCGGCATCGGCGACGAGGGCAGCGGCAACCTACAGCCGACCGCGATGAGGGCAATGACGGCGGCGGCGACGAGGGCAGCGACGGCCGGAGAACATGCGGGCGGTTCTTCAAGGCCAGACGCGTCGTGCGGTGTTGGTTTGACGAAGACGCGGGCGAGAGGTGAACCAAGATGAAGATTAGATCGTAATCGAACGGTTATTAGTAGGCCCATCGGACGGCTGCGGGCTGACTGGCCCAACGGTTAGGCGTCGTGCGGTGTTGGTTTGACGAAGACGCGGGCGAGAGGTGAACCAAGATGAAGATTAGATCGTAATCGAACGGTTATTAGTAGGCCCATCGGACGGCTGCGGGCTGACTGGCCCAACGGTTAGGCCGGTGCGCCGGGGCAGATCGCTGGCCTTCTTGCTATGGTACTCTGATGTCTATTTATTCGATCTTGTAACATCCTCTGAATTTTGATTTCCTACTGTTTCGTGTGTGTATACACTTATACAGTTTCACTGGGACCGAGTTCCAAAAGAAATTTTATTTACGTCCCTTTTTTGCGTGTTTATACACTTGTACAGTCCACTGGGGCTGAGCTGAAGCAGGTCTACCGTAGTTGGAGTTCTATGGGTGAAGTTCTACAGTGATCATCGATTTATTACCGAGAAGAAAATATTGTAACCATTTCTTGTGCAAGAACAAGAAAGCATATTGTCAATGCGGTGCAGTCCACGCTCCACGGATCAGCTGAATGGCATAGAGACAATCGACGACGGAGGAGCCCCGGAAGCGGTGGGGTTTCTTTTGTTTTGAGTCGTGACCGCTGTACGGCGGCGCGTTGCAGACAAGAAGAATCCCTGAAAGGTTCGGACGCTGACAAGTGTCGCGCACCAGTTACACACGTGCCCGGGAAGCCCTGCCGTTTATGGCACAGAGGAGTTCGCCGACGACGAAACACATGTCACAGCTGCGCGCGTGTCCATCACCGGCGACACCTGTCATTCATATCATGGACCCGAACACATCACTGTACAAGATTATCCAGCCCAGCCCTGACAGCATGCCACAGAATCATAATCCATAGAAACAGCGACGCCTGCACTGCATCTGCATCGACACGGACATTTTTTGCCACGTCAAACCCCATTAGTTGTTCCACTGTGATGGTAAAATCTAGCTAGACACTAAACCATTCGCTGGCTGGGAGCCATAGCCCCCGTCCGAGCCAAGTTGTTCGTCAGAGTCTTCTTAAGGCTAAGTCTAAGTACTAGTGGTAGTAGTAGGATATAATGTACACGTCATGTAGTAACTAGGATAAGATTGTGGGAGTAGTGGCGACTGATTAAACAAGGGAGTGTGTCGCCGTCGACTTGGGTGGTCAAGGGGTGGTGATGTCGTGGATGCTCTTGCGCTTGGAGTCGCGCGTGGCGGCGTTGGCCTGGCGGATGAAGTACTTCTGCGCGTGGCTGGCCACCTGCGTCGGCGTCCGGCTCCGCACCGCGAACCGCGAGATGTTCCGCCAGTCCCCCCGCCCGTACTTCTCCAGCCCGTCAAGGAACAGCCTGCCCGCCACGCCAGAGGAGAAGACGAGTCAAATCACTTTACGTACAGGGAAGAAGAGTCAAGGTGGCCGCGGCTGTGTCGCTGGCGGGCCGGCCCCACGCGCCAGCTGGGGCCGAGCCCGCTGGCTTCTCCGCTCCAACAAGAAAGCAATGCGGAAAGATGGCCGGAAGAATCTCGAACCACCACGAGCAGCGACGATGATTGATGACTGAGCAAAAGAGAAGGGCTTTTGGGTACACGTACTTGTGCTCCTCCTCGGACCAGGGTATGCCGCGGCGGCGCTCCTCGCCGCGGGGCTTGCCGGCGGGGCGGCCGCGGGAGGCCACGGTGGCGCGGCCGTCGTCGTCGTCCCAGCAGTCGGGCGTGTCCACCGCGCCGCGCTCGATGAGGTCGACGTCGGCGACGAGCGCTTGGTAGTGCTCCCAGGCCTCCTGCGGGGTGCGCCCCGGGAGCCGCGCCGCGACGCGCTCCCACCGGTCGGGCGCGTGGTCCGGGAGCGTCACCAGCGCGGCCTCGAACGCCTTGTCCTCCTCCTTGGCCCACGGCCTCCTCGCCGGCGGCGCGGCCTGCTGGTGGTAGCAGAAGTCCATGGCCTCTGGTCTCTCTGACTCTCTTCCCTGCGGCGACGACACGACACCCAGGTGCCAAGTGCGCGGCGCTGCGCCAATTAACTAGCGCGCGGGTCGGGGGTGGCGTTGCGTGTGCTCGTGGACGGGGCGGATGGCTGGGCGGCGCCGTGTGGCTGTTTGGTTTGGTTCGTTGCGCGTGGGAACGGAATTCTGCTTTATAAAGATCGGCGACGGGCGCACCCGGGCTCGGCTCTGCCGGACCGGAATGGGGGATCCGGTGGTGGGCTGGGGTTTATTTCAGCTGCGCGCGCGCGGGCGCACACGTTTTGGGCGTGCAGGCGGGCGCTCGGGTGCGGGTGCGGGTGCGGGTGGGATGGGGTGGCGTGGCGTTCGACGGGTGACGCGTGTGGGGCGATGGACAGCGCGGCCGCGGCGGTAAAGGTGAAACGGAGGTCGGCCGGCCGGGTGCGCGGAATAGAATATGGGAAGACGGTTATTGGTTTGCTACTTCCGATGGATTTTCCTCGGCTCCCTCGTCGGGGTTGACGTTTCAGTTCGTTTCCGGGATTATCTGAACGGACAGAAACATGTGCTAGGGTGCAACGGATGATTGGCAACAGGAATAAGTTCGCTGTTAGGGGGTTGTACCTGTAGCTCGAATCAGACAGAGATTGCTGGTGTGGGTTTATCCGAGAATTGAAGATTCTCATCTGCATCAAGATTTTTCTTTTTTCGGATTTTCATAACCAGCGAACGTTTGCCGGGAAGGCATTTCAAATCAAATGGTTTTGATGGTAATTCGTGTAGTCATGGATGACAAAAATAATCATGGATGACACCTTTTTTTTAGCAAGCATAACAAATTTGTCTAGTTCGGTTTTTCTGCGAGAATTTGTCACTCTTCACAAAGGTGTTAAACATGTAGATGTTGTACTGGAGTTTGTTAGGGCGTGTTTGCTCGCACCCACGATGCAAAATACCGGATGTTTGGTATCCCGCATGCCTAACTGGGCCTGGCCCGACGGATGCAGAAACTGCCTCGCAACCAGGTTGAGCGGAAACGCAGGTTTCCTGCGTATCTCAGCGTCTTGAGCTCGGTCGTTGCCTTTTTTCCCGCACCCTTCCCATCCCTTCCCTACCAAGTGCCGCCGCCGGCTCCCAACATCTTCGCCAGAGAATCTCGTCAAGCACCGCAGCCATCTCTGTTCGCCTTCCATCAAGCGCCGCCGTCGCCCTACATGAAGCGCCGTCGTCGCCCTCCATCAAGCGCCGCCGCCCTTCTCCACATGCTCCGTCAACCCGCGCCGTCCGCTCTTGTCCTCGGCCGCCCGCGCGCTCTCCGACCCACGGACGCTGCTCACGACGCCGCACATCCCGCCTGTGCTCACCTTTCGCGATGTCTTGAAACGCTCTCCGTCCGCCAATGGCCCTCACGCCCACCTCCAGCTCTCCTTCTTACTCGCGGCCGCCAAGCGTGGTGAGCTGAGCTCCGCCTCCGCATACTCCACCACCGCCCTCACGCCCACGCCCAAGCCGCTTCCCCATGCCGCTTCCTGCTGCCCAAGCGTGTGCTTCTCGTTCCTCACTGATTTCAGCCCCATTTAGAAGAACCTATAGCTCATACAACCATATCATACAAGTTCACCAAACAGTCATCTTGGCTAACCCTTGCAGCAGCTCGTCTGTGCCACGCTCAGCCCGGATCCACCATACGTTGCAGGCAAAAGCTGCCCAGGCAACCAAACACGCCATTAGTATCTCTTATCTCCTGTAGTCCTTATCTCCCGTAACAACCTTGTATCTACTCCCTCTGTTCCCAAATAATTGTCTTTCTAGCCATCTCAAATAGACTACAACATACGGATGTATGTAGACATGTTTTAGAGTGTAGGTTCACTCATTTTGCTCCGTATGTAGTCACTTGTTGAAATCTCTAGAAAGACAATTATTTAGGAACGGAGGGAGTATCTTGTATATCCAGCTTGCCGGTTGTGCCCTAGAGCGCAAGTATATAAACGCCCGGAGGCCACCCTTTGGGTTGTGGCGATCCAATCTTCCTTTTCTCAAGTTTTACATGGTAGGCCATCTCGTGTACCGGCAGGACCAGATCGTTCTCAGCTACCTGCTTGCCTCCCTCACTGATGACGTGTTCCAGCAAGTCATTCGTTTTGATACCTCTCACGCAATCTGGGCACATCTTGAGGAGATGTATTCTGCCCATTGCCGCGCTAGTGTTGTCCAGATCAAGCTTGACATGGCCAGTTTCCGCAAGGGCAATCTCTCCATGGTGGACTACTTCGTCAGAATTCGCTCCTACGCTGATCAGCTAGCGGCGGCCGGTCGCCCCATGCGGGACGATGACGTCATCACCTGTCACGCCCAAGATGCGACCCTATCCTAAAGGAACTCGAAGGTCCCACCAAGGATAGAAGCACATCTTGAAGACGCTTTTGCAAGGTGGATATCATTACATCAACATTACATAATAGTGATGATACCTCCAATACATACAATGTCACATGAATACATCAATACAACATACAAGATCAACATCCGACTACGGATGAAACATAAACAGAAACTCAAACAATATCCATCCTGCTAGCCCAGGCTGCCGACCTGGAACCTATCCCCTGATCGATGAAGAAGAAGAAGGACTCCAAAACAAGTAACATTGCTCTCACGTCATGATCATCGCATAACCTGTACACACTGTTGTTGGTGTAGTAATCTGTGAGCCACGAGGACTCAGCAATCCCATTACCATGGGTATCAAGACTAGCAAAGCTTAAAGGGGTAAGGAAGGGGTAAGGTGGTGAGGTTGCAGCAGCGACTAAGCATATATGGTGGCTAACATACGCAAATGAGAGCGAGAAGAGAAACAAAGAAATGGTCGTCAACTAGTAATGATCAAGAAGTGATCCCGAACTCCTACTTACGTCAAACATAACCCGAAACCGTGTTCTCCTCTCGATCAACCCGAAAGAGACACTCACAGTTACGCTACGGTTGGTGTATTTTAGAAGAGTTTACTTCAAGTTAGCTACAACCGGATATTAACAAATTCCCATCTCGCCACATAACCGCTGGCACGGCTTTCGAAAGTTCAAACCCTGCAGGGTTGTCCCAACTTAGCCCATGATAAGCTCTCGCGATCAACGAAGGATATTCCTTCTCCCCGGGAAGACCCGATCAGTCTCGGAATCTCGGCTACAAGACATATCGACAGTAATGAAACAAGACCAGCAAAGCCACCCGATGTGCCGACAAATCCCGATAGGAGCTGCACATATCTCGTTCTCAGGGCAACACCGGATGAGACTAGCTACGAGTAAAACCAAGCCTCAAGTTTCCCCAAAGTGGCCCCGCAGGCAGCTCGGTTCGAACCAGCACTTAGAGAAGCACTGGCCCGGGGGGGTGGGGGGGGGGCTAAATAAGATGACCCTCGAGAGAGCGACTCCCAAGGGAAAAGTAGGTGGTGGTGAGGCAAATGGTAAAACCAAGGTTGGGCCTTGCTGGAGGAGTCTTATTCAAAGCGAACTGTCAAGGGGGTCCCATAAACCACCCAACCGCGTTAGGGACGCAAAATCCGGGAACATAATACAGATATGACAGAAACTAGGGCGGCAAGAGTGGAACAAAACACCAGGCATAAGGCCGAGCCTTCCACCCTTTACCAAGGATATAGATGCATTAATTAAATAAGAGATATTGTGATATCCCAACATAAACATAATCCAACATGGAGCAATCTTCATCTTCACCTGCAACTAGCAACGCTATAAGAGGGGCTGAGCAAAAGCGGTAACATAGCCAAACAACGATTTGCTAGGAAGGGTGAACAAAGGTTAGAGGTTCATGGCAATTTGGGAGGCTTGATAAGCAAGTGATAGGTAACGCAGCATAGCGATAGAACGAAGCAACTAGCATAGCAATGATAGTAATGAGATCCAAGGTGACGGTCATCTTGCCTGAAATCCCGCTAGGAAGAAGAACGAGTCCATGAAGAAGATGAAGCCACGAAGATGAACCAAGCATAGACGAACGAGTCCTCACGATCGCAACGAAACGGGAACTATCGAGAAGAAGCACACAACAAAGTAAACACCCACACATAGACAAGACATGATGCTCAACCAAGTATGATGCATGACAAGGCTACATGAAGCTACTCATGGCAAAAGATGATGCAAACAAGAGCAACACATCAAGGCAAGTTTAAATGAGGCCGGGAACAACATATAACAATTCCGTTAAGTTCTCATATGCAAATTTCGAAATTGGTCCAGAACTGAATAACTTTATGTTCAAGTTGTTAAACAGCAAGTTAAGATGCACCACGATGATCTACACGAAATTCTAGTCAAGTTACATATAAAGTTCATTAGATTCGGAGCTACGACCTACAAGATATGAGCAAAACAAGTTAAACATGTCATTGATGCAAAAATGCATACAAACATCAAGCACACACCTCAAATCATGGATGCAACATGATAATATGAAACTACATGCAAAATCAAGCAAGTTTCATATAGAGCACACTCAAAACGGAGCAACGGTCCAACACATACACCCTATACAAGACATAACAACAATCTGTCCAAAACAGCAACTAGGCATCTAGCAAACATCCAAACAACATACTACAGGACCTCAACATGAAAACAAAAGGCATGGACATGAAGTACAGGTAAAGTGTTACAAAAAATGAACACTGAGCTATCTCCAGAAACTACAAGAACAAGCTCAAAAGGGCATGGAAAGATTGCAAATAATAACAGGTTCACAGACTTAGTGAAATCACAGGACATGGCAGAAACAACATCAGGTTGCAATATTTAGAGCTATCAAACAACATGTTATTACAAGCTATAATGTCAAACAAGAGCAAGGAATGAATCTACTCAAAGCATAAAACAAAAGTCCCTTAGTGACCATGAGCCATAAGGGACCCTAAAATACAATTGCAAGCATGTGAACATAGCAAAAACATAAACAGATTCAGACTTAGTGAAAAACTGGAGCATGGCATAAACAGATAACAGGTAGGCATGTTTACAAGCTCGATGCACTCACTACGAGGCATTTCATGATAAACTAAGCATACAGCCAGCAACTAGACATGGCATAGAAGCTATACATGGCAGAAACAACAACATAGCATGCAAGGATCAACTACAACAACCTTGGAAAAATTGAATAACATGTAAACAATCTGCCAGGAACATTTTATAGCAAAAGTAGAGCTCGATTGAGTCAATATAGGGTGCTCCATAAATGCAAACAGAGGCACGGATGGATAGAGAATAACCATATGTATAAAACATCCTTAATGAAGTATCTCAAAATATGCATGGATATGTCTGTAGCATCAAGTTTACATGGCATCAAAATAACAGCAGAACATGGACTAAAATCAGCAACATCACGAAGCCTAGTTTGCATGCTTGTGCTAGTCACCACATAACTGTAAAGAATACATGGTAAGCACCTCTGTAAAGAATACATGGTATAGTTCAAAACATATGTAGAGCTCATACTCATAGGATGCACACATCAAATGCAACAAAAATGACAATTCATCAAGTTATACCAGTTTCAGCAGATTAACATCACATAGCAGTTTTGCAACGATGATTAGGGCATCTAAATGGGCTCAAATGAACATGATGCAATGGAATGAAATGAAGTACTCTTTGAGGCGAACAATTTGACATATTATACGCATGAAACAGAGCAGTATGCATGGAGATATGGAATGATGAATATGGCAAGAAAATATAGCAGATGCAAAAGACTTGGAAGAAATCTGGACCTCCAGATCTAGGGTTCCTCGCGGGCACGCGAACCGAGGCGGCTGGAGTCTCGCCGGAGATGACGGGGACGGCGGCCGGAGAGGAGGGAGAAGGCTGGAGACGAGCGGATCCGGGCCGGGGAGACCTCCGGCCGGATCCACGGAGTCGAGGCGAGGCGCGTAATGGGCAGTGAGTTTCGGGGCGGCGCGGGCGGCGGAGTCGCCATGGGGACGGTAAGGCGCGGGCGATTCGGCGGGGAGCCGAGGCGGCGCCGGGCAAGGAGGCGAGGCGCTGGGTCGCGGCCGAGCACGGAAGAGGCGCGGGCGCGGCGCGGGCGCTGCAAGGCGCCGTTCGCGAAGACGCGGAGGCGAGCGGCGCTTGGCCGGGCGGCAAGTGAGCACGACGGCGGCGTAGGGTCCGGCGAGGTCGGGCGGAGCGCGCGAGGGCACGGAACGGCGGCGGAGGCGCTGGATCCGCGACGGGCGGCGGCTCGGGCCTCAGGCTGAGGCGGGCCCGGGCGGGCCGGGCGGGCGGCTGGCGGCGGGGAGCGCCACGTGGCAGCTCCGGATTGGGCGCGGGCGGCGGTGCTGGACGTGTCCGGCGCGGGGTGGACACGTCCGGCGGTAGGAGGAGGAAGAGGCTAGGGTTAGGGGGAAATCATCCGTGAATTTGGACGGGGAGGGCATATTTATAGATTCTGGGAGCTAGGAGAGTCCAAATGAGGTGCGGTTTTTGCCCACACGATCGTGATCGAACGACCGAGTGCATGGAAGAGACTTAGATGGGTTTTGGGCCACTTTGGAAGGGGTGTTGGGCTGCACACAAAACAGGCCTTTGCGGTTACCCGGTTAACCGTTGGAGTATCAAACGGACTCCAAATGACACGAAACTTAACAGGCGGTCTACCGGTGCTATACCAAGGCCACTTGGCAAACCTCGGTCCATTCCGAGAACGTTTAACACCCGCTCACAACGAGAGACAAAAAAGGGGGACGCCAGAGGACATAGGATGCCGGATTGCAAAACGGACAACAGGGAAAATGCTCGGATGCATGAGATGAACACGTATGCAAAATGAGATGCACATGATTACATGGCAAAATGGAACACGCAAGCAAATGACATGGCAATGGCGGCGAATAACTGGCAGACACCTGGCGCATCGGATACGGGGCGTTACATCACCGGGCTCGAGAGTGACCTGTGAGCCCCTCATCACCGTGGTTACGACTCGGATTGATGAGATGACCCTTGGGGAGCTCTACTCTCACGCTCCCTCCTTTGAGCGTCATCACGAGTATCATGATGCGCGTCTTCATCTCCAAGCAGGCGGATCTTCCGTCAACTACGTCACTCGTGACAAGTTCGGCAACAACAACAACCCTTGCGGCGACAAAGGTAACTACCGTGGCAAGGGCCGTGGTAATCAAGGCGATCGCGGTGACAACAACAACAACAACAGCGGTGGCAACCGCGGTGGCACCCGCGTCCAATGCCAACTCTGCAGTGGCCCTGGGCACTATGCTTGGGAGTGTGGCCAACGCTACAACCACACATTTCAACCTCAACACTCCAAGACGGCGGGACTTGCTGCTGCTTCGCCTCATTCCATCCTTGGTGACCCTCGATGTCTGCTAGAACTACGTCGGTATTTCCCCAAAGAGGAAGGGATGATGCAGTATAACGATGGTAGGTATTTCCCTCAGTGATGAGACCAAGGTAATCGAACTAGTAAGAGAACCTCCTCACACCACGTAAACTACACCTGCACACAAATAACAAATACTCGCGACCCGGCGTGTTAAAGGGGTTGTCAATCCCTTTCGGGTACGGTGCCTCAAGATAGGCAAATAACGTGAGTAAAAAGTGGTAGATAGGATAAATAGATTGCATAACAATAAATTGCAGCAAGGTATTTTTGGATTTTTGGTTTAATAGATCTGAAAATGAATGCAAAGAAAAATAGATCGCAAAGGCAAATATGATGAAAAGAGACCCGGGGGCCGTAGGTTTCACTAGTGGCTTCTCTCGAGAAAAATAGCAAACGGTGGGAAAATAATTACTGTTGGGCAATTGATAGAATTTCAAATAATCATGACGATATCCAGGCAATTATCATTATATAGGCATCACGTCCAATATTAGTAGACCGACTCATGCCTCCATCTACTACTATTACTCCGCACATCGACCGTTATCCAGCATGCATCTAGTGTATTAAGTTCATGGAGAAATGGAGTAATGCAATAAGAATGATGACATGATGTAGACAAGATCTATTTATGTAGAAATAGACCCCATCTTGTTATCCTTAATAGCAACGATACATACGTGTTGTTTCCCCTTCTGTCATTGGGATCAAGCACCGTAAGATCGAACCTATCACAAAGCACCTCTTCCTATTGCAAGATAAATAGATCAAGTTGGCCAAACAAAACCCAAATATCAGTGAAGAAATACGAGGCTATAAGCAATCATGCATATAAGAGATCAAAGAAGACTCAAATAACTTTCATGGATAAAAACATAGATTTAATCATAAACTCAAAGTTCATCGGATCCCAACAAACACATCGCAAAAAGGCTTACATCATATGGATCTCCAAGAGACCATTGTATTGATAATCAAGAGAGAGAGATAGAGAGAGAGAGGAAGCCATCTAGATACTAACTACGGACCCGTAGGTCTACAAAGAACTACTCACGCATCACCGGAGAGGCACCAATGGAAGTGGTGAACCCCTCCGTGATGGTGTCTAGATTGGATCTGGTGGTTCTGGACTCTGCGACGGCTGGAATTGATTTTCGTCGACTGCCCTAGATTTTCTGGAATATTGTGGTATTTATAGAGCAAAGTGGCCATTTCAGGGGCCCCCGAGGTGGGCACAACCCACCTGGGCGCGCCTGGGCCCCTAGGCACGCCCCGGTGGGTGCTGCACCCCTCGGGGCACCCCCAGGTGCTTTCCTCGCACACTGGATGTCTTCTGGCCCAAAAAAATCCTCAAGAAGTTTCGTTGTGTTTGGACTCCGTTTGATATTGATTTCCTGCGATGTAAAAAACATGGAGAAAAACAACAACTTGCACTGGGCACTATGTCAATAGGTTAGTACCAAAGAATGATATAAAATGACTATAAAATGATTGTAAAACATCCAAGAATGATAATATAACAGCATGTAACAATAAAAAATTATAGATATGTTGGAGAAGTATCAGCATCCCCAAGCTTAATTCCTGCTCGTCCTCGAGTAGGTAAATGATAAAAACAAATTTTTTGATCTGGAATGTTGCCTAACATGTTCATCACATTTCTTTTATAGCATTGCCATTTGTACTTTTATATGATTCAAAGCAATAGTCTAGTTTTGACATGAAGACTTTAATACTCAAGCGTACCAACAAGCAACCATGTCTTTCAAAATATCAACACTAAAGCATATTATCCCTAGCCCATTATGCTCAATCATTGATCCATTCAAGAAACACACTCGAATATTAGCTACACCCAATGCTCAAATAAGATCATAGTGCCCCTTAGTTGGTGCTTTATAAGAGAAGATGGAGAGTCAAATTCAAAATAAAATTTGCATAAGTAAAAGAAAGGCCCTTCCCGGAGGGAAGTAGAGATTTGTAGAGGTGCCATAGCTCAAAGCTTAAATTGAGAGATAAAAATATTTTTCAGAGGCATACTTTTCCCACCAACGAAAACAATTTAGAGATCCCAACACTTTCCATGTTAGATACATCATAGGCGGTTCCCAACCAGAAAATAAAGTTTTTTTCCTTTTTCCACCATTACTTTCACTTTCCATGGCTAGCTGACTCCACGGTTCCCCTCCATACCAACACTTTCCAAGGAATTTATTATTTGACAACATAAAGTAAATTCATTTTTCATTTCTGGACTGAGCATCCCTAATACCTTTGCTGTACTCTCGTGCAATAACAAGTGAATAAACACTCATCGTGAGAATAACACATCTAGCATGGAAAATATTGGTCACCCTTTACCGCCTCGCGAGCGGTAGAGCACACAAAAGAAAAATTTATTTTGAAAATTAGAGTTGGCACATGCAAATTTGCTTAGAACGTCATGGAAATACCGCATATAGGTAGGTATAGTGGACTCATAAGGCAAAACTGGTTTAAAGGGTTTTGGATGCACAAGTAGTGATCATACTTAGTGCAAAATGAAGCCTAGCAAAAAGATTGAGAAGCGACCAACCAAAAAGCGAAAAATCTCGTACCCAAGCATTAAGCATAGTAACACCGAATAATGCACCATAAGTAGGATATAAATTTCGTTGCATAACTATTGAATTTCGTGCTTGCATAGGGAATCACAAACCTTAACATCAATATTCTTACTAAAGCACAATTACTCATCAACATGACTCACATATCATATCGTCATATCTCAAAACCATTACTAAGATCAAGTTTATTTTGTCCAATGATCTTCATGAAAGTTTTTATTATATCCTCCTTGGATATCTATCACTTTTGGGACTATTTTCATATGTTGCTTTTAATAAGCTCAAACAAATATAAGTGAAGAACATGAACATAATTTTTTTATTTGTTTGAAAATAATCTAAGTGAAGCAAGAGAGAATTTCTTAAAAATTTACTAACTCCCAAATAAATCTAAGTGAAGCATGAGAGCATTTCTTCAAAAATAACAAAGCACACCGTGCTAAAAAAGATATAAGTGAAGCACTAGAGCAAATCCATGGCTCTGAACATTTAAGTGAAGAAAAGGAGCAAGCATAGAATAATTTTTGGCTCTCTCTTAAAGGTGTGTCCAGCAAGGATTCATGACTTAGAACACAAAGCAAAACAAGCAAAGACTCATATCATACAAGGCGCTCCAAGCAAAACTCACAATATGTGATGAATAAAAATATAGCTTCAAGTAAAATACCGATGGTCGTTAGAAGAAAGCGGGGATGCCACTCGGGGGCATCCCCAAGCTTAGTTGCTTGCTACTTCTTTGAATATTATCTTGGGGTGTCTCGGGCATGCCCAAGCTTAGCCTTTTGCTTATCCTTATTCCTTCATCCATCGTAAGATCACCCAAAACTTGAAAACTTCAATCACACAAAACTCAACAAAACCTTCGTGAGATCCATTAGTATAAGAAAGCAAACCACTACTATAAGTGTTGGAGAACGCGGTAATTTAAAAAATTTCCTACGATCACGCAAGATCTATCTATGTGATGCATAGCAACGAGAGGGGAGAGTGTGTCCACGTACCCTCGTAGACCGAAAGCGGAAGCGTTAGTTAACGCGGTTGATGTAGTCGAACGTCTTCGTGATCCAACCGATCCAAGTACCGAACGTACGGCACCTCCGCGTTCAGCACACGTTCAGCTCGATGACGTCCCTCTTATTCTTGATCCAGTTGAGGCCTAGGGAGAGTTTCGTCAGCACGACGGCGTGGTGATGGTTGAGGGAGTCCTGGACTAGGGGGTGTCCGGATAGCCGGACTATCATCACGGCCGGACTCCAAGACTATGAAGATACATGATTGAAGACTTCGTCCCGTGTCCGGATGGGACTTTCCTTGGCGTGGAAGGCAAGCTTGGCGATACAGATATGTAGATCTCCTACCATTGTAACCGACTCTGTGTAACCCTAACCTATCCGTGGTCAATATAAACCGGAGAGTTTTAGTCCGTGGGGATCGAACAACAATCATACCATAGGCTAGCTTCTAGGGTTTAGCCTCCTTGATCTCGTGGTAGATCTACTCTTGTACTACCCATATCATCAATATTAATCAAGCAGAGTAGGGTATTACCTCCATCGAGAGGGCCCGAACCTGGGTAAAAACATCGTGTCCCTTGTCTTCTGTTACCATCCGCCTAGACGCACAGTTCGGGACCCCCTACCCGAGATCCGCCGGTTTTGATACCGACATTGGTGCTTTCATTAAGAGTTCCTCTCGTCGCCACCGATAGGCCCGATGGCTCCTTCGATCATCAACAACGACGCGGTCCAGGTGAGACTTTTCTCCCGGACGGATCTTCAGATTCGGGCGGCTTTGCACCGCAGCCAATTCGCTTGGCCATCCGGAAGCAGATCGAAAGCTACACCCAGCCATCAGGTCAGATTTGGAAGTTTGAACTATACGGTCGATAACCGCGGAGACTTGATCTTCGACGGTTTCGAGCCGGGCTAGCGTGCAGACTTGTCTCGATGGGCATGATCTAGCTCGAGCCGAGCGATTGCCACGGAGGCCGCATCAAAGATCCATTCCGATCCTTAATCCGGAGCCAGATTCCCCGATCGAGGACGAGTGGTTGGACACCGCCTCGGGGGCTACAATCTCTACGGCGATTGAGCCGAACTCCACCCCGTCGCTGCGAAGACCTCGACCTGTGGTGCCGGACTCCTCTCCGGACTCGAACCCCAGCGCCCGCCAATCGGATCCGATTGGGCGCCCGGTCATGGAGTTCACTGCCGCAGACATCTTTCAAAGACTCGCCCTTTGGCGACATCCTGAATTCACTAAAGTCTCTCTCTTTATCCGGAGAGCCCTGCCCGGACTACGGACAGGAAGGTTGGGATACGGACGACGAAGAAATTCAATGCCCACCCACCACCCACTTTGTAGCCACTTTCGATGATTTAACCGACATGCTCGACTTCAACTCCGAAGACATCGATGGTATGGACGACGATGTCGGAGGCGATTTACCAAGACCAGCGCCTACAGAGGGCCTTTGGAAGGCCACCTCGTCATACGACATATACAAGGTGGATATCCCAAAAGATGGGAACAGCGATGGAACAACGGAGGATGACCCTCCAAAAAGCAACGAGCGCCCGACATCAGCGGCGCCGCTCTAAATCCCGCCACAAAAAAGCGGTGATTCCGCACGGGGATAATAACACCCGGACAAGATCTGAAGACAACCCCTCCAGCAGGACTCAAAGACAGAGGAGGGAGAAGCAAGTCCGCACGACGGCAAAGCAGAAAGAGAGGTCGAGGACGATAATTATGCGCCTCCCTCCGAAGATGAGGCAAGCCTCGACGACAGCAATTTGTCGTACACGAGGATCCCGCGAACAAGAGCTGCTTTCAAACGCAGGCTTATAGCCACGGCAAGCAGCCTCAAGAAAAAGCAGCAACTTAGAGAGCTGACCAAGACACTGCTAGTGACGGATGGATCAAGTCCTTGCAGCCGAAGAGTATGAACTCGAACGCCCCTCCAAATGCTACCCCAAACGCAGGCCGTTGCCTCGATCAGAGGAGGAAGCACCCAAGTCACCAGCGCAAAACATGGCAGACCGGCCACCCCGTGGTCGCGACAGAGAAGCTTCTCGGCCCTCCGCTCAAGCCACACCCCGACGCCGCTCAAAAAGTACCAAGGCACGGGAAAATGCGCCGGACTTGCAAGATATATTGGAGGACAAAGCAAAATATACAAGATCGATCTACGGATCGCATGGGCGCCCAACGACACGAGATGATTACCGTCGCGCCGGATACAGCAAACCCGGCCGGGCCGAACACAGTAGACAAAGCTCATACGAGCTACGTCGCGATATAGCCCAATACAGAGGCGCCGCACACCCACTATGCTTCACAGATGAAGTAACGGATCATCAAATCCCTGAGGGTTTCAAACCCGTAAACATCGAATCATACGATGGTACCACAGATCCTGCGGTCTGGATCGAGGATTATCTCCTCCATATCCACATGGCCCGCGGTGATGATCAACATGCCATAAAATACCTCACACTCAAGCTAAAAGGACCAGCTCGGCATTTGCTCAACAGCATGCCACCAGAATCAAGTGGAGGGTGGGAGGACCTCGAAGCCGCATTCCTTGATAACTTCCAGGGCACATATGTGCGACCACCGACGCCGATGACCTTAGCCACATAATTCAGCAGCCGGAAGAATCGCCAGAACAATTACGGACACGGTTCCTAACAAAGAAAAATCAAATCGGTGACTGTCAGGATGCAGAGGCCCTTGCAGCCTTCAAACATAACATCCGCGACGTGTAGTTTGCCCGGCACCTAGTACAGGAAAAGCCAAAATCCATGGCAGCCCTCACAACACTCATGACCCGCTTTTGTGCGGGAGAAGACAATCGCTAGCTCGAAGCAACAACTTGGCCAAACATCCTCGACAGTTCGGATACCAAGGACAGCAATGGCAGGTCGCGTCATAACAAGAACAAAGCGCCACATTAACGGGCGATATCATCAAGATCGGCCGTCAATGCCGGATTCAGAGGCTCTAAACCCGGTCAGCAGAAGAAGCCATTCAAAAGAAATACCCAGGGCCCGTCCAACTTGGACCGAATACTCGATCGCTTGTGCCAGATACATGGCACCCCCGAAAAACCAGCCAACCACACCAACAGGGACTGTTGGGTGTTCAAGCAAGCAGGCAAGTTAAGTGCCGAACTCAATGACAAGGGGCTGCATAGCGATGACGAGGAAGAGCCCCGGCCGCCGAATAATAGAGGGCAGAAGGGTTTTCCTACACAAGTGCGGACGGCGAACATGATATACGCAACCCACATACCCAAAAGGGAGCAGAAGCATGCACTAAGGAACGTATATGCGATGGAGCCAGTCGCCCTAAAGTTCAACCCATGGTCTTCCTGCCCGATCACCTTCGATCGAAGGGACCACCCCACTAGCATTCGTCACGGCGGTTTTGCCGCATTGGTTCTTGACCCAATTATTGACAGATTTCACCTAACCAGAGTCCTAATGACGGGCGGCAAAGCCTGAACCTGCTTCTAAGGATACGGTCATAAAATGGGCATAGAACCCTCAAGGATTAAACCCACAAAGACGACCTTTAAAGGCGTCATACCGGGTGTAGAGGCCAGTTATGCGGGCTCGGTTACACTCGAAGTGGTCTTCGGATCCCGGATAACTTCCGAAGCAAAGAGTTAATCTTCGACATCGTCCCATTCTGCAGCGGTTATCATGCATCGCTTTGGACGAACCGCATTTGACGGTAAAGTTCAATGCGGTGCCGCACTACGCATACCTCAAGCTCAAGATGCCAGGCCCTCGAGGAGTAATCACGGTCAATGGAAACATCGAACGCTCCCTCCGAACGGAGGAGCACACAGCGGCCCTCGCAGTGGAGGTACAAAGCATCCTCTCACAGCAATTCTCGAGTCCGGCCACTAAGCGTCCGGACACTGTCAAGCGCGCCCGGAGTAACCTACAACAAGACCGCCTGGCACGATTCAAGCACGCGTAGCAATCCGGCCCCAACCCCAGCCCTCGCGAAATTGCGAAGATAGTATTACTTGTACATAATTACGCTCTGGAGATACCATGGGCATATGGGGAGGGGCAAGACCACGACACGCCCAGAATACGGCTCAACCGCACCAGGGGCTCCCGATTGTGTCATTCTTTTTCTTTTTCCTTTTTTTCCTTTTTCTTACTTTCAGGACTCCGTCTTTCAGAAGTCCTGTCCGGCACTAGAATCGCTAAACTCACGATGCAACAGCCAGGGAAGTAGAACGCTACGTCGAATGTTCAGGTGGTCTTTATTACGAGCATTATACCTGTTTTACATATCATCCCGCAGCTTACCCCTGGAGGGGGACATGTTAGATAGTCCCATCCCTTGCTTATCACACTATTTGTATTGTTCTGCTTTCATTGCAGTACATTTTTGAATAAACAATGCATGGCCTTCGCCTATTATTGCACTCTTTTCTTTCTCTCTATATATGTTCATTTAATGACATGTGGCACCCGTTCACTTTGGTACGGCCAATACACCAGGGGCTTAAGTATCCCAAAATTATGGTGTGATAAGTCCAAACACTTTCACAAGTGCGGCACCCCGAACTTATAGCATTATATGAATCGGCTTCGAATCATGTCTTGGGTCAATAGTTGGGTTTGCCCGGCTCCTGTGTTTTGGTACCTTACATTCCGTTATATCGGCTAAGGTAGCACCGGGAGAACCACTGCGATTGTGCCCCAGCTGGGTCGAGCACCTCAGTGGAGAAAGCTAAAACTGACCGTCATGATAGGGTGAGAGCCGGTCGCTATTCGAGAGGTTTTTTCGGGTCCCTAAAGACTTATGCCGCTTAGAGCGAGGAACCGGAGTTGTCCGGCCAAGGTGTGGATAGCGCCCCAAACTCGGTCTTCCGAATACTAGGGCTTCACCAAATTTAAAATTATAGAATTCTATGGCTAAGTGAGAGTGTTCAAGCATTATAAGTCCGGTTGCCTTGTTCGTTGTGTTGAGCGCCTCCTAGATGGACCCAAGAATGGGAACAAGAGTGCTCAAGTTTATCCCGAACACCCTAGCACTCGTGGCATGGGGGCTGAAGCCAACGACTTGCCATCTCTCAAATTTGATAAACGGCCGCATAGAAGGTAATATTTTAAATTAACAAGCGTTGCTTAGCACATATGAACAAGTTTTCAGCGTACAGGATAACAAATGCGAGCCTATTCAAAAATTACATCTTTGGAGCACTCATCCGCTATTCGGCGGGCACCCGTCAGGAGGCCCTCATAGTACATTTCGGGCGTGCGATGCTCCTTGCCCTTTGGTGGCCCGTCCGTCACAAGCTTCTCCGCATCCAGCTTGCCCCAGTGCACTTTAGCACGGGCAAGGGCCCGACGGACACCTTCAATGCAGACGGAGCGCTTGATGACTTCAATCCATGGACAAGCGTCCACCAGCCGCTGCACTAAGCCGAAGTAGCTCCCAGGCATAGCTTCCAATGGCCACAACCACGCTATAAAGCCCTTCATAGCCTGTTCGGCGACCTTGTGGAGCTTGACCAGCTGTTTCAGCTGGTCGCTCAGGGGCACCGGATGTCCGGCCTCAGCATACTGAGACCAAAACACCTTTTCCGTCGAGCTCCCCTCCTTGGCGCGGTAGAATGCGGCAGCATCAGACACACTACGGGGCAAATCTGCGAATGCTCCTGGAGAGCTCCGAATCCGGGTAAGTAATAGGTACTTCACTTTCACATGCTTGCTTTGCATAAAGAATGCCTTACCCGCCACTACCTTCTTTAACGCATCAATTTCTTGGAGGACTTTTTGGGCCTCGGCCTTAGCAACTTTGGCACTCTCAAGAGCCGAAGCGAGCTCGGACTATCGAGTCTTCGAGTCACGCTCCAAACTCTCGTGTTTTTCCACGAGAGCTTGGAGCTCTTGCCGTACCTTGGCCAGCTGCGCCTCCCCCTTCTCTCGCTCGGTGCGTTCCGCAGCCGCTTTGTTTTCGGCCACGGACACCGCTTCCTTCAGGGTCGCCACCTCGTTCGTGGCCCCTGCAGTACCCATGTTATTCCTGTTATTTTTTGCAACCGAAACCTTTCTATAAGGTATTTCTTTAATAAGGTACTACTTACCTTCCTTGTCCTCGAGCTGCTTCTTGGCTTGGCCGAGCTCGTTCTCGGACCGCTCGAGGCTCTGCTTCAATGCATTGACCTCCACAGTCAGTGCGGCAGAGGTCAGCAGCGCAGCCTGCATTCCCATATTGACATACTTATGT
This sequence comes from Aegilops bicornis, assembly GCA_021605145.1. NCBI lineage: Eukaryota > Viridiplantae > Streptophyta > Magnoliopsida > Poales > Poaceae > Aegilops > Aegilops bicornis. The sequence goes on along the minus strand of CM038671.1, from coordinate 669,189,982 downwards.
TAGACTCCTGCATATATCTTTTTAGATCCTTAGTCCGGCTTTTCTTTCCAAACACCGAACTAAGCATCAGGGGCTACTGTCTATGCGGTTATATTTTTACATATTCTAAACTTACCTCAAAGCCTCGTTAGAAGGCTGGTAGTTTTTGTCGCCGCTCTTGGCGGATCGAATGTCCGGATCACCGCACTCATAATAAAGGTCGATGCTCCTCCTCGATGGAGGCGCTTGTTAAGCGCCTCCAAGAGCTATCCGGTGCCTCGGTTGGACGGAGGACACCGACGTCTTACTGCTTTTACGAAGGACCGCTGGCGGACTTCGGACGGCTGAAGGTTCCGGCATGGAGTCCGGACAAGGGTCGGGCTTAGAGCCCCTGGGGTCTTGCCCCCACGCCTGAGTCCGGGAGGTTGCCTTGTGGCGCCTCCTGCGCCACTTCCTCTTGACCAAGCCCCTCTCGGGGCCCCACCGCGGCGTCGTCCGCGGCGTGAGGTGAGGAGGCGGTCGGAAGTGAAGCACTCTCCATTTCTGACGAACCCAGGGACCCGCTTGTCAAAGCGGCGAACTCGCCCTTGGGCGGGCTGCATGATGGTCCGGTATTAGAGAACACTATGCAATGATAAAAAAGCCATGGGTATCCGGACACTTACGATCTCGCCAGGGGCTTGGCCCTTGTTGGCCAATCCTCCTCATCGTCGTCGACGTTGGTGGAGAAGTCCGGAGGAAGGGTTCTTCCTTCTTGGACCCTCCGGCCTCCCAGGTTGGGGCGGCCTTCCTTTCCTCTCTTCCCCGGGGGAAGAAGCTTCTTCTTCCTCCTCCTCGTCTTCGTGAGAAGATTACGCTTGAGAATCCGACGGCACTGGCGTCGGGAGCTCCTTCGAGTTCCCGTGGCCTCCTTCTTAGCCTTCTTCTCCGGCACCACATGGGTACTGGAGCCAGCCTTTCCAAATCAAGGCGTCCGCTGGGTCTTCTGGCAAAGGAGCCGAACAGTTAATCTGTCCGGACATCTTCAGCCAGTCCTGTCAAAGATTAGAGAGTTTTTAGATCCCACATAGAGTCAATCTATGAAAAAAGAGTCCCATAAAGGGTAAAATAATTTACCTCACCGGCTTGACGCCGCGAGCTGTATCCGCGATCTTTGTTAGCGGATGCGGGGCTTCAGCGCCTTGAACAGACACCTTCGGGCATCTTCGTGCGTAGTGTCGAAGAGCCGGCTCAAATTCGGTGCTTAGCCGAGATCGAACTCCCACAAATTGAAGGCCTGTTGTTGGCATGGGAGAATCCAGCGGATGAGCATCACTGGATTACGCCGACAAGCCCGAGATTCTTGTCCACCGTGTTTTGGACGCATGTTTGAAGTCCGGATAGCTCGTCCGAATCCCCCCACGTCAGGCCCGTCTCTTTCCATGACGAGAGCCGTGTGGGGAAGCCATATATGAATTCGGGGGCCGCCACCCATTCAGGGTCGCGTGGCTCGGTGATGTAGAACCACCCCGATTGCCACCCCTTTATTGTCTCCACAAAGGAGCCCTCGAGCCATAGGACTTTGGCCATCTTGCCAACCATGGCGCCTCCGCACTCCGCTTGACGGCCGCCCACAACCTTCGGCCTGACATTAAAGGTCTTCAGCCATAGGCCGAAGTGGGGCTGGATGCAGAGGAAGGCCTCGCACACCTGACGATAAACGCCGAGATGTTGAGGAAGAAATTGGGGTCAGTCGTGGAAGTCCAGCCGTAGTAGAACATGAGCCCCTGGACAAATGGGTGGAGTGGAAAACCTAGTCCATGGAGGAAGTGGGGAGAAACACCACACTCTCATGGGGACTGGGGTTGAATGAGCTGCCTGCGTCGGGCAGCTCAGGCGCGATATCACCGGACAAGTATCCGGCCTCCCGCAGTCTTGTGATGTGCCCCTCCGTGACGGAGGAGGCCATCCACCTGCCTCCCGCTCCTGACATGGTTGGAGAAGGTTGAGGAGGGATGTGCGGACTTGGGCGCTAGAGCTCAAGTCTTGTGAAATGGAGAAGCAAAAGAGGAAGAAGGCGAGGTTAAAAGGTGGATCCTTATCCCTTATATGGACGGACGGTTATGCGTCCCCCATCAGCCTCGTAAAACTCGCTTATCTCCCAAGCGCCGTAATCAATGGCGCGGATGGGTTACCCACGTCTGTATTGATGAGAATCCCGGAATAAGGGGGCATGATCTATGCTTTGATAAAACGTGCCAAGGAAACCGCCTCGCTGAACGCGCTAAGGTGGAACGGTAAAAAACGATTCATATGAAGGCCTGGACGGGGTGTGATGTCACGCCGCGGAATACGTCAGCAGATCTGTGCAAAAATTATTCTCTCTACGGTGTTATGTGGAACTTGTTTTGCAGAGCCGGACACTATCCTGGTGTTCAAAACCTTCTATGAAGTATTCGGAGGAGGAACCCGCCATGCAATGCCGAAGACAATATGCGCTACCGGACTCGTCGTCATTGAAGCCTGGTTCAGGGGCTACCGAGGGAGTCTGGACTAGGGGTGTCCAGATAGCAGACTATCATCATGGCGGACTCCAAGACTATGAAGATACAAGATTGAAGACTTCATTCCGTGTTCGGATGGGACTTTCCTTGGCGTGGAAGGCAAGCTTGGCGACACGGATATGTAGATCTCCTACCATTGTAACCGACTCTATGTAACCCTAACCTATCCGGTGTCTATATAAACCGGAGGGTTTTAGTCCAGAGGGACACAACAACAATCATACCATAGGCTAGCTTCTAGGGTTTAGCCTCCTTGATCTCGTGGTAGATCTACTCTTGTACTACCCATATCATCAATATTTATCAAGCAGGAGTAGGGTATTACCTCCATCGAGAGGGCCCGAACCTGGGTAAAAACATCGTGTCCCTTGTCTCCTGTTACCATCCGCCTAGACGCACAGTTCGGGACCCCCTACCCGAGATCCGCCGGTTTTGACATCGACAACGGTGATGATGAAGTTACCACCGCAGGGCTTCGCCTAAGCACTACGACGATATGACCGAGGTGTGTAACTGTGGAGGGGGGCACCGTACACGGCTAAAAGATAAACTTGATCAACTTGTGTTGTCTGTTGTGCTATTGGGGTGCCCCCTAGCCACGTATATAAAGGAGGGAGGGAGAGAGGAGGCCAGCCAGGTTTGGGCGCGCCAGGGGGAGAGTCCTACTTGGACTCCTAGTCCAAGTAGGATTCCCCCCCCTTTTTCCTTTCTTCCACCGGAGGGAAAGGTAAGGGAGAGAGAGGGGAAGGAAAGAGGGGGGCCGGCCCCCTCCCCTAGTCCAATTCGGCCTGGGCAAGGGGAGGGGCACCCCTCTCACGTGGCCCTTTATCCTCTCCTCCAATAAGGCCCACTAGGCCCAATACTTCTCCCGGGGGGTTCCGGTAACCTCCCGGTACTCCGGAAAAATGCCCGAACCACTCGGAACCATTCCGATGTCCAAATGCAACCTTCCAATATATGAATCTTTACCACTCGACCATTTCGAGACTCATCGTCATGTCCGTGATCTCATCCGGGACTCCAAACAAACTTCAGTACATCAAATCACATAACTCATAATACAAATCGTCATCGAATGTTAAGCGTGCGGACCCTATGGGTTCGAGAACTATGTAGACATGACCGAGACACGTCTCTGGTCAATAACCAATAGCGGAACCTGGATGCTCATATTGGTTCCTACATATTCTATGAAGATCTTTATCGGTCAAACCGCATAACAACATACGTTGTTCCCTTTGTCATCGGTATGTTACTTGCCCGAGATTCGATCGTCGGTATCTCAATACCTAGTTCAATCTCACATCGGCAAGTCTCTTTACTCGTTCCGTAATACTTCATCCCGCAACTAACTCATTAGTCACAATGCTTGCAAGGCTTATAGTGATGAGTATTACCGAGAGGGCCCAGAGATACCTCTCTGAAACACGGAGTGACAAATCCTAATCTCGATCTATGCCAACCCAACAAAAACCTTCGGAGACACCTGTAGAGCACCTTTATAATCACCCTTTTACGCTGTGATGTTTGGTAGCACACAAAGTGTTCCTCCGGTATTCGGGAGTTGCATAATCTCATAGTCTGAGGAACTTGTATAAGTCATGAAGAAAGCAGTAGCAATGAAATTGACACGGTCATAATGCTAAGCTAACGGATGAGTCATGTCCATCACATCATTCTCCTAATGATGTGATCCCATTCATCAAATGACAACACATGTCTATGGTTAGGAAACATAACCATCTTTGATTAACGAGCTAGTCAAGTAGAGGCATACTAGGGACTATATGTTTTGTCTATGTATTCACACATGTACTAAGTTTCCGGTTAATACAATTCTAGCATGAATAATAAACATTTATCATGAATCAAGGAAATAAATAATAACTTTATTATTGCCTCTAGGGCATAGTTTTTTTAATCTCCCACTTGCACTAGAGCCAATAATCTACTTCACATCACCATGTGATTTCACACAAATATTCACATCTGTATGTGATTAACTACCAAAGCTCACATCGTCATGTGACCAACACCCAAAGGCTTTACTAGAGTCAATAATCTAGTTCACATCGCTATGTGATTAACACCCAAAGAGTAATAAGGTGTGATCTTGTTTTGCTCATGAGAGAAATTTAGTCAATGGGTCTGTCACATTCAGAGCCGTATGTATTTTGCAAATATTCTATGTCTACAATGCTCTGCACGGAGCTACTCTAGCTAATTGCTCCCACTTTCAATATGTATCCAGATTGAGACTTAGAGTCATCTAGATCGGTGTAAAAGCTTGCATCGACGTAACTCTTTACAACGAGCTCTTTTATCACCTCCATAACCGAGAAATATTTCCTTAGTCCTCACTAAGGATATTTTGACCGCTGTCCATTGATCTACTGTTAGATCACTATTGTACCCCCTTGCCAAAACTTACGGCAAGGTACAAAATAGGTCTGGTACACAGCACATCATACTTTATAGAACCTATGACTGTGGCATAGGGAATGACTTTCATTCTCTTTCTATTTTCTGCCGTGGCCGGGATTTGAGTCTTACTCAACTTTACACCTTGTAATACAGGCAAGAACCCTTTCTTTGACTGATCCATTTTTGAACTTTTTCAAAACTTTATCAAGGTATGTGTTTTGTGAAAATCCAATTAAGCGTGTTGATCTATCTCTATAGATCTTGATGCCCAATATGTAAGCAGCTTCATCGAGGTCTTTCATTGAAAAACTCTTATTCAAGTATCCCTTTATGCTATCCAGAAATTCTATATCATTTCCAATCAATAATATGTCATCCACATATAATATTAGAAATGCTACACAACTCCCACTCACTTTCTTGTAAATACAGGCTTCTCCCTAAGTCTGTATAAAACCATATGCTTTGATCACACTTATCAAAACGTTTATTCCAACTCTGAGAGGTTTGCACCAGTCCATAAATGGATCGCTGGAGCTTGCACACTTTGTCAACACCCTTTGGATCGACAAAACCTTCTGGTTGTATCATATACAACTCTTCTTCCGGAAATCTATTCAGGAATGCAGTTTTGACATCCATCTGCTAGATTTCATAAAATATGGCAACTGCTAACATGATTCGGACGGATTTAAGCATCGCTACAGTTGAGAAAATCTCATTGTAGTCAACACCTTGAACTTGTCGAAAACCTTTTGAGACAAATCAAGCTTTGTAGATAGTAACACTACTATCAGTGTCCGTCTTCCACTTGAAGATCCATTTATTTTCTATGGATTGGCGATCATCGGGCAAGTCCACCAAAGTCCACACTTTGTTCTAATACATGGATCCCATCTCAGATTTCATGGCCTCAAGCCATTTCACGGAATCTGGGCTCATCATCGCTTCCGCATAGTTCGTAGGTTCATCATGGTCTAGTAACATGACTTCCAGAATAGGATTACCATACCACTCTGGTGCGGATCTTAATCTGGAAGATCTACGAAGTTCGGTAGTAACTTGATTTGAAGCTTCATGATCATCATCATTAGCTTCCTCACTAATTGGTGTAGGAATCACTAGAACTGATTTCTGTGATAAACTACTTTCCAATTCGGGAGAAGGTACAATTACCTCATCAAGTTCTACTTTATTCCCACTCACTTCTTTCGAGAGAAACTACTTCTCTAGAAAGGATCCATTATTAGCAACGATCTTGCCTTCGGATCTGTGATAGAAGGTGTACCCAACAATTTCCTTTGGGTATCCTATGAAGACGCATTTCTCCGATTTGGGTTCGAGCTTATCAGGTTGAAGCTTTTTCGCATAAGCATCGCAGCCCCAAACTTTAAGGAACGACAACTTTGGTTTCTTGCTAAACCACAGTTCATAAGGCGTTGTCTCAACGGATTTTGATGGTGCCCTATTTAAAGTGAATGCAGCTGTCTCTAATGCATAACCCCAAAACAATAGTGGTAACCTAGTAAGAGACATCATAGATCGCACCATATCCAATAAAATGCGATTACGACGTTCGGACACACCATTACGCTATGGTGTTCCATGTGGCGTGAGCTATGAAACTATTCCACATTGTTTTAAATGAAAGCCAAACTCGTAACTCAAATATTCTCCTCTACGATCAGATCGTAGAAACTTTATTTTCTTGTTATGATGATTCTCCACTTCACTCTGAAATTCTTTGAACTTTTCAAATGCTTCAGACTTGTGTTTCATTAAGTAGATATACCCATATCTGCTCAAATCATCTGTGAAGGTCAGAAAATAACGATACCCGCCACGAGCATCAACACTCATTGGACCGCATACATCGGTATGTATTATTCCCAATAAATCACTAGCTCATTCCATTGTTTCGGAGAACGGAGTTTTAGTCATCTTGCCCATAAGGCACGGTTCGCAACACCAAGTGATTCATAATCAAGTGATTCCGAAAGTCCAACTTTATGGAGTTTGTTCATGCTCTTTACACCGTTATGACCCAAACGCGGTACCAAAAATATGTTGCACTATCATTATCAACTTTGCATCTTTTGGTATCAATATTATGAATATGTGTATCACTAAACCATCAACATTGGGTGTATGACCATAGAAGGTTTTATTCATGTAAATAGAATAACAATTTATTCTCTGTTTTAGATGAATAATCGTATTGCAATAAACATGATCTAATCATATTTATGCTCAATGCAAACACCAAATAACATTTATTTAGGTTCATCACTAATCTTGAAAGTATAGGGAGTGTGCGATGATGATCCTATCAATCTTGGAACCACTTCCAACACATGTCGTCACTTCACCCTCAACTAGTCTTTGTTTATTCTGTAACTCCTGTTTTGAGTTACTAATCTTAGCAACCGAACAAGTATAAAATACCCAGGGGCTACTATAAACACTAGTAAGGTACACATCAATAACCTGTATATCAAATATACCCTTGTTCACTTTGCCAGCCTTCTTATCCACCAAATATTCAGGGCATTTCCGTTTCCAGTGACCATTTCCTTTGCAATAGAAGCACTCAATTTCAGGCTTTGGTCCAGCTTTGGGATTCTTCACGGGAGTGACAACTTGCTTGCCATTCTACTTGAAGTTACCTTTCTTTCCCTTTGCCCTTTTCTTGAAACTAGTGGTCTTGTCAATCATCAACACTTGATGTTCTTTCTTGATTTCTACCTTTGTCGATTTCAGCATCGCGAAGAGCTCGGGAATCATTTTCGTCATCCGTTGCATACTATAGTTCGTCACGAAGTTCCAGTAACTTGGTGATGGTGAATAGGTAACTCTGTCAATCACTCTCTTATCTGGAAGATTAACTCCCCCTTGATTCAAGCGATTGTAGTACCCAGACAACCTGAGCACATGCTCACTGCTTGAGCTATTCTCCTCCATATTTTAGCTATAGAACTTGTTGGAGACTTCATATCTCTCAACTCGGGTATTTGCTTGAAATATTAACTTCAACTCCTGGAACATCTCATATGGTCCATGATGTTCAAAACGTCTTTGAAGTCCCGATTCTAAGCCGTAAAGCATGGTGCACTAAACTATCAAGTAGTCATCATACTGAGCTAGCCAAACATTCATAACGTCTGCATCTGCTCTTGCAATAGGTTTGTCACGTAGCGGTGCATCAAGGACATGATTTTTCTGTGCAGCAATGAGGATAAACCTCAGATCACGGACCCAGTCCGCATCATTGCTACTATCATCTTTCAACTTAGTTTTCTCTAGGAACACATATAAAAACATAGGGAAGCAACAATGCGAGCCATTGATCTACAATATTATTTGCAAAATACTATAAGGACTAAGTTCATGATAAATTAAAGTTCAATTAATCATATTACTTAAGAACTCCCACTTAGATGGACATCCCTCTAATCATCTAAGTGATCACGTGATCCAAATCAACTAAACCATGTCCGATCATCATGTGAGATGGAGTAGTTTTCAATGGTGAACATCACTATGTTGATCATATCTACTATATGATTCTCGCTCGACATTTCGGTCTCCAGTGTTCCGAGGCCATATCTGCATATGCTAGGCTCGTCAAGTTTAACCCAAGTATTCTGCGTGTGCAAAACTGGCTTGCACCCGTTGTATGTGAACGTAGAGCTTATCACACCCGATCATCATGTGGTGTCTCAGCACTATGAACTGTAGCAACGGTGCATACTCAGGGAGAACACTTATACCTTGAAATTTAGTAAGGGATCATCTTATAATGCTACCGACATTCTAAGTAGAATAAGACGCGTAAAGGATAAACATCACATGCAATCAAAATATGTGACATGATATGGCCATTATCATCTTCTGCTCATGATCTCCATCACCGAAGCATCGTCATGATATCCAATGTCACCGGCGCGACACCTTGATCTCCATCGTAGCATCGTTGTCGTCTCGCCAACTATTGTTACTACGACTATCGCTACCGCTTAGTGATAAAGTAAAACAATTACATGGCGATTGCATTGCATACAATAAAGTGACAACCATATGGCTCCTGCCAGTTGCCGATAACTTTGTTACAAAACATGATCATCTCATACAACAAATTATATCACATGATGCCTGGACCATATCACATCATAGCAAGCCCTGCAAAAACAAATTAGACGTCCTCTACTTTGTTGTTGCAATTTTACGTGGCTGCTACGGGCTTCTAGCAAGAACCGTTCTTACCTACGCATCAAAACCACAACGATTTTTTGTCAAGTGTGCTGTTTTAACCTTCAACAAGGACCGGGCGTAGCCACACTCGATTCGACTAAAGTTGGAGAAACAGACACTCACTAGCCACCTGTGTGCGAAGCACGTCGGTAGAACCAGTCTCGCGTAAGCGTACGCGTAATGTCGGTCTGAGCTGCTTCATCCAACAATACCGTCGAATCAAAGTATGACATGCTGGTAAGAACTATTATCGCCCACAACTCTTTGTGTTCTACTCGTGCATATAACATCTACGCATAAACCTGGCTCTGATACCACTGTTGGAGAACGCGGTAATTTAAAAAATTTCCTACGATCACGCAAGATCTATCTATATGATGCATAGTAATGAGAGGGGAGAGTGTGTCCACGTACCCTCGTAGACCGAAAGCGGAAGTGTTAGTTAACGCGGTTGATGTAGTCGGACGTCTTCGCGATCCAACCGATCGAAGTACTGAACGTACAGCACCTCCGCGTTCAGCACACGTTCAGCTTGATGACGTCCCTCATACTCTTGATCTAGTTGAGGCTGAGTGAGAGTTTCGTCAACACGACGGCGTGGTGACGGTGATGATGAAGTTACTGGCGCAGGGCTTCGCCTAAGCACTACGACGATATGACCGAGGTGTGGAGGGGGGCAGCGCACACGGCTAAAAGATCAACTTGATCAATTTGTGTTTTCTGTTGTGCTATTGGGGTGCCCCCTGGCCACATATATAAAGGAGGGAGGGAGAGAGGAGGCCGGCCAGGTTTGGCCGCGCCAGGGGGGAGTCCTACTTGGACTCTTAGTCCAAGTAGGATTCGCCCCCCCCCTTTTTCCTTTCTTCCACCGGAGGGAAAGTTAAGGGAGAGAGAGGGGGAAGGAAAGAGGGGGGCCGGCCCCCTCCCCTAGTCAAATTCGGTTTGGGCAAGGGGAGGGGCGCCTCTCTCACGTGGCCCTTTCTCCTATCCTCCAATAAGGCCCACTATGCCCAATACTTCTCCGGGGGGGGGGGGGGGGGTTCCGGTAACCTCCCGGTACTCCAAAAAAATGCCCGAACCACTGGGAACCATTCCCATGTCCAAATGCAACCTTCCAATATATTAATATTTACCTCTCGACCATTTTGAGACTTCTCGTCATGTCCGTGATCTCATCCAGGAATTCAAACAAACTTCGTACATCAAATCACATAACTCGTAATACAAATCATCATCGAACATTAAGCGTGCGTACCCTACGGGTTCGAGAACTATGTAGACATGAGCGAGACACGTCTCCGGTCAATAATCAATAGCGGAACCTGGATGCTCATATTGGTTCCTACATATTCTATGAAGATCTTTATCGGTCAAACCGCGTAACAACATACATTGTTCCCTTTGTCATCAGTATGTTACTTGCCCGAGATTCGATCATCGGTATCTCAATACCTAGTTCAATATCGTTATCGACAAGTCTCTTTACTCGTTCCGTAATAATCCCGCAACTAACTCATTAGTCATAATGCTTGCAAGGCTTATAGTGATGAGTATTACCGAGAGGGCTCAGAGATACCTCTCCGAAACACGGAGTGACAAATCCTAATCTCAATCTATGCCAACCCAACAAACACCTTCGGAGACACCTGTAGAGCACCTTTATAATCACCCTTTTACGTTGTGACGTTTGGTAGCACATAAAGTGTTCCTCCGGTATTCAGGAGTTGCGTAATCTCATGGTTTGAGGAACTTGTATAAGTCATGAAGAAAGCAGTAGCAATGAAACTGACACGATCATAATGCTAAGCTAACGGATGGGTCATGTTCATCACATCATTCTCCTAATGATGTGATCCCGTTCATCAAATGACAACACATGTCTATGGTTAGGAAACATAACCATCTTTGATTAACGAGCTAGTCAAGTAGAGGCATACTAGGGACTATATGTTTTGTCTATGTATTCACACATGTACTAAGTTTCAGGCTAATACAATTCTAGTATGAATAATAAACATTTATCATGAATTAAGGAAATAAATAATAACTTTATTATTGCCTCTAGGGCATATTTCCTTCTATAAGTACTGTTGCAATCCTATATTTTTTTTTGCATTATATCTACTGTATTCCAACTTTTCTATGGCAAAAACTCATCAAAGAAAACCATAGAATCATCAAAACAAGCACACAACGCAAAGAAAATAGAATCTGTCAAAAACAGAACAGTCTGTAGCAATCTGAATATTTCAAATACTTCTGTAACTCCAAAAATTCAGAAAAAATGTATTGACGTGAGAATTTTGTCTATTAATTTCTGCAAAAAATAATCAACTCAAAATCACTCTTTTGTTAAAAATTAAAAATAATCTCGTGAGCGCAAAGTATCTATTTTTAGCAAGATCAAATCAACCTTCACCCAAATCTTTCCAAAGGCCTTGTTTGGCACAAAAACTAATTAAAACACAAAAAACACAATCATAACAGTAGCGTAATTGTGCTAACACACAAGAACATAAAGCAAAAAGCAAAAATAAATTTTATTCATTGGGTTGCCTCCCAACAAGCGCTGTCGTTTTACGCCCCTAGCTAGGCATAACGCTTAGGATCTAAGTTTTGTCATCCTTATCCTTGTTTTCTTTGGAGGTATTTGTGTCGGGAGGTTTTGTAAATAAGACATAAAACACATTATCCATGGAAACCTTAGCACTGTCAAGTTGCTTTTTATCATAAACCCTTTGATTTCCGGCAGTGATCCAAGAATAGTGTTGATTAACATCGTTAAAACCTTGTTGGATCATATCTGAAACGGGGACTGCTTTTTAAGTTCTCATCAAAGATTTGGTTGTCTCCAAGCAAATGTCTTAAAGCATAATCACTATTATAAAGAATTTCATCAATCACGGGTTTTTCACGATTCATGCCATAAAAATCAAAGATTTCCCTAGCTTCCCGTATTATGTAGTCAAATTCATTCATAAAAATAAGAGTGGCTAACTTTTTATCTTTAGGATCCTTTATAACGGGCAACTCATAGAACAATCTTTGCAAGGTAGGATGACTACGAATAAATCTAGTTTCAACTTTCAGAACAAGTGCCGAAATAGCTTCCGCATAAGAGTTAGTCCTTTTAAGTATAGGAATATCATCGAGACTTAATTTTCCGACACAATTGAAAAATTCTTGGATATGTTCTTTTCCCATAAAATTCCTTTTCCCCAAGACAAAAGTTTTGGCATCCAGATTACCTATACGCTCCATTTTAGGTGTTAGGCCATCATATGTTTATGCCATACCAAAGTCACTCATGGTGATAAGTTCAACCAAATAAAAGATCTGACGAGAAAACGGCGAATGAAAAAGAGGGCAAATAAAACGACAAATATTTGTGAAGTGGGGGGAGTGGAAAATGAGAGGAAAATGGCAAAAATGTAAATTGCAAGGAGATGAGATTTGTGATTAGGAACCTGGTTGATGTTGAAGACCCTCCCCGGCAACGGTGCCAGGAATTCCTTTTGATGTCTGCTAGAACTACGTCGGTATTTCCCCAAAGAGGAAGGGATGATGCAGTATAGCGACAATAGGTATTTCCCTCAGTGATGAGATCAAGGTTATCGAACCTGTAGGAGAACCTTCCCACACCATGTAAATAGCACCTGCACACAAATAAAAAATACTTGCAACCCGACGTGTTAAAGGGGTTGTCAATCCCTTTCTAGTACTGCTGTTGGTGTCAAAACTGGCGGATCTCGGGTAGGGGGTCCCGAACTGTGCGTCTAAGGCTATGGTAACAGGAGGCAGGGGACACGATGTTTTACCCAGGTTCGGGCCCTCTTGATGGAGGTAATACCCTACTTCCTGCTTGATTGATCTTGATGATATGAGTATTACAAGAGTTGATCTACCACGAGATCGTAGAGGCTAAACCCTAGAAGCTAGCCTATGATTATGATTGTTGTTGTCCTACAGACTAAACCCTCCGGTTTATATAGACAATGGAGGGGGCTAGGGTTACACAGAGTCGGTTATAGAGAAGGAGATCTACATATCCGAATTGCCAAGCTTGCCTTCCATGAAAAGGAGAGTCCCATCCGGAGACAGGACGAAGTCTTCAATCTTGTATCTTCATAATCCAACAGTACGGCCAAAGTATATAGTCCGGCTGTCCGAGGACCCCTTAATCCAGGAGTCCCTCAGTAGCCCCTGAACCAGGCTTCAATGACAATGAGTCCGGCGCGCAGATTGTCTTCGGCATTGCAAGGCGGGTTCCTCATCCGAATACTCCTTTTGAACACAAGAATCGTGTCTGGCTCTGCAAAACAAACTCCACATACCGCCGTAGCGAGCACAATATTCTACAAATCTAATCTATTGACAATTTTTTATAGCGTGACATCACGCCACGACCCGGTCAATATTCGAACCGTTTTTCACAATCTGCCACCGCACATATCGCGAGGCGGTTTTATCAGCATGTCTTGTCGAAGCAGAGATCGTGTCCCCTCATCGCGTGATTCTCATCAATACGGGCGTGGGTAAGCCAATCGCGCCATCAATCGTGGCGCTTGGAAAATAAGCGATTTTAACAGGCAAGTGGGGAGGCGTAGGATCTCTACTGCGTTTATAAGGGGATAAGAACTCCCTCTTTCACCCACGCCTTCTTCCTCTGCTCATCCATCCCTTCTTGCTCAAGCCCCAGCGCTCAAGCATTCGTCCTTTCCGCCCAAAAAGGCTTCCCGAAAACGTCCGGATCCGGATCAGGAGGCAAGTTGATGGCCTCTACCGTCCGGGAGAAGGATATCAAAAAGCTTCGGGGGGCCGGGTATTTGGCCAAGAGAATCGACCACCATCTTCCGACGGTGGGACAAATCGTCCCCACCCCGGAACCCCACGAGAGGGTGTCCCTCATTTTGTCCGCGGGCTAGGGTTTCCCCTCCACCCATTTGTTCGCGGCATCATGTATTATTATGTGATTGATTTTCATGATCTATCCCCCAATTCCTTCCTCAACATCTCGACATTCATCGTCGTGTGTGAGGCCTTTCTCCGCGTCATGCCGCACTTCGGCTTATGGCTGAAGGTTTTCAATGTGAAGCCCAAGGTAGTGAGCAATGAGCATGCTGAATGCAGAGGCGCCATGGTGAGAAAGATGCCCAATGTTACATGGCCAACATGTACTTTCAATGATTCCGTCAAGGAGTGGCAGCAACAGTGGTTTTACATCACCGAGCCGTGCGGCAAGGAATGGGCCACCGCTCCAGAGTTCAGATCCGACGCCCCCCTGTGACTTACGTCCTGGCCCAAGAAGGGCCTGAACTGGGCTTCGTCTGATGAGCTATCAGAGCTCCAGACGCGCGTCCAGGACATGGAAGACAAGAACATCAAGCTCGTCAATGTAGTCCAGGTGATGTTAGTTCGCCGGATTCTACCTTGTCAACACCGGGCTTGCAATTTATGGGAGTTCGACCTGGCCAAGCACAAGACCTTGTTAGAGCTCTTTGGCTCCTCGCATAAGGATATCTAGAAGGTGCTTTTCAAGTCCGGCAAATCATGGCTGGACTTTGCCGAGGACCGCAGGTACCAACTGTCCCGCCCTGCAAGTTCGGTAAGCGATTTGTACGTTGACAATTCATTTGTTTTATTCGCATATCCCTAGGAAAATGCTTGATGTGTTTCCCTCCAATTTCCTAGGGCTGGGCGAAGAAGGCGGGGCGGATCTACTGTCCAGCCCCGCTGCTAGAAGAACCGGCCGGCCCACTGCTGATGAAGATGCTGATCCCGGCGCCTTACAAGGCACCGAAGAAGAAGACCGAAAAGGAGGCCAAGCAGACCAGGGGCGGCCTCCGTCGTCGTGGCGCTTCAGACACAAGATCCGAAGACTCCAATGCCCATTCTTCCTTTGAAGAGGATGAGGAGGAGGAAGGAGAAGAATCCCCGCGGGGGGAAGAAAGAAAAGGACGGCCTCCACATCCTTGGAGGCCGATTCACCTAAGAGGGGAAAAACTCCTCTTCAAGAGGAGTCCACCGCCGCCGCCGATAGAAGCCCGGAGTGGGATCCCAGGGCCGAGCCCCTGGTGAACTCATGAGTATAAAATCCGAACACGCTCATGTGTCCAGACTTGTCATGGCATGATATTTTAATTTGAGCCGTACTTTTTTTCAGTCCAGCGAGGTCTCGCGCCGAACAATCCTCGTCAGAGGATTTGCTGGGTTCGGATGCAATGGAGAGCGGGACACCCCCGAAGGCCCCCTCCCCCAAACATATGAACGAAACCGAGGTTTCGTCCCAGAAGGACCCAATCCACGGAGTGGGGGAAAAGGTCGCAAAGGCGGCACCAGGAGGCCAGCCTTCAGGGTCCGGTCGCACGGGAGAGAAGGCCCCCGTGGACGTCGACGACGAGGGTTATCTTGAATCCGGCCCCCAGCCGGACACTATTCTGGAGACCCATAAGGCTCTAGGGTCAGGCAGGCGGCCTCCGTCAGCTGGAGGAGGTATGTCTGTTCCATCGGCAACCTCTGTCCAACCAGAGGTGCCGGATACTTTATTGGCAGCGCTGAAGGGTGCGTCCACCGTTGATGAACACCGTGCCCTTATGGGTGCGGTGATTGAGAAGATTCAGTCCGCTGAGAGTGGATTGAATGAATGCTGTATCAGCCTCATAAGAGGCTTTGAGGTATGTTTTGTGAGGTTTGTAAGAGTGTCATGGTATAGATAGCAGCCCCTGATACACTGTTCGGTGAAAAAAAGAACCAAACAGAGGATCAAATTTATGTTCGCAGGAGACTCACTTGATGACATCTATCACTCTTTTAAATAAGCAGGCGTCTGTAGCGACTGCTGCCTCTCATGCTGCGGAGGTATCCGTGAGGCATAGTCTGGAGCGGGCCAAAGGAGAACTTGGCCGGGTGCAGAAACAACTGGAGGACAACCAAGGTATACAAAAACCTTGTTTATTTAGCACGAATGAATAAAGGTGCATGGTGAAAATATTTTTATAATGTGCTCTAGGGGCGACGACCGAAATTGAGGCTCTTAAAAAGGCTGTGGCCGAAGCTGAGAAGAAAGCGGCCGTAGAGCAGGCTCTTCGTGAGAAGCACGAGGCCAGAGTTATTGAGGCTGAGCGAGAGCTTCAAGAGGCCGTGAAGAAATGCGAGACCTTGGAGCAAAGTTTATCAGGGAAAGAATCCGAACTCTCCCAGGCTCGCCAAGCCGCAAGTGATGCCCGGGGGGAAGCCAAAGGTGCCCTGAAGGAAATCCAGGAGGCGAGGAAGATTGCGGCTGGTAAGGCTCTTTTTTTATACAAAGCGGGTATTTGAAAGGAGAAAATCAAATTAAGATTTGAAATTCTGTTTGCTCCAGGGGTATTTGCGGAGCTGCCGCGCAGCATATCTGATGCCGCCCAATTCTACCGAGCCGAAGAGAGGAATACTGCTGATAAGCTTTTCTGGATGCAATATGTGGCGCCGATTTATCCGGTGCCTTTCTCCGATCAACTGAAGCAGCTGGTCGAACTGCATAAGGCGGCGGAGCTAGCCATGAAGGATTTGATTATCCGGCTGTGGCCTGCCGAGCCGATTCCGAGCAGTTACTTCGGGCTCGTGAAGCGGCTTGTGAGTGCCTGCCCTCGACTCGAAGTCATCAAGCGGTCGGTCTGCATAGAAGGTGCACGAATGGCCTTCACCCGCGCAAAAGTGCATTGGGGGAAGATGGATGCGGAAAAGCTGATGACCGAGGGACCGCCGGAGGGAAAGGAGCACCGCAAGCCCGAGCTGTATTATGAAGGTGTCTTGAAAGGAGCCCGCCTTGTGGCGGAGTGATGTACCAAGGACATTATATTTCCATGAATACGGTCATGTTTGTCCTTTGTAATGTTTTAACAAGGTCATTTCTATTATTTATTGCTTGTCGTTTGAAAGTTTTTCCTCCTGTGCGGCCGTTTTATATACTAATCCTGAGAGTTGGGCAGTCGTCGGCTTCTGCCCCCACGTAGTAAGTACGGGGGTGTTCGGGATAAACCTGAGCACTCTTTATCCCAGTTTTGGGTCCCTAAAGGAGGTGTTCAAAGACAAATGAACTGTGCAATCGGACTATAGGGCTTTATCGCTCTCACTTAGCCATAGGAGTTTTTTTAAAGGAAGGTAGGCGCAGCCCCTAGTGTTCGGAAGACCGCACGAGGGGCTCTATAAGTGCCTGATCGGGGAAAAGCCGATCCATCGCACACTGCATTGGTTATGGCATTATGCGGAAGAAATCCTTAAAGATTTTAGAACCTCTCGAACAGCTGACCAGCTCTCGCTGCATCATGACAGTCAGTTTTCAGCTTTCTCTACTGAGGTGCTCGTCCGGAAGAACCGGGACACAACCGCAGTAGTTCTCCCAGTGCTACCTTAGCCGATATAGCGGAACATAAGGTACCAAAACATAGGAGCCGGGCAAACCCAACTATTGACCCAAGACATGATTCGGAGCTGATGCATATAATGCTATAAGTTCGGGGTTTCTTGACGTGGTATGGGTATGATGAAGCCCTTGGCATATTAAGGCATATCGCGATAAGCAGCTGCCTTTTAACAAAAGAGTTTTTAATAACAAATAGCAGCAGATGAGCATCATACAAATCCACATGTTGTATTTGAATAATATGTCAATGCGTATGAGTACAGATAATGTGATAAAAAGAAATATGATTGCGGAACCTGCTGATACCAGGCGGGAGGAAGTTGTATTAGGATCCGAAGTGTAGTCGGATGATCATAGAGGGGAATATCTAGAGATTCCCTTACGCGCTCGAACTGTTTCCACGCCATCCATCCTGGCCTACGTAAAGGTAAACCTGCAAAGAAAATGTGAGAAATGGTTTTGCGCCACAGAGCGGTTGAGCCGCGGTATGTGGCTTGTCTTATCTTTCTCCAGAGTGTTTTGAATTAAGCTCCGGGCGAGCCAGGCTATCCTGCCACGCAGTAGTTCGGACTCCTTTGGCGGTGTCCGGGAGCTGGGCCTTGCCATTAACCGTGATGACGCCGCGCGGACCAGGCATCTTGAGTTTACGGTAGGCATAATGTGGCACCGCGTTGAATCGAGCGAACGCGGTTCGTCCGAGCAGTGCCTGATAATCACTGCGAAAGGGGACGATGTCGCAGACTAACTCTTCGGTACGGTAATTGTTTGGTGATCTGAAGACTACATCCATAGTGATGGAGCCTGTACAATTGGCCTCCACACCTGGTATGACACCTTTAAAGGTGGTTTTAGTGGGCTTGATCATCGAATGACCGATACCCATCCTGCGCGCTGTATCCTGATATAGCAGGTTTAAACTGCTGCTTTCCGTCCATAAGGACTTGTGTGAGTTGGAATCCATTAATTATTGGGTCAAGGATGAGTGCGGCTGGATTGCCCTAATTGGTATTGGCCGGACGATCCTTACGATCGAAGGTAATCGGCCATAGGTTGTATTGTGGGGCGACTGGCTCCATTGCATAGACGTCCCTTAGTGCACGTTTCCACTTGGGAATGTGGCTTGCATATATCATATTCACCGTTTTCACCTGGGGAGGGAATTTCTTCTGTCCTCCTGTATTCGGTGATCGGAGCTCCTCGTCGTCATCGTCGCTTTGAGATCCCTTCCCCTTGTTTTCGGCATCTGACATGCTGGCTTGTCTAAAGACCCAGCATTCTCTGTTGGTATGATTGGCTGGTGTTCCTAGGGTGCCATGAATTTGGCATTGACGGTCGAGTATGCGGTCCAAACTGGACGGACCTGAATTGTTTTTGTTGAATGGCTTTTTCCGCTGACCGGACTTGGAGCCACTGAATCCGGCATTGACTGACGTGTCTTCGGCACTATCACCGTTTTTGCGGTGCTTGTGTTTGTTGCACCGTGGTTTGTCGTTGCTATCCTTGTCTTTTGATGTGCCAGGATTGCTTGCTGTGTTGTTGCTACGAGCCAACTAGCTATCCTCGCCCGCACAAAAGCGGGTCATGAGTGTTGTGAGGGATGCCATGGACTTTGGCTTTTCTTGGCCGAGATGTCGGGCGAGCCACTCATCACGGATGTTATGCTTAAAGGCTGCTAGGGCTTCGGCATCCGGACAGTCGACAATTTGGTTCTTTTTGGTTAGGAACCGGGTCCAAAATTTCCTGGCTGACTCTCCGGGCCGTTGGGTTATGTGACTTAGATCATCAGCATCCGGTGGTCACACATAGGTGCCCTGGAAGTTGTCAAGGAACGCGTCTGCCAGGTTCTCCCAACTCCCGATGGAGTTTGCCGGCAAGCTATTCAGCCAATGCCGAGCCGGTCCCTTGAGTTTTAGTGGGAGGTACTTGATAGCGTGTAGATCATCTCCGTGGGCCATGTGAATATGGAGGAAAAAAATCTTCTATCCATACCGCGGGGTTTGTAGTTGTTGGAAATATGCCCTAGAGGCAATAATAAAATGGTTATTATTATATTTCCTTGTTCATGATAATTGTCTATTGTTCATGCTATAATTGTGTTATCCGGAAATCGTAATACATGTGTGAATACATAGACCACAACATGTCCCTAGTAAGCCTCTAGTTGACTTGCTCGTTGATCAATGGATGGTTACGGTTTCCTGACCATGGACATTGGATGTCGTTGATAACGGGATCACATCATTGGGAGAATGATGTGATGGACAAGACCCAATCCTAAGCATAGCACAAGATCGTGTAGTTCGTTTGCTAGAGCTTTTCTAGTGTCAAGTATCATTTCCTTAGACCATGAGATTGTGCAACTCCCGGATACTGTAGGAGTGCTTTGGGTGTGCCAAACGTCACAATGTAACTTGGTGACTATAAAGGTACACTACAGGTATCTCCAAAAGTGTCTGTTGGGTTGGCACGGATCGAGACTGGGATTTGTCACTCCGTATGACGGAGAGGTATCTCTGGGCCCACTCGGTAATGCATCATCATAATGAGCTCAATGTGACCAAGTGGTTGGTCACGGGATCATGCATTATGGTACGAGTAAAGTGACTTGCCGGTAACGAGATTGAACGAGGTATTGGGATACCGACGATCGAATCTCGGGCAAGTAACGTACCGATTAACAAAGGGAATTGTATATCGGATTACTTGAATCCTCGACATCGTGGTTCATCCGATGAGATCATCGAGGAGCATGTGGGAGCCAACATGGGTATCCAGATCCCGCTGTTGGTTATTGACCGGAGAGTCGTCTCAGTCACGTCTGCGTGTCTCCCGAACCCGTAGGGTCTACACACTTAAGGTCGGTGACGCTGGGGTTGTAGAGATATTAGTATGCGGTAACCCGAAAGTTGTTTGGAGTCCCGGATGATATCCCAGACATCAAGAGGAGTTCCGAAATGGTCTGGAGGTAAAGATTTGTATATAGGAAGTCCAGTTTCGGCCACCAGGAAAGTTTCGGGGGTCACCGGTATTGTACCGGGACCACCGGAAGGGTCCCGGGGGTCCACCGGGTGGGGCCACCTATCCCGGAGGGCCCCATGGGCTGAAGTGGGAAGGGAACCAACCCCTGGTGGGCTGGTGCGCCCCCCATGGGCCTCCCCTGTGCCTCGGGTTGGAAACCCTGGGGGTGGGGGGGCGCCCCACCTGACTTGGGGGGCAAGTTCCCCCCTTGGCCGCCGCCCCCCCTTGAGATTGGATCTCTAGGGGGCCGGCGCCCCCCAAGGCCCCTATATAAAGAGGGGGGAGGGAGGGCTGCACACCCAAGTTCGCTGAGCTTGGCGAAGCCCTGCCGAGATCCCCGCTGCTTCCACCACCACGCCGTCGTGCTGCTGGATCTCCATAAACCTCTCCTTCCCCCTTGCTGGATCAAGAAGGAGGAGACGCCTCTCCCAACCGTACGTGTGTTGAACGCGGAGGTGCCGTCCGTTCGGCGCTAGGATCATCGGTGATTTGGATCCACGGCAGCACGACTCCATCAACCCCGTTGTCTTGAACGCTTCCGCTCGCGATCTACAAGGGTATGTAGATGCACTCCTCTCTCTCTCATTGCTAGATGACTCCATAGATTGATCTTGGTGATGCGTAGAAAATTTTAATTTCTGCAACGATCCTCAACAGTGGCATCATGAGCTAGGTCTATGCGTATTTTCTATGCACGAGTAGAACACAAGTTGTTGTGGGCGTCGATTTTGTCAATTTACTTGCCGTTACTAGTCTTATCTTGATTCGGCGGCATCGTGGGATGAAGCGGCCCGGACCGACCTTACACGTATACTTACGTGAGACAGGTTCCACTGACTGACATGCACTAGTTGCATAAGGTGGCTAGCGGTGTCTGTCTCTCCCACTTTAGTCGGATCGGATTCGATGAAAAGGGTCCTTATGAAGGGTAAATAGAAATTGGCATATCACGTTGTGGTTTTGGCGTAGGTAAGAAACGTTCTTGCTAGAAACCTATAGCAGCCACGTAAAAATTTGCAACAACAATTAGAGGACTTCTAACTTGTTTTTGCAGCATATGCCGTGTGATGTGATATGGCCAAAAGGATGTGATGAATGAAATATATGTGATGTATGAGATTGATCATGTTCTTGTAATAGGAATCACGACTTGCATGTCGATGAGTATGACAACTGGCAGGAGCCATAGGAGTTGTCTTTATTTATTGTATGACCTGCGTGTCACTGAATAACGCCATGTAATTACTTTACTTCATTGCTAAACCGTTAGCCATAGTAGTAGAAGTAACAGTTGGCGAGAAAACTTCATGAAGACACGATGATGGAGATCATGATGATGGAGATCATGGTGTCATGCCGGTGACGATGATGATCATGGCGCCCCGAAGATGGAGATCAAAAGGATCGAAATAATATTGGCCATATCATGTCACTATTTGATTGCATGTGATGTTTATCATGTTTTTGCATCTTATTTGCTTAGAACGACAGTAGCATAAATAAAATGATCCCTCATAATAATCTCAAGAAAGTGTTCCCCCTAATTGTGCACCGTTGCGAATGTTCGTTGTTTCGAAGCACCACGTGATGATCGGGTGTGATAGATTCTAACGTTCGAATACAACGGGTGTAAGCCAGATTTACACACGCAATACACTTAGGTTGACTTGACGAGCCTAGCATGTACAGACATGGCCTCGGAACACGGAAGACCGAAAGGTCGAACATGAGTCGTATAGAAGATATGATCAACATGAAGATGTTCACTGATGATGACTGGTCCGTATCACGTGATGATCGAACACGGCCTAGTTGACTCGGATCATGTATCACTTAGATGACTAGTGGGTGTCTGTTTGAGTGGGAGTTCATTAAATAATTTGATTAGATGAACTTAATTATCGTGAACTTAGTCTAAAATCTTTTGCAAAATGTCTTGTAGATCAAATGGCCAACTCTCATGTCAACCTCAACTTCAACGCGTTCCTAGAGAAAATCAAGCTGAAAGACGATGGTAGCAACTACACGGACTGGGTCCGGAACTTGAGGATCATCCTCATAGCTGCCAAGAAAGCATATGTCCTAGAAGCACCGCTAGGTGACGCTTTGCCCAAATAACCAAGGCGTTATGAACGCTTGGGCCGGCGTGTTGATGATTACTCCCTCGTTTAGTGCGGCATGCTTTACAGCTTAGAACCGGGCTCCAAAAGCGCTTTTGAGCAGCACAGCATATGAGATGTTCCAAGAGCTGAGAATGGTTTTCCAAGCTCATGCCCGGTCGAGAGATATGAAGTCCCGACAAGTTCTACAGTTGTAAGATGGAGGAAAATAGTTTCGCCAAAGCACATACTCAAAATATGCAGGTTGCACAACCGCTTGTCTCACCGGGAGTTAATCTCCGGATGACGCTGTCATCGATGTAACCCTTGATCGCTTCCACCAAGCTACAAGAGCTTTGTGATGAACTTCAATATGCAGGGGATGGAGAAAACCATTCCTGAAGTATATTCAATGCTGAAATCAGTGGAGGTGGAAATAAAAAAGGAACATCAAGTGTTGATGGTGAATAAAACCACTAAGTTCAAGAAGGGCAAGGGTAAAAAGGGTTTCAAGAAAGACGGCAAGGGAGGTGCCGCGCCCGGCAAGCAAGCTGCCGGGAACAAACCAAAGAATGGACCCAAGCCTGAGACTGAGTTTTTTTATTGCAAGGGAAGTGGTCACTGGAACCGGAACTGCCCCAAGTACTTAGCGGACAAGAAAGCCGGCAACACCAAAGGTATATGTGATATACATGTAATTGATGTGTACCTTACCAAGACTGTAGTAGCTCTTGGTATTTGATACGGTGCGGTTGCTCATATTTGTAACTCAAAACAGGAGCTGCGGAATAAGCGGAGGCTGGCGAAGGGCGAGGTGACGATCTTGGCGTCGGGAATGGTTCCAAGGTCGATCTGATCGCCGTCGCACGCTACCTCTACATTTACCTACGGGATTAGTTTTAAACCTCAATAATTGTTATTTAGTACCAGCTTTGAGCATGAACATTGTATCTGGATCTCGTTTAATACGAGATGGCTACTCATTTAAATCCGAGAATAATGGTTGTTCTATTTATATGAGAGACATGTTTTATGGTCATGCCCCGCTGGTCAATGGTTTATTCTTAAAGAATCTCGAACGTGATGTTACACATATTCATAGTGTGAGTACCAAAAGATGTAAGATTGATAATGATAGTCCCACATATCTGTGGCAATCGCCGCCTTGGTCACATTGGTGTCAAACGCATGAAGAAGCTCCATGCGGATGGACTTTTGGAGTCTCTTGATTTTGAATCATTTGACACGTGCGAACCATGCCTCATGGGTAAAATGACCAAGACTCCGTTCTACGGAACAATGGAGCGAGCAACCAACTTATGGGAAATTATACATACTGATGTGTGCGGTCCAATGAGCGTTGAGGCTCGCGGTGGCTATCGTTATGTTCTCACCCTCACTGATGACTTAAGTAGATATGGGTATGTCTACTTAATGAGACACAAGTCTGAGACCTTTGAAAAGTTCAAGGAATTTCAGAATGAGGTAGAGAATCAACGTGACAGAAAAATAAAGTTCTTACGATCAGATCGTGGGGGAGAATATTTAAGTCACGAGTTTGGAAAACACTTAAGGAAATGTGGAATTGTTTCATAACTCACGCCGCCTGGAACACCTCGGCGTAACGGTGTGTCCGAACGTCGTAATCGCACTCTATTGGATATGGTGCGATCTATGATGTCTCTTACCGATCTACCGCTCTCATTTTGGGGCTATGCTTTAGAGACTGCCGCATTCACTTTAAATAGGGCTCCGTCGAAATCCGTTGAGACGACACCGTATGAATTATGGTTTGGGAAGAAACCTAAGCTGTCATTTCTAAAAGTTTGGGGATGTGATGCTTATGTCAAGAAACTTCAACCTGAAAAGCTCGAACCCAAGTCGGAAAAATGCGTCTTCATAGGATACCCTAAGGAAACCATTGGGTATACCTTCTACCTCAGATCCGAAGGCAAGATCTTTGTTGCCAAGAACGGGTCCTTTTTGTAGAAAGAGTTTCTCTCGAAAGAAGTAAGTGGGAGGAAAGTGGAACTTGATGAAGTACTACCTCTTGAACCGGTAAGTAACGCAGCTCAGGAAGATGTTCCTGTGGTGCCTGCACCAACAGGAGAGGAATTAATGATGATGATCAAGGTACTTCGGATCAAGTTACTACTGAACTTCGTAGGTCCACGAGGACACGTTCCACACCAGAATGGTATGGCAACCTGTCCCGGAAATCATGTTGTTAGACAACGGTGAACCTTCGAACTATGAAGAAGCGATGGCGGCCCAGATTCCAACAAATGGCTTGAAGCCATGCAATCCGAGATAGGATCCATGTATGAAAACAAAGTATGGACTTTGTGACAGACTTGCCCGATGATCGGCGAGCGATAGAAAATAAATGGATCTTTAAGAAGAAGACGGACGCGGATGGTAATGTTACCATCTATAAGGCTCGACTTGTCGCTAAGGGTTATCGACAAGTTCAAGGGGTTGACTAAGATGAGACTTTCTCTCCGTAGCAAAGTCAAGTCCGTCTGAATCATGTTAGCAATTGCCGCATTCTACGATTATGAGATATGGCAAATGGACGTCAAAACGGCATTCCTTAACGACTTCCTTAAGGAAGAATTGTATATGATGCAGCCGGAAGGTTTTGTCAATCCTAAGAATGCTAACAAGGTATGCAAGCTCCAGTGCTCCATCTATGGGCTGGTGCAAGCATCTCGGAGTTGGAACATCCGCTTTAATGAAATGATCAAAGCGTTTGGGATTATGCAGACTTATGGAGAAGCCTACGTTTAAAGGAAAGTGAGTGGGAGCTCTGTAGCATTTCTCATATTATATGTGGATGACATACTTTTGATGGGAAATGATATAGAACTTTTGGACAGCATAAAGGCCTACTTGAATAAGTGTTTTTCAATGAAGGACCTTGGAGAAGCTGCTTATATATTAGGCATCAAGATCTATAGAGATAGATCGAGATGCCTCATAGGTCTTTCACAAAGCACATACCTTGATAAGATATTGAAGAAGTTCAATATGGATCAGTCCAAGAAGGGGTTCTTGCACGTGTTGCAAGGTGTGAAATTGAGCTCAGCTCAATGTCCCACCTGACGTAAGATAGAGAAAAGATGAGTGTCATCCCCTATGCCTCGCCATAGGGTCTATTATGTATGCCCTGCTGTGTACGGACACTGATGTAAACATTGCCGTAAGTTTGGTAGGAAGGTACCAAAGTAATCCCGGCATGGAACACTGGACATCGGTCAAGAATATCCTGAAGCACCTGAAAAGGACTAAGGATATGTTTCTCGTTTATGGAGGTGACGAAGAGCTCGTCGTAAAGGGTTACGCCGATGCTAGCTTTGACACAGATCTGGATGACTCTAAGTCACAAACCGGATACGTGTATATTTTGAATGGTGGGGCGATGGCTGGTGCAGTTGCAAGCAAAGCATCGTGGTGGGATCTACATGTGAAGCGGAATACATGGCAGCCTCGGAGGCAAGACATGAAGCAATCTGGATGAAGGAGTTCATTACCGACCTAGGAGTTATTCCCAATGCGTCGGGGCCGATGACTCTCTTCTATGACAACACTGGAGCCATTGCCCTTGCCAAGGAGCCCAGGTTTCACAATAAGACCAGGCACATCAAGCGTCGTTTCAACTCCATTCATGAAAATGTTCAAGATGGAGACATTGATATTTGCAAAGTGCATACGGATCTGAATGTCGCAGATCTGTTGACTAAACCTCTTCCGCGAGCAAAACATGATCAACACCAGAACTCTATGGGTGTTCGATTCATCACAATGTAACTAGATTATTGACTCTAGTGCAAGTGGGAGACTGTTGGAAATATGCCCTAGAGGCAATAATAAAATGGTTATTATTATATTTCCTTGTTCATGATAATTGTCTATTGTTCATGCTATAATTGTGTTATCCGGAAATCTAATACATGTGTGAATACATAGACCACAACATGTCCCTAGTAAGCCTCTAGTTGACTAGCTCGTTGATCAATGGATGGTTACGGTTTCCTGACCATGGACATTGGATGTCGTTGATAACGGGATCAAATCATTGGGAGAATGATGTGATGGACAAGACCCAATCCTAAGCATAGCACAAGATCGTGTAGTTTGTTTGCTAGAGATTTTCTAATATCAAGTATCATTTCCTTAGACCATGAGCTCGTGCAACTCCCGGATACCGTAGGAGTGCTTTGGGTGTACCAAACGTCACAACGTAACTGGGTGACTATAAAGGTACACTACAAGTATCTCTGAAAGTGTTTGTTGTGTTGGCTCGGATCGAGACTGGGATTTGTCACTCCGTATGACGAAGAGGTATCTTTGGGCCCACTCGGTAATGCATCATCATAATGAGCTCAATGTGACCAAGTGGTTGGTCACGGGATCATGCATTATGGTACGAGTAAAGTGACTTGCTGGGAACGAGATTGAACGAGGTATTGGGATACCGACGATCGAATCTCGGACAAGTAACGTACCGATTGACAAAGGGAATTGTACGGGATTACTTGAATCCTCGACATCGTGGTTCATACGATGAGATCATCGAGGAGCATGTGGGAGCCAACATGGGTATCCAGATCCCGCTGTTGGTTATTGACCGGAGAGTCGTCTCGGTCATGTCTGCGTGTCTCCCGACCCCGTAGGGTCTACACACTTAAGGTTCGGTGACGCTGGGGTTGTAGAGATATTAGTATGCGGTAATCTGAAAGTTGTTCGGAGTCCCGGATGAGATCCCAGACATCACGAGGAGTTCTGGAATGGTCCGGAGGTAAAGATTTGTATATAGGAAGTCCAGTTTCGGCCACCGGGAAAGTTTTGGGGGTCACCGGTATTGTACCGGGACCACCGGAAGGGTCCCGGGGGTCCACCGGGTGGGGCCACCTATCCCGGAGGGCCCCATGGGCTGAAGTGGGAGGGTAACCAGCCTCGGTGGGCTGGTGCATCCCATGGGCCTCCTCGCGCCTAGGGTTGGAAACCACAGGGGGGGCGCCCCACGACTTGGGGGAAAGTTCCCCCCTTGGCCGCCGCCTGAAAGGATCGATATGGTTGTCTAGAGGGGGGGGGGGTGAATAGGCAACTAACATTTTTTAAGCTTTTCTTTACCAAATTAAACTTTGCAACAAAATAGATTGTCTAGATGTGCAACTAAGTGAGCAACCTATATGATGCAATATCAACTAGCACATAAGCAAGCAATGGATGTAACAAAAGTAAGCTTGCAAAAGTAAAGGCACGAAGTAACCAAGAGTGGAGCCGGTGGAGACGAGGATGTGTTACCAAAGTTCCTTCCTTTTAAGGGGAAGTACGTCTCCGTTAGAGCGGTGTAGGGGCACAATGCTCCCCAAGAAGCCACTAGGGCCACTGTATTCTCCTCACGCCCTCACATGATGCGAGATGCCGTGATTCCACTATTGGTGCCCTTGAAGGCGGCGACCGAACCTTTACAAACAAGGTTGTGGCTATCTCCACAACAATTGGAGGCTCCCAACAACACAACGAAGCTTCACCACAATGGAGTACGGCTCCAAGGTGACCTCAACCGTCTAGGGTGCTCAAACACCCAAGAGTAACAAGATCCACTAGGGATAAGAGGGGGAATCAAATTTCTCTTGGTGGAAGTGTAGATCGGGGCCTTCTCAACCAATCCCGAGCAAATCAGCAAGTTTGATTGGCTAGGGAGAGAGATCGGGCGAAAATGGAGCTTGGAGCAACAATGGAGCTTTGGGGGAAAGAGGTAGGTCAACTTTGGGGAAGAAGACCCCTTTATATAGTGGGGGAAGCAATCCAACCGTTACCCCACCGAACAGCCACGCACAGAGCGGTACTACCGCTTGAGCAGGGCGGTACTACCGCTCCAGGGCGGTACTACCGCTCCCAAACAGCGGTACTGCCGTGATGACGAGGAAGGCAGGCCCCAGAGCGGTACTACCGCGGTAGTGAGAGCGGTACTACCGCTCGGAGCGGTACTACCGCCAGTACTACCGCTCCTAGTACCGCAAAAACCCGACATTTAAAAAACACCGGTCTCGAATCGAGGCGGTAGTAGCGGAACTACTGCAGATTACTACCGAAGCCCCCAAGCGGTACTACCGCTCTATGGAGCGGCATTACTACCGAGAGCGGTACTACCGCTTCGTAGAAGCGGTACTACCACTGGAGAGCTTCGGCAGTACTACCATTGATCCATGGGTACTACCGGGACGAATCGGAGCAGGAACGGAAGAACACAAGGGCAGCTCCAAAGATGAGGAAGGAAGACGACGGGTGTGAAGGATGTGTACGTGTTGATTCCACCCAAGACTTACCACAGCGGATCCCCTCTTGATAGTACGGTGACTCCTACGAAACTAGTCCACCAACAACGGCTTAAGGAGCTACACCGCCTTGAATACAACATGAGGGGAGGTAATCGTCTCGTACAAAGGATGAATCTCTGAAAGAACTTAACGCACATGATTAGTCCGCAAAAAGCAACATCATCAATCACCAAAACAACTTGGGGATAAACATGCCCTTACAATCTCCCCTTTTTGGTGGATTGATGACAATACGGGATTTGCGCAAACAAGAGAGATAAAGGACAAGCACAAACACCCACGTCCTAAAATGTAGATGGGCTCCCCCTAGATGTGTGCTATCTCGATAAGTGCTTTGGACTGCATGGCACACATACTAGGATCAACGTTCCCCCTACATTTTAGAGACCGACCAAACACCTAAGCAGGATATATGAGAGGAGCATAGATAAACTAACGAGATAAGCATGCAACTCATAAGATATGGTGACATAGATAATGATACTGGAAATAAAGGTAGCATAGGTAGCATATGTCTCACACCATATGACGGGAACTTAGGTCTCACTGACATAAACCAACAAAGCAAATAGTGAGGAAAGCACAAACACAGAAGACGGAAGACACAAAGCACAAATCCCTAAACTCTCTCCCCCTTTGGCACCGAGACACCAAAAAGGAGAGGGAGTGCTGCTACGGCTCCAGGTGATAGCAGAAGACGGACACACACATTAGATGTCAGCGGGACCATCTGCGCCACCATCGTCAGTCGGGAAGTGCTCGGCATCAGAATCGGTCCACGGGCAGTGCTGCTGAATCCACTCCTCCTCCTCAGTAAGCTGGTCCTCCGATCCACTGTTGACTGTAGCACCCAACTGACGCATGAGCTCCTTGTGGCGACCATGAGCCTTCTTCTCAGCCACATGAGTCATGTACTGACCGTGAGCCTCCATGCAGAACAACTTCATCATCTTAGACTTGAGCTTCTTTGCCAAGAGGGCTCTGCCTCAGAAGGCATGTAGTCATCATCATCATCATCATCAGCCCCAGTCTCCTCCTCGGTCTCCATGGCAGTAGCAGACGAAGGAACTCCAGTCTTAGGGACCTGAGTGCCCTAGTTATCCTTCTTCCTCAGACGCTTGATGTCGTGAGACACCAACTCTCCAGTCTCCAGCCCCACCTTGGGATAGACACGAGCCTGTGCCTTCTCAATAAGCAGCATGATGAACGGACCGTAGAATCGGGCACTTGCGCTCGGAGATAGCAGATAATGTACTCACCACATGACATGGGAAATATCCAGTGACTCTCTGGTGTTCTGCTCCTTCCGACGGCAAAAGAGAAGCATGTCCACGAGATAGGAGTGAACCTGATCGAGATTCCCGATACGAGGGAAAAGAGTCTCTCTGAAGATACGGTGAAGAATGTCCAGATAGGCAGGCAGCTCATAAGTTTCCTTCTTCGTCTCAGGGTTGATCCTCAAAGTGTAGTAGGGCCACAGAGCTTGCTTGTGAGTGGAGTTGGTGTTGCGGTGTGGGCGAAAGCCGACATGAGACTCAAGTCCTAGATATTGCACCCCAATCAAATTCATGAAAGCTTTCCACTTGACAGAAAGCAACTTGCCATTGGTCAACCAAGTCAGTGTCCTGTCCTCATCAGTCCCGAGATGAACCGTGGCAAAGAATTGGGCCACAATATCAGCATCAAAATCTATGTTGAATTGCATGACCCTAAGAATGTTCGATTGAGTGCACATCTGAAGAGCTTCAGCAAAGTATTCAGGATCCTTTTCCATATGGTCGGTGTCGATGGAGTGCACGTTGACAAAGAGATTCTTCTTGGCCTTGAGAACATCAAAGAAGATGGCGAACTGAAACTTGTTCCAAAACGGACGGTTGGCCATAGTGGGATCTTGGTCTGCCTCATATGGGTTGCGGCTGACGCCGCCTGAGAACTCCTTAGGTGCCATTTCTGGCACGGTTTTGCCAGAGTGCTTCGGCTTGACACCAATCTTCTTTTGGAGTTGAGGTGGAGGTGGAGGTGGAGGTGGAGCACTTGAGGAAGCTCCAGCAGACTCAGAGGTGCGGTAACACTTGGACGTGGCACGACCGGGGTTGACACGACGAGCCGGATGCTCAGGAAGCTCATCACCGGCATCCATGGCAAGAGGACAAGGTGGGGATCGACTCCACCGAAGGAAATGGAGAGGGACGCCCCGGAGAGGGAGATCCGCCGAGCCCTCTCTGGCGCTTGATTCTTTGGAGAGAGAGGAACAGAGTGAGAGGCGAGTGCATGGGTATGGGGGAGAAGAGAACTCCCCCTGCCCCGATATAACCCCCTGCCCGTGCCTCACAGCGGTAGTACCGCGCTGGAGGGCGGTAGTACCGCTTGGAGCGGTAGTACCGCTCGCCAGCAGCAGTAGTACCGCCAGCAACCAAAAAGGCCTCTAGACAACAAACTCTAGCACAACAAGGAGCAAGGGAAGGCACGGACAAGAAACAAGAACTATAAGGCAACACTCACACTAACAAAGGTCCATAAACCACTCCTTCAAGACAACCAAACGAAAGAGGAGCGAGCTCTGGCCTCTCTCAAGAGAGGGCGGTGGCCGGAGCCACCTATGGAAGTTTGAGTCAATTGGTATGGCACCGCGAAGAACTATCCTTGGGCCCATGACCAAAACTCGTCTTTGAAGCACAAGTACCATCAAAAATGGCTAATGTGAAAGAGTTGATCGTTTTATGCATAATGGGGGGAGGAAGAGTTCATTGAGAGAACAACACTCCCCCTATATCCATGCCTACACCTAAACTAGACAACAAGATGAGTGTGGTGGGGGGTGCAAGGGTTCAAGTCACATTGCTCAAATCAATGATATTTAGCTCATGCCTTAACTCGCGAAATATTGCTTCATCCAAGGGCTTCGTGAAGATATCTGAAAGGTTATCTTGAGTGTTGACATACTTGAGCTCGATCTCCCCTCACCTAATGTGATCCCGGATGAAGTGATACCGAATCTCAATGTGCTTCGTCTTGAAGTGTTGCACCGGGTTGAGAGAAATCTTGATGGCACTTTCATTATCACACCAAAGAGGCACTTTGTCACAAATGACACCGCACTCCTTTAAAGTTTGCCTCATCAATAGGAGTTGAGCACAACAACTACCGGCCGCCACATATTCCGCTTCGTGGACGAGAGACACACAACTTTGCTTTTGGAAGACCAACTTACCAAGGAGCAACCAAGAAATTGGCACCCTCCTAAGTGGACTTCCTATCCACTTTTCTCCCGCCCAATCGGAATCCGTAAATCCTTCAAGCTTGAAGTTTGCTCCTCTTGGGTACCATAAGCCAAAGTTTGGGGTATGAGCCAAATATCGAAAGATTCGCTTGACCGCCACATAGTGGCTTTCCTTCGGTGCGGCTTGAAACCGTGCACACGTTCCCACACTCAACATGATATCCGGTCTAGATGCACAAAGGTAAAGCAAGGAGCCAATCATGGAGCGATATACCTTTTGATCCACCGCTTTACCATTGGGATCAATGTCAAGTTGGCACTTGGTAGGCATTGGTGTAGTAGCCGCTTGACATCACTTAGCTTGAATCTTTTGAGCCTGTCTTGAGTGTATTTGGCTTGGTTGATGAAGGTTCCTTCTCTTCTTTGTTTGATATCGAAACCAAGGAAGAACTTCAACTCTCCCATCGAAGACATCTTGAACTTGGAGGTCATGAGAGCGACAAATTCCTCATTGAAAGCTTTGTTAGGAGAACCAAAGATAATATCATCAACATATAGTTGGCATACAAACAACTCCCCATTGACCTTCTTAGTAAAAAGAGTGGGATCGATTTGCCCCACTTCAAAACCACGATCTTGTAACAACTCGGTAAGGTGGTCATACCATGCACGTGGGGCTTGTTTAAGGCCATAGAGTGCCTTATCGAGTTGATACACGTGATCCGGGAAGTAGGGGTCCTCGAAACCGGGGGGTTGCTTGACATAGACCAACTCATTAATAGGACCATTAAGAAAAGCACTTTTCACATCCATTTGTTGCAACTTAAAGTTGTGATGGGAAGAATAAGCAATCAACAAACTAATGGATTCAAGACGAGCAACGGGAGCAAAGGTTTCACTGTAGTCGATACCCTCGACTTGGGAGTAGCCTTGTGCTACCAATCTTGCCTTGTTGCGAATGATGTTCCCATGAGCATCTTGCTTGTTCTTGAAAATCCACTTGGTTCCAATGATGTTGTGGTTCCCCGATGGCCTTGGCACCAATCTCCACACCTTGTTGTACTCAAAGTTGTTGAGTTCTTCATGCATGGCATTGAGCCAATCCGAGTCTTCGAGCGCCTCATAGACCTTTTGGGGTTCAACACAAGAGACAAATGCGTGATGTTCACAATAGTTTGCCAATTGCCTACGTGTGCTTACCCCTTTTCTTAGGCTTCCAACCACATTCTCCATGAGATGGCCTTTGGTGGAGAGTTTGGAAGCAATCTTGGCGGCACGACACTCTAATTCCTCCTCGGAGGTGAGATGAGGAGCGGTCACTTGATCATCTTGAGCGCCGTCTTGAGCATGATCTTCATCTTGAGCATGCTCGGGGGAGAGAACTTGACCTTGGGCATCATTTGGGGTGTCATCATCGTCTTGAGCACGATCTTGCCCTTGGTCTTGTTCATGAGGTTGAGGGCCTTCACTTTGTTCTTCGGAAGCGTGTGGGCCTTGGGTTGGTGATGGCCCCACTTGAGTGGAGCATTCTCCTTCTCCTTCGGCCACAAGGGGTTCCTCAATGGGTAGGATAAAACCAACTCCCATTCTTCTTATGGCTTGGGGAGGAATTTCATCACCTACATCACAAGTGCCACTTTGCTCCACTTGGGAGCCGTTATTCTCATCAAACTCCACGTTACACGCCTCCTCAATAAGTCCCGTGGATTTATTGAGGACACGGTAAGCATGAGAGTTTGTAGCATAACCAACAAATATGCCCTCATGAGCTCTAGCTTCAAATTTAGACAAACGAACACCTTTCTTGAGAATGAAACACTTACACCCGAACACCCGGAAGTACTTGAGGTTGGGCTTGTTGCGGTGAGTATCTCATAAGGAGTCTTGTTCAAGCCTTTATGGAGATAGAGCCGATTGGATGCATGACATGCGGTGTTGATGGCTTCGCCCAAAAGTTGTATGGAGACTTGAACTCCGCCATCATGGTCCTTGCCGCATCCATCACGTCCGGTTCTTCCTCTCCGCAACACCATTTTGTTGAGGGGTATATGGTGCAGAATATTGATGCTTGATCCCCTCATCACTAAGAAACTCATCCAAAGTGTATTTTTGCATTATGTTGATGTTGAGCTTCATTTGCAAAGTCGATGACGGTTTGTTGAGTCTCACTCTTCCTCTTGAAGAAGTATACCCACGTGTATCTTGAATAGTCATCCACAATCACCAAGAAATACTTTCTACCTCCAAGATTATCAAATGATGGTGGCCCAAAGAGATCCATGTGAAGGAGCTCCAAGGGTCTCTTTGAATATATGATGGTCGTGGGAGGGTGAGCCATCTCATGAAGCTTTCCTTCAATACAAGCACTGCAAGCACGGTCTTTGGCAAAACTAACATTTGTTAGTCCACGGACATGGTCCCCCTTGAGAAGACTTTGCAAAGATCTCATATTGACATGGGCTAAACGGCGATGCCAAAGCCATCCCACGTCAACTTTAGCCATTAGGCATGTCGCGGTCTTAGTGGGTCGCTCTAAAAAGTTAATCACATAGAGACCGTTCTCGACATGCCCAAAAAAGGCTACTTTAAGAGTCTTGCTCCACAAGAGGGCCACGGTATCAATAT
The DNA here is from genome assembly GCA_021605145.1 of Aegilops bicornis. NCBI lineage: Eukaryota > Viridiplantae > Streptophyta > Magnoliopsida > Poales > Poaceae > Aegilops > Aegilops bicornis. The sequence continues at coordinate 669,155,072 of CM038671.1, read as the reverse complement.
CAAAGAAGGTAGCAAAACCCATGATTGCAAGTTGACGAACGGAAAGCAAATTGTATGCAAGGGACTCAACAAGCATGACTTTCTCGATCGTAAGATCATGAGAAATGACAACCTTGCCGAGACCCAATACCTTAGAATGTGATGCATCACCCCACTCGACATTGGTGGGCATAGATGGAATTTCTTGCACGTCCACCACCATGTCCTTGCTCCCGGTCATATGATTTGTTGCTCCACTATCGAGCAACCATGATCCCCCACCGGAAGCAAACCCTACAAGAGATCAATGCTTGGTTTTAGGTACCCATTTGGTAATGGGTCCTTTTATGTTAGTAACGAGGGTCTTAGGAACCAAATAGACCATTCAATGTACTCATAAGAAGAACCAACAAATTTAGCATAAACATGTCCACCACTAGCACGGCACAACACATATGACGGGTTAAAGTCGCCGGCTTTGTTTGAGGACATGCTTTTGCCCTTTTGGATATCAACTCCCTTCACTTTTTCTTTCTTCTCCTTAGGAGCACCCTCTCCCTCTTTCACAAACGTTTGCTTGAGAGGAGGAGTACGTTTGGTCTTGTCGTTCTTCTTCTTCTTGCTCTTGGACTTTGGTGCAAACCCAGTTCCTTCCTTGGCCACAACTTCCTTTTGATTGCTCAAAAGGTCATTGAGGTTCTTCTCACCTTGAATGCATGACACAAGGCCTTTCTCAAGTTGATCTTTCAACTTGGCATTCTCCTCCACAAGATGCACATGCTCACAACACGGGTTAGTAGCACATGCATTGTCAATTAATACCATATGAGGAAAGGTGGCCTTTTCCTTGGTTAGCTTAACTTGGAGTTGAGCATGAGACTCTTTGAGGTTAGCGTGAGCACCCTTCAAGACCTTGTGAGCCTTGTCAAGTATCTCAAACTCCTCTTTGAGTCTAGCATGATCAACCCCAAGTTTAGCCTTCTCGGAAGATAACACACGAGACATAACAAGAGCATGATCAAGATCTTTCTTTAACTTAGCATGGTCATCGCTGTGTGAGTCCTCAAAAGTAAAACGATGCACACGCTCTTCCTCAAGGGCATTAGAGAGATCCGATATCTCATCGGCATAGTCACGACTATGACCTTCCATCTTAGAGATGGTTTCTTCGTGAGCCTCGATCATGTCATTGGCCTCACCAAGTTGTTCCAAAAGAGCCACAAAGTGCTTCTTGGATTTGCCCTTGAGCTTACTCATAAAAGACTCAAATTCATTCACTTTATCATTAGACCCATCATGATCATCAATGCACTCCTCCACGGGGGGATTAGTAATGATGGTGGTTTTGATGTTGGGGGTTACCTTGTTGGAAGCTTTAGCCATGAGGCACTTGGCGGTGATGTTCTCATTGGGTGAATCAAAGAGAGACACCCAGGGAGTAGTAGCAATGGCAACGGACGCCATGGCCATTGCTTCTTCATTTTCATCATCATCGTCATCCTCATGGTATTCTTCTTGAACCACCAACCCACGAGTAGGAGCCTTCTTGGCGAAGTTGTTCTTGTTGGGGAAGGACTTGGCTTTGTCCTTTCGGATAAACTTGCCACCATTGTCTTCCCGCTTCTCATAAGGACAATCCGCAACGAAATGGCTCACATTGCCATAGTTGAAGCAGGTTCTAACTCGTTGCTTGCCCTTGACTCCACTAGGGTTTCTCTTGTTGAAGTTGGGCCTTGTATTTTTCTTGCTCCAAAATTGTCTTGAAGCAAGGGCCATGTGCTCATGATAATCGTATTTGGTGTCTTCGGGTTGCTCTCCTCAACTTCCACTTCTTCCTCTTCTTCTATGATGACCTTGGCCTTCAATGCAAGGTTGGGCTTCTTTGCCCTTTGAGAACGGAGCACCGCATTGTCGGCGTTCTTGTCCAAGATGCTCATTGCAACGAACTCATCCAACACTTCACTTGAGGTCATGGAGTGGAAGTCCGGTCTTTGACGAATGACGGAGGACATGGCCTTGTTGTAGGGCATCATGGCCTTGAGGAACTTGCGCTTGATCCAATTGTCATCCGTGTCCTTGCTTCCATGATCTCGGGGTGAGACCGCGAGTTTGGTCACTCTTCGAAAGAGCTCACGAGGTTCTTCATCTTCTTTCATTGCAAACTTATTGGCTTCATCTTGCACAACTTCATAGTTGGAGCGTTGAATGCTAGCACTTCCTTGATAGAGAGACTCAACACATTTCCATGCTTCTTTAGCCATGGAATGAGGTCAAAGATGAGGGAGATCTTCAAGAAGAATTGCATCTTGGATGATGAAGAGAGCGCTCTCATTGAATTGATTGTCCACGGCTTCTCGGGGGTTGAAGTTGCTTGGGTCATAAGGATAGAAACCTTCTTCAATGATTCTCCAAAGGTTAGTATTCACATGCTTTAAATGACGCTTGAAGCGATAAACCCAAGAATCAAAATCTTCATGCTTTTCATATTTAGGAGGAGGACCGGCATGATTCAAATGAGTAGAAGGAATCGGCCCTCCATAAACTGGAGGTTCCACATGGGCAAAGATGCCGGTGCCATTTCTACCACTAGACGATGGGGCTTTCTCACTAGTAGCTTCCCCCTTATCGGAGTTAGCATCCGCTCCCGTGTTGGCGGGATCACCCACTTTCGCGGGTGCGGTGGAAAGTTTAAGCCCTTCTAGGAATTCCTTAAACATGTCCTTGACCTCGTGCGTCATGGAGGTTTTCAATGTGTCCAACGCCACATTGAATTCCTCACGAGAGATCGAGGTACTCAAGATCTCCTGTAGATGATATCGGATTCAAGACCGGAGTGCTCCCCACATCATCTACGACGTCAACCATACTCTTCGGACGGTAAAGTCCTTAAAAAGAGACGAGGCTTTGATACCAATTGAAAGGATCGATATGGTTGACTAGAGGGGGGGGGTGAATAGGCAACTAACAATTTTTAAGCTTTTCTTTACCAAATTAAACTTTGCAACAAAATAGATTGTCTAGATGTGCAACTAAGTGAGCAACCTATATGATGCAATAACAACTAGCACATAAGCAAGCAATGGATGTAACACAAGTAAGCTTGCAAAAGTAAAGGCACGAAGTAACCAAGAGTGGAGCCGGTGGAGACGAGGATGTGTTACCGAAGTTCCTTCCTTTTAAGAAGTACGTCTCCGTTAGAGCGGTGTGGGGGCACAATGCTCCCCAAGAAGCCACTAGGGCCATCAGATTCTCCTCACGCCCTCACACGATGCGAGATGCCGTGATTCCACTATTGGTGCCCTTGAAGGCGGCGATGTAACCTTTACAAACAAGGTTGGGGCTATCTCCACAACAATTGGAGGCTCCCAACAACACAACGAAGCTTCACCACAATGGAGTATGGCTCCGAGGTGACCTCAACCGTCTAGGGTGCTCAAACACCCAAGAGTAACAAGATCCGCTAGGGATAAGAGGGGGAATCAAATTTCTCTTGGTGGAAGTGTAGATCGGGGCCTTCTCAACCAATCCCGAGAAAATCATCAAGTTTGATTGGCTAGGGAGAGAGATCGAGCGAAAATGGAGCTTGGAGCAACAATGGAGCTTTGGGGGAAAGAGGTAGGTCAACTTTGGGGAAGAAGACCCCTTTATATAGTGGGGGAAGCAATCCAACCGTTACCCCACCGAACAGCCACGCACAAAGCGGTACTACTGCTGAGCAGGTATGATTATCATTTAGGGCAGTACTACCGCTCCCAAACAGCTGATCGCTGCCGTCGACGAGGAAGGCAGGCCGTGGCCCAGAGTGGTACTATCATGTAGTGAGAGCGGTACTACCGCTCGAACGGTATTACCACCAAGATTACCGCTGCTAGTACCGCAAAACCCGATACGAAAAACACCGGTCTCGAATCGAGGCGGTAGTAGCGCTGAACTCATGCGGTATTACTACCGAAGTTTCTAAGCGGTACTACCGCTCTGCGGAGCGGTACTACCGCTGAGAGCGGTACTACCACTGAGAGCGGTACTACCGTTGAGAGCGGTACTACCGCTTCGTGGAGCGGTACTACCGCTGGAGAGCTTTGGCGGTACTACCGCTGTTGACCGCGGTACTACCGCATGGACAGAACGGAGCAGGAACAGAAGAACACAAGGGCAGCTCCAAAGATGCGGAAGGAAGACGACGGGTGTGAAGGATGTGTACGTGTTGATTCCACCCAAGACTTACCACAGCGGATCCCCTCTTGATAGTACGGTGACTCCTACGAAACTAGTCCACCAACAACGGTTAAGGAGCTACACCGCCTTGAATACAAATACAGGGGAGGTAATCGCCTCGTACAAAGGATGAATCTCTGAAAGAACTTAACTCACATGATTAGTCCGCAAAAGCACTGTCATCAATCACCAAAACAACTTGGGGATAAACATGCCCTTACACCGCGCCCCCTTGAGATTGGATCTCTAGGGGGGCGGCGCCCCCCAGGGCCCCTATATAAAGAGGGGGGAGGGAGGGCTGCGCACCCAAGCCCCTGGCGCCTCCCTCTCCCCCCGTAACACCTCTCCTTCTTGCTGAGCTTGGCGAAGCCCTGCCGAGATCCCCGCTGCTTCCACCACCACGCCGTCGTGCTGCTGGATCTCCATCAACCTCTCCTTCCCCCTTGTAGGATTAACAAGGTGGAGACGTCTCTCCGAACCGTACGTGTGTTGAACGCGGAGGTGCCGTCCGTTCGGCTCTAGGATCATCGGTGATTTGGATCACGACGAGTACGACTCCATCAACCCCGTTCTCTTGAACGCTTCCGCTCGCGATCTACAAGGGTATGTAGATGCACTCCTCTCTCTCTCTCTCTCTCTCTCTCTCTCTCCTTGCTAGATGACTCCATAGATTGATCTTGGTGATGCGTAGAAATTTTTAATTTCTGCAACGATCCCCAATAGTAGTACCATCATATGATTCAATGTTCACGGGTTTAAACCCTTCTAGGAATTCATGATCCATTACTTCATCACTAAAGCATAGGGGGTGTGCGGCGCCTCTATGCCGGGCTACATTGTATTCGGTCCGGCCGGATTTGTTAGTGTATCCGGTGTGACGGTCCTCGTCACGCGTCGGGGCGCGCCCCTGGGATCCATAGATCGATCTTGACTGTCCTGCTTTGTTTTTCAATTTGTCTCGCAGGTCATGCGTGGAGCCCCGGGACTTTGTGTTTTTTCTTGTTTGGCGTCGGGGTGCGGGCTGGACTTCGGGCTGGTACGCCGCTTTGTCGCGGCCACGTGGTGGCCGGTCAGCCGCATCATGCGCTGGTAGTGTGGGCTTTAACACCTCCTCCTCGAGTTGAGGTAGCAACCTGCGCTTTGGGTAACTTTTGGTAGGGCGCTCGAGCCCGTATTCCTCGGCGGCCAGGACCTCGGTCCATCTATCATTTAGCAGATCTTGATCATCTTGAAGCTGTTGCTGCTTTTTCTTCAGGCTTTTTGCAGTGGCTATAAGCCAGCGCTTGAAGCGCTCCTGCTCGATGGGATCCTCAGGCATGATAAATTCTGTCGCCAAGGCTCACTTCGTATTCGAAGAGAGGCATGTAATTATCATCCTCTGATTCTCCATCTGTTGCCTGTTCTTTAGGGCTAGCTTGCCCGTCTTCTTGCTCGGCCTGCTTGAAGCCTGGTTGGGCAGGATTGTTTTCGTCTTCGGCACGATCCGGATTGTTATCATCTCTTGTGCCGGTATCACTGTTTTTGCTATGGCGGGGCTTGGAGCGGTGCCTATGACTCCGGTGCCTAGGTTGCTTCTCCAAGGGGTTATCTTCCGTTGCCTCATTGCCATTGCTTTCTTTGGGGGTGTCCACCATATATATATCATATGATGAGGTGGCTGTCCAGCGCCCTATAGGCGGTGGTTCCTCTTCTTCTCCTGCATCATCATCCATACCGTCGATGTCTTCGGAGTTGAAGTCAAGCACGTCGGTTAAGTCATCAACAGTGGATATTAAGTGGGTGGTGGGTGGGGAACGAATTTCTTCGTCGTCCGCTTCCCACTCGAGTCGGACATAGTTCGGCCAAGAATCTCCCGACAAGGAAAGAGACCTTAATGAGTTTAGCACATCACCCAAGGGCGAGTGCTGAAAAATATCCGCGGAGGTGAACTCCATGACCGGTGCCCAATCAGATTCGATAGGCATGGACGTACGCGGTTCGGATCCTGTAGCCGGAGATGAGTCCGGGGGTCCGATGACACCATCCTCACAAGAGGTGGGATCAGTGTTCGGCTCCAACGCCGATAAGTGTGCGAGCTCTGTGGCGGGGTCCATCCACCCGTCCTCGGAAGGCGCGATCTGCTCCGGATTGATTCTCGGGGCCACCGCAGGTGTGATCTCCCGAACACGGTCTGATGGCAGATCTAACTCATGCTCGTCACGACTGTTCGGCGTACCTGACATGGGCTCAAATCCGTCGAAGATCAAGTCTCCGCGGATGTCGGCAGTATAGCTCAAGCTTCCAAATTTGACCTGATGGCCAGGGGCATAACTATCGATCTTCTCCAGGTGGCCAAGCGAGTTGGCCCGTAGTACAAAGCCGCCGAATACGAAGATCTGTCCGGGAAGGAAAACCTCCCCCTGGACCGCGTCATTGAAGATGATTGAAGGAGCCATCAAGCCTTACCGCGACGTCACAGTGGAACTCTCAATGAAAGCACCAATGTCGGTGTCAAAACCGGCGGATCTCGGGTAGGGGGTCCCGAACTGTGCGTCTAAGGCTATGGTAACAGGAGGCAGGGGACACGATGTTTTACCCAGGTTCGGGGCCTCTTGATGGAGGTAATACCCTACTTCCTTCTTGATTGATCTTGATGATATGAGTATTACAAGAGTTGATCTACCACGAGATCGTAGAGGCTAAGCCCTAGAAGCTAGCCTATGATTATGATTGTTGTTGTCCTATGGACTAAACCCTCTGGTTTATATAGACGCCGAAGGGGGCTAGGGTTACACAGAGTCGGTTACAGAGAAGGAGATCTACATATCCGAATTGCCAAGCTTTCCTTCCATGCAAAGGAGAGTCCCATCCGGACATGGGACGAAGTCTTCAATCTTGTATCTTCATAGTCAAACACTCCGGCCAAAGTATATAGTCCGGCTGTCCGAGGACCCCTTAATCAAGGACTCCCTCAATGACGCCTCAAGATAGACAAATAACGTGAGTAAAAAGTGGTAGATAGGAGAAATAGATCGCTGAACAAAAAATTGCAGCAAGGTATTTTTGTATTTTTGGTTTAATAGATCTGAAAATAAATGCAAAGGAAAATAGATCGCAAAGGCAAATATGATGAAAAGAGACCAAATGAGGGTCTCACCGGGTGGCTTCTCTCGAGAAAAATAGGAAACGGCAGGAAAACAATTACTGTTGGGCAATTGATAGAACTTCAAATAATCATGACGATATCCAGGCAATGATCATTATATAGGCATCACATCCAAGATTAATAAACCGATTCATGTCTGCATCTACTACTATTACTCCGCACATCAACCAATATCCAACATGCATCTAGTGTATTAAGTGCATGGAGAAACAGAGTAATGTAATAAGAACGATGACATGATGCAGACAAGATCTCTTTATGTAGAAATAGACCCCATCTTGTTTTCGTTAATAGCAACGATATATATATATATATATATATATATATATATATATGTCGTTTCCCCTTCTTTCACTGGGATCAAGCACCGTAAGATCGAACCCATCACAAAGCACCTCTTCCCATGGCAAGATAAATAGATCAAGTTGGCCAAACAAAACCCAAATATCAGAGAAGAAATACGAGGCTATAAGAAATCATGCATCCAAGAGATCAAAGAAGACTCAAATAACTTTCATGGATAAAAACATAGATCTGATCATAAACTTAAAGTTCATTGGATCCCAACAAACACAAAGCAAAAAGGCTTACATCATATGGATCTCCAAGAGACCATTGTATTGGTAATCAAGAGAGAGAGAGAGAGAGAGAGAGAGAGAGAGAGAGGAAGCCATCTAGCTACTAACTACGGACCCGTAGGTCTACAAAGAACTACTCACGCATCATCAGAGAGGCACCAATGGAAGTGGTGAACCCCTCAGTGATGGCGTCTAGATTGGATCTGGTGGTTCTGGACTCTGCAGCGGCTGGAATTGATTTTTGTTGACTCCCCTAGGGTTTCTGGAATATTGGGGTATTTATAGAGCAAAGAGGCGGTTCAGGGGCACCCGAGGTGGGCACAACCCACCTGGGCGCATGGGTGATGTCTGCTAGAACTACGTCGGTATTTCCCAAAGAGGAAGGGATGATGCACTATAGCGACGGTAGGTATTTCCCTCAGTGATGAGACCAAGGTTATCGAACCAATAGGAGAACCTCATCACACCACATAAACAACACCTGCACACAAATAACAAATACTCGTAACCCGACGTATAAAAGGGGTTGTCAATCGCATCCGGGTACGGCGCCTCAAGATAGGCTAATAACGTGAGGTAAAAGTGGTAGATAGGATAAATAGATCGCGGAACAAATAAATTGCAGCAAGGTATTTTTGTATTTTTTGTTTAATAGATCTGAAAATAAATGCAAGGGAAAATAGACCGCAAAGCCAAATATGATGAAAAGAGACCCGGGAGCCGTAGGTTTCACTAGTGGCTTCTCTCGAGAAAAATAGCAAACGGTGGGAAAAAAAATTACTGTTGGGCAATTGATAGAACTTCAAATAATCATGATGATATCCAAGCAATGATAATTATATAGCCATCACGTCCAAGATTAGTAGACCGACTCCTGCCTGCATCTGCTACTATTACTCCACACATCGACCGCTATCCAGCATGCATTTAGTGTATTAAGTTCATGAGAAAACAGAGTAATGCAATAAGAACGATGACATGATGTAGACGAGATCCGTTTATCTATTGCGGAGATATAGATCTCATCTTGTTATCCTTAGTAGCAACGATACATACGTGTAAGATCGAACCCACTACAAAGCACATCTTCCCATTGCAAGATAAATAGATCAAGTTGGCCAAACAAAACTCAAATATCGGAGAAGAAATATGAGGCTATAAGCAATCATGCATATAAGAGATCAAAGAAGACTCAAATAACTTTCTTGGATAAAAACATAGATCTGATCAGAAACTCAAAGTTCATCGGATCTCAACAAACACACCGCAAAAAGACTTACATCATATGGATCTCCAAGAGACCATTGTATTGATAATCAAGAGAGAGAGAGAGGAAGCCATCTAGCTACTAATTACGGACCCGTAGGTTTACAAAGAACTACTCACGCATCATAGGAGAGGCACCAATGGAAGTGGTGAACCCCTCCATGATGGTGTCTAGATTGGATCTAGTGGTTCTGGACTCTGAATTGATTTTCGTCGACTCCTCTAGGGTTTCTGGAATATTGTGGTATTTATAGAGCTAAGAGGCGGTTCAGGGGCACCCGAGGTGGGCAGCACCCACCAGGGCGCGCCTGGGCCTCCTGGCGCGCCCTGGTGGTTGCTGCTCCCCTCGAGCAGCCCCTCAGGTGCTTCCTTGGCCCATTGGCTTTCTTATGGCCCAAAAAATCCTCCAGGAGTTTCGTTGCATTTGGACTCCATCTGATATTGATTTCTTGGGATGTAAAAAACATGCAGAAAACATCAACTGGCACTAGGCACAATGTCAATAGGTTAGTACCAAAAATGATATAAAATGACTATAAAATGATTGTAAAACATCCAAGAATGATAATATAACAACATGGAACAATAAAAAAAATATTGATACGTTGGAGACATATCAGCATCCCCAAGCTTAATTCCCGCTCGTCGTTGAGTAGGTAAATGATAAAAACAGAATTTTTTTATGTGGAATGCTGCCTAACATGCTCGTCACATTTATTTTCTTTATAGCATGGACATATGGACTTTTATATGATTCAAAGCAATAGTCTAGTTTTGACATGAAGACTTTAATACTCAAGCATACCAACAAGCAACCATGTCTTTCAAAATATCAACACAAAAGCAAGTTATCCCTAGCCCATCATGCTCAATCATTGATCCATTCATGAAACACACTCGAATATTAGCTACACCCAATGCTCAAATACGATCATAGTGCCCCTTAGTTGGTGCTTTATAAGAGAAGATGGAGACTCAAATTCAAAATAAAAATTGCATAAGTAAAAGAAAGGCCCTTCGCAGAGGGAAGTAGTGATTTGTAGAGGTGACAGAGCTCAAAGCTTAAATTGAGAGATAAAAATTATTTTTGAGCGGCATACTTTTCCCACCAACGAAAACGACTTGGAGCATCCCAACACTTTCCATGCTAGACACATCATAGGCGGTTCCCAAACAGAAAATAAAGTTTATTCCCTTTTCCACCATAACTTTCAGTTTCCATGGCTAACTGTATCCACGGGTGCTCTCCATACCAACACTTTCCAAGGAATTTATTATTTGACAACATAAAGTAACTTCATTATTCATTTTAGGACTGGGCATCCCTAGTACCTTTGCCGTACTCTCGTGCAACGACAAGTGAATAAACACTCATCGTGAGAATAACACATCTTGCATGGAAAATATTGGCTACCCTTTACCGCTTCACGAGTAGTAGAGCACACAAAAGAGAAATTTATTTTGAACATTAGAGATGGCACATGCAAATTTGCTTAGAACGGCATGGAAATACCGCATATAGGTAGGTATAGTGGACTCATAAGGCAAAACTGGTTTAAAGGGTTTCAAATGCACAAGTAGTGATCATACTTAGTGCAAAATGAAGGCTAGCAAAAAGATTGACAAGCGACCAACCAAAAAGCAAAAAATCTCGTACCCAAGAATTAAGCATAAGTAACACCAAATAATGCACCATAAGTAGGATATAAATTTCATTGCATAACTATTGACTTTCGTGCTTGCGTAGGGAATCACAAACCTTAACATCAATATTCTTACTAAAGAACAATTACTCATCAACATGACTCACATATCATATCGTCATATTTCAAAACCATTACTAAGATCAAGTTTATTTTGTCCAATGATCTTCATGAAAGTTTTTATTATATCCTCCTTGGATATCTATCACTTTGGGACTATTTTCATATGTTTCTTTTGATAAGCTCAAACAAATATAAGTGAAGATCATGAGCATAATTTTTTTCTTTCTCTCAAAATAATCTAAGTGAAGCAAGAGAGAATTTCTTAAAATTTAATAACTTCCAAATAAATATAAGTGAAGCATGAGAGCATTTATTCAAAAATAATAAAGCACACCATGCTCAAAAAGATATAAGCGAAGTACTGGAGCAAGTCCATGGCTCTAAAAATTGAAGTGAATCATAGGAGCAAGCATAGCATAATTTTTGGCTCTCTCAAAAGGGTGTGTCCAGAAAGGATTCAACACTTAAAACACAAAGCAAAACAAGCAAAGATTCATATCATACAAGGCGCTCTTAGCAAAACTCATATCGTATGACGAATAAAAATATAGTTTCAAGTAAAATACCGATGGTTGTTAGAAGAAAGCGGGGATGCCACTCGGGGGCATCCCCAAGCTTAATTGCTTTCTACTTCTTTGAATATTATCTTGGGGTGCCTCGGGCATGCCCAAGCTTAGCCTTTTTCTTATCCTTATTCCTTCATCCATCGTAAGATAACCGAAAACTTGGAAACTTCAATCACACAAAACTCAAACAAAACCTTCGTGAGATCCGTTAGTATAAGAAACCAAACCACTACTACGTCTGTATTTCCCCAAAGACGAAGGGATGATGCAGTATATCGACGGTAGGTATTTCCCTCAGTGATGAGAACTAGGCTATCGAACTAGTAGGAGAACCTCCTCACACCACGTAAATAGCACCTGCACACAAATAACAAATACTTGCAACTCGTTGTGTAAAAGTTCTCAATCCCTTTCGGGTACGGCGCCTCAAGATTGGCAAATAACGTGAGGTAAAAGTGGTAGATAGGATAAATAGATCGCGGAACAAATAAATTGCAGCAAGGTATTTTTGTATTTTTGGTTTAATATATCTGAAAATAAATTCAAGATAAAATAGATCGCAAAGGCAAATATGATGAAAAGAGAACCGGGGGCCGTAGGTTTCACTAGTGGCTTCTCTCGAGAAAAATAGAAAACGATGGGAAAGCAATTAGTGTTGGGCAATTGATAGAACTTAAAATAATCATGAAGATATCCAAGCAATGATCATTCTATAGGCATCACGTCCAAGATTAGTAGACCGAGTCCTGCCTGCATCTACTACTATTACTCCACACATCTACCGCTATCCAGCATGCATCTAGTGTATTAAGTTCATGAGAAAAACGAGTAATGCAATAAGAAAGATGACATGATGTAGACGAGATATGTTTACCTATTGCGGCGATATAGATCTCATCTTGTTATCCTTAGTAGCAACGATACATACGTGTCGGTTCCCCTTCTGTCGCTGGGATCAAGCACCGTAAGATCGAACCCACTACAAAGCACCTCTTCCCATTGCAAGATAAATAGATCAAGTTGGCCAAACAAAACCCAAATATCGGAGAAGAAATACGAGGCTATAAGAAATCATGCATATAAGAGATCAAAGAAGACTCAAATAACTTTCTTGGATAAAAACATAGATCTGATCAGAAACTCAAAGTTCATCGGATCCCAACAAACACACCACAAAAAGACTTACATCATATGGATCTCCAAGAGACCATTGTATTGATAATCAAGAGAGAGAGAGAGAGAGAGAGAGGAAGCCATCTAGCTACTAATTATGGACCCGTAGGTCTACAAAGAACTACTCACGCATCATAAGAAAGGCACCAATGGAAGTGGTGAACCCCTCCATGACGGTGTCTAGATTGGATCTGATGGTTCTGGACTCTGCGGCAGCTGGAATTGATTTTCGTTGACTCCTCTAGGGTTTCTGGAATATTGTGGTATTTATAGAGCAAAGAGGCAGTTCATGGGGCACCTGAGGTGGGCAGCACCCACCAGGGCACGCTTGGGCCTCCTGGCGCACCCTGGTGGGTGCTGCTCTCCTCGAGCAGCCCCCCAGGTGCTTCATTGGCCCATTGGCTTTCTTCTGGCCCAAAAAAAATCCTCCGGGATTTTCGTTGTGTTTGGACTCCATTTTATATTGATTTCCTGCGATGTAAAAAACATGCAGTAAATAGCAACTAGCACTGGGCACTATGTCAATAGGTTAGTACCAAAAAATGATATAAAATGATTGTAAAACATCCAAGAATGATAGTATAACAACATGGAACAATAAAAATTATAGATACATTGGAGACGTATCAGTGGGTGTTGCCCCCCTCGGGGTGTAACGCCCCGAGAATCTTGCTACAATAATCTTCCCCTAATGAAGGTCATGTCGTCATGATCATCATGCCAAAATGCCACTTGTCCAAAATCTGCTTCAAATTCAAATTTAAACTGCATGTCAAATATTTGCTTCTTCATCATGCAAATAAAATAGTTCATCCTATGGTAAATAATCCTCGGATAATTGTCATGTTGAAACCAACATTTTGGAACTCCCAAATTGCCCTCGAAATTTACTATCCGGTCCATCATTATTTAAGATGTCCTTTTCATTTTCTAAAAATGCTTGGACAACTCGATGGCCCCAAACATTTTGTGACATCTTTGGATAAGGCATTATATCTGTGTGACTAAGTTTCACATTTTACAAAATACATTTGGCAGCTCACTTATCTGCAAAATTCTTTCAGAAACGAAAACATAAAAGAAAAAGGAAAAGGCCCTAAACATCTACCGTGCTCGGGCCTAAGTGCACGATGCACATCGCCCAGCCCACCACGGCCTTTTTCCCTTCCTCTGTTCCTCTGCCCAGAGAGGAGACATGGGCCATGGCGTGGCATGCATCCACCCCCACCATGGCTGCCGCTGCTGCCGTGTCGGGCATCCCGCGGTCCTCCTGGTGGATAAGAACGTCGTCGGCTCCCTGGCGAACCCTAGCGCCCACTTTCCCCTCTCCCTCGCTCGCTCTCCCTCTCACTCGATCTCTTCCTCTGTTCGATGAGGAGCGCTTCCATCACCGCCACCTTGTCGATCCCGCGACCACCGGCCTCCTCGTTGCCGGCTAGCAGGTCCAGGAGCCTCTCCGCGTCGCCTCCTTCAACTACACCGAAGAACCCGAGCTGGGAGGCCCCAGACGCCGCTTATCGCCGCCGTCTTCGCCCACGGCCGCCAGATCTCGTCGCCGAGTTCTTCAGATCCGGCCACCCCGCGCTCCCCGACCACGCCCACAAGCTCCGCGGTGAGCTCCTCTGTTGATTCCCTCCTTTTCCCCTTTGATACGCCACCGTAGTCGCCGCTTTATGCTCGCCCATGGCCGCACCCGTACGCGCTTCGCCACTGCTATGCGCCTTGCTCACCGCGCCGCGACCCACACCGGCCGCCCGGCGCGCCCGGCCGAGCCCACGCCGCTCGGCCGCCCGACCGCACCCTCGCTGAGCTCCGTGCGCGCTGCTCTGCTGCTTGCCAGGCCGCGGCAGCCCGCTTAGCTGCTCCCCGCCGCTGCCGTACATATGTTGTTGCCACTGCAATCGCCTTGCTCCTTGCGTGCCATGCGCTGCTCCCTTGCTACTGCCTTCTTTGCTACTTAGTTGCCGCCGCTGCTCTTACTCTGCTGCTGCTCATTGCTTTGCCATGGCCGTGGCGTTGTGCAGAGTAGTGTGTGTTTGCGTGAGTGTGTGTTCTGTGTGTGCGTGGCCGGCGCAAATACTAGTTTAGGGACTAATTTAGTTAGTTAGTCTAATTAGTAGTACTAGTTAATTAGTCCAATAGTAGATGACATGTGGACCCAGGGTTAGCTTAAAGAAAAATAAATTTTCAGAAAAGTCTAAGTCAATGACATGTGGCCCCCTACACTATTCATATGTTGACTAGTCAACATTTGACTGGGTCAACCCAACCCTTTGGTTCCACTGTCATACACTACGGTTAGAATAGAACTAGGTGACAAAAGTATTTTTGCTGTTTTATTTCTAAATTAAAAGAATTCTATGAATATATAAAATCATTTTAAACTTTGTAAAATCATAGTAATTAATCCGTAGCTCGGATGAAAAAGTTTTATACATGAAAGTTGCTCAGAAAAATTCAACGAATCCGAATATGCGGTCCGTTCATCTGTCACATGCCTCTAGCATGCTGAACATGGAACATTTCCCCTCCGGTCATCTGTCTAACACAGGTCCGGAACCGGGAATACATTCCCGGTTGAATTCCCCCTTCACCTATATCGTGTAGCCATACGTTAGGTCACACCCGGCACAACATATTGCCACGTTATGCTTTGTGATGTTATGTTTGCTTTATATTTATTGTTTCTTCCCCCTCTTCTCTCCGGTAGACCCCGAGACCGATGTCACTTCTGTGATCGATTTGACGCCGACGACCCCTCCTTGCCAGAGCAACCAGGAAAGCCCCACCTTTGATCATCCCGATATCGCCCATTCCATTCTCTCATGCTTGCATTAAATTTTGCTATTGTTATTGATTGCTCCTATTCTGATGCATAGCCTGCTTTTGTAACCTGCTTATTGTTACCTTCTTGCTTATCCTAAACTGCTTAGTATAGGTTGGTTAGTGATCCATCAGTGACCCCCACCTTGTCCTTGTTTCCCCTGCTTCATCATTGAAGACCCGATCAACGGGACCGAAGACCAGGCCCCGGCACCGCACATCACTTTCCCCTTAGTTGCTCAACACTACTGGGTTACTATCGAGTACCGAGGGTGAACCTCTTCAGCACTTCTGATGTTAACCCTGTAGTGTAGTCATTCGGTCGTGGTCATCGAGGGTGATTTCCTCCTTAACCACTTCCGATACGACTGTCGGGCAACCCCTCAAGTGTGAACCTCGGGGTGATTCCTCTTACGCTCACCTTGATGATTACATCTAGTGGAATTCATCGGGGTGATTCCTCGGTTTTCCCTTGATGTTTGGACACACGGATACTTGGACTTTACCCTGTTACTTGGAAAGATGGGTCGACCACGAGGGGTACCCGCGAGCTTAATTGCGAGTGATGTGGAGACGGGTTGACACGGAGGGTGCCCATGAGATAATTACGAGGCGTGGCGGGCATTCCTAGCCCTTGCCGCAAGTCCTCGAGACGGGCAACGGGGTCACATCTTCGTGAGTCTCGCTTGTTACCGCTGCGTTCCTAATCCACTACGATTTGGATATTTGATCCGAGGGGCCTCCGCCCGATAGCACTAACAATCACGTGAGCATAGTATGGGCGTTCTGCGTCGTATGCATCACCGAAGCTTAATAGACGCCGAATCGAGCGGGCGCGCGCCGGGTTGGACTGCGTAAGCGCCTGCCTTGTTGAAGGAGGTAGCTAGGTCTACTCACCAGCCGCCCACGCAACATGCAGGAGTTCCCGGGGAGATGGCCCATGACCCCTGGGGCATAGGTTTAGTCCGTCATGCTTGGCCTCTCTATTAAGCCTAGGTCGGGTTGCGGCGTATTGTTTGGCCGAGGCCGGGCATGACCCAGGAAAGTGTGTCCCACGGAGTTAAGCGGCGTGGTGGGTAAGTTGGTGCACCCTCAGGGAAGAAAACATCTATCGATAGCGACCTACGGTAACGGACACTTGGAGTTGTATCCCGATCGATACAACTAGAATCGGATACTTGTGATGAGAACTGGATGATGATGAGAATTGGATTGTGATGACACTTGGATAGTATGGCTCTGGGATTGCTTTCTCACAGGGAGTCGAGAAAGGATCTCTGGCCGAGGTTGATAACGCTACTACTTTACTTTATGCTACTCTACTCCCTCTTGTTGCTGCAAGATGGTGGTTTCCAGAAGATGCTACTCTTCGATAGGACTAGGTTCTCCCCTCTATCCTGGCTTTTCTGCAGCCCAGTCCACATATACAGCCTTCCTTTGATAACGTTGCATATGTAGTGTAGATCCTTGCTTGCGAGTACTTTGGATGAGTACTCACGGTTGCTTTGCTCCCCCTTTTCCCCCTTTCTTCTTCTTTCCGGTTGATGCAACCAGATGTCGGAGCCCAGGAGCCAGATGCCACCGTCGATGCCTACTACTACGTGGAGACCGCCGATGACCAGGAGTAGTTAGGAGGCTCCCAGGCAGGAGGCCTTGCCTTTTCGATCGATGTTGCTTTTGTGCTAGCCTTCTTAAGGCAGACTTGTCTAACTGATGTCTGTACTCAGATATTGTTGCTTTTGCTGACTCTTGTGTTTTCGAGCTTATGTATTCGAGCCCTCGAGGCCCCTGGCTTGTAACATAAAGCTTGTATTATTTTAATTTGTGTCTAGAGTTATGTTGTGATATCTTCCCGTGAGTCCTTGATCTTGATCATACACATTTGCGTGTATGATTGAATCGAGGGCGTCACACGGGGCACCCCCAGGTGCTTTCCTGGCCTACTGGATGTCTTCTGGCCCAAAAAAATCCTCAAGAAGTTTCACTGCGTTTGGACTTCATTTGATATTGATTTCCTGCGATGTAAAAAACATGCAGAAAACAACAACTGGCACTAGGCACTATGTCAATAGGTTAGTACCAAAAAATGATATAAAAGGATTGTAAAACATCCAAGAATGATAATACAATAGCATGGAACAATAAAAAATTATAGATACGTTGGAGACATATCAACCCTCCGTGGTTCACGGACACGGGGGCCGCCGACCATATCACCTCGGATCTGGATCGTCTCATTGTAAGGGAGAAATACCCTGGGAGGGACCGCATCCATACGGCTAATGGCTTAGGTTTGCACATAGCTCATCGTGGTCATGCAATTATTCCCACACCTTCTGGCAATCTTCAACTTCGCAATATTCGCCCTGTCCCCAATGCGGTTAAAAACGTTCTTTCTTTTAATCGTCTTGCTGTTGATAATCATGCTTATCTAAAATACTATCCTACTCATTTTCTCATGAAGGGTTTGACCACCAAGAGGGTTCTTCTTCAAGGCAGATGTGAAAATGGGTTCTACCCTATTCGGCCGATGCATTCCTGTTCCTTGTCCTCTGTTCGGCTCTCTGCTGAAGATTGGCATGCCCAGTTCAGCCATCCAGCGTCCCAAGTCGTCCAGCATATCTTGGCGTCAAATAAATTAGCGTCTTCTAGTCGGTATTTGACCAATGTGTGCCATGCATGTCAGCAAGGCAAAGCACATCATCTTCCCTTTCCTAGATCATCTAGTGTTTCCTCTTTTCCTTTGGAATTAGTTTTTTCGGATGTGTGGGAATCTGCTAAGACCTCATCTAGCGGGTTCCAGTACTATGTTTCGTTCATTGATGATTATAGCAAATATGTTTGGATTTATCTTCTCAAGAGAAAATGTGATGTGCTTTACATTTTTCGTGATTTTCTTGCCCATGTAGAACGACTTTTGTCTTGTAAAATTCTATGTGTCCAGTCTGACTAGGGCGGGGAATATGAAAAACTTAGCAACACATTTTTTCACCAACTTGGCATTGCTCATCATGTCTCTTGCCCACACACACATCAACAGAACGGTTCCGCTGAAAGAAAACACCGTCATATAGTTGACATGGGGCTCTCACTCTTATCTCATGCGTCTATGCATCTGCGTTTCTGGGATGAGGCTTATCTCTCTGCTTGCTACCTCATAAATCGACTCCCTAGTCGTGTCATTGATAATCTTAGCCCCATGGAAAAATTGTTTCAACAAAAACCTGACTATGTCTCTCTTCGCACGTTCCGGTATGCATGTTGGCCAAACTTGCATCCCTACAATACTAATAAACTTGCCTTTTGCTCTCAACAATGTGTGTTTTTAGGGTATCATCCGACACAAAGGATACAAATGCCTCCATGTACCCACCGCTCGCATGTACATATCACGTGACATTGTGTTTGATGAAAAAGTTTTTCCTTTTGCCCATACCCAGACCTCACTCATACCTCATCGCATCTCAGAACATGCCATTCTTCTCTTTCCGCATGATCACATGAAATTATGGTACACCTATTTTGAATGCTAACATGGATGCAGGATCTTATCTGGCGCAAAAAATCCCTATCGTCGCTGCTCCGGATCCCATGTAGATTTTGGCGGGGATTCTCCCTCGAATCGTGCGCCGCCCAATGATTGCGCGTCGCTTGCGACTGCATCAACCGACAACGACGGGTCTGCGTCTCCACGCGGCCATCTGTCAGGCACGGGCGGGTGATAACCCACAAGTATAGGGGGTCGCAACAGTTTTCGAGCGTAGAGTATTCAACCCAAATTTATTGATTCAACACAAGGGGAGCCAAAGAATATTCTCAAGTACTAGTGATACGTCTCCAACGTATCTATAATTTATGAAGTATTCATGCTGTTATTTTATCATTCTTGGGTGTTTTACAAATATTTTATAGCAACTTTATATCATTTTTTGGGACTAACCTATTGACCAAGTGCCCAGTGCCAGTTGCTGTTTTTTTGCTTGTTTTTTACATCGCAGGAAATCAATATCAAATGGAGTCCAAACACCGCGTTACTTTTTGGAGATTTTTTCTGGACCAGAAGGAACCCAATGGGCCTGAGCTGCACCTGGGGGGGTGGGTGCCCCGACAAGGGCGAAACCCACCAGGGCACGCCAGGGCCCCCTGGCGCGCCCAGGTGGGTTGTGCCCACCTCGGTGGCCTCCCGCACCCCCTCTTTGCACTATAAATTCCCAGATATTCTGAAACCCTTCGGGGTAGCCCTAGATCAGAAGTTCCGTCGCCGCAAGGTCTTTGTATCCGCGAAAACCAATCTAGACCCCGTTCCGGCACCCTACCGGAGGGGGGGGGATCATCTCCGGTGGCCATCTTCATCATCCCGGCGGCCACCACGATGAGGATGGAGTAGTCCACCCTCAGGGCTGAGAGTTTGTACCAGTAGCTATGTGTTTGATCTCTCTCTCTCTCGTGATCTATATCATGGGCTTTGTTAATATAGTCGGATCATATGATATTTCTCCCCTCTATACTCTTGTTATGATGAATTGAATCTTTAGCCTTCAAAGTTTTGTCTTACCGATTGAATATTCAGAGATGAGAACACATGATATATGTCTTGCAACATGAATACTTGAGGTGACAATGAGGTATCTTATTGATTCACTTGATATGTGTTATGGCATTCAACTCGCGGATTCCCGCGGTGATATAGGGGTTGATGCATGTTTTTCTCCGACGAAAACTTTGGGGTCTCTTTATAGTTCTTTGTGTGGATTGAGTATTATGAATATGAATTTGCTTTGGTGTTATTCTAGTACGAACTCTAGGATAGATCAAACGGAAAAAATAGCTTTGTGTTATTTTAGTACGAACTCTTGAATAGATCGAACGGAAAGAATAGCTTTGAGGTGGTTTCGTGACCTACAAACAATTTCTATCTTTTGTTCTCTGCTAATAGGAACTCGGGAGTGATTCTTTATTGCACTTTGAGGGATAATCATATGATCCAACTATGTTAGCATTGTTGAGAGGTTGCACTAGCGAAAGTACGGACCCTAGGCCTCATTTTTAAGCATTGCAACACCGTTTTTGTGCCCGTTTACTATTTGCTGCCTTGCTATTTTTATTTATTCAGAATATAAAAATTTATTTCTACCATCCATATTACACTTTTATCACCATCTCTTCGCCGAACTAGTGCACCTATACAATTTGCCATTGTATTGGGTGTGTTGGGGACACAAAAGATTTCTTATATTTGGTTGCAGGGTCGTTTGAGATAGACCATCTTCATCCTACACCTCTCATGGATTGATAAACCTTACGTCATCCACTTGAGGGAAAATTGCTACCGTCCTACAAAACTCTGCGCTTGGAGGCCCAACACGTGTCTACAAGAATAAAGTTGCGTATTAGACATCAATTAGCAATTGAGTTGTCAATTCAACCACACATGAAAGACTTAATATCCGCAGCAAAGTATTTAGTAGCAAAGTAGTATGGAGGTAACGGTAACGGTGGCAAAAGTAACAATAGCAGTTTTGTAGTAATCGTAATAGTGGAAATGGAAAAGTAACTAAGAAAATATCAATATGTGAAAAGCTCGTAGGCAATGGATCAATGATGGATAATTATGTTGGACGCGATTCATCATGCAACAGTTATAACATAGGGTGACACAGAACTAGCTCCAGTTCATCAATATAATGTAGGCATGTATTCCGAATATAGTCATACGTGCTTATGGAAAAAGAACTTGCATGGCATCTTTTGTCCTACCCTCCTGTGATAGGTGTTGGGGAACGTAGTAATTTCAAAAAATTTCCTACGCACACGCAAGATCATGGTGATGGCATAGCAACGAGAGGGAAGAGTGTTGTCCACGTACCCTCGTAGACCGTAAGCGGAAGCGTTATGACAACGCGGTTGATGTAGTCGTACGTCTTCATGATCCGACCGATCCAAGCACTGAACGTACGGCACCTCCGTGTTCTGCACACGTTCAGCTCGATGACAATCCTCGGACTCCGATCCAGCAGGGTGTCGGGGATGAGTTCCGTCAGCACGACGGCGTGGTGACGATGATGATGTTCTACCGACGCAGGGCTTCGCCTAAACTCCGCGATGATATGACCGAGGTGGAATATGGTGGAGGGGGGCACCGCACACGGCTAAGGAACGATCACGAAGATCAACTTGTGTGTCTATGGGGTGCCCCCTGCCCCCGTATATAAAGGAGTGGAGGAGGGGAGGAGGCCGGCCCTAGGAGGGGCGTGCCAATTGTGGAGTCCTACTAGGACTCCCTAGTCCTAGTAGGATTCCACCTCCCTTGTTGGAGTAGGAGAAGGGGAAAGAGGGGGAGAGGAAGAAGGAAAGGAGGGCTGCGCCCCTTGTCCAATTCGGACCAGAGGGGGCGCAGGCCTCCTTCCTTTGGCCTCTCTCCTCTATTCCCATATGGCCCAATAAGGCCCATATACTCCCGGCGAATTCCCGTAACTCTCCGCAGATTCAAAAATACCGAATCACTCGGAACCTTTCCGAACTCCGAATATAGTCGTTCAATATATCGATCTTTACGTCTCGACCATTTCGAGACTCCTCGTCATGTCCCCGATCTCATCCGGGACTCCGAACTCCTTCGGTACATCAAAATTCATAAACTTATAATATAACTGTCATCGTAACGTTAAGCGTGCGGACCCTACGGATTCGAGAACTATGTAGACATGACCTAGAACTGTTTCCGGTCAATAACCAATAGTGGAACCTGGACATTCATATTGGCTCCTACATATTCTACGAAGATCTTTATCGGTCAAACCGCATAACAACATACGTTGTTCCCTTTGTCATCGGTATGTTACTTGCCCGAGATTCGATCGTCGGTATCTCAATACCTAGTTCAATCTCGTTACCGGCAAGTCTCTTTACTTGTTCCGTAATACATCATCTCACAACTAACTCATTAGTTGCAATGCTTGCAAGGCTTATGTGATGTGTATTACCGAGAGGGCCCAGAGATACCTCTCCGACAATCGGAGTGACAAATCCTAATCTCGAAATATGCCAACCCAACATGTACCTTTGGAGACACCTGTAGAGCACCTTTATAATCACCCGATTACGTTGTGACGCTTTGGTAGCACACAAAGTGTTCCTCCGCAAACGGGAGTTGCATAATCTCATAGTCATAGGAACATGTATAAGTCATGAAGAAAGCAATAGCAACATACTAAACGATCGGGTGCTAAGCTAATGGAATGGGTCATGTCAATCACATCATTCTCCTAATGATGTGATCCCGTTAATCAAATGATAACTCATGTCTATGGCTAGGAAACTTAACCACCTTTGATCAACGAGCTAGTCAAGTAGAGGCATACTAGTGACACTCTGTTTGTCTATGTATTCACACATGTATTATGTTTCCGGTTAATACAATTCTAGCATGAATAATAAACATTTATCATGAAATAAGGAAATAAATAATAACTTTATTATTGCCTCTAGGGCATATTTCCTTCAGTCTCCCACTTGCACTAGAGTCAATAATCTAGTTCACATCGCCATGTGATTTAACACCAATAGTTCACATCACCATGTGATTAACACCCATAGTTCACATCATCATGTGACCAACACCCAAAGGGTTTACTAGAGTCAATAATCTAGTTCACATCGCTATGTGATTAACACCCAAAGAGTACTAAGGTGTGATCATGTTTTTTTTGTGAGAGAAGTTTAGTCAACGGGTCTGCCACATTCAGATCCGTATGTATTTTGCAATTTTCTATGTCAACAATACTCGCTTGGAGCTACTCTAGCTAATTGCTCCCACTTTCAATATGTATCTAGATTGAGACTTAGAGTCATCTAGATTAGTGTCAAAACTTGCATCGACGTAACCTTTACGATTTAACCTTTTAGTCACGTCCATAATCGAGAAACATATCCTTATTTCACTAAGGATAATTTTGACCGCTGTCCATGATCTACTCCTAGATCACTATTGTACTCCTTGCCAAAATCAGTGTAGGGTATACAATAGATCTGGTACACAGCATGGCATACTTTATATAACCTATGGCCAAGGCATAGGGAATGCCTTTCGTTATCTTTCTATCTTCTGCCGTGGTCGGGTTTTGAGTCTTACTCAATTTCACACCTTGTAACACAGGCAAGAACTCTTTCTTCGACTGTTCCATTTTGAACTACTTCAAAATCTTGTCAAGGTATGTACTCATTGAAAAAACTTATCAAGCGTCTTGATCTATCTCTATAGATCTTGATGCTCAATATGTAAGCAGCTTCACCGAGGTCTTTCTTTGAAAAACTCCTTTCAAACACTCCTTTATGCTTTGCAAAATAATTCTACATTATTTCCGATCAACAATATGTCATTCACATATACTTATCAGAAATGTTGTAGTGCTCCCACTCACTTTCTTGCAAATACAGGCTTCACCGCAAGTCTGTATAAAACTATATGCTTTGATCAACTTATCAAAGCGTATATTCCAACTTAGAGATGCTTGCACGGTCCATAGATGGATCATTTGGAGCTTGCATATTTTGTTAACACCTTTAGGATTGACAAAAACTGTGCAGTTGCATCATATACAACTCTTCTTTAATAAATCCATTAAGGAATGCAGTTTTGTTTATCCATTTGCCGATTTCATAAAATGCAGCAATTGCTAACATGATTCGCATGACTTCAAGCATCGACACGAGTGAGAAAATCTCATTGTAGTCAACACCTTGAACTTTGTCAAAACCTTTTTCGACAAGTCTAGCTTTGTAGATAGTAACACTACTATCAGCGTCCGTCTTCCTCTTGAAGATCCATTTAATCTCAATGGCTTGCCGATCATCGGGCAGGTCAACCAAAGTCCATACTTTGTTCTTATACATGGATCCTATATCAGATTTCATGGCCTCAAGCTATTTTGCGGAATCTGGACTCATCATCGCTTCCTCGTAGTTCGTAGGTTCATTATGGTCTAGTAACATGACTTCCAGAACATGACTACCGTACCACTCTGGTGCGGATCTTACTCTGGAAGACCTACGAGGTTTGGTAGCAACTTGATCTGAAGTTTTATGATCATCATCATTAATTCCTCACTAATTCGTGTAGGAATCACTGGAACTGATTTCTGTGATAAACTACTTTCCAATAAGGGAGAAGGTACAATTACCTCATCAAGTTCTACTTTCCTCCCACTCACTTCTTTCGAGAGAAACTCCTTCTCTAGAAAGGATCCATTCTTAACCTTGAATGTCTTGCCTTTCGGATCTGGTGATAGATGGTGTACCCAACATTTTGGGTATCCTATGAAGACGCACTTTTCCGATTTGGGTTCAAGCTTATCATGTTGAAACTTTTTCACATAAGCATCGCAACCCAAACTTTAAGAAACGACAACTTTGGTTTCTTGCTAAACCATAGTTCATACGGTGTCGTCTCAACGGATTTATATGGTGCCCTTTTTAACGTGAATGCAGCTGTCTCTAATGCATAACCCCAAAACGATAGTGGTAAATCGGTAAGAGACAACATTGAACGCACCATATCTAATAAAGTACGATTCTGACGTTCGGACACACCATAACGTTGTGGTGTTCTGTGGCGTGAGCTGTGAAACTATTCCACATTGTTTCAATTGAAGACCAAACTCGTAACTCAAATATTTTACTTCTGCGATCATATCGTAGAAAACTTTTATTTTCTTGTTATGATGATTCTCCACTTCACTCTGAAATTCTTTGAACTTTTCAAATGTTTCAGACTTATGTTTCATCAAGTAGATATACCCATATCTGCTCAAATCATCTGTGAAGGTTAGAAAATAATGAAACTTGTCGCGAGCCTTAATATTCATCGGACCACATACATCAGTATGTATGATTTCCAACAAATCTGTTGCTCGCTTCATTGTTCCGGAGAACGGAGTCTTAGTCATCTTGCCCATGAGGCATGGTTACAAGCATCAAGTGATTCATAATCAAGTGATTCCAAAAGTCCATTAGCATGGAGTTTCTTCATGCGCTTTACCCCAAGATGACCTAAATGGCGATTACCACAAATAAGTTGCACTATCATTATTAACTTTGCATCTTTTGGTTTCAATATTATGAATATGTGTATCACTATGATCGAGATCCAACGAACCATTTTCATTGGGTGTGTAACCATATAAGGTTTTATTCATGTAAATGTAACAACAATTATTCTCTAACTTCAATGAATAACCGTTTTGCAATAAACATGATCAAATCATATTCAGGCTCAACGCAAACACCAAATAACACTTATTTAGGTTCAACACTAATCCCGAAAGTATAGGGAGTGTGCGATGATGATCATATCAATCTTGGAACTATTTCCAATACACATCGCCTCTTCACCCTTAACTAGTTTCGCTTCATTCTGCAACTCCTGCTTCGAGTTACTACTCTTAGCAACTCGAACCAGTATCAAATACCAAGGGATTGCTACTTAACGCTAGTAAAATACACATCAATAATCTGTATATCAAATATACCTTTGTTCACTTTGCCATCCTTCTTATCCGCCAAATACTTGGGGTAGTTCCGCTTCCAGTGACCAGTTCCATTGCAGCAAAAGCACTTAGTCTCAGGCTTAGGTCCAGACTTGGGCTTCTTTACTTGAGCAGCAACTTGCTTGCCGTTCTTCTTGAAGTTCCCTTTCTTCCGTTTGCCCTTTTCTTTAAACTAGTGTTCTCGTCAACCATCAACACTTGATGTTTTTCTTGATTTCTACCTTCGTCGATTTCAGCATCACGAAGAGCTTAGGAATTGTTTCTGTATCCCTTGCATATTATAGTTCATCACGAAGTTCTACTAACTTGGTGAATGTGACTAGAGAATTCTGTCAATCACTATTTTATCTGGAAGATTAACTCCCACTTGATTCAAGCGATTGTAGTACCCAGACAATCTGAGCACATGCTCACTAGTTGAGCGATTCTCCTCCATCTTTTAGCTATAGAACTTGTTGGAGACTTCATATCTCTCAACTGGGGTATTTGCTTGAATTATTAACTTCACCATTCTTTGGAACATCTTATATGGTCCATGACGCTCAAAACGCCTTTTGAAGCCCCGATTCTAAGCCGTTAAGCATGGTGCACTAAACTATCAAGTAGTCATCATATTGAGCTAGCCAAACGTTCATAACGCCTGCATACGCTTCCTGCAATAGGTCCATCACCTAGCGGTGCATTAAGGACATAATTCTTACAGGCAGCAATGAGGATAAACCTCAGATCACGGATCCAATCCGCATCATTGCTACTAACATTTTTCAACACAATTTTCTCTAGGAACATATCAAAATGAACATATGAAAGTAACAACGCGAGCTATTGTTCTACAACATAATTTGCAAAATACTACCAGGACTAAGTTCATGATAAATTTAAGTTCAATTAATCATATTACTTAAGAACTCCCACTTAGACAGACATCTCTCTAGTCATCTAAGTGATCACGTGATCCAAATCAACTAAACCATAACCGATCATCACGTGATTCACGCTCGACCTTTCGGTCTCCGTGTTCCGAGGCCATATCTGCATATGCTAGGCTCGTCAAGTTTAACCTGAGTATTCTGCGTGTGCAAAACTGGCTTGCACCCGTTGTAGATGGACGTAGAGCTTATCACACCCGATCATCACGTGGTGTCCGGGCACGCATTTAACTTCGCAACGGTGCATACTCAGGAGAAAACTTCTTGATAATTTAGTGAGAGATCATCTTAAAATGCTACCGTCAATCAAAGCAAGATAAGATGCATAAAAGATAAACATCACATGCAATCAATATAAGTGATATGATATGGCCATCATCATCTTGTGCTTGTGATCTCCATCTCCGAAGCACCGTCATGATCACCATCGTCGCCGGTGCGACACCTTGATCTCCATCGTAGCATCGTTGTCATTACGCCATCTATTGCTTCTACGACGACTATCGCTACCGCTTAGTGATAAAGTAAAGCAATTACAGGGTGCTTGCATTCCATACAATAAAGCAACAACCATATGGCTCCTGCCAGTTGCCGATAACTCGGTTACAAAACATGATCATCTCATACAATAAAATATAGCATCACGTCTTGACCATATCACATCACAACATGCCCTGCAAAAACAAGTTAGACGTCCTCTACTTTGTTGTTGCAAGTTTTTACGTGGCTGCTAAGGGCTGAGCAAGAACCGTTCTTACCTACGCATCAAAACCACAACGATAGTTCGTCAAGTTAGTGATGTTTTAACCTTCGCAAGGACTGGGCGTAGCCACACTCGGTTCAACTAAAGTGAGAGAGACAGACACCCGCCAGTCACCTTTAAGCACGAGTGCTCGCGAACGGTGAAACCAGTCTCGCGTAAGCGTCTGGCGTAATGTCGGTCCGGCCGCTTCATCTCACAATACCGCCGAACCAAAGTAAGACATGCTTTGGTAAGCAAGATGACTTGTATCGCCCACAACTCACTTGTGTTGTACTCGTGCATATGACATCTACGCATAAAACCAGGCTCGGATGCCACTGTTGGGGAATGTAGTAATTTCAAAAAAATTCCTACGCACACGCAAGATCATGGTGATGGCATAGCAACGAGAGGGAAGAGTGTTGTCCACGTATCCTCGTAGACCGTAAGCGGAAGCGTTATGACAACGCGGTTGATGTAGTCGTACGTCTTCACGATCCGACCGATCCAAGCACCGAACGTACGGTACCTCCGTGTTCTGCACACGTTCAGCTCGATGACAATCCCCAGACTCCGATCCAGGAGGGTGTCGGGGATGAGTTCCACAAGACGACGGGCGTGGTGACGATGATGATGTTCTACCGACGCAGGGCTTCGCCTAAACTCCGCGACGATATGACCGAGGTGGAATATGGTGGAGGGGGGCACCGCACACGGCTAAGGAACGATCACGAAGATCAACTTGTGTGTCTATGGGGTGCCCCCTGCCCCCGTATATAAAGGAGTGGAGGAGGGGAGGAGGCCGGCCCTAGGAGGGGGCGCGCCAATTGTGGAGTCCTACTAGGACTCCCTAGTCCTAGTAGGATTCCACCTCCCTTGTTGGAGTAGGAGAAGGGGAAAGAGGGGGAGAGGAAGAAGGAAAGGAGGGCTGCGCCCCTTGTCCAATTCGGACCAGAGGGGGGGGGGGCGCAGGCCTCCTTCTTTTTGGCCTCTCTCCTCTATTCCCGTATGGCCCAATAAGGCCCATATACTCCCCGGCTAATTCCCGTAACTCTCCGGTACTCCAAAAAATACCCGAATCACTCGGAACCTTTCCGAACTCCGAATATAGTCGTCCAATATATCGATCTTTACGTCTCGACCATTTCGAGACTCCTCGTCATGTCCGCGATCTCATCCGGAACTTCGAAATACTTCAGTACATCAAAACTCATAAACTCATAATATAACTGTCATCGTAACGTTAAGCGTGCGGACCCTACGGGTTCGAGAACTATGTAGACATGACCTAGAACTGTTTCCAGTCAATAATCAATAGTGGAACCTGGATGTTCATATTGGCTCCTACATATTCTACGAAGATCTTTATCGGTCAAACCGCATAACAACATACGTTGTTCCCTTTGTCATCGGTATGTTACTTGCCCGAGATTCGATCGTCGGTATCTCAATACCTAGTTCAATCTCGTTACCGGCAAGTCTGTTTACTCGTTCCATAATACATCATCTCACAACTAACTCATTAGTTCCAATGCTTGCAAGGCTTATGTGATGTGTATTACCGAGAGGGCCCAGAGATACCTCTCCGACAATCGGAGTGACAAATCCTAATCTCGAAATACGCCAACCCAACATGTACCTTTGGAGACACACAGAGAGCACCTTTATAATCACCCAGTTATGTTGTGATGTTTGGTAGCACATAAAGTGTTCCTCCGGCAAACGGGAGTTGCATAATCTCATAGTCATAGGAACATGTATAAGTCATGAAGAAAGCAATAGCAACATAATAAACGATCGGGGTGCTAAGCTAATGGAATGGGTCATGTCAATCACATCATTCTCCTAATGATATGATCCCGTTAATCAAATGACAACTCATGTCTATGGCTAGGAAACTTAACCATCTTTGATCAACGAGCTAGTCAAGTAGAGGCATACTAGTGACACTGCTTTGTCTATATATTCACACATGTATTATGTTTCCGGTTAATACAATTCTAGCATGAATAATAAACATTTATCATGAAATAAGGAAATAAATAATAACTTTATTATTGCCTCTAGGGCATATTTCCTTCAGTAGGGGGGTCCTATCACTACAAAAAAAAAGACACATCCGTGACATTTTGGGCCGAACGATTTTTTCTGTCATACATATGACACTTCTATGACGATAATTGTGACAAAACCCGGTATCATCATAGATGTGGCGAGATCCTACTTCTATGACAAAAAATCATGACAAAAAGTGGGCTTTTCGTCTTGGACGGGCCGGAGACGCAGCTGCATGACATTCTTTGGGCCGTCCATGACAGAAAAAACCATGGTAGAAGCGAGGGGGAGGAAAATTTCAGGGAGTTGCCGGTTACGGTGGGAGGTCGGGGCCGAGCGATGTGCGTTTCTCAGACGCATACGCTGCAGCGTGTGCGAGGCGTTGGCTCTAATCGAACCCGAAGCGAGGCGTTCGGCTCTAATCGAGCCCGAGCGACAGACTGCAGTTACGCTACATCGAACCCGATCGATCGATCGATGGCTGAGAACTGAACCCGATGGAGCTATTCCTTCACTACCGCCGCTAATCAAGCCGATCGATGCTGTCTGGGATGAACAAAGTGAGCGCTATGGGGGGGGGTTGGATGAGCGAAGCGCCGACGTTGCCTGCGGATGAACATGAACCCGTGGTGTGGAGGGCTGGATGAGCGATGAGCGATGGAGGGGTGGCCGTGGAGGGTGGTTGAACAGATCCCGTGGTGTGGAGGGATGGATGAGCGATGAGACGGTGGAGGGTGCCCGTGGAGGGGTGGTTGAACAAGAGCCGGTGGGGTAGCGGCGGTGGAGGCTGGATGAACAGGAGCCCGTGGAGGCTGGAGGAGGTCGACGGTGGAGATGAACAGTATCCTGTGGAGTCCCGTTTTGCGGTACGCCACACCCCTCCCGATCAACAGGACCCCCGTTTCGACCGTAGGAGGTCCGTTTACTTTATTTTGCGGTACGCCAAACCCCTCCCGATGAACAGGATCCCGTTTCGAACGTGGCGGTTGAACACAAGGCCGTTTCCTCCGTTGTGCGGTACGCCATGCCTCATTTCCATCGCCTATTCCGTCCAAGCCCTCCCGATGAACACGACGACGCATTCCGTTCCGACCCAGCCGGTTTGGCTCCCCATGAACACGATGACGACACTATTTCTCCGTTCCGACCCAACCATGTACACGAGCCCTTGCCGTACGTATGCACGAGTAGGCATTCGAGACCCCGCCCGTATGTACACATACGTGGCCGTATTTTTTTCTTGCACCCTGGTCGCCAGACGACGCGTGTACATGCTACGTGCGGCGCCTCTACAACGACCAAGTATGTACGCATTATCGCGACCAGAATGACAACGCTACGTACGCTTCGACCTGGTGGGTCCCGAGTGTCAGGCACTTCCTTGCCTGCGAAGATGTAGCTGGTGGGTCCCAGCTGTCAGGGGGCGAATCGTTTTGGGTTTTTTTGCCCGGACGCACTTCCTTGCGTGCGAAGATGTAGCTGGTGGGTGCCAGCAGTCAGGGGGGCGAATCATTTTTTTTTCGAACGCACTTCCTTGCGTGCGAAGATGTAGCTGGTGGGTCCCAGCAGTCAGGGGGAAACGTTTTTTTCGCGAAATACGGTGGCCCGTCCGGTGGGTCCCCGCTGTCAGGTGGAGGAATAATTATTTTGCGCGTAATAAGGAGGCACTTCCTTGCTGTGGCCGTGGACCCAGCTGTCAGCCTCTCCATGTACAGTCCATGTCCGATGGAAGCAATTCCTTGACCACCTTGACCACACCGCGCCGAGAGCACCAGGGTGGTGGACGACGGCGAGGCCTAGGAAGGGGACGTCGCGGAGCCGGGGAAGACGCGACAGTGGATGCCCACGCGTAGAGGAGTATGAGTGTTCACTCGTTCGACTGCGGTATGAGGCTACCGTCGCCGCAGAATAACAGGGGGTGTGAGTGCGTAGAGGGATGGCCTAGCCAGCGGTGGGAGTGGTAGGGGCGGTGAGGCCTCCGCGGCATCACAGCCGGCCACGGGCGGCAGGAGCAGGCGGCACGACCGGCGCTGCTTTGGGCGGCTAGAGCAAGAAGACCAGAGGTTGAAGAAGCACTATGGCCGTTGGATGGACATCGTACGGTCACTAGAGCTAGAAACATTCATATATTGACTAAAGTTGACAAAGGCCTCCGTCCCTACCAACTTAGTAGGCCCACAAGTCAGCCTCCCACCAAGGTTGGTCCCGGCTAGCGTGGGGTATTCATTTTTTTTGTGCGTAATAAGGAGGCACTTCCGGTGGGTGCGGTGACAATGGGGAACGTTTTTTATTTAAATACGGTGGCCCGACCTGTGGGTCCCAAAGTCGGGGAAACATGTTTTTCGCGAAATACTGGTGGCCCGTCCAGTGGGTTCCAGCTGTCAGGTGGAGGAATAATTATTTTCCACGTAATAAGGAGGCACTTCCTTGCGGCTGCCGTGGACCCAGCTGTGAGCCTCTCCACGTACAGTACTCTTCCAATGGAAGTCAGTCGTTGACCACATTGACCACGCCGCGCCGAGAACACCACGGCGGTGGACGACGGTGAGGCCTAGGAAGGGGAAGACACGGAGCCGGGGAAGACGCGGCAGTGGAAGTCCACGCAGAGAGGAGTACGAGGGTTCACCGGTTCGACTGTGGTGTGAGGCTGCCGTCGCCGCAGAATAACAGGGGGTGTGGGTGGGTAGTGGGATGCCCTGGCCAGCGGTGGGAGTAGTAGGGGGCGCTGAGGCCTGCGCGGCAGCACAACCGGCCACGGGAGGCGGGAGCAGGCGGTCCCGTCGGCCCGGCTTTGGCGGCTGGAGCAAGAAGATCAGAGATTGAAGAAACACGACGGCCGTTGGATTGACATCCAACGGTTACGTCTGCTAGAATCATTTTTTGACGTAGTATATAATAACTAAAAAAATCTTGCTTACGCGTCAACTAAACAGGCCCACTAGTCAGACCACTCCCTCTTTTTTTAATAATTTATATATAGCTCATGGCATCTTCTTATGCAATTTATTGCAGTCGTTTTTTTTGTTGGCCAGGGCCAATTTCGCATATTTCTGTGGGTTCCAAACTATTTTTAATACCGAAATGTCGAGCCAGATTTAAAATACTTTGAAGACATATTTGAATTTGGTTAATTCCCAGTGAAATAGGAATCTGTAAATGTGAAAAAAATTAGAAATTATAAAGTAATTGCCAATTTGTCATCTGTTTTTATATTTACAACCCATTTCATATTACTTTCAAGATTTGCAGGCGTCTTGAAAGAGTTGCAGCCCATCAGGGCGTAGAAAAATAAGTAGGCCTGGATTGGGTATTCTTGAGAAAAAATAAACTGGGCTCATTTTCACAAAGAAAAATAGCTGGGCTGGTCACATGGTGAACATAAAATATAAGCACAGGCTAGACGGGCCTGACCAGTTCAAACCCCGCTCCGTCTCAACAATACCAAACAAAAAAATTACTGCTCGAGTAGCTACGCCCTGTGTGTCACCGATATTGTGATGTTCTCTTGTCTATTGACTATATACACTCACAATGTCGTGGGTCCCGTATGTCGTGAAAACACTAGGAGGAAGCATTTTATTTTTCCATACCGACGCAGGGCCCCTATTGTCATCCTCTCCACGCATTTCCGCCGATTCCTGTTGTTTGTTGACCATGTTGGCAACTGAAGAGGGCGGCGCCATGTGGCGAGCGCACTAAAGCGCGTGGAGGACGCCGGGCGTTAACGACTTAGGAGACGGTGGGCGGCGATCGTCTTGTTGGCGCAACCACCGTGGGAGGCGGAAGCAGGCGGCCCCGCCGACGCTGGTTTGGTTTGGCGGCCGGAGGAAGACAGGATCGAACAAACACGATGCATCGTAAAAGCAGCAGGAGTACTTAACAACCTTAATCAAAACCAGCAGGGCACTTAACAACCAAAGATGAAAGCAATATGCGTACTTATACAGGTTCAACCGTACAAAGCACGCCTCGAAGAGTGCTACTTTGCCTACAGTTAACACAACAAGGATGAGGCCGCCAAGGCCCAGGCGCCACCCCGGGCATCCACAACCTTCTGAAAGCGGCTTCATCTCGCAACATGGTCAATAAACAGGATATTCGCTTTGGAGCCATGGAAAATCATGAACATAATATTCTGTCCTATTCTCCAAGATGGACGAGCCTTCATTATCTGAGACCACCCACGAATAAGTATCTTTTCACCTCCAAGGGGAATTGAGTAGGTCGACATAAACATCATGTTGTGACCAAGCGCAAGTCGGAACCGACCATGGTCGTGCATCCGTATAGGAACAATAGAACTCGGCAGTTCCTCGTTTCAAGAAGATCACAACTATAAAACTGCGTGTATAAGCAATAGTTTATGAACAACATATATAATGTAAAACAGCTCGTACCATCGGTTTCTCGACACGCTTGGACCTGTTCAACGAAAGTGCAGCGATGGCACACATATCCCATGTGGCCTTCCACCATTGAAACGCCCACAAGGACCTCAAGACGATCAATAAAGTGTAGGAACTTGTGGATGTCGATCCAGTCAACTTCATGCCATTAGTAACAGCCGAGTTATTACAGAGTAACAAACGAAAGCAGATCGCTTAACTACGAAAAAACCTACACGTGCACCAATTATAAGAAAATATTAGTTAGAAGTAGCATCTTTGTGAGAGATTCGCTGCTACTTCTAAAGTTAAATTGTGATTAGTTAGATGTAATAGGTGGATTAAGAAGTAATCGAGGCAACAAGCAAGAACCAGATACAAAACTACCATGGATGAACAATTGAACGACGCCGGGTGGAAGATCGCAGTGAAGATGAGAGCAGGTTCTCGCTATTTCCATCAACATTCGTGGCGCCAACTTTCAGTCCGTAACACTTGAGAAAGTTTATCCAAGTTCGCCATAAAAAGCAGCGATCTTCTTGGTTCATGAACCCAACTCGGAAGTAATATCCATGGCTTCTCTTTACTGTGACCATTAAACTAGTGTATTCAGTTATGGCAAGGCCGAGCATCTTGAGTACATGTGTTCTGGTAGAGCAAATAATACACTGCAGGAAAAATAATATGACAACGCAGCATGTACAAAAAAACCCCACCCTCCCAGATAGAGAAGAGGATTCTAGGAACATACTGTGCGTGTTTCAAAATGCTATGGTAGGATGAGAAGGAACAAGTGTATGCGTCGCCGAGGGCGCAGAAATCAGTAGGGTACTCGCACTTTGGGCAATCGTGAATCAAAACACACTAGATTCAAGACGAAGAAAAATGCATCAACGGCGCGGCTGCCATCCTAGGATTACCTGCGACCAAGGGACTTGGATTTATCAGGATGGATGAAGAATTGCACTGGTTCTCCATGAGAAAACCCTATGCAATCGCCGAGCGGGGTTTTCTCCGAACAAGCGACGAGGGAGAAGGGATTCAGGCCCGGTGAAATATTGCCGCTTGTTCGTCCGACTTATCGCTAAAGCTAGAAAGGGGTTGTGATTTGATGGCTCATTGGTCATTCTCGCGGCGCTTCTGACCGGGTGTGTCTACCGTGAAGTTGTGCACTATAATTTGTGCATATGGCACGTGGACCCCGTTGCCGGTTGCCCCACATATCAGCGAAAGGAAGTAGAAAGACAAGAGTAACTAGTTACACATAAATACTTTTTTTGACAGAGAGATACTCCCTATGTAAAGAAATATACAAATCTTTTATATCACAGGCTCACCTTGCCGAGAAATATACTCCCTCTGCAACGCACGGGCATTATGGGGGTTCAGCTTTTCTTTACGGGGTTCAAATTGAGAATATAATACTCGAGATAGGCTCACGATTACGGACTTTGGGCCGCAGCCGACCTCGCATGTTTGGGGGCCCATGTGTTCTACCTCGGCCGCTTTTCATATTGCAAGTGATCGATGCTGCGTTGGTTTTAGATGTCGTCATGAGGCTTAATACACAAAATTGAATAAAGCACGGCAAATGTTGGAATGAAATCGAATGACGTTCCTAACCAGCAATCGAGTTGCAATTCTATCAACGATATACCATGTGATAAATAATACTGTCGTACTACTTATACACACAGGACTCTTGTTTCACCATGCCAGATTATTACATCAAAATCTCTCGGAGGATAGATCAGTTCGGCAGCTATGCGTTGCCATCAAGAATTTCAAAGTTGATTTGGACCAGCTCTCCTTGCCGAGAAAGTTCGATTTTGACATCATCCCCTATCGCATGATATGATTTAGATTTGAACCTTGACCATCCTTTAGCATCAATCATCATGCGACCATCCTTTGTACTTACGGTATATTGAGCAGGTTCATTCACACCAAGGCTGCGCATGGTAAGAGAAACTTGGCCGCGGTCGCCTGGATAGTTGAACGACTCCCTCGTTGCTCTAGGAATTCTCTGTTTGCAAACAAGAAGACATACCCAAACAGTTAGATCAACACAGTGAATCATGTGAAACAACATGGAAAGAAAAAGAATGAAGCACTTGGGCGGCCAATGCTTACCAATAAGGTGGACATGTCGGTTTTTGTAAGGACTTTGGTATATGAAGTGCGAATCGCAGCCCGATCATTGCCGGTGCAACTGCACGGGCCAGACCAAATGCAAGTGCAAGTGTTGGTGCAGGTGCCGAAGCCGCTGCTGCTGCCGGAGATGGTGCTCCTTGTAGAGCTGGTGCCGGTGTCGATGCCCGATCCTCCGGTACATCAGACTGATCCACTGACGCGGTCGGTGCCCAATCCTCAGCTGGATCAGACTGAGCTGCTGCCGCTGTCAGTGCTAGAGAAACTGCCGGTGCTCGATCTGTGTGATACAACGGTGATCATGTCTGGTCTGCTATGATCAGCTTTCTAACTTGACTAGGATCCGTGACCATGATCCAGTTTTTTTCTTCATTTCTTTTAAACGCGAGAAGGACTAATTGTGGCGTTTTTGTTAAACCAAACTGCAGTTCATCATAGGGATTCAGCTTGTACTCAGACAACAGATTGATCCAATTTTTCCAAGAATACAAGTGATGGACGGTGCCTTCTTCTTGACATGACATAAGAAGTGAAACCTGCAAAAATAGCCATCGTAGAGCAAACCAAACGGTTTATTCTGTGATGAATGTCACATGGCAAAACCTGCATCGTAAAATTGCAGGAAAAGAAAGAAAACATGACATTAGATCAATAAGATTTAGACTGTAAATCAATAAGATTTACTTGATGTGACACGAGTGAATCCTTACCAGGAAATCACTATGTTGAAGTACTAAGCAGAAGATTGATCGTCCAACTACCGTGGCGTGCGCAGGGCCCCGCTTACTCCCACAAGGTGACAGTCCAAAGGTCGTGACAAATCGTATGGACCGAACATCCATGGGACTGGAAATCCTGGTGGGTGCGATAAACCCTGCAATGCATACAGATATTGGAGTGTAACCATAATTGATAAACCGTCCTCACAAAAAATATGATCCGGATACCTCAAAATGTATAGACTGAATTGAGTGGACAGACATTAACATAGACCGTTCTCAGGGCTGACCACACACCAAAAGCGGCAGTACTAATAAACAATACAGGGTTCACAAACACAAATCAAGTACTGAGCAATAGTAATTAGTACAGACAAGCAAAGTTGCACTAACTAAACTCTGCAGACTATTTCTTGCCACCGACCTACGGGATGAACCCGCATAATCGACTAGGCCATGGACTTCGTGTGAGATGTCTACATGCACCATCAACATCTTGTCAACCTTGGAGAACCTAACAGTGGTCTTTCCACTCATAAACATGATGATGAAGACAGGCTGCATCAGATTTGTTGGGAAGCTTTACAAGAACCACACCCTTCATAATCGAAGGCACAACCAGGAAATTGTTGTGGTCAAGTACAACCTCGAGAACATGCCTGATAACAATGCTACAGGAAACACTAGTTCAGGACACGTGGAGACAAGGACACAACAGCTGGATAGTTCAGCAGTAGAACTCATCATCAGGTCTTCCAGTTCACATGGCATGACTTTGAGAACTTCATCTCCACCGCGGACCTGGTTCTAATTCAAACAGAAACCATATTTCATTACTACCTCCATTCAGAAATATAAGATGATTTTCGATATTATACTCCATATATGACTACATATACGCACATAAATGAGTGAACAAAGACACTAGAACATGTCCTTAAAGGCATGAGAGCAGAGGGATTACATGCAATATCCATAACACAAGTTCTCGAGGCAAATATACCCTCTTAAAAGGTAGCATTGATGTTCATAAAGTACTCCCTCCGTCCCAAAATTCTTGTCTTAGATTTGTCTAGATGCGGATGTATCAAGTCACATTTTAGTATTAGATACATCTATATCTAGACAAATCTAATACAAGAAATTTGGGACAGAGGGAGTAGTTGAAAGTAATCTATAAGAAATCAGTGTCAACCTCTCGCATGTTTTGGTCAAAAGAGGAATTTAGAACCGTCATTTGGCACACTAAAATCAGATGCAAGATCACCCGAGAAAGTTGTACTACCAAGTACTAGTACTGCGTATTAGATGAAAAACACGATCAAGATCAAGAAAAAGATCGTCAAAAGAGACATTACTGGACTTGCTTAATGAGGGATCCCGGAGAGGGGGCTTGGACAGGGCGATGGCTTTGAGCTTGTCTCATGTAGTCTCGGCGGGGTGCTTGCGCTTCTTACGTACCATGAGCCTCGACGGTTTTGGCCAGAGCCATATACATCACGTCGGCAGGTGCTCGGCGTCCATCCAAGAGAGGAAGCTGAGAGAGAAGAGTGAAAGGAGGAACGAGATGAGGGAGAAGCGAAGCGAGTGGGGTTTTCTTCAAGAGAGGAAGCCGAGAGAGAAGAGTGAAATGATGGTTGCTTCTTCCGTCCAACTTCTTCTTTGGAAGGAGGGGTTTTGTGATTTGACGGCTCATTGGGCATTCTGCGGCGGTTCGGTCGGGGTAGTCTACCGTCACTCTACTACGGAGTAATTTAGTGCATGGCAGGTGGACCCAGGTGTTGGCTGTCCCACACGTCGGCGAAAGTGAGTAATTTAGTGCATGGCTGGAGGAGGATCCACACGGTAGAGCGTGTCCACTGTTTTTCATTCTGAAGAAAAAAATTATTACAGCAAGCGTTTCCACTCTTACGACGGAGGAGTGCGAAACACAGCAGCCACTTGAACATACACAATGCTCCTACTACTAGGCATGTGCAGTGGTTCATACGTCAGTACTACACAATCTTGTTGCTAGTGTAGTAAGATATGACGATAACAAATGATGTTGTGTGCATGTAAACTACTCCTATATGTAACATACTACCACTTTTTTTTATCAGACGGTCGAGAATGAGCAGTGAGATCAATGTTAACAGAACTAGGTCCCCAACAAGACAGAGAGTACGGTACATAAAGGTACTCCACGAAACATGAACCATATGAAGCACATCCTATAGTGTTAGACAAGGTGTATGAAGGGTGCACGGGATGGGAGCAAAAGTTCCCTTCTCGACCCACTTTTGGGTGTTTGGCAGAGTGCATGAAGGGTGCATGAGTCCACACTAGTAGGTTGACAAAAATACATGAAGAGGAAACAACTATATTGTGATGAGAATGCAACCAAACACACCCACACGCTTTGTGCTACAGTGACTGATCTGCACCGTCTGAGTTTGATCCAACGGTCATGTTGCGCCAAAACATGGACATGCCCATGCAGAGGGCGCCTAAACACCACCAAAGTCCCTTTGCTTCTCGAGGCACACGACGTTGGTGATGTAGGGTGCAACCGCCCGTAGAGCCCGCTCCCGGTCGATGGGAGCCAGCTCATCAAAGACGGTGTCCAATGGAATGAATGGATTCCGGTGACGGAGCCCTGAAAGGATTCGGCCAACAAAGGACGGCAGAAGCCGCAACCCCTCCTTGTCCAGCTCAGCCCCCACCATCGCGCCGAGACGGCTCGGCTCCTCGGGGATATAGGTGAAGAAGGAGACCAGGCCAGGAAGGCGCAGCTCGTTGAAGTCGACCGGGTGGTCGAACGGGTTTAGCCCGACGGTCGGCATCGTCGCGCTGGCACGACGGTAGGCATCGCGCAGCCGCAACACGTGCGTGGCAACTTGGTTCACCAAGTGGCCGAGGCGATCTGGACCTCGTCACGATCGGCCGCTCGGCGCTCGGCCGCCTCCTGACGGCCTATCATATCTCCCGCTTTCTGCAGCAACGCCGCCGATGCCTCGAGCATCTTTGTGGTGGACGCCTGCCGCTTTTGAAGCTCCGTGAACTTCCACACATAATGGAGGAGCATGGCACTCCTCTCCTCCTTGAGCTCACGGAGCTCCACGTCCTTGGCCCTGAGCTCCGCATCCTTGGCATGGAGCTCCTGTGTCAGACGCCTCACCTCGGACTCCGTGATCTGCTACGCCGCCATGGCACCAGGTAGAAGTAATGGGGAGAGGAAGCAAAGGAGGCGAAACGGCTGAAAGACAATGCAATCTACGGGAAGGCGGAGAGAGCTAGCCGAGGAGCGGGGAATCTTTTGGTTTTCACCACGGTAAAACACCAGTCGGCGACTTCTCACATCGAGGAGCGGTGGGTTTTACAGGCAGAGTCATCGTGACTAATTGCTACAGCGCTGCTCCCGTCAATCAAAAATTAAAAATCCTGCCGCGCCTGCTCCCGTCAATCAAAAATTAAAAATCCTGCCGCACCCAAACACCAGAGCAACGCCATGGTGGATATTTAAATTTACCTGCCGACAAGTAGATAAAAAAAGGGGTGAACAAACAAATGTGGCGGCGGCCTAGCTAATCGGTCGAACTAGCCCAACTAGCTAGCCACCGTGCTTGACTGATGTACTCGGCGGGAAAGGTGGTCTTTCGTGATTTGACGACTCATTTACTTGCTTGGCGCTTCTGACCGAGGAGGACCCGAAAAAACGCACGGTATGGCGTCCCACGCCGGGAAGAATATATGCGTGCACCACCGGGAGGACCCGAAACCGCGGTAGGGTCTGCCACGTCTCGCACGGAGGAAAAATGTGCGTGTAAAAATATCTTTATGTCGGGCGTAGTACCAATGGTTCGACCTCGGGACCCAGCCAGTCGGTCGAAAACACCCCACTAGCCACACAGCTTCATCATGCAAACGTGGCACGGTTAGCTCCGTCTTGACCAGCCACAACGTCTCTTGTTCTAGGCGATTCTTCTATTTTCCAAGCTTTTTTTAGTTGTAATAACACCACGGCAAGCTAGCGCCGCTCTTCGTGTGTGCCCGTGCAAAGGTTAGACGATGGAGGGAAGAGAGATTGAGATCGCAGACCTGGGACCCACCAGTAAGTGAGACAACGATCATGCACGTATTGATGAGGCACTCCCTCTACTCTACTCAAC
This sequence comes from Aegilops bicornis, assembly GCA_021605145.1. Lineage (NCBI taxonomy): Eukaryota > Viridiplantae > Streptophyta > Magnoliopsida > Poales > Poaceae > Aegilops > Aegilops bicornis. Next base: position 669,113,885 of record CM038671.1, on the reverse strand, counting down.
GCAAGTACTGTATAAAATCAAGTTATGGGACAAAGCCAACAACCATTCATTTTTCAGGCTATCGACTTACACTTTGTAGTCCAGGTTGCCAGTTCGAATATCGTCTTTCAGATTTGTTAGTTTTAGGTCCAAATTTGATTAATGACAAGTGGGACCCCCGTGTGTTGTTCCGATATTTCAGTGTAGGATGGTTTTTTAGAACAAAAACTTTGCACGGTTAGACAAGTAACGGCACAAGTTACACGTATTTTGCAAGTTTACGAACAAAAATGACAGTGACATAGAATATCACATCCACCCCGCAGCTTAGATACTATGGTGATACGAGTTTTTACACCGTTGGAAGTGAGATCCAATGGCTTTGGAGTAGTCTTTGTAATTATGCGCAAATTCCAAACTCTCCAAAGTTTCTTTTGCAAATAAAACATTCAGGCCTCGTGTGTGCCGCTGCATCTTCGATCCAACGGCTCCCCGGTGCTCATATTAGGTGCTCCCCGTAGCTTAATTACCCGCTACAGTGATATGAGCATCTAGGTCGTATGATCAGTGATCAGATGGCACATGCATAGCACTTGTACTTTCTGCGCATTTCCCAAACTCTATCAGCCGTATATTGCAAAAACATTCAAACCTCCTACTGTGGGCCGTTAGATCTCAGTGAACTCGTATCACCATAGAATCTACGGTGCGGGAGCACCTCATACTCTCCCGTGCAAGAAAACATAAGGTGCTATCGCAGCTTGGATGCTACGGTGATACGAGCTTGGAGGTCGTTTGATCTGAGATCCAATGGCATCTGAGCAGTCTTTGTGCTTATGGCGGTGGCGAACTCTTTTGGGGCTTTTCTGCAAAAAACCATTCGAACCACCGAGGAGGTGTTGGGTCACAAATTCAACGCCTCCGAAGAGCTTGTATCACCAAAGCATCTAAGGTGTGGTAGCACATGATATTCTTACATACAGGAGAATATGATGTCCTCCTTCATCCTAGATGCTACGGTGATACGAGCTTCGAGGTCGTTGGATATGGGATCAAAGGGCATCTAAGTAGTGTTTGTACAAATTGTGTGCAATTCTCAAACTCATCAAGGTTTCCTGCAAAAAAATAAGACACATCATGTGAGCTGCTATATCTCAGATCTACAAGCTCCAAGAAACTCGTATCGGCATATAGCATCTAAGGTATGGGGGCACATGATATTCTCCCGGGGAGGAGGGGTGGGGGGTGCACTACCAATCGGTGGTTGGGAGGGTGGGGACAAATATAATCTAAACAACCCTAAACAGAGCTCCAACATTTTATCTAAGGTCGAGGGGTTGACCCCCGACAATCATAGCTCCGCCTAAACACAACATTTGCATGTACTGTAGTACTAGACTTAATATTCATGTTTCGGTTTCATGTTCATTTTAAATATTGAACTAAGGACCATGGATGTCTTACATTTTACTCCCTTCGTTCCTAAATATTAGTCTTTTAGAGGCTTCAAATGGACTGGCACATACGGATGTATATAGACATATTTTAGAGTCTAGATTCACTCATTTTGCTCCGTATGTAGTCACTTGTTGAACTCTCTAAAAGACTAATATTTAGGAATAGAAGGTGTATTTTTGAACTCGTGTCATACATGCAAGGGTTGGAAAAATAGATGCACTATACTTATTGGATTGTTGTTGTCTTCGTGCGTGCGTGCGTGTGTGTGTGTGTGTGTGTGTGTGTGTGTGTGTGTGTGTGTGTGTGTGTGTGTGTGTGTGTGTGTGTGTTTGTGGTCATATGCTTGATACATACAAAGTTTTCTCACCTCCATATTGTTCATCTTTTAAATTTGAATTTGCATTGGAAAACTTACTAGGGATACCATGAAATGTGAAATCCACGTTGAGATCACTATATCACAAATTCACTCTAATTCAAAAACTCGTCATAAATCAATTACCACGTTGAGATTAGTATTTCCAAGGAAAATATGGGTATTGTAATACACATTGATTCGTTCGGCAATTTAAAAGGTTCCTTTTGTATTCTCAAATGGTAGGACCCAACGGCGTACCAGCCAGACCTTGGCTCGTGTTGATCCTAAAAAGCGGGCTCGTGTCCTTCGGTGGCGTGCGTGAATGCGCACATTAGGCAACCCCAACCAGTCGAGCCTCAACGTTTCAAGTCGAAATATTTGGCGGCGAATTCCAGCCCTAGGAAATTCCCCTCATGTCCCCGGTCCATAATGACTACCGATGAACAACGGAGGGATGCTTTAGTAACTAGACAACGTTACCTACCGTGCCGAGCACGGTTCAATTCCCTCGGTCGCCGCTCGTCAAGGTCACCCGTCAACTGCATTGCCTAGTACTACTACTAAGCGCGTGGACCTATGCAGAATGAGTATCAACCAATGGATAATGGAGTTTAATTGTTAAACAATACTCCCTCCATTCCAGTTTATAGGGCTTATCTCAAAATTTTAGTTTTCCCATTTTATAAGTCTCAATTTGGTTGTTCCCCATCACATGTTCAGATTTCAAGGTGCAATAAATCATTACATGCAAGTATTAAGAGAAAATTGACCAATGCATGTATTTTATGCATGCATGCATTGCAATTAATGCATTCGTAAACACAACTTTTGAGGAAAACAAGCGCATTAATTGAGTGTTTTTGCAAACTACAACAATTGTTCCACCACTCACCATCTACCTTGGTTGGTGAGATTTTTGAATTGAGCCCTATAAACCGGAAAGGAGGTTTAACTAAGCAAAATGTTTGACCAAATCCTTTCTTAAGAAATACAACAGGACGGATGTACGGCTTGAAAATTTATTGCATGATGCAGGTTATGATATTGTTTCGAATCCTGGATCTTAAATTTCAGAAAATCCAAAAGTGAGCATAAATTCTTGAAACTGAGCATGGTCACGTGATGTGGCACAAATATTACTTCGTAAGTTTTTTCTTTAATTCGAGACAAGCTGCTTATGACAAGTTGCACAAATGAAGAGCCAAGGTATTTTGGAACAAAGACATGTGACGTTAAGCCAAACGCTTTCACTATTGAAACCGTGGGCGTTTACGTGCCGCCACGAGTCCCCGCTTCTCATCGGCAGGTGCCGTCCCAGCAAGCGTGTGAGTCGATGGGAGGCGTGCGCAGCGAACCGTGCCGGCCGGCTGTCAGGGAGGCGTGCAAGCAGACCGCTGTGCAGACTCACAGGGAGGCGAGCCCTTTGACCAGGCTCCACCGCCCACCGTCGTCCCAAATGCTCCCACTTTTAATGTCGCGGGCGCCGCAGTTTAAAATCAACCCCGCACTACCCGGTATCGCTACAATCCTCTCTCTTCCTCTCCGATTCTCCTGTCGTCTACCACCAACTAGCCTGACCTAAACGTACGCCATGCCGCATCACGATGGTCTGCCCTTAGTGTTCTAGTTTCATGAGGAAGACATCCAGTCGGAGTCTCAAGAACATAAGGCGCTTTGGTACGAGCTTGAACTAGCCTTGCGGGAAGATGCCGCTACCGTCCCGCCTCGTTCGGCTCCGTCGCCTGATCGGACCAGCGCCCATCCCGTGGCATTGATGGGCTGGGAGCCGCACATTGTCGCCGAGCTTGATGCCACGGGGTTCCACGAGGTCCCGCCGACTTTCACGCGCCCGTGCACCTGCGGCGCAGATGCGCTGCTGGCATCGACGCAAGACGCCCGTGCCGGTGCCCGTGCACCTGCCAGCGCATGCGCCTGCGCGTGCACTGACGCGCACGCCCGTGCCGGTGCCCGTGCACCTGCCAGCGCATGCGCCTGCGCGTGCACTGACGTGCGCGCCCGTGCCGGTGCCCATGCACACGAATGTCTCCGCCGCGCCGTTGCCAGCGCCTGTCTTCGCAGCGGTGCGGTTTCCCCTCGGCGGCATGGATGGCCGCCGTCGACCGCTTCCTTGCACCAACGCCATCGCCTCCTCCCGCCAGTTGACTTCGCTTGAAGTCGTAACATTTGGCCTTCCTAGAAGCTAGGCCAACGTCCAGGAGTACGCCAACAACGGCGCAAGACGCCGCCGTCGCCGTCGGTCAGTGGCCCGACGACACACAGAGCATGGCAGAGGAGCCGCTTCCCACCGCGAGCCGCCGCCGCCGCCGCCGCGTAATCTAAATTTGCCATGAAAAACGTTCGGATTGCCATGATTAAAATCCGAACGTTTATCATTTTTGTTTATTTTATATCGATCGTCGTATAATTTAAAGTCGGAGTCAGACTGAACGAAATGTATGGTTTGATCAATTGAATGTTCTGCTAGAGCCGTATCAAATTAAATATAAAACGTCATCAAGCCACATGTATTCCTTGTCATCCAACGACCTAGACTGCTTAAATGTCGAGCGCTCAACACGTTTAGCGTGCAGTTAATTTCATGCCAAAAATAGTGCTAATCACATGACAACACGCAAATAATATCCTAGTAGTTAATATCCGCATGCACTTAATATACTTCCAAATTAACGTGCATTGCACGTACACACTGACTAGTGCTGCTTGTACGTGAAACTGGTGCCGTGACTTGTGAACGCGTCCAGATATGGTCAACGGCAACATCGCCCGCGAGTTCTTCCTGTTTGCCCGAGCGTCTAAACACAGAAGGGGAGGAGAGAGAGAGAGCACACATGGAACCCACCAGTAAGTGAAGGCGAATAGTACTAAAAATAATATTACATGTTATCCATTAATTAGGCTGTGGTAATATAAAAACATTATATGAACAAAGGGGGTACAACAAACATTGCTATTCTACGTATGTTGCCTATTGACGTGCAGCTTGAAGGCCCGGTCGCATGTTCGATCCTCGTCCTTTATTTTTTAATTGGTATATGGGTCCAAATTTGTTTCATGACATGTGGGCCCCTCGGTGTGTCGTTTGTATCTCTTTAATTTGTGGGTCGTAATTTGTTCAATTCCAACTGGTCTATCGGTGTGTAGTTTTGTAGGTTATTTATAATAATTAAAGATAACAACATAGTTTTTTCAATAATACCATGGGGCGACGTTGAAGGCGAGAAAGGACGTCTTGAGAGAGCGATGACCGAGCAGGAGGAAATCAACTAGGGAGTTGCGTGGGTTGCATGGCGTTTGGAGTAGTTGTGGACCGAATGCTATGAAAATATAATCTAAACCGACCGGAATAAATGCCTACACAAATTAATCCAAGGTTGAAGTGCCCCTCGCAATGTAAATAGCTCCGGCTTTGCGAGGGATGGAGAGGTAGTAGCTTGAACGCGTGGAAGATACGGTATGAGAAAGCGAGGTCAATCGAGAGACATATAGATAGAGAGACAAAGTGAGTGTGGTCCGACATTCATTGAATAAATATATATGCTCCAGAGAGATATTGTCCGATTGAGCTTTTTGGTAAGGGTGAGGGCTGTAAGATAGAGCTTGAGAGATGATCCGATCATAGACGTGTAGATACATTTTGTGCGTGGGAGGAAGCAAGGTCAACCGATCACATAGGGTCGCCGTGCGATCGAAAGAGTGAGACGGGTTGGAGAGAGTGACCTAGATAGACGATGTGCGTGAGAGAGTATACAATGTGAATAGGTCGAATTGGGCTCAAACATGGTGATATATCGTTTTTTTCCGTTAAAGAGCAAGGTAAATCGAGACATACGGAGAGAGAGTGATATATATATATATATATATATATAGAGAGAGAGAGAGAGAGAGAGAGAGATTGAGTGAGCGTCGCCCACCATGAGGTCGAAAGAGTGGCGGCGGCTTGGATGGACTGACCTAGATAGAGAATCTGCGTGAGAGAGTATAGAGTGTGTCGATCGAGGCCCGAACAGGGAGATATATCATTTGTGTGTGAAAGAAAACGAGGTTAAACGAGACTCAGAGAAAGAGAGCTAGATTGAGCGAGTGTGGCCCGCCGTCGGAAGAAAGAGTGAGACGATGTCGAGGGAGTGACCTAGATATACAACGATGCGTTAAATGCGCATGAGAGGTTGTGGGACTAGATATGCAATGCATGTATTTAGAGAGAGAGGGTGAGAGGTAGATGGGGGGAGAGAGAGCTCGGCATGGGGTGCAATGGCGGGTGTGTGAGGTAAGTACATTTGATAATAAGAGTGGAAAAAGGGGTTGTGTAGTGGAGAGACTTAGAGATCAAAACATGGAGAGAAAGAATGAACGTGTGTTGGAAACCGATAGCTTGCTAAGGTGGTTAGGAGAGGAAGATGGACCGATACAGGAAGTATGTTGCGTTTGTGCGTGGGGGGGGGGGGCTAAAAACAACATTTGAATGCACATAGTACGAGACTTAATATCGATGTTTCAATTCGGTGTACATTGTAAGATTTGAACCGAGGACCAGACATACGGGTAAATATTTCGAATTCCTGCCATACTAAGTTTCGAAAAGTTGACATTGGCTCAATTTGTTGTGCTATTTTGTAGGTCATATGTTTGAATCCATCCAAAAGTTTTCTCACTACCATGGTGTTCATCATATACATATGAATTTGTATTAAAAAAGTAGCGTGGATACAGTGAAATGCAAAATCCACGTTAGAATTGGAGATCGCTACGGGACATACACTCTAATTCAAATAACTAACTACGTGACACACACTCTAATTCAAATAACTAATCATGTGACACACTCTAATCCACGTTAGCGTGGGTACCGTTTCAATTTTTTTTCAAATAACTCCTCATTGATTAATTTATAGTACTCCCTCTGTTCACTTTTATAAGACCTTGAAGACATTTCAGACAATGTGCAAAACAGTTCATTTTAAGTTGTCTGAAACGACTTACAAAAGTGAACGGATGGAGTATCTCGTTTCGAATGACTAATTATTGCAAGGAAAACATGGGCATGGTAATACATACAGATTCGTGTGCAAATGAAAGAAGATCCGTTTGCATTGTCAAATGTAGGCGCACCAGGCAGACCAGGGTCGTATCGGGGTGGACGCTGCTTCAGTGCCTTAAAGGCAACTGCCCTTGGGTGACTGACATGTGGGCCAGCCACCTGTTGGGCCCACATGTCATGGACACAAAGGCAGGTGCCTTAAGGAACCGAAGCATAGTCCTGTCGGGGTGGTCGCGTGTGTCGGACGGACGCGTAGCACCCAGCCACCCACCCTCCCCCAAAAAGGGCAGCGACAATATAAGTTCGGCGCTTCCATGTTTTGGATTGAAATATCCGGCGGCCCCAATTCCAGCCCATAAAATCTCTCTTCTCCACCGTCCCCTTCCGCGCCCAGATTGCTCAAATCCCTAATTCGCCGCCATCCCTCGAATCGCCCCTCGTCTCGTCTCTTTCCCCACCGTTCCCCACCTCTGTGCCGGACGACGATGACGAAGACGACGGTCGCGCTTCACCACCGCACCGGAGCTACCTCATCTACGCCCTCGTCCACCGCACCGGGTGGTCCACCGACAACGTCGGCCGCCGCAACCGACGTGCCTCACAGACACCGAGTTCCACCGCATCAAGTGCGCTTCACCGACGCCGTCTCCCAGCTCACCGGGGCTACTTCACCGAGCACATCGTCGCACCTCCGCCCGCCGAGGCCGTTGGGGCTTCACCAACGGTCTCGTCCACTGCATCATGGCGCTCGGCGCCACTCAAGATCTGCATCTGTGGCGGCCAGCCAACGCCAACAAGATCACCCTCAACGGCTCAAGTGACCCGCACTCTAGCTAGGCGAGCATGCCCAAACGCCGGCCCGAACTAGGTATCCACACATCACTCCCTTGTGCACTGTTCCGATGATGTTTGGATATCCTTTCACTGCTCTCTTAGCTTACACGCCTATGCAACTCTGACTTTAACTCTTATTTCTTCTAGAGATATCATCTGAAACAAGCAAATCCATTTTTTAGCGAAGCATGACGGCGCTACAGGATCTGGTACACATCCTGCACACCTGTATAACCTTGTAAGTATCTGTCCTCCGGTACAACATCAAGGTCGATTCCTCTTATTTGATCAACCATTCGCCGTGTCAAAAATGCAGAGGGGGATGCAAGGAGCACAAGGCCTGCACATCCAAGCAAGTGGTAACATGGACTTGTACATGGAACATCCCAAGCGCAAGCGGAGCTGCAATGAGCCTGCATACAACGAGCTAGCGTAAGTCCACGCATTTCATTTAATTCATCCACGGCATTCGTGTATGATTTGTGTGCGATGGCTGATCCACGAATTCAAGTTACTAGGGGAGAACATTTAACTTAAAAAATACGAAGGCACTTGCACACCGGAAATCAACATAACTTGAGAAATGTGAAGCTACATGCACTTTGAAAACCAGCTAATGATCCAAAGTAGTTCAGATTATAAACACTAAATGATGCAAGCACCAAAAACACAAAATGCAACATGGTGTACAAGGACTACAAACATGGTCTGTACACCTTGAATTATTCGTTCTCCGGCTGAAAATATCGAAGTGTAATTGCACGTATAACCAGTGCGCAAACTACATATCAATATATCTATCCTGCACAAGTATGCCAATAGTTTCAAACAACAGATTAGAAAAGTATTTATGCTATGTTGTCATGATACGGGGACTTTCTGGTAGATGGCCTCGACGTTTCCTCAAGCTATGAAAATGCACTATAATTTGCTTGTCATCAATGCTTGCAAATCTCTGTCTCTCTCAACATAGTAGATCATCATTAGACACTAAATCCTTCAATGAGCTTGCAAAATGCTTGCATTAGATCCCTCATTAGACACTATATGTTCATCACCGGAGCATGTAAAATGTTTGAATCAAATCCTTCATTAGCATACATTGCTCATTAGACACTTGAGGTCAAGAACAACATGAGCTTGTATGTTTGCACCGGAAACTTGATTAGATACATCGATTGATCGATTCAGTATTGATTGGGGGAGTTATAAAATAAGTAGAAATTGGTTTCATTTTCTCATAGATTCCATACATACAAGTAGTTTTACAACACCGTCGCGTTTAACTATTGGCCAGAAATTGAAGAGTTGAATTAGATATAATCAGGGATGTGATGTACCTGCTCGTTGCGCATGCTACTCTTGCAAGCTGCGACTGTCCGTTTGCGCAAGCTCGATGCCATGCCCGTGCTGCTGCCACTGCCTCCCACGCAGGCTACACCCAGGGTTGGATCTTCATCTTCTTGTCCTTCCGTTCACTTGAAGCCTGGCGACCGACCTCCAACGAGGGCGCGAGGAAGTGCTGTGTCGGTCGGTCCAGCGGCGGCGAACCAGACTGGAGGCTGGAGCGAATGAATTGGGATTTTTCCTGCTGTCGATCGATATGGGAGGCACTCGTTTGGGCCGCGAGCCTACTATAGGGCCTGCCTTGCACTTATGTTATTGGCCCATCCAAGTTGAAACATTTTTCTTCATTTTTTACATTGCTCGCTTCGTGCCTTGGGACGAACAAAACTAGCATGGGCCAACCCGACGACTCAAACTAGGTGCACACTTTCCAGCCACACGAGGCGGCCGCCCATACCAGCCCCTATGGTGGCGTCACCCTTTTATGCGTGTATGATTGGATAGTGAAAAATATTCCAAAGGGCGCTTTTGATTTACCCACAGAATGGTTGAATTGCTTATTTCTATGAACTGAGTTCGCCAATAATGTGAAGGATGCCAGTCTTTTCATCCTATTGTAGATTGCTTAGATCTCGATATGCCAAAAGTAATCGCATGCAATATATAGTAAAAGCCAGTGTGATGTGTTTGGCTACAACTAGTCTGACTACACGTCCTCATATAATATATCAAGGATGCACCATCTTACCAGATTAACCATTCGGCTTACCCATGCAGTGTGGGAAGAAAGAAGTATTGGGACTGCGTATCCAAGCAGTTGATGCCATGGACTCCTTTCTACAACCTTGTAAGCGAAAAAGAAGTTGTAGTGTGCCTGTACAAAGAACTAGCGTAAGTTCAGTTACCTGCTTCTCGGAATTTTAGTTAGCCACTTATTGCAAAATTGTTCAATTATGTTGCTTGGCTTAATTTAGTTTGCTACTGATTACATAATGGCACAGCCTATTAATCGTATTGTAGACTGCGCCTATCTATGTGTTTGATACTTACTGTTAAAAACTACCTGTTTGACTTAACTTAAATATCTACTTGTTTGTTTAACTGCTTTGCTACTGCAACAGCGGGCACAACCTATTAATCATATTGTAGACTGCGCCTATCTATGTGTTTGATACTTATTGTTAAGAATTACCTGTTTGCCTTAACTTAAATATCTACTTGTTTGTTTAACTGCTTTGCTGCTGCAACAACGGGTTACGATGATGTTAATAACTCTTCTCCCTCGTCCCATAATATAGGACGTTTTTGACACTAGCATAGTGTTAAAAACGTCTTACATTATGGGACGGAGGGAGTACTTTTCAAACATCCAATTGAAACTCTTTAATTCCTTGTTTGTTTAATCGGTTTGCTGTTATAACTCCCAATTGAGATGTTTTGCTAACTTCAACTTTTCTGAATCCAATCGGAACTTTAATGGCAAAACAGGTTAGCACAAGATCAAAGCGAGGTCCCCATGGACGTTGCATCATCCCAGCAAAGATGGCACCGGTCCAATCGTGCATTATGAATTGCCAACTGCTGATGCTCTAGAGGCTAAACTAGTGGTAGAAAGAGATTCTACTTCTGCACTTAGAGATGAAGTTGACATGTTGAGGAAGCAAACAGCACAATCACAAGCAGTACTCAAGACAACCATTAAATATTTGGTGGATTTCAAAATGAAGCAAGCTGAGGCAGACAGTTGTTAAGGTCTGAAGGAAAAAAGGAAATTAAACTCCTACTTGGTAAATCATAGGTGAAATGTTCTTTCCATAGTTGAATAACCTTTGTGTTGTCTGTTCATGTAATCAATCAAACCATTTGTTTTAGAGATCATGTAATAATTGTTTTTTTTTTTTTTGTTTGTAATTTTATTTGAGCACAAGTCTGTATTAATTGATAAGACTCGGAGATATTTCATTTGGATTGTTGTGCCAGACCTACAAATATGCCAATCGGGCTGAATGTGCATTCAACAATAGTAGTAGTATAGATGGACCATAATTGGCACGCATCGGAAAGGGCCAAGATGCTGGCTAAATAAAGGATGCTGTTGTAGCCAAAAAAAAGTACAGTGGCCTGGCTTATGTATGTTACTTGATATTATTGATCCATATACTCTATAAGTGTTTATATGTCTATTAGTTATGTACATTCTTGGTTGATTGACTCGGTATTTGAATCTTGATACATCACTTGTGTACATATCTAAATGGGAGTACACATTATGCTGCGTGTGACATTTGAGTTGGACATGAAGTGTTCCAAATATTTGATTTCACCTTAAACTGGATACTAGTTTCTGAATTTGAGTATCGGCATTTGTAAACCATATTCATATATGACAGTGGAATACATCTTTGTCGTCCTTTTGAAGATATATAAAAACACATAGAATGATTTATAAAGATTCATATAGGAATACAAAATGGATTCGAATTTACTTGCTAGGGTAAACTTGGATGCTTATTGTCCCAAAATTCGAAAGAAGCAGCAAAATGTCCACTCCCACGTCGGCTGCCCGAAGCCAAGTGTTTGGGAGATGGAAATTACTGAATACCCATTACACGGACAATCCATCGGCCCGATTTCCACTGCTCTAAATAGGGGTAGGTTAGTAACTTCAATTGGACGTGACACGACCGCCTTTGAGTCCATTCCGACACGGTGGGCGTCAAACATGGGCGGCAAAACACATTTGATTCAAGCTCGTCCGAAAGACCTCTGTTTCTCCCTCCATTCCCCATTCATACACGGTGGGCGGCAAAACAAACTCGACTCGGCCGAAATCGATGTAGGCAAATATTTTCAATAGGGGCAGGTTTGTAACTTCAATCAGACGTGACACAACCACCCTACCTGTCAGCCCCGTTCATACACCGTGGGCGCCAACCACCCTCTCCTTGCCCGAAATCGCTCTGGGCAAATATTGGCGAGATGCGAGATTACCGTCCTATCCCCAACCGACGAGACTTCCAAATTTTAAACGGGGGCTAAGTTCGTAACTTTCCCATATTTCTACGGTAGCGTCCGAAAACATGGTTCCCCGTACCTCTCCCTCCATTTTCCCATTCATACACTGTCCGCGCTAGAGCACCCCAACCCTACACCAGCCTCCGTCCGCCACCCCATCCATCGCCGCCGTCCTCCACCACATCCATCGCCATCGTCCTCCACCATGCCGGAGCACCTACCAAGACCGCGTCGTCCACTGCTAGAGATGGACGTTTCTCATCCACAGCGACGGACCAATAGCCTTGCATTGCGTCCTCTCGCTTCATCGGCGCCGTCGTCCTCTTTGCCGGGGCCGCTCACACGACCTTCTCTTCCACCGCAACAGGACTTATCCCCCGATACACCCGTCTACCATCGCAGATCTGCTTCAACGCCACCGACAGCCATCGCACCCCCGATGCCTACGGCTACCGCAAGAGAGGTGGTACTTCATATCTCCTCAACTTTTTGATCTCAACCAGAAAATAGATCTTAACTTGGTTACTCTACTTTCTGTTCAGCTCTTAGAATTTAGTTCTTAGTTCGAAGCAAACAATGGATGCTAAATATCACTTATCCGGTTTGCAGCTTCCAATCTGCCATGGCACAACCATAATACGGTTTAATTGATCATGCTTAGGGTTTAATTGATCATGTTGGTTCCGTGGTGGTTTCTTTAATAGAAATCGGAGGGGAAATCCTCTTTTGCTAAAAAAAATATGCTTAGAGTTCCCCCCTTTTATGATCACTATACGACCAGAATACGTGCTTCGTGTCATAATAACACTGCTCCACGCATCAAGCTAAACAAGCTTAGATGTTCAAATACGAATCTGATATTATTAAAACAAAGTTGTTTAATTGGTAAGCTAAATGTTCCTAAATTAGTTTGAAAATGCATGTTCGCTTGACGGGTGTGTATCTCTGAGGTGCCCATGGTGGGCGGCCCACCACAGGATTTTGGGTCTTCCCAGGCCCCGATTCCCCTCTGTTCTGCTGCGCGCTTCCGATCTCTACTCGCCCCCAGCCGCCTGCCTCGCCGGCGACTTGCCGTCCCCGGATGGCATGACTCTAGGAGGAGACGCCGGACTAACAGGAGGCCAGGAGCCGCTCGCCCAACAACGTCACCGCTGCCCGGGCGCGCCGCCGTGCCTACCTTCCCAGTCCATTCAGGGCTCAGGCGTGCAGCACCCACCAAGCCAACCCGATTTATCCTGAGATACGTCCTCAACACTCAGCAGCCACTCCTCATCACCCATTTTCTAATTGATTCATTACTCATTAGGCGGGGACTGTCATTAGGGTTTGTTGTGTGCTCAGTGCTACCTAGACTTAATGGTTCAGATGTATTTCGGTAATCTTTAGTACCTCTAAAGTTCACAGGGTTTTCAAAATTCCGGCCCTCAGAACAGAAACTAGTCATTTTGGATTGTTGGTCGCAGTGACATTGACCCAGATTACTACTGCAAGCCAGGTTTGTTGACAATTTTACTTGTCTTTCTTACTCATTCGATATAATATCCAATTATTCACGTCGATTAGTTGCAAACAATAAAGGCTAGACAAACTTCTTCATTCAGATTTTGGGCCGGTCTCTTACTGCAGTTACAATTCTGCATACTTGTCCTAATAAGCTCACAAGTAAATGATTGATTCACTACATCTATGCTTGCCTTGTCATATTTGTTGTCAATATTCTTTTAGGGTGGACCACCTGTTTCTAAATCTTTGGAACCGTAGACCTGAGTGAATAGTATTTCTCTATGTGATCTCTTCCATCATGTGTGGGTAACGAACACTGCATTGTATAGAAAGAAAGTGTCATTTCCAGCTTTTACATATGTTTCGATCTTTTACATGGAATACAATCTGTCTACTTGCTTTGTGTAGCACTTCCAACACTCCACCCTTGAAGCTAAACACTACGCCACTCATAATTGCTTAGTTTATTTGTTCAAATACAAATTTCATATGATTCTAATGTTCCTACTTCAGTTTTGAAATGTGTGCACACTGTTATAGAGACATAAGGGGTTTGTATTTACGTGTGTGGTGCAGTCGGCACGGTTGGGGAGGTGAACTTTGCATATGCAGGGGTTTATAGGGAGACACTCTCCGAGTTGAATCCGCAATGCATTCCGTAGATAATCTGACTAATTCTTATGTTTTCATGAATCTCAGATTCTGAACAGCATCATAATGATTATGAGCTTGCGCGCATGAAAAGAATAAAGCAGAACAATGCCATGGCCGTTAAACTTGGCACTAGGGGATTGAAATCAAATCTGGATGCAATGCAATGCAAACGCTCTCCACCTACAGATTCATGATCAGAATATGATCCTAACAGTGATTCTGAGCTAGAGGGAGACCTAAGTCAATGTAGCTCCCTAGTGGAGGAGTCAGAGGAAGATGCCCTATCTTATTCACCCATCAAGGTACTTGCTCTAACTTTCCAAGGTTACATTGCTCGCACATATCTTGCAACTGATGCTTTGCATTGCTTCTACTTTGTTGAACTGCCATTAGCTTAGTTTACACACCGTGTATGTGAATACACCCTGCGTATCCATTTTCAGTACATATTCCATCTGTCATCATACCATATTTATCCATTCAAATGTTGTTCTTGTGTATCAGACGTTCAAAAGGGAGAGGGCGATTGCTGATCATGGAGGAGCACAAGCAAAGTATTTGGAAAAGGTAGTGGCACCCGATAAATCAAATAGCCAATTAGGTGTAGTTGCAATATCACCTGACCCACAAAATACCCCAACTCTAGCAGACTCTAGCCCTACTACCTTTGGTCATTTTCGATGCCCCAACTCAGCAGACCCCAAGCGCAACAAACAGTATGATTATGCCGATTGACATAGCACCCGGTATGACGCAAAACCCCCATTCTAGCAAAGAGTACACCAAATCCGGTTGCCAAATCCCTTTTCGAACCAGAGAGAGCCCCAATTGCAGCAAATAGGACCCCTGTTCCATTTCTTCCCAGTTTAGAAGACGAAGCTTATGTTGTTGTCAGGAACTTTGTGCGCATCTTCCCTTCATGGAAGGATTACACCGCAGACACAGAACAATTTCCAGTCTTCCTCCGCAACTTACGCGTAAGTAATGTATGAATGTTATCCATGGTCATTACTGCATATGTTTCCGCCGACAGAAGACACAAGATTTCATTCTTTTAAATAGGCGAGGAGCAAACTGGATTGTGATGACGAGCAAGAGTTGGTTGCGCTTTTCAAGCACTCGTTGATGAAGTATCGTTCCTACCTGAGGCAAGCGCACTCCGATGGCAAGCCTACGAATGAAATTCTGTAAAGTATCTGGTGCTACATTTATCCGTCGGTGTCTGGATTTATCTTGTTACACATTGGTCCCGGCTGCAGCGTAAGGTACTGCCTATGATATCACATCACAATTTGAACTACATTTCTGCATTTGCCTTAATGACTCACTTGTACGAAAACTGTTAGCATAAGAATATTCGTTCTCAAGGGACCACAGAATCTCGCAACTATACTGCACCTTTGCATTGCTCTTGTGAGTACCTCTTGCCTGTATGACCATACTTACTTTCATAGTTGTTTGATTATGTAGCATCACCGCACATGTTAGCCTAAATAGCGTCCATTTGGTGGACATTATAAGATCCATATGGACTCTTACACAAATTTAGAATCAACCCAATGCTTTTGAAGAGGTTTAGCTCTGCAGTCCTCTTGTAAGGACTGAACGTGGTCTATCACTGTGCCCATTAACAGCTACTCCCTCCGTCCCATAATATAAGAACGTTTTGTACAGTACACCAGTGTTCAAAACACTCTTGTATTATGGGAAGAGGGATTAGTTCATTTTGTAGCATTCTGCATCTTATCTCCCTCGCCCACCATTTACTAAAAAAGATCAGATCTATATTCAATCTTACCAACAAGTAGAATACACAGACAATGCCAGTGCAAAAGTGTAGCCCATTGCTCTTCTCAGTACATTTTGTCCTATAATGCTTGTACTTCCAGGGATTGGTAGTTGATTATGTAGCATCAATCTGCATCTTATCTTCATTATCCTCTATCCCTTCCAGTATTATCATATCTATAATTACTCTCTACAAAATGTAGAGTACATGCAATGCTTATGAAGAAGATTATGTGTTGAAATTCTTGAGTTATCCTTCCCTTGACATGGAGAAGGGCATTATAAAGCCGGTGTTAACTGTTAATGTAAGTCAGTCCTTCTAAAGCCTTTATCCTCAACTGCTGTTTAATTTGCTCATACTCCCTATCGTTTCTTATCTTTGTTTAGTTTGCTGTTTCTACCAAAATGCATGTTCGTAAGAACTGTAAGTTCCAAGTTTTACTTGTAAAACCAAATTTCTTATTCATACCATGCACATTACTTAATACTCCCTATATGTATGCTTGGTTTTGTGGATCTATAATCCAGTGTGTGGTGAAGCAGCCCACGTTTGCACATTGTCATCTCCTGTTTTATCTTACTGATGTGGCTGATGATATGGACAACATGCCATGCAGATTATCCAAAATAGATACAATGATTTTCTTTGCCCTTCATCTATGCTTGTTATGTTGACATGGTAATCCAAAGAGTGTGGTGAAGCTCCCGCATTATGAACAATGCCAAATTATGCTATTGATATTTTGAACTTACTCTTTATTTTCTAATTTGAAATTGGATAGAATTAATGAGCAGTTATTATCTTTGTTTATACACGTGCAAAACCTGTCATCTCTACGCTTTGTTTCAGTGGTGATATGCACGATGGCATGCACAAGTCTGCTGAAGGTTGTGAGACAAACCCAACATATATTGCAGCAAAGAAGGCAAAACATCTTGAAGATAGCGAGACAACCCCAAAGTCTTGTCTTGATGCAGTGTTCAAGTTACTTGAGACTAACAGTCAGACAAGCTCACATAATTCGTTGTGTGAATCAGTTTGACTTCTTCAATCCCAAGTTCTAGCAGAAAGGCATTCTGCAACTCAACTTCGACTTGAAGTCCTATCTCTAAGAAAGATTGCGCAGAACACCAATGAGAACCTCATCGCTAAACAGCTACACACAGGAAGCTATGACCGACATGCTAGGCGGTCTCACAGCCTTGCTTTCGGCTGACTTCTTGCAGTTCCCTACAAGGCTAACCTTTCTTGAACTGTCTTGGAAGTGGTCTCGGTTCGATATTATTTTGTTCTGTTGCAATGGTGCCCAGTTTTGTAATCTGCTTCTTCGTTGCGCTTTATGATCACTGGTGGCGAACTTCGATGCCCAGTGGATGTAATATACCTTAAATCCTTTATTGTATAGTGCAGGTTTATTCTTAGTTACTATGCCGTAATTTCTTTATTGTATAGAGTAGGTTTGTTCTTAATTCCTACTAGTTACTGCCATCATTCGCTATCTGAAAAAAAATCAGATGTAGTTGACCGGGCCGAAACATTCGATAACGGGCCAGGTTTTTAGCGGGCCAGAATTGGGCCGGCCTGCGTCTTTCTTGGGCCGGAATGATTGGGGCCTTCACACATTGCGCTAGGCTCAAACTTACACCGGCCTACATTTTAGTTGGGCCTTTTGTCGACCCAGCATCTAGTTTGGCCCAGGTAGCGTTGGGCCATTAACAGGCTGAATATTGTACTGGCCTGTTACGGGCGAGATGAAACCACGGGCCTTTAGCAGGCCAAAATGCATGTTCGGCCTCAATTTTCACTAGTCGTCGACGGGCCTTTAGCAGGCCGAAATGTAGACTGGGCCGTTATGGGTCCAGTTAGCTCACGGGCCGTTACCAGGCCGAAACATATCTCGGGCCTTAGTTGGCCCACTGATATCATGGGCCTTTAAGAGGCCGAAATCTTAGTACAGGCATGAACGGGCCGAATTACGCGACATGCCTTTAATAGGCCCAAAGTCACATTGGGCTTATCTGTTGCCACCTTTAGCACGGGCCGTTAGTGGGCCCGATGCTCCGTTGGACCATATATGGCCCATGGGAAGCACGAGCCATTCCCAGGCCGAAAGTCACACCGGGCTGAAATGGGCCCATGTCTACATCAGGCCTCTAACAGGCCGAAAGTCACTGGGTTGTAGTTGGGCCCGAATATTCGGCGAACAATTAACGGGCCAGATCCGGGTGGGCATAAATGGGCCCAAATATTGGGCGAACAATTAACGGGCCAGATCTGGCTTCGGGCCGTAAATGGGCCCAAATATTAGGCAAAAAATTAACGGGCCAGATCTGGTTTCGGGCTGTAAATGGGCCTTTATTAAGCAGGCCATTATTGGGCTGGCCCACTAGTACCTGATTAAGTTCTACGGGCCTTCTACTTGGCCGGCCTTTTTAACCTATATGGGCCTCTGTTGGGCCCAGCCATGTGTCGACGTACCATAGGCATGTCTCCTCCAATGGACGGGCGACATCTGGCCCACTGACGGCCAATCAGAATTTTACATGTGGAAATTTCCTATTGGTCGGGGCTGTTAACGGGTTATCGGATCCAAAATCCTACCTGATAGCTTAACGGCGTTCCGTTACGGTGGATGCCACGTGTCGGTCACCCTTGACGAAAGCACTTCTGTGACGCGCGATTTATCATCATGGAAGTGGACACTTCCGTGATGATAATTTTGGTAACGTCATGGAACACTTCTACGACATCACAGGTATGACTATCTTGATTCTGTCATAAATTTGTCATGGATGTACATGCATGACAAAAAACGCGACCTACTGCGATAAACACGTATCATCACGGAAGTGTATTTTTTTGTAGTGTATTGAAAACTAAGGGATATTAAGGCCTCCTTTTAATAGAGTACTGGACTAAAGCATTAGCACTTAGTGAATACATGAACTCCTCAAACTACGGTCATCACCGGGAGTGGTCCCGATTATTGTCACTTCGGGTTGCGGATCATAACACATAGTAGGTGACTATTTACTTGCAAGATAGGATCAATAACTCACATATATTCATGAAAACATAATAGGTTCAGATCTGAAATCATGGCACTCGGGCCCTAGTGACAAGCATTAAGCATGGCAAAGGCATAGCAACATCAATCTTAGAGAATAATGGATACTAGGGATCAAACCCTAACATAACTAACTCAATTACATGGTAAATCTCATCCAACCCATCACCGTCCAGCAAGCCTACAATGGGATTACTCACGCACGGCGGTGAGCATCATGAAATTGGTGATGGAGGATGGTTGATGATGATGATGGCGACGGATTCCCCTCTCCAGAGCCGTAAACGGACTCCAGATCAGCCCTCCCGGGGAAGATTAGGGCTTGGCGGAGGCTCCATATCGTAAAACGTGATGAATCCTACTCTCTAATTTTTTTCTCCCCGAAAGTGAATATATGGAGTTGGAGTTGAGGTCGGTGGAGCTCCAGGGGGCGCGTCCCAGGGGGGCACGCCTTGCACCCTCGTGGATAGGGTGTGGGCCCCCTTACGTTGATTCTTTCGCTAATATTTTTTATTAATTCCAAAACGTGTTTCCGTGGATTTTCAGGTCATTCTGAGAACTTTTATTTCTGCACTAAAATAACACCATGGCAGTTCTGCTGAAAACAACATCAGTCCGGGTTAGTTCCAATCAAGTCATGCAGGTTAGAGTCCAAAACAAGGGAAAAAGTGTGTGGAAAAGTAGATACGTTGGAAACATATCAGCGGGCATGTTCCCTGCACCCGCAACGCCCGCGCACGAGGCGTGCGCCCCCTCGCCCACAGTGGGGCGCACCTTGCGGTTGTGTCACGCCCGGATACTTAATCTGCAGTAATCCCCTGCTAATGATGCCATGTCATCATATTACTATTGCTAATTCTCGCTTGATCCAAATCTTAGTTCAAACTCAAAATTCAAATTAAAGCTCCAAATTCAAAATTCTCGAACATGCAAAATAAAAAGTGCAAAGTGTGGCAAATAATCCCTGGATATTTGTCATGTTGGAACCAACCTCTTTTGGTTTCCCAAAGTGCCCCTGGAAATTTATTTAGTGGTCCAGCAGCTTTTAAAATTGGCCTTTCCATTTTCTAAAAATGGTTAGACAACTCCTTTTGGCCTCAAACATTTTGTGACTTCTAGAAATAAATTGCTTGATTTATGTGATAAGTATCGTTTCTAACAAAGCTCATTTAGATTTACCATTTAATAGAAAACAATAGCTAAAGTTGAAAACATAAAATAAAATGTGAAAAAGGAGAAAGAAAAGAAGAAAAGTAAGAAGGAGAGAGGGATCCCAGCAGCCGGACTTGTTGGCCCAAGGCCCACCTAACTCCCTCTTAACCCTAGCATGCCCCGATCCCCACCCTCTCCCTCCAGCGCCGCCAGGGGAGAGCCCCACTCTCGATCCCCAACTTCCCTCGCTCCTGAACCCCGCACTCCCTCTCGTTCCCTCCTCCCATGTGCCGCCGCCCACAAAGGAGTGCGCCCGTGCTCAAGAACCGTCGCCTCCGCCCCGCAGCTTAACTTAATTAAATTTTCTTGATTAGCCTAATTAGCTAAATTAGTTCATTTAACCTGCTATTTTGCTAAGTCTATGAGAGAACGACCCACACGTCAGGTTGACCCTGGTCAACTCTGTTGACCGCTGACGTCGTGATGACGTCAGGCTGACATTATAATCACTGTTTTTGAATTAAATTAAATCTAGTAATTCTAGAAATAGAATAAACTTTGAAAAATCATAGAAAATTAACCGTAACTCGGATGAAAAAGTTTTCTACATGAAAGTTGCTCAGAATGATGAGACGAATCCGAATACGCTGTCCGTTCGCCCTCTACACGTCCCTATCATAGCAAACTTCGAAAATTTCCCCTCCGGTTCATTTGTGTGACAGATATCCGGAACCGGGAAAACTTTCCCGGATGTTTTCCCCCTTCGCCGATATCGCCTAACGCTGCGTTCGAACACCTCTAGCTCCGCTTATTGTCTTGTTATGCTTATGTTTGCGTGTATTTACTGTTTCTTCCCCCTCTTCTTCTCCGGTAGACCTCGACACCGCTGCTGATGCCCCTGTGATCGAACATGTCGACGACGACCCTCCTTCTTGTCTGAGCAAACATGCAAGCCCCCCTTTTATCATCCCGATATCGCCCATTCCATACTCTCATGCTTGCATTAGATTTTGCTGTTGTTATTGTTTGCTCCTATTCTGATGCATAGTTGCTTTTGTACCTGCTATTGTTACCTACCTGCTTATCCTAAACTGCTTAGTATAGGTTGGTTAATGATCCATCACTGACCCCCACTTGTCCTTGTTGCCCCTGCTTCATCATCGACGCCTCGATCAACATGATCGACAACCGGAGCCCGACACCTCACATCACATCACGCTCCTTTTTGTTGATCGACTCTGCAGAGTTACCATCGAGTGTCGAGGGTGGAACTTCATACATCACTCCTGATGAGATCACTGTAGTGTAGCTATTCGGTCGTGGTCAACGAGGGTGGTTCCTCCTTCACCATTCCCGATACGGCTCTGTTGTGCAACACCTCAAGTGTGAACTTCAAGGGTGGTTCCTCTTACGTTCACCTTGATGATTACATCAAGTGGAATCCTCCGAGGGTGATTACTTGGGTTTTCCCCTTGATGTTTGGACACATGGTTACATTGACTTTACTTGAGACCTTGGTTAAAGTTGGGCGGGCCCAGAGAGCACCGCAAGATAATGACGTGGCACGACCGGGCATTCTGGGCCCTTGCCGTAAGTCCACGAGACGGGGCGACTGGGTCACTTCGATTGTGAGTCTGTGCTCGTCTCCGCAAGCTAATAATACACTATGGTTTGGGTATTTGTTCTGAGTTGGCATCTGGCCTTTATGCACCAACCACCACGCGAGAATAGTTATGGGCCTCGGCGTCGTGGTATCAGCCGAAGCTTTGTTAGACGTCCGATTCAGTGATGCGGCACGGTGGGCGGCACCATCTGTAGTTTTGGAGCTGGACCTACCAGACGCATAGCGACCCGGAGGGCAACAGGCGATGGGCCCAGACCCCGGTGTGCTTAGGAGGTAGACCAGCGGGGACCTCTCTGCTAAGCCTAGCTACGGCTGCGACGTGTTGATCTTCCAAGGCCGGGCATGACCAAGGAAAGTCTGTCCGGCCAGAGTAATCAAGCACGTCGGAAACGTGGTGCACCCCTGCAGGGAAGATTATGTATTAATAGCCGTGTCCACGGTAACAGATGTTCAGACTTATATCCTGATCTTATACAACTACAAATGGATACTTGAGATATGTGGCTCCGGGATTGCTTTCTCGCAGGGAGTCGAGGAAGGTTCTCTGGGCATTAATGTTGCAACATGTTTGTTAATTAAAAATGCTATTCTTTACTCTTCTACATGCTGCAAGATGCTTGGAGCTGCTTGAAGATGCTAGTCTTTGATAGGCTAGGCCTTCCCTCTATTCTGGCTTTCTGCAGTTTAGTCCACAGATACAAACCTTCCATTTGATACCAGTGCATACTTAGTATAGATCTGATGCATGCGAGTACTTTGGATGAGTACTCACGGTTGCTTTGCTACCCCTTTCCCCCTTCTTTCTTCTTTCCGGTTGATGCAACCAGTTGGTGGATCCCAGGAGCCAGATCCTACCGCCGATGTCTACTACTACCCGATGGTGCCTACATCTACATGGAGGCCGCCAAAGACCAGGAGTAGTTAGGAGGTCCCAGGCATGAGGCCTTGCCTCTTCGATCGTGTTGCTTTTGTGCTAGCCTTCTTAAGGCATCCTTGTTTAACTTATGTCTGTACTCAGATATTGTTTCTTCCGCTGACTCTTGTGTATCGAGCTATGTATTCGAGCCCTCGAGGCCCCTGGCTTGTAATATAAAGCTTGTATTATTTTAATTTGTGTCTAGAGTTGTGTTGTGATATCTTCCCGTGAGTCCCTGATCTTGATCGTACACATTTGCGTGTATGATTAGTGTACGGTCGAATTGGGGGCGTCACAAGTTGGTATCAGAGCCGACTGCCTGTAGGATCCCCCTTTCCAACTCCTTGGCCGAAGTTGAGTCTAGTCTTTAAAAAATTGATTTACTAACATGGCTGTGTGACTTACGGGCCCATGTCGCCATTGGGTGGTATTAGGATCTTTTACTCCTCGTCTATACTCTGGGACTCTGATCTCTCTTCTATTTGGGTTAAATGATTTTGTTAACTCTAACTCTAGGATCTTTTAAATACTTTCTCGCGGAGAGCCCCCTCACTCCAGATGATTGCTTGGTGCACCAGAAGATTCTGAAGATACTCTCCGATGTTTTCCCGAGACCCTTGTACCCTTCGTCGTTGCGATCCCTCTCACCGATAAATCCTTATGGGTAACTATCTGCATTGTCGTTCATACCTTTATCCCTAGTTTCCCTTGTTATTACAAAATGTTCTAAAATACTCTCTAATGTTCCGACAATCCTTTATGCTTACTGCCCTGCAGTTCCTTGCCGCATGAATACCCCTATGAATAATTCCTCACACTTTTCGAGGATATGTTCATTCCTAGTTGATCGGGTGATTCATACTTTGAAGTACTATTCGATCTTCCGGTATTCCTCTCCAACTATTGCTCGGCAAATACTTATATGCTTGCGTTATGGTTACTCCGTATGTATAGCAATACTCGTTAGCTTCCTTCGTTATCGTGATTTCGAGCATTTGATTCGATTTGTTTGTGAATTCTCGCGATCACCAGTCCTATTTACAATCATTCCCTTGGTTCAGACGTCACTCCGGACATGTGCTGGTGTTCGGCGAATCAGGCCTTGCTTGATTGTCAATCTATGTCCATTCAACTTACTTGTCTTTGATCAGAGCCTCTATTTCTGATCCCCCCGATTTGGAAACCATAATTCCTTTGCATTTGAGCTTTGAATTAGTCAGTTGTTTCTATAACCTGACCTCCTTGAATTCTTTCTTCTTCTGATTGAGTACCAATACTCACATCAGATCCATTGTGGACCTCCAGGTCCTTTGTTGGGTTTTATCCCACAATGTCCTTCATATTCAGTAACCTTGTGAGCCTTTCCTCGGATACACAATGCCTTTGGTAAATTGTATCCCCCGCTCTTGTCAACCATACTCTGCCTTTGGGCTTGAGTTATTTACTCGTGAAGTTTGTGGTATATGTTCCTAAGATGCCCCTATGGGTTGAATCTACGTCTTCCCTAAATCCGTGTGAACCCGAAGATTATGCAGGTTATATCTACTAGCGTTCTTCGGATAACATTTCAATGATACAACTTCTTCAAATGCGAGAAGTGAATGGAAGGTTATGCATTGGAGAAGTGGGAGTCGACCTTGAGCCTTTGTGTTCATGCGCATGGACCCGATGTGGAACTCATCATGGAAGCTTCTTGTTATGAAGTTAATCCCCTTGTGATAAGTTCATCTTGTATCTATGTTTGGTCCTTTGCAACCGTGGTTAAGACCATATTGTTCTTCTTTGATCCCCTTTCTCGGGCAAGTTGAAGTACTTGTCTTCTGCAGACCACTTCACCTGTCCAACCCCTATTCGGCTCTACCCTCGAGTATTACCCTCTTGTATCTCAAGAATATCACGGAATTACATAACTTCTTATGAGTTCTTCATCAACTATTTCTCGCCGATTCAAATTTTCCACGGGTTCTGAGTTGTTAGACACTCGAGGACACCGATAACTGTTTCGAGTCTACACTTTCCTTTCCATCGTTTTGTTTAACCTTTCTGGTAACCTAACATATCTAAGCAGTGATAATTCTCTGCTTATGTAAACACCTCGGTGTACAAACTCTGTTAGTCAGACCTTGTTACAATCGTTGATGACATTCCGGTAGCCACCGATGGACGAGAACTTTGCCTATTGGTCCGCCTCGTCTTAACAAGCAGGAAAATGGTTCTTTTCGTCCCTTGCCCTTGGTACCAACGTTGTTGCCAACATAACTGACATGCTATCCTCTGATCTGCCTTGCTATCATGACCATGCACATGTTAGCACCCTTCCTTCTTTTAACCCACATGGTGGGCCCATAACCCATAGTTCCACAGGATCAGAACCTGACTCTTCTATGCATCCCTGTTTTCCAAAATTGTTCCTCGCGCTTGGCTTCATATGTAAATCATGAGCCACCTTCCTAGTGATCTATTCTGGTATCAGACGCTATACTTATTCCCATTGCTCTGAACCCCTTTCACCCTCTGTTTCAGGCAATGAACGTTTGTCTACCCAGTTGAAGATTCTTATTGCACCTTCTTATCTTGCCCTTGAGGACTTTCTTGAATTTCAATTCAAGATATGCCTCTATGCCACGCTCAATGAGATAGCCCCTAGGTACCTATCTTGTGTTGAGTTCCGTCCTTCCAGAGTCTTTCCCCCATACTACACCCCATAAATCTCGGGGCGAGATTTCTTGTAGTGGAGGAGAATTGTGACGCCCGGATACTTAAGCTACAGTAATCCCCTGCTAATGATGCCATGTCATCATATTACTATTGCTAATTCTCGCTTGATCCAAATCTTAGTTCAAACTCAAAATTCAAATTAAAGCTCCAAATTCAAAATTCTCGAACATGCAAAATAAAAAGTTCAAAGTGTGGCAAATAATCCCTGGATACTTGTCATGTTGGAACCAACCTCTTTTGGTTTCCCAAAGTGCCCCTGGAAATTTATTTAGTGGTCCGACAGCTTTTAAAATTGGCCTTTCCATTTCCTAAAAATGGTTAGACAACTCCTTTTGGCCTCAAACATTTTGTGACTTCTAGAAATAAATTGCTTGATTTATGTGACAAGTGTCATTTCTAACAAAGCTCATTTAGTTTTACTATTTAATAGAAAACAATAGCTAAAGTTGAAACAAAAAATAAAATGTGAAAAAGGAGAAAGAAAAGAAGAGAAGTAAGAAGGAGAGAGGGAGCCCAGCAGCCGGACTTGTTGGCCCAAGGCCCACCTAACTCCCTCTTAACCCTAGCATGCCCCGATCCCCACCCTCTCCCTCCAGTGCCGCCAGGGGAGAGCCCCACGCTTGATCCCCCACTTACCTCGCTCCTGAACCCCTCACTCCCTCTCGTTCCCCCATCCCATGTGCCGCCGCCAACAGAGGAGTGCACCCGTGCCCGAGGACCGCCGCCTCCGCCCCGCAGCTCCTCCCTCCGTCCTTGCGCCACCGTCCTCGGCCAGGACCTGGCCGGATCTCGTGCCTCCATGTCCTTCAGCGCTCGTCCCGGACCCTCCCTGTGTGGATCCGGTCGGGGCCAACCGCCATGGCTTCGACCTCGACGCCAATCATCGTCGTTGGACCCCGAGGCCGCCGCCACCGGACTGCCTCGCCCCCATCGCCTCGTCTTCGTCTCCTCCCCGAGCATCGTCATCGTGCCTCGCCGCCCCCCTGTTCGTCTACAACGGGGGTGAGAACCTTGCCTCCCCTTCCCCATCTGTCCCCGGCGCGGTCCCCGCCCACAGTGTGATCCCGATGTCGCCTCCGCCGCGCTCGCCCTTGCCCTGCGCTAACGCCGTAGCTTGCTCGCGGCCTTCGCACCCTTGCCCCCTACTCGTCCCGTTCGCCCGCGCCCCGCTGAGGGAGTCCTAGATTAGGGGGTATCCGGACAGCCGGACTATATACATCATCCGGACTATTGAAGCGTGAAGATACAAGACTCAAGACTTCAGCCCGTGTCCGGATGGGACTCTCCTTTGCTTGGAAGACAAGCTTGGCGATCCGGATATTATATTTCCTTCCTTGTAACCGACTCCATGTAGACCCTAGCCCTCTCCGGTGTCTATATAAAACGGAGAGGTTGGTCCTTAGAAGGCCGATCACAATTACAATCATACCATCATAGGCTAGCTCTTAGGGTTTAGCCCCTATGATCTCGTGGTAGATCTACTCTTGTACTACTCATATCTTCAATATTAATCAAGTAGGAAGTAGGGTTTTACCTCCATCGAGAGGGCCCAAACCTGGGTAAACATTGTGTCCCTCGCTTCCTGTTACCATTCGCCTAAGACGCACAGATCGGGACCCCCTACCAGAGATCCGCCGGTTTTGACACCGACATTTGTGCTTTCATTGAGAGTTCCTCTGTGTCGTTGCTGCAAGACTTGATGGCGCCTTCAATCGTCAACAACACGGTCCAGGGGGAGACTTTTCTCCCCGGATAGATCTTCGTGTTCGGCGGCTTTGCACTGCGGGCCAATTTGCTTGGCCATCTGGAGCAGGTCGACAGCTACGCCCCTGGCCACCAGGCAGGTTCTGAAACTTGAACTACACGGCGGATATTCGTGGAGACTTGATCTTCGACGGATTCGGGCCCGTGCCAGGAACACCGGACAGTCGCGATGAGCATGGCCTAGACCTGCTGTCGGACAATGTTCAGAATATCACCCCTACAATAGCCCCGGACCTAAATCCGGAGCAGGCTGCGTCGCCTACGGATGGAGGGATGGACCCCGCCCTGGAGGCCACACATTCATCGGCGGTGGAGCCGAACACAGGCCTCCCCTCTGTGGAAGCCTGTGACTCCGGGCCCCCGGACTCGTATCCGGTTGTTGGTTCCAGCCCGCGCACTCTTGAGCCAGCCAAACCAGGTTGGGCCCCGGTGATGGAGTTTACCGCTGCGGATATCTTCCAGCACTCGCCCTTGAGCGATATGTTGAACTCATTAAAGTCTCTCTCTTTGTCAGGAGGCTCTGGGCCGAACTATGTCCGGCTTGAGTGGGAAGCAGGCGACGAAGGAATTCGATGCCCACCCACCACCCACTTCATAGCCATGGTCGATGATTTAACCGACGTGCTTGACTTCAACTCCGAAGACATCGACGGTATGGACGACGATGCAGGAGAAGTACAGGAGCCACCGCTCATAGGGCGGTGGACAACCACCTCCTCATACGATATATATATATGGTGGACACTCCGAAGGAAACAAATGGCGACGAGGCAACGAAGGATAACCCCTCAGGGAGAAAAGCAAAGCATGGGCGTCGTCGGCGCCGCTCCATGCCCCGCCACAGCAATACCGGCCCCGGAGATGAAAGCAATCCGGATGGTGCCGAAGACGGATATAACCCTGACCAGCCCGTCTTCGAGCAGGCCGAACAGGAAGATGAGCAGGTCAGCCCAGACGAACAGGCGACCGACGGATATCCGGGGGAGGACAATTTTATGCCCCCCTCTGAAGACGAGATTAGCCTTGGCGACGACGAATTCGGCATACCTGAGGATCTCGTGGAGCAAGAGCGCTTCAAGCGCCAGCTAATTGCCACCGCGAGGAGCCTGAAGAAGAAGCAACAGCAACTCCATGCTGATCAAGACCTGCTCACAGATAGATGGACTGAAGTCCTGGCAGCCGAGGAATACGGACTCGGCGTAAGCGGCCGATCGCCACCCCATGGCCAGGATAAAACGGGATATCAACCCGAATACCAGCCCGCACCCCCGCGCCAATACACTAAGGCCCGGGGCAACAGGCAAGACCTGCAAGACACACTGGAAAACAAAGCAGGACAG
The DNA here is from genome assembly GCA_021605145.1 of Aegilops bicornis. Taxonomy (NCBI): domain Eukaryota; kingdom Viridiplantae; phylum Streptophyta; class Magnoliopsida; order Poales; family Poaceae; genus Aegilops; species Aegilops bicornis. Next base: position 669,085,308 of record CM038671.1, on the reverse strand, counting down.
CCAAGATCGATCTACGGATCGTGGGGGCGCGCCCAAGCGCGCGACGATGACCGTCACGCCGGACACATTATCAATAAGTCCGGCCGGGCCGAATATAGCAACACAAACCAATTCGAAATGCGTAGCCACACAGCCCGGTACAGAGGCGCCGCACACCCCCTCTGCTTCACTGACGAAGTGATGGATCATGAATTACCAGAAGGGTTCAAACCCGTAAACATCGACTCATACGATGGCACAACAGACCCCGCAGTATGGATCGAAGATTTCCTTCTCCACATTCACATGGCCCGCAGAGATGATCTACACGCCATCAAGTATCTTCCCCTTAAGCTCAAAGGGCCAGCCCAGCACTGGCTAAACAGCCTGCCAGCAAATTCCATTGGCAGTTGGGAAAACCTGGAAGACGCATTCCTTGATAACTTCCAGGGCACATATGTGCGACCACCGGATGCCGATGACTTGAGCCAGATTACTCAACAGCCTGGAGAGTCAGCCAGGAAATTTTGGACCCGGTTCCTAACTAAAAAGAACCAAATAGTCGGCTGTCCGGACGCCGAAGCCCTGGCGGCTTTTAAGCATAATATCCGTGACGAATGGCTCGCTCGACACGTCGGCCAGGAAAAACTCAAGTCCATGGCAGCTCTCACAACACTAATGACCCATTTTTGCGCGGGCGAGGACAGTTGGTTGGCTCGCAGCAGCACCACGCCACATTCCGGCACTTCGGATGTCCGCGACAATAACGGCAAGCCACGACGCAACATACATAAGCGACGGAACAACGGCGACAACACTGAAGACACGGCAGTAAACGCCGGATTCAGCGGATCCAAGTCCGGTTAGCGAAAGAAGCCGTTTAAAAGAAATAATCAGGGACCGTCCAGTCTGGACCGTATACTGGAGCGCTCGTGCCAAATTCATGGCACCTTGGACAAGCCAGCCAACCACACCAACAGAGACTGCTGGGTATTTAAACAGGTCGGCAAAATAAATGCCGAAAGCAAGGACAAGGGGCTGCACAGCAACGATGACGAGGAGCCCCGGCGTGCGAACACGGGGGGACAGAAGAAATCCCCCCCCCCATGTGAAAACGGTCAACATGATCTACGCCACTCACATCCCCAAGCGGGAACGAAAGCGAGCACTACGGGACGTCTACGCGATGGAGCCAGTCGCCCCCAAATTCAACCCATGGTCAGCTTGTCCGATCACCTTTGATCGTAGGGATCATCCTACTAGCATCCGTCAAGGCGGCTCAGCCGCATTGGTCTTAGACCCAATCATCGACAGATTCCACCTCAAGCGAGTCCTTATGGACGGCGGCAGCAGCCTGAACCTGCTTTATCAGGACACAGTGCGCAAAATGGGCATCGACCCTTCAAGGATCAAGCCCACCAAAACCACCTTTATGTTGGGGAACGTAGTAATTTCAAAAAATTTCCTACGCACACACAGGACCATGGTGATGGCATAGCAACGAGAGGGGAGAGTGTCTGTCCACGTACCCTCGTAGACCGAAAGCGAAGCGTTATAACAACGCGGTTGATGTAGTCGTACGTCTTCACGATCCGACCGATCCAAGTACCGAACGTACGGCACCTCCGTGTTCAGCACACGTTCAACTCGATGACGATCCCCGGGCTCCGATCCAGCAAAGCGTCGGGGATGAGTTCCGTCAGCACGACGGCGTGGTGACGATGATGATGCTCCACCGACGCAGGACTAAGTTCATGATAAATTAAAGTTCAATTAATCATATTACTTAAGAACTCCCACTTAGATAGACATCTCTCTAGTCATCTAAGTGATTACGTGATCCAAATCAACTAAACCATGTCCGATCATCACGTGAGATGGAGTAGTTTCAATGGTGAACATCACTATGTTGATCATATCTACTATATGATTCACGCTCGACCTTCGGTCTCCGTGTTCGAGGCCATATCTTCATATGCTAGGCTCGTCAAGTTTAACCTGAGTATTCTGCGTGTGCAAAACTGGCTTGCACCCGTTGTAGATGGACGTAGAACTTATCACACCCGATCATCACGCGTGGTGTCCGGGTACTACTGAACTTTTAGCAACGGTGCATACTCAGGGAGAACACTTCTTGATAATTTTAGTGAGAGATCATCTTATAATGCTACCATCAATAAAAGCAAGATAAGATGCATAAAGGATAAACATCACATGCAATCAATATAAGTGATATGATATGGCCATCATCATCTTGTGCTTGTGATCTCCATCTCCGAAGCACCGTCGTGATCACCATCGTCACCGGTAGCGACACCTTGATCTCCATCGTAGCATCGTTGTCGTCACGCCATCTATTGCTTCTCGACTATCGCTACCGCTTAGTGATAAAGTACAGCAATTACAGGCGTTTGCATTTCATACAATAAGCGACAACCATATGGCTCCTGCCGATTGCCGATAACTCGGTTACAAAACATGATCATCTCATACAATAAAATATAGCATCACGTCTTGACCATATCACATCACAACATGCCCTGCAAAAACAAGTTAGGCGTCCTCTACTTTGTTGTTGCAAATTTTACGTGGCTGCTTTCACGGGCTTAGCAAGAACCGTTCTCACCTACGCATCAAAACCACAACGATAGTTTGTCAAATAGACTCCGTTTTAACCTTCGCAAGGACCGGGCGTAGTCACACTCGGTTCACCTAAAGTTGGAGAAACTGACACCCGCCAGCCACCTGTGTGCATAGCACGTCGGTAGAACCAGTCTCGCGTAAGCGTACGCGTAATGTCGGTCCGGGCCGCTTCATCCAACAATACCGCTGAACCAAAGTATGACATGCTGGTAGGTAGTATGACTTATACCGTCCACAACTCGTGTTCTACTCGTGCATATAACATCAACGCATAAAACCTAGGCTCGGATGCCACTGTTGGGGAACGTAGTAATTTCAAAAAAATTCCCTCGCACACGGGACCATGGTGATGGCATAGCAACGAGAGGGAGAGTGCCTGTCCACGCACCCTCGTGAGACAGCGGAAGCGTTATAACAACGCGGTTGATGTAGTCGTGCGTCTTCACAATCCGACCGATCCAAATACCGAGCGTCACGGCACCTCCGTGTTCAGCACACGTTCAGCTCGATGGCGATCCCGGGCTCCGATCCAGCAAAGCGTCGGGGATGAGTTCCGTCGGCACTGACGGCGTGGTGGCGATGATGATGCTCCACCGGCGCAGGGCTTCGCCTAAGCTCCGCTGACGATATGACTTCACGGCGCGGGGCTTCGCCTAAGCTCCATGACGATATGACCGAAATGGAATATGGTGGAGGGGGCACCGCACCTGCGGCTAAGGAACGATCCGTAGATCAACTTGTGTGTTCTTGGGGTGCCCTGCCCCGTATATAAAGGAGGGAGGGAGGAGGAGGCCGGCCTAGGGAGGAGGCGCCATAGGGGAGTCCTACTCCCACCGGGAGTAGGATTCCCCTTTTCCTAGTCCAACTAGGGATCCTTCCATGTATTAGGAGTAGGAGACTAGGAAGAGGAAAAGAGAAGGGAAGGAAGGAGGGTGCGGCCTCCCTTAGCCCAATTCGGACTAGGGCAAGGGGGCGCAGCCTGCCCTAGGCATCCTCTCTCTCTTTCCCGCAGGGCCCAATAAGGCCCAATACTTCTCCCCGGCGAATTCCCGTAACTCTACGGTACTCCGAAAAATACCCGAATGACTCGGAACCTTTCCGAACTCCGAATATAGTCGTCCAATATATCGATCTTTACGTCTCGACCATTTCGAGACTCCTCGTCATGTCCCCGATCTCATCCGGGACTCCGAACTCCTTCGGTACATCAAAACTCATAAACTCATAATATAACTGTCATCGAAACTTTAAGCGTGCGGACCCTACGGGTTCGAGAACTATGTAGACATGACCTAGAATCATTCTCGGTCAATAACCAATAGCGGAACCTGGATGCCCATATTGGTTCCTACATATTCTACGAAGATCTTTATCGGTCAATCCGCATAACGATATCGTTGTTCCCTTTGTCATCGGTATGTTACTTACCCGAGATTCGATCGTCGGTGTCCAATACCTAGTTCAATCTCGTTACGGTAAGTCTCTTTACTCGTTCCGTAATACATCATCTCACAACTAACTTATTAGTTGCAATGCTTGCAAGGCTTATGTGATGTGTATTACCGAGAAGGCCCAGAGATACCTCTCCGACAATCGGAGTGACAAAACCTAATCTCGATTCATGCCAACTCAACATATACTTTTGGAGACACCTGTAGAGTACCTTTATAATCACCCGATTACGTTGTGACGTTTGGTAGCACACAAAGTGTTCCTCACGGTAAACGGGAGTTGCATAATCTCATAGTTTCAGGAACTTTGTATAAGTCATGAAGAAAGCATAAGCAACATATTAAACGATCAAGTGCTAGGCTAACGGAATGGGTCAAGTCAATCAGATCATTCTCCTAATGATGTGATCCCGTTAATCAAATGACAACTCATGTCTATGGTTAGGAAACATAACCATCTTCGATTAACGAGCTAGTCAAGTAGAGGCATACTAGTGACACTCTGTTTGTCTATGTATTCACACATGTATTATGTTTCCGGTTAATACAATTCTAGCATGAATAATAAACATTTATCATGATATAAGGAAATAAATAATAACTTTATTATTGCCTCTAGGGCATATTTCCTTCAGTCTCCCACTTGCACTAGAGTCAATAATCTAGTTCACATCGCCATGTGATTTAACATCAATAGTTCACATCTATATGTGGTTAACACCCATAGTTCACATCGACATGTGACCAACACCCAAAGGGTTTACTAGAGTCAGTAATCTAGTTCACATCGCTATGTGATTAACACCCAAAGAGTACTAAGGTGTGATCATGTTTTGCTTGTGAGATAATTTTAGTCAACGGGTCTGTCATATTCAGAGCCGTAAGTATTTTGCAAATTTCTATGTCTACAATGCTCGCACGGAGCTACTCTAGCTAATTGCTCCCACTTTCAATATGTATCCAGATTGAGACTCGAGTCATCTAGATTAGTGTTAAAACTTGCATCGACGTAACCCTTTACGATGAACCTTTTTCACTTCCATAATCGAGAAACGTATCCTTATTCTACTAAGGATAATTTTGACCGCTGTCCATTGATCTACTCCTAGATCACTATTGCACTCCTTGCCAAGCTTAGTGGTAGGGTATGCAATAGATCTGGTACACAAACATGACATACTTTATAGAACCTATGGCTGATGCATAGGGAATGACTTTCATTCTCTTTCTACCTTCTGCCGTGGTCGGGTTTTGAGTCTTACTCAATCTCACACCTTGTAACACAGGCAAGAACTCTTTCTTTGATTGTTCCATTTTGAACTACTTCAAAATCTTGTCAAGGTATGTATTCATTGAAAAACTTATCTAGCGTCTTGATCTATCTCTATAGATCTTGATGCTCAATATGTAAGCAGCTTCACCGAGGTCCTTCTTTGAAAAACTCCTTTCAAACACTCCTTTATGCTTTGCAGAATAATTCTACATCATTTCCGATCAACAATATGTCATTCACATATACTTATAAGAAATGTTGTAGTGCTCCCACTCACTTTCTTTTAAATACAGGCCTTTCCAAAAGTCTGTATAAAATCATATGCTTTGATCAACACATCAAAGCGTATATTCCAACTCCGAGATGCTTGCACCAGTCCATTGATGGATCGCTGGAGCTTGCACATTTTGTTAGCTCCTTTAGGATTGACAAAACTTCTGGTTGCATCATATACAACTCTTCTTTAATAAATCCATTAAAGAATGGAGTTTTGACATCATTTGCCAGATTTCATAAAATGTGGCAATTGCTAACATGATTCGGACAGACTTTAAGAATCGCTATGCTTGAGAAAATCTCATTGTAGTCAACACCTTGAACTTGTCGAAAACCTTTTGCGACAAGTCGAGCTTTGTAGATAGTAACACTACTATCAAGATCTGTCTTCCTCTTGAAAATCCATTTATATAATATGGCTTGCCGATCATTGGGCAACTCCATCAAAGTCCATACTTTGTTCTCATACATGGATCCCATCTCAGATTTCATGGCCTCAAGCCATTTCGTGGAATCTGGGCTCATCATCGCCTCCTCATAGTTCGTAGGTTCATCATGGTCTAGTAACATGACTTCCAGAACATGATTACCGTACCACTCTGGTGCGGATCTTACTCTGGAAGACCTCACGAGGTTTGTAGTAACTTGATCTGAAGTTTCATGATCATCATCATTAGCGTCCTCATATTTGTTGTAGGAATCACTGGAACTGATTTATTTGATGAACTACTTTCCAATTAGGGAGAAGGTACAATTACCTTATCAAGTTCTACTTTCCTCCCACTCACTTCTTTCGAGAGAAACTTCTTCTCTAGAAAGGATCCATCTTAGCAACGAATAACTTGCCTTCGGATCTGTGATAGAAGGTGTACCCAATAGTTACCTTTGGGTATTCTATGAAGACGCACTTCTCCGATTTGGGTTCGAGCTTATCAATTGAAAACTTTTTCACATAAGCATCACAACTCCAAACTTTTAAGAAACGACAGCTTAGGTTCTTTGTTAAACCATAGTTCATACGGTGTCATCTCAACGGATTTAGATGGTGCCCTATTAAACGTGAATGCAGCTGTCTCTAATGCATAACCCCAAAACGATATTGGTAAATCGGTAAGAGACATCATTGATCGCACCATATCAAAATAAAGTACGGTTATGACGTTCGGACACACCATTACGTTATGGTGTTCCATGTGGCGTGAGCCGTGAAACTATTCCACATTGTTTTATATGAAGGCCAAACTCAGAACTCAAATATTCTCCTCCACGATCAGATCGTAGAAACTTTATTTTCTTATTACAATGATTCTCCACTTCACTCTGAAATTATTTGAACTTTTCAAATGTTTCAGACTTGTGCTTCATTAAGTAGATATACTCATATCTGCTCAAATCATCTTGTGAAGGTCGAAAATAACGATACTTGCCGTGAGCTTTAACACTCATCGGACCGCATACATCGGTATGTATTATTTACAATAAGTCATTTGCTCGCTCCATTGTTCCGGAGAAGCGAGTCTTTAGTCATCTTGCCCATAAGGCATGGTTACTTAAGCATCAAGTGATTCATAATCAAGTGATTCCAAAAACCCATCAGCATGGAGTTTCTTCATGCGCTTTACACCAATATGACCTAAGCGGCGGTGCCACAAATAAGTTGCACTATCATTATTAACTTTGCATCTTTTGGCATCAATATTATGAATATGTGTATTACTACGATCGAGATCCAACAAACTATTTTTATTGGGTGTATGACCATTGAAGGTTTTATTCATTTAAACAGAACAACAATTATTCTTTGACTTTAAATGAATAACCGTTTTGCAATAAACATGATCAAATCATATTCATGTTCAACGCAAACACCAAATAACATTTATTTAGGTTTAACACTAATCCCGAAAGTATAGGGAGTGTGCGATGATGATCATATCAATCTTGGAACTACTTCCAACACTCATCGTCACTTCCCTTTAACTAGTCTCTGCTTTATTACGTAACTCCTGTTTCGAGTTACTAATCTTAGCAACCGAGCAGTATCAAATACTCATGGGCTACTATAAACACTAGTAAGGCACACATCAATAACCTGTATATCAAATATAACCTTGTTCACTTTGCCATCCTTCTTATCCACCAAATATTCAGGGGTAGTTACGCTTCCTGTGACCAGTTCCATTGCAGCAAAAGTACTCGGGCCTCGGGCTTAGGTCTAGACTTGGGCTTCTTCACTCGAGCAGCAACTTGCTTGCCGTTCCTTTTGAAGTTCCTTCTTCCCTTTGCCATTTTCCTTGAGACTAGTGGTCTTGTCAACCATCAACACTTGATGTTTTCTTGATTTCTACCTTCGCTGATTTTAGCATCGCCAAGAGCTCGAGAATCTTTTCATCATCCCTTGCATACTATAGTTCATCACGAAGTTCTACTAACTTAGTGATGGTGACTAGAGAATTCTGTCAATCACTATCTTATCCGGAAGATTAACTTCCACTTGATTCAAGCGATTGAAGTACTCGGACAATCTGAGCACATGCTCACTAGTTGAGCGATTCTCCTCCATCTTTTAGCTATAGAACTTGTTGGAGACTTCATATCTCTCAACTCGGGTATTTGCTTGAAATATTAACTTCAATTCCTGGAACATCTCATATGGTCCATGACGTTCAAAACGTCTTTGAAGTCCCGATTCTAAGCCGTTAAGCATGGTGCACTAAACTATCAAGTAGTCATCATATTGAGCTAGCCAAACGTTCATAACGTCAGATGTCGCTCATATTGAGCTAGCCAAACGCGTTCATAACGTGCGCATCTGCTCCTGCAATAGGTCTGTCACCTAGCGGTGCATTAAGGACATAATTCTTCTGCGCAGCAATGAGGATAAACCTCAGATCACGGATCCAATCCGCATCATTGCTACTAACATCTTTCAATACAATTTTCTCTAGGAACACATATAAAAACATAGGGGAGCAACAACGCGAGCTATTGATCTACAACATAATTTGCAAAATACTACCAGGACTATGTTCATGATATATTAAAGTTCAATTAATCATATTACTTAAGAACTCCCACTTAGATAGACATCTCTCTAGTCATCTAAGTGATTACGTGATCCAAATCAACTAAACCATGTCCGATCATCACGTGAGATGGAGTAGTTTCAATGGTGAACATCACTATGTTGATCATATCTACTATATGATTCACGCTCGACCTTCCGATCTCAGTGTTCCGAGGCCATATCTGCATATGCTAGGCTCGTCAAGTTTAACCTGAGTATTCTGCGTGTGCAAAACTGGCTTGCACCCGTTGTAGATGGACGAGAACTTATCACACCCGATCATCACGTGGTGTGCGGGTACTACGAACTTTTAGCAACGGTGCATACTGTGGAGAACACTTCTTGATAATTTTAGTGAGAGATCATCTTATAATGCTACCATCAATAAAAGCAAGATAAGATGCATAAAGGATAAACATCACATGCAATCAATATAAGTGATATGATATGGCCATCATCATCTTGTGCTTGTGATCTCCATCTCAAGCACCGTCGTGATCACCATCGTCACCGGTAGCGACACCTTGATCTCCATCGTAGCATCGTTGTGCGTCTCACGCCATCTATTGCTTCTCGACTATCGCTACCGCTTAGTGATAAAGTACAGCAATTACAGGCGTTGCATTTCATACAATAAGCGACAACCATATGGCTCGCCGATTGCCGATAACTTCGGTTACAAAACATGATCATCTCATACAATAAAATATAGCATCACGTCTTGACCATATCACATCACAACATGCCCTGCAAAAACAAGTTAGACGTCCTCTACTTTGTTGTTGCAAATTTTACGTGGCTGCTACGGGCTTAGCAAGAACCGTTCTCACCTACGCATCAAAACCACAACGATAGTTTGTCAAATAGACTCCGTTTAACCTTCGCAAGGACCGGGCGTAGTCACACTCGGTTCACCTAAAGTTGAGAACCGACACCCTTGACCACTGTGTGCATAGCACGTCGGTAGAACCAGTCTCGCGTAAGCGTACGCGTAATGTCGGTCCGGGCCGCTTCATCCAACAATACCGCTGAACCAAAGTATGACATGCCGGTAGGTAGTATGACTTATACCGTCCACAACTCGTGTTCTACTCGTGCATATAACATCAACGCATAAAACCTAGGCTCGGATGCCACTGTTGGGGAACGTAGTAATTTCAAAAAATTTCCTACGCACACACAGGACCATGGTGATGGCATAGCAACGAGAGGGGAGAGTGCCTGTCCACGTACCCTCGTAGACCGAAAGCGGAAGCGTTATAACAACGCGGTTGATGTAGTCGTACGTCTTCACAATCCGACCGATCCAAATACCGAACGTACGGCACCTCCGTGTTCAAAGAGCACGCGTTCAGCTCGATGGCGATCCCCGGGCTCCGATCCAGCAAAGCGTCGGGATGAGTTCCACAAGACGACGGCGTGGTGGCGATGATGATGCTCCACCGGCGCAGGGCTTCGCCTAAGCTCCATGACGATATGACTTCACCGGCGCAGGGCTTCGCCTAAGCTCCGCGACGATATGACCGAAATGGAATATGGTGGAGGGGGGCACCGCACACGGCTAAGGAACGATCCGTAGATCAACTTGTGTGTTCTTGGGGTGCCCCTGCCCCCGTATATAAAGGAGGGAGGGAGGAGGAGGCCGGCCTAGGGAGGAGGCGCGCCATAGGGGAGTCCTACTCCCACCGAGTAGGATTCCCCTTTCCTAGTCCAACTAGGGATCCTTCCATGTATTAGGAGTAGGAGACTAGGAAGAGGAAAAGAGAAGGGAAGGAAGGAGGGTGCGGCCTCCCTAGCCCACCCGGACTAGGGCAAGGGGGGCGCAGCCTGCCCTAGGCATCCTCTCTCTCTTTCCGCAGGGCCCAATAAGGCCCAATACTTCTCCCGGCGAATTCCCGTAACTCTCTGGTACTCGAAAAAATACCGAATGACTCGGAACCTTTCCGAACTCCGAATATAGTCGTCCAATATATCGATCTTTACGTCTCGACCATTTCGAGACTCCTCGTCATGTCCCCGATCTCATCCGGGACTCCGAACTCCTTCGGTACATCAAAACTCATAAACTCATAATATAAGCATCGCATCGAAACTTTAGCGTTGCGGACCCTACGGGTTCGAGAACTATGTAGACATGACCTAGAATCATTCTCGGTCAATAACCAATAGCGGAACCTGGATGCCCATATTGGTTCCTACATATTCTACGAAGATCTTTATCGGTCAAACCGCATAACGATATGCGTTGTTCCCTTTGTCATCGGTATGTTACTTACCCGAGATTCGATCGTCGGTGTCCAATACCTAGTTCAATCTCGTTACCGGTAAGTCTCTTTACTCGTTCCGTAATACATCATCTCACAACTAACTTATTAGTTGCAATGCTTGCAAGGCTTATGTGATGTGTATTACCGAGAAGGCCCAGAGATACCTCTCCGAGCAATCGGAGTGACAAAACCTAATCTCGATTCATGCCAACTCAACATATACTTTTGGAGACACCTGTAGAGTACCTTTATAATCACCCGATTACGTTGTGACGCTTTGGTAGCACACAAAGTGTTCCTGCAGTAAACGGAGTTGCATAATCTCATAGTTTCGGGAACTTTGTATAAGTCATGAAGAAAGCATAAGCAACATATTAAGCGATCAAGTGCTAGGCTAACGGAATGGGTCAAGTCAATCAGATCATTCTCCTAATGATGTGATCCCGTTAATCAAATGACAACTCATGTCTATGGTTAGGAAACATAACCATCTTCGATTAACGAGCTAGTCAAGTAGAGGCATACTAGTGACACTCTGTTTGTCTATGTATTCACACATGTATTATGTTTCCGGTTAATACAATTCTAGCATGAATAATAAACATTTATCATGATATAAGGAAATAAATAATAACTTTATTATTGCCTCTAGGGCATATTTCCTTCACTTTAAAGGTGTAATTCCTGGAGTAGAGGCCCGCTGTACGGGCTCCATCACATTGGAAGTGGTCTTCGGATCTCCGGGCAACTTCCGAAGCGAAGAGTTAATCTTCGATATCGTCCCTTTCCATAGTGGTTACCATGTACTACTCGGACAAACCGCATTCGCTATATTCAGTGCGGTACCACATTATGCATACCTCAAGCTCAAGATGCCAGGCCCGCGCGGGGTCATAACAGTCAACGGAAACATGCACCGCTCTCTCCGTACAGAGGAGCATACTGCAACCCTCGCGGCAGAAGTACAATGCGGCCTCCTCCGGCAAACCACCAATCCGGCGGCGACAACCTCAAGCACCGTCAAGCGAGGCCGGAGCACCCCGCAACAGGATCACCAGGCATGCCAAGAGCGAGACTAGCAGTCCGGCCTCCGCTCAAGCCCCATCAAAGCTGCATTCGTGCCATGCATACATAATTACGCACTCAAAATACCATGGGCACAGGCGGAGGCACAACAGGGACTCAGTCAATAGTGCGGCATCACCGCAGCATACTTTCATAAATACCCTCTTCCTTTTTTTATTTCTTCCAGGACACTGCCTTAGGGAAGCCTCTTCAGAGGAGCCGGATTGTCGGACCTATACAGAGGAGAAGACCAAGGGGGCGACCGGCTTTGCGCACAGAAGGAAACACCCAGGTGGAATCTATTTACGATCGTTATACCTGTTTTATCTATCTGTACATGGCCTGCCCCTGTATAGGACATGTCAAATAGTCCTATTTATCTCCGCTTAATGCATTCATTGTAAACATACACTTAAACGTATTATTCATCAATGGGAGATCACATATAGCGTCAGCTTATCATTCTTATTTGAGCATTTTTTTCTCACAAATGTTTATTTGATATTGCAAACGTACACCTTGGTACGGTCAGTTTGCCAGGGGCTTCTCATGGCGCCCCGTAATACGGCAAGTAAAGTCCGAACACTTTCAACAGTGCGGCACCCCGAACTTATAGCACTATATGCATCAGCTCCGAATCATGTCTTGGGTCTACAGTTGGGTTAGCCCGGCTCCCTTGTTTTGGTACCTTACGTTCCGTTATATCAGCTAAGGTAGCGCAGGGAGAACTACTGCGATTTTGTCCCGGTTCTTCCGGACGAGCACCTCAGTAGCGAAAGCCAAAAACTGACCGGCATGATGTGGTGAGAGCTGGTCGCTGTTCGAGAGGTCTTAAAATCCTTAAAGATTTTTCCGCTTTAGGCGATAAATCGGCTTCGTCCGATCTAGGCGTATATAGCGCCCCAATTCGGCCTTCCGGATTCTAGGGGCTTCGCCGAAATTTAAAATTGTAGACTTCTATGGCTAAGTGAAAGTTATAAAGCCGCATAGTCCGATTGCCTTGTTTGCTGCACCCGACACCTCCTTAAGGGACCAAACATTTGGATAAAGAGTGTCCAGGTTTTCCACGAGCACCCCAGTACTAGTTACGTGGGGGCGGAAGCCGACGACTGGCCTACTTTCAGAATTTTATAAACAGCCGCACAGAAGGTAATATTTTAAATCAAACAGTGCTACATAGCACAAGTAACTTCGTCTTTAAATTACAACAGCGGCAGAGGTACATTTAGTCCAAGATCCTGTCCTTAGTACACTCATCGGCCACGAGACGAGGGGCCTTCATAACGCCATCATAGTACTTCTCGGGATGGCGATGCTCCTTGCCCTCTAGCGGACCGTCCTTCACCAGCTTCTCAGCATCCAGCTTGCCCCGATGCACCTTCGTGCGGGCAAAGGCCCGGCGGGCACCCTCAATGCAAACAGATCGCTTGATGACTTTGAGCCGCGGACAGGCATTCACCATCCGCTTGATCAGGTGTAGGACCTTGAAGTATGTCTAGAGGGGGGGGTGATTAGACTACTTGACCAATTAAAAACCTAACCTTTTCTCAACTTTAGACTCTGGCAAATTTAAGCTATTTTAGCACAAGTCAAGCAATCTCCACACAATTCAAGCAAGCATGCAAAGAGTATATAGGCAGCGGAAATTAAAGCATGCAACTTGCAAGAATGTAAAGGGAAGGGTTTGGAGGATTCAAACGCAATTGGAGACACGGATGTTTTTGTCGTGGGTCCGATAGGTGGTGCTATCGTACATCCACGTTGATGGAGACTTCAACCCACGAAGGGTAATGGTTGCGTGAGTCCACGGAGGGCTCCACCCATGAAGGGTCCACGAAGAAGCAACCTTGTCTATCCCACCATGGCTGTCGCCCACAAAGGACTTGCCTCACGAGCAGTAGATCTTCACGAAGTAGGCGATCTCCTTGCCCTTACAAACTCCTTGGTTCAACTCCACAATCTGGTCGGAGGCTTCCAAGTGACACCTAGCCAATCTAGGAGACACCACTCTCCAAGAAGTAACAAATGGTGTGTTGATGATGAACTCCTTGCTCTTGTGCTTCAAATGATAGTCTCCCCAACACTCAACTCTCTCTCACAGGATTTGGATTTGGTGGAAAGAAGATTTGAGTGGAAAGCAACTTGGGGAAGGCTAGAGATCAAGATTCATATGGTAGGAATGAAATATCTTGGTCTCAACACATGAGTAGGTGGTTCTCTCTAAGCGGTAAGTTGGAAGTGTAGGTTTTTTCAGATGGCTCTCTCCACGAATGAAGAGGAGGTGGAGGGGTATATATAGCCTCCACACAAAATCTAACCGTTACACATAATTTACCAAACTCGGTGGGACCAAATCAACAAATTCGGTCGAACCGATTTAGTAAACCTAGTGACCGTTAGTGGTTTCGGTGGGACCGACATGCGACCCGGTAGGACCGATATGGTTAGGGTTAGGGCATAACGTAATCTCGGTGAGACCGATTACACAAACTCGGTGAGACCGATTTTGGTAATTAGCTAACCAGAGAGTTGGTCAGGTAAACTCGGTGGGACCGATTCGCTCTTTCGGTGAGACCGAAAAGTTACGAAAAGTAAACAGAGAGTTTACATTGCAATCTCGGTGGGACCGATCGCTCACTTCGGTTAGACCGAAACGTTATGAAGGGAAACAGAGAGATTACAATCCCATCTTGGTGAGACCGAGATCCCTATCGGTGAAACCGATTTTCCTAGGGTTTGTGGCAGTGGCTATGACATCTGAACTCGGTGGCGCTGGATAGAAAGAATCTGTAGGGCCGAGTTTGACTTTAGGTTTAGGTCATATGTGGATGTGTTAAAGTAGTTGAGGGTTTTGGAGCATATCACTAAGCACATGAAGCAAGAGGCTCATTAAGCAACACCTCATCCCTCCTTGATAGTATTGGCTTTTCCTATAGACTCAATGTGATCTTGGATCACTAAAATGTAAAATGTAGAGTCTTGAGCTTTTGAGCTTGAGCCAATCCTTTGTCCTTAATATTTTGAGGGATCCACTTTCATCTTCCATTCCATGCCATTCATTGAGCTTTCCTGAAATATTTGTCTTGAAATAGCATTAGCTCAATGAGCTATATGTTGTTATGAATTACCAAAACCACCTAGGGATAGTTGCACTTTCAATCTCCCCCTTTTGGTAATTGATGACAACATATAGATCAAAGCTTCGACAAACGATAATAAGATTGAAAAACATCGTCGCTTTGAGAAGTATGTGATAAGCAAGAGCTCCCCCTAAATTTGTG
The DNA here is from genome assembly GCA_021605145.1 of Aegilops bicornis. Classification (NCBI taxonomy): domain Eukaryota; kingdom Viridiplantae; phylum Streptophyta; class Magnoliopsida; order Poales; family Poaceae; genus Aegilops; species Aegilops bicornis. The sequence goes on along the minus strand of CM038671.1, from coordinate 669,070,006 downwards.
CATGTTATAAGATTTGCTTTGGACTGCAAAGGCACAAGGAATTAGGCTCATGGGTTACTCTTCCATGTCACATACATCTTGGTGGAGCGCTCAAAATAATAAAGACTGAATACATGCACTCATCACCAAGCAAAGTGAATGATCATATAAGGATAAGTGAGATAATATCATCTAACAAGCATAAGTGTAGCTTATGATCAAACACTTGATCATCAATGTCTCACAGGTAATAGCATAGTATCTCAAGCAATCAAAAGCAAAAAAAGTTCAACCAGGAAGACAAGAGAGAACAAAAGCAAACTCTCTCTCTCTCTCTCTCGAAGCCTATGATCTATACATTTTTCTCCCCCTTTGGCAACAAGTTACCAAAAAGTACCTAGAAAATGCATAGTACTATAACGTCTCTCAGGCTTGGTCTTCAGCTGGTGGCGTAGAGATGGCTCCTTGGACGAAGACTTCAATGGAAGTGGAAGGAGTTGAAGGAGTTGGTGCTAGAGCTGGTTGCGCTGGAGCTGTAGCTGGAGCAGATGAAGTGACTCTGGTGATGCAATGCGGCTCTGCAGCTGATCTCTGAGCTCGAGGCACTCTGGCAAAAGCATCAGTTGTTGTCCTGCCCTTCCTCTCCTCCATGTCATCCTGTAGCTACTCCACAACTGACTGTATCTCAGTTACTTTGACATCAAGATCATAGAATTTTTGTTCCATGATTCTTTCCGGGGTCTCCTGGTTTTGAGTTAGGGTGGCCAACCCCTTCTCAATCCGCAGAGTTGATGCTATCAAGTAACCAAGCTGGTCCTGCTTGCTCTTTAAAAAGTACTCAGATGCCTCTGCCTGAGTTAGCATCTTGGCAGCCTTCTCTTTCCTTGCTTTCTCCTTCTTTGCTTGAGCTTGTACTGATGATGGTTCATTCTCACTCATGACAACTTGATTGTCCTCAAAGCCAGGATAGAGAACAAAGTGTTCCTTATCCAACAGATATTTCCCTATGCCCATCTTTGAGTTAATCAACTCCTGAATTTGTGGGGCATATCCACAGCTTCTCTTTTGGTCTGATTTTGTCCTCTTGATAGTCTCAACTATGAGGCTCATGACTTTGAATTTCTGGGGCACATCAAATATGTGTAGCAAATTAATTGCATGCCCTCTGATCATATTGTGGTCACGTGATTTGGGCAACAGAGTGTGCCTTAGGATCCAGTTGATCGTTGGCAGCCCTGACAGAAGAAAATGAACTAACCCAAACTTGAAAGTCTCAAGTGCTTCATCTGGGATCTCCTTGTACATCTGTGACATAGAGTTATGATCCATTTTCTTCTTGGCATAAATGTCCAAGTCATCTTCACTCTCCTTTGGGGCATTGATCAGACTTTCCCATTCCTCAATGGTTGTCTGGTATCTTGTTCCTTCAGACATCCAAACTATCCTGCCATCTGGATAGAAATGTGTTGTGGAGTAGAACTATATAATGAGCTCATCATTCCAATTTGTGAGCTTTTGCCCAACAGAATCTGCAACTCCACATGCACTGAAGCTGTCATATACTCCAGGATAGTGTTCCTCATTCTCCTTCGTGTAGGTCCAGTCGACCCACCTCATATCACACACTATGGGTTTCTTATCCAACAAGATTGTCTCATAGAAGTCCTGCTGCTCCTTTGTGTGGAACCTGTAATCAACAGCAGTCCTTCTCCTGGTGGCATATGGATCTGACTCTCTCCATAGCCTCAGCCCTGAATCTCTCCTGATCTTCATGTTCTCAGCCATAGGATGAGCATCATTGTGGTCTGAAATCTTGGGCTTGAGCTTTCTCAGGACCTGTCCTTCATCATCTTCCTCAGCAACAACATCAGGCACTGTGGCCTTGTTCTTTTCAAAGAATGGTATATTCTGGTATTCCTCTTAGGTGCACTCTTGGGCTTGGAGGCAGCTTTGGGTGCTTCTTTGGGCTTTGAAGTTGTAGCCCCTGACTTTATGGCATCACCCATCAGCTTTTGTGCCTTGGGTGCTGGTGCAGCAACCTCTTCTTCTTCCTCTTCTTCCATCATGGAAGGCTTTCCAATCACTCTGGCTGTGGTCTTCTTGACCCTTTTCTTCCTTTTCTTTCCTTCTGCAGCAGGCTCTTTGGGTTGGGATTCCAAAGATACTTGAGTGGATACTCTGGCTTTAGACATTGGTTGTCTTCCTGCAGGCCTTTTGATTTTCATTCCTGGCTTTACTGCAGTTGAGCTGTACTCCTTCTTGAGCACTTTCTTCTTTGAACTAGCCTCATCCTCAACTGCCACATAATCCTCATCCTCAGACTCTGAGGTCTTCTTCTTCCTTGTCCTAGTGGCAGCTTTGGGCAAATTGTTGGGTGTGCTTCGCTTCCCTCATCCGAGCTCTTGGAGGAGTAGTGCCACGACTCATGTGAATCTGCTCTTCTAACCTGCTCGGCTGTCACTTTGGTCTAACATGCTGCACAATCGATCGCTGACGGTGAATAGTTATAGATGAGGTAGAGTGGATGAGCATCACAAAATGCAGAGGTTTTTGCAAAAGAATGATTCAAAAGCTTAGTTTTAGTTTTCCACAGAAAGCATTTCGGATCTACCGATTTTCAAACTCGGTGATACCGAAACAGTTTTGGAACCTAAACTAGTGAACTCGGTCAGACCGAGTCACAGTTCGGTGGTACCGAGACTGCTAGGGTTTCACAAAGTTTTAAAATCGGTCACATCGATTAGCAATTCTCGGTCAGACCGAGAGTTACTAGTGCAATGGCGTTAGCCAAACCGGTGGGACCGAGTTTTTCAACTCGGTGGGTCCGAGATGGTTTCGGCGGAAACCTAACCCTAAATTTTCGAATCACACCTATTCTAAGGATTGTTTTGACTGGATAGAGGTGTTTCAATCATGGCAAGAAGTATAACAAACACAATGTGCTGAGAATCAGAGGAGGATAGCATGCGTGATCGAGTTCATACCCTAGTTCGGTGGTGAACTCGCTACAGCGGCAACGGCGGAGATGAAATCCGTTGACGGCGGCGGAGACCAGCGACAGGGGGCGGCTGGCGACGAAGTCGATGATCCAGATACCTAGTAGGCAGAGCAAGCTATGCGCGGGCGAAGAGCTTCGGAGAAGGTTTTCCAAAATTTTCCCGTGTGAATATATAGCCCGACACTGTCGGTGTGACCGAGTGGAACAACTCGGTGGCACCGAGAAGCATAACTGTTAACAGTTACAGCAACTCGGTGTGACCGAAAAGTTCAAATCGGTTGCACCGAGATTGAAAACCTAGATCAACTTAGTGATCTCGGTACGACCGAAATTGAGGAATCGGACAGACCGAGAATCACAAAGAAGTTTTGGAAGTTTAAGTCTATGACGAATCGGGGACTCCGAGTGCTCCTCGCACAGAGTGGTTCGAATCTGACTTGATCAAATTTTGTGATGTAGCATGAATAGAGTTTGAGACGAGAAAAGCATAGATAGCTAGAGAAGGTTCTTAGGCATTCTTGTCCATCCACTTGGACAAAGAAAAAGCAACCAATCAATCAAAACAACAAGTGGATGTCCTCGAATGAGTAAAATATGCAACCAACATGCTCACACAATAAAATGACAAATGAAATATGTGACAAGCATGCACAACCAATTCTAGCATCTATCAAGCAATTGGCGATGACTAGGTCATCTATATATGAGTATATTGACTTAGGAGTCAAATGAGAACATTTGATCATAGGTCATACTCATCGTTTAAGCTCAAGTGGGGTTACCACTTTTACATAAAGCATTTATGTGTTCACATCATTATAGTTGCTTTGACTCAATTCTTAGAGTTAAGCTCCCCTAGATGTTAGATACCCCCTAAAAGGGATGAACTAACCTTGGGTTTTGTCGATGATGACTTCATGTAGGTGTTGAAGATGTGGATGCTCAATGTTGATGTAGATCTTTTGGAGCAATCCTCTGAAGTGAGTTGCACTTTCAATACCTACATGGGTTAGTCCCACAAGGAACAAACAAGTATGTCCATAGACATAGAGTGATACACACACAAAATGATGTCCATGAAAAACGTTAGGTTACCTTGTCCCTTGCCTTACCAACATGAGGGTTTGTGACTCCTTGAACTAGTGCAAGATATGGAAGTTGACTGCACTTGTCCTTGCCAAAATGATATGAGTGAAGAATGTTGGCGGAGTCACCCTCAAGAACTCTCTAGTTCTTCTTCTTTGGGACCCACATCATCTTGATGGGAATCCTTGGAGTTGTAGTTGTACTTGATGAAGTAGAACTTGACGTAGTCTTGGGAACCCACTTGACCAAGGCCTTAGGTGCTTCTTCAAATGCATCAATCTCCTCTTGAAGCTTGTCCTTGCCTTTGTTCTTGTGGTCTTGTGGTGGAAGATCATCTTGTGCTTGTGTTCCTTTGAAGGAAGTAGGATCATACTTCTCTTGTTGAGGAACAAACTTCGTCTTGGGGTATTGATCTTCTTCCAATTCAACTCCATTGGCATTGAACCTTCGTTCAAAACCAACACCTTGATTCTTCCGGTGCCTTCCTTGCTTGCGTACAATTTCCTCGAATTGCTTACTCCCGACAAGGCTCTTGTATACACCTTTCTCTATAATTCCCTTCAATAAGCTGTTTTCTTGCTCAAGTGTAACTTGGCTAAGAGAATCATTAGTGGAATCAAGAGAACTACTAGAAGCAACAATATTGGATTTAGCATTGTTACAAGCATTACTAGAGGAAGAATCTTTCTTGTTCTTGTTACTAGACTTGACTTGAGGCATGTAAGTAGATAAGAGTAAACGCTTGGCAATGTAAGAAGACCTTTTCTTACGGAGATCATCATTGATTGCTTTTAGGAACTCATGCTCTAGCTCAAGATTGAGCTTTTCAAAGCGTAACTTCTCATGAGCCCTTAAAAGTTCTTGATGATCTTTGAAGATAGTTTCATGAGCTAACTTAAGAGTGTTTAGTTCTTTAGTTAGTAGCTCAATCTTCTCCTTATCATTGTCATTCGTTTCATTTTGATTAGCATGATTAATTGAAGTTTCATCGTAGTATTCATCACTAGAGTTGTCAACAAGTAAATCATCATCACCTAACAAGTCTTCTTCATCACTATTAAAATCAACATACTCGGGGTGTGTTACCTTAGGACCTTTGGCCAGGAAGCATCTTCCAATTCCTTCATTTGGTGAATCAAATATGTCGTAGGAGTTGGTTGACACAAGTGCTAGACCGGCAACACCTTCATCTTGAGTGCATTCGGAGTCGGAGTGATAGCTTCTCTCGGAGTGATTGTCAGAGTCGGAGCCGGATACCCATTCACCAACGTGAGCTTGATGTCTTCGTTTTGTGTAGCTCTTTGATGACTTGTCCTTCCTTTCCGAATCCTTGCTTCACCGTGAGGGTCTTCGTTCATAACGATCATCTCTACTCCTTCTCTCTCTTGGTGGTGATTCTTCTCTTCTACTTCTTCTCTTTGCAGAATCTTCGCTTATTTTGTAGGATGCCGTACACTCATTGGAGTAGTGTCCGGGTCTCTCACAATTGTAGCAATTGCGCTGTCGACTAGAAGATCTTTTGTCATTGTAGGATCTTGACTTAGGTCTTCTTTCTTTGCTTCTACTATTGTAGAATTTGTTGAAGTTCTTCACCATTAACCTCAATTCTTCATTGAAGGTTTGTTTCTCACTTGATGATGTGGGGGCTTCACATGAGGCTTTGTAAGCACCACTTGACTTGTTGTGAAGTTCCTCCTTATCCTTGAGTGACATCTCATGAGCAATGATTCTTCCAATGACTTCCATTGGTTTGAGATCTTTGTAATTTGGCATCATTTGGATCAATGTGCACACGGTATCATATTTTCCATCCAATGCTCTTAGGATCTTCTTGATGATGAATTTGTCGGTCATCTCTTCACTTCCTAAGCCAGCAATCTCATTTGTGATAAGAGCAAGCCTAGAGTACATTTCAGCGGCACCTTCACCATCCTTCATTTTGAACTTGTCAAGATGACTTTGGAGCACATCCAACTTGGATTCCTTGACGTAGTCGGTACCTTCATGCATATCAATCAAAGTATCCCAAATTTCCTTTGCATGCTCAAGACGGCTGATTTTGTTGAATTCTTCGGGGCACTAGCCATTGAAGAGGATATCACAAGCTTGAGCGTTGTATTGCAGCATCTTCAACTCATCCGCGTTAGCTTCACGGTTCGGTTCTCTCCCATCAAAGAATTCACCTTGCGAGCCAATACACACAATAGCCCAAACGGCGGGGTTATGTCCGAGAATATGCATTTTCATTTTATGCTACCAACTAGCAAAATTAGTGCCATCAAAGTAAGGACCTCTACGATGATAATTTCCCTCGCTAGACGCCATACTCTCCTAGGTTGTGAAACCAAGGTTATAACCACCAAAAGCTATGGAAATCAAAGCAAATGGAGACCAAAGCTCTGATACCACTTGTAGGACCTTGAAGTATGTCTAGAGGGGGTGATTAGACTACTTGACCAATTAAAAACCTAACCTTTTCCCAATTTTAGACTGGCAGATTTTAGCTATTTTAGAACAAGTCAAGCAATCTCCACACAATTCAAGCAAGCATGCAAAGAGTATATAGGCAGCGCATGCAACTTGCAATAATGTAAAGGGAAGGGTTTGGAGGATTCAAACGCAATTGGAGACACAGATGTTTTTGTCGTGGTTCCGATAGGTGGTGCTATCGTACATCCACGTTGATGGAGACTTCAACCCACGAAGGGTAGCAGTTGCTTGTGAGTCCACGGAGGGCTCCACCCACGAAGGGTCCACGAAGAAGCAACCTTGTCTATCCCACCATGGCCGTCGCCCATGAAGGACTAGCCTCACTTGCGGTAGATCTTCACGAAGTAGGCGATCTCCTTGCCCTTACAAACTCCTTGGTTCAACTCCACAATCTGGTCGGTGGCTCCCAAGTGACACCTAGCCAATCTAGGAGACACCACTCTCCAAGAAGTAACAAATGGTGTGTTGATGATGAACTCCTTGCTCTTGTTCTTAAAATGATAGTCTCCCCAACACTCAACTCTCTCTCACAGGATTTGGATTTGGTGGAAAGAAGATTTGAGTGGCAAGCTGTTGGGGAACGTTGTAGAAAATAAAAAAATTCTACGGTTTCACCAAGATCTATCTATAAGTTCATCTAGCAACGAGAGAGAGGAGTGCATCTACATGCCCTTGTAGATCGCGAGCGGAAGCATTCAAGAGAACGGGGTTGAGGGAGTCGTACTCGTCGTGATCCAAATCACCGTAGATCCTAGCACCGAACGGACGGCACCTCCGCGTTCAACACACGTACGGTCAGGGAGACGTCTCCTCCTTCTTGATCCAGCAAGGGGGAAGGAGAGGTTGATGAAGATCCAAAGCAAGACGGCGTGGTGGTGGATGCAGCAGGATCCCAGGGGCTTCGCCAAGCCGTCTGGGAGAGAGAGGTGTAGCAAGGGGAAGGGAGGCGCCAAGTGCAAGGGTGCGGCTACCTCCCTCCCCCTCTATATATAGGGTCCCTGTGGGGCGGCCCTAGGAGAGCGGCGGCCAAGGGGGTGCCTTGCCCCCCAAGGCAAGTGGAGGCGCCCCCTCCCCTAGGGTTCCAAACCCCAGGCGCAGGGGGGCCCAAGGGGGGGCGCACCAGCCCACCAGGGGCTGGTTCCCGTCCCACTTCAGCCCACGGGCCCCTCCGGGATAGGTGGCCCCACCCGGTGGACCCCCGGGACCCTTTCGGTGGTCCCGGTACAATACTGGTGACCCCGAAACTTTCTCGATGGCCGAAACTCGACTTCCCATATATAATTCTTTACCTACGGAGCATTCCGGAACTCCTCGTGACGTCCGGATCTCATCCGGGACTCCGAACAACTTTCGGTTTGCTGCATACTTATATCTCTACAACCCTAGCGTCACCGAACCTTAAGTGTGTAGACCCTACGGGTTCGGGAGACATGCAGACACGACCGAGACGCCTCTCCGGTCAATAACCAACAATGATCTCGGATATCCATGTTGGCTCCCACATGCTCCTCGATGATCTCATCGGATGAACCACGATGTCGAGGATTCAAGCAACCCCGTATACAATTCCCTTTGTCAATCGGTATGTTACTTGCCCGAGACTCGATCGTCGGTATCCCAATACCTCGTTTAATCTCGTTACCGGCAAGTCACTTTACTCGTTCCGTAATGCATGATTCCGTGACCAGACACTTGGTCACATTGAGCTCATTATGATGATGCATTATCGAGTGGGCCCAGAGATATCTCTCCTTCATACGGAGTGACAAATCCCAGTCTCGATTCGTGCCAACCCAACAGACACTTTCGGAGATACCCGTAGTGTACCTTTATAGTCACCCAGTTACGTTGTGACGTTTGGCACACCCAAAGCACTCCTACGGTATCCGGGAGTTACACAATCTCATGGTCTAAGGAAATGATACTTGACACTTGGAAAAGCTCTAGCTAAACGAACTACACGATCTTTGAGCTATGCTTAGGATTGGTCTTGTCCATCACATCATTCTCCTAATGATGTGATCCCGTTATCAATGACATCCAATGTCCATAGTCAGGAAACCATGACTATCTGTTGATCAACGAGCTAGTCAACTAGAGGCTTACTAGAGACATGTTGTGGTCTATGTATTCACACGTGTATTACGATTTTCGGATAACACAGTTATAGCATGAATAACAGACTATTATCATGAAGAAAGAAATATATTAATAACCATTTTATTATTGCCTCTAGGGCATATTTCCAACAGTCTCCCACTTGCACTAGAGTCAATATTCCAGTTACATTGTGATGAATCGAACACCCATAGCGTTCTGGTATTGATCATGTTTTGCTCTAGGGAGAGGTTTAGTCAACGGATCTGCTACATTCAGGTCCGTATGTACTTTACAAATATCTATGTCTCCATCTTGAACATTTTCAGGTATGGAGTTGAAGCGACGCTTGATGTGCCTGGTCTTCTTGTGAAACCTGGGCTCCTTGGCAAGTGCAATAGCTCCAGTGTTGTCACAGAAGAGTGCGATCGGCCCCGACGCATTGGGTATGACTCCTAGGTCGGTGATGAACTCCTTCACCCATATTGCTTCATGCGCTGCCTCCGAGTCTTCCATGTACTCTGCTTCACATGTAGATCCCGCCACGACGCTTTGCTTGCAACTGCACCAGTTTACTGCCCCACCATTCAAAATATACACGTATCCGTCTGCGTGACTTAGAGTCATCCAGATGCGTGTCGAAGCTAAGCGTCGACATAACCCTTCTGACGAGCTCTTCGTCACCTCCATAAATGAGAAACATATCCTTAGTCCTTTTCAGGTACTTTAGGATGTTCTTGACCGCTGTCCAGTGTTCCTTGCCGGGATTACTTTGGTACCTTCCTACCAAACTTACGGCAAGGTTTACATCAGGTCTGTCACACAGCATGGCATATATAATAGACCCTATGGCTAAGGCATAGGGGATGACACTCATCTCTTCTTTATCTTCTGCCGTGGTCGGGCATTGAGCCGAGCTCAATCTCACACCTTGCAATACAGGCAAGAACCCTTTCTTGGACTGATCCATATTGAACTTCTTCAATATCTTATCAAGGTATGTGCTTTGTGAAAGACCTATGAGGCGTCTCGATCTATCCCTATAGATCTTGATGCCTAATATGTAAGCAGCTTCTCCAAGGTCCTTCATTGAAAACACTTATTCAAGTAGGCCTTAATGCTGTCCAAAAGTTCTATATCATTTCCCATCAAAAGTATGTCATCTACATATAATATGAGAAATGCTCTGAGCTCCCACTCACTTTCTTGTAAACGCAGGTTTCTCCATAAGTCTGCATAAACCCAAACGCTTTGATCATCTCATCAAAGCAAATGTTCCAACTCCGAGATGCTTGCACCAGCCCATAAATGGATCATTGGAGCTTGCATACCTTGTCGACATTCTCGTGGTCGACAAAACCTTCGGCTGCATCATATACAGTTCTTCCTTAAGATGGTCGTTAAGGAATGCCGCTTTTGACGTCCATTTGCCATATCTCATAATCATAGTATGCGGCAATTGCTAACATGATTCGGACGGACTTCAGCTTCGCTAGGGAGAGAAAGTCTCATCGTAGTCAATCCCTTGAACTTGTCGATAACCCTTAGCGACAAGTCGAGCTTTATATATGGTAACATTACCATCCGCGTCCGTCTTCTTCTTAAAAATCCATTTGTTTTCTATTGCTCGCCGATCATCGGGCAAGTCTGTCAAAGTCTGTCGGCGTTCTGGGAACGGGGGTCCCTAGACTTGCCTGCCTGTGGCCTGCGGCGTGGCTCAAAGGAGGCCCAGGACAGCCCATCTTCATCAACACAAGCTCAAGACCCTCGCGAGGGGCCAAGCCTCATGGGCGGACAACTGTGAGCTTCCTCAGAACGGCCTCACAAAGTTGGCTCATGAGGAGGCGGAGAGTCCAAGGCAGGGTACCTCGCGAGGTGCGGTGCCCATGACGCAAGCCATGACGACCAAGGGCGCGATCGAGGCGCCCGGCCAGCAAGGCGTCCTCCTTTCCTCTTTGGTGCAAAGGGAGCAAGCGCAGCGAGAGCATCAAGCAAAGGCATCCGCTTTGGTGCAACAAGACCAAGACCAGCCCCAACGGCCGGAAGGGAGTCATCGTGGAGCCCAAGCAGGCGTCATCACCAGAGCCTTTGGCGGCGAGGACCAACTTTAGTCGGGATAAGTGTACCCGCTGTTCCCCTTCAAAATGACCAATTGTTGGCGCCCTTCCCGCTCAATATTTGGGAAGAGGCCCAGGGCCTTCGTCTATATAAGTAGAGCTAGCCACCATAGTAGGGGCGGGCATTTGGAATCCAGAGAGAGAGATAGGGACCCGATCCTCAAGCTAGAGCGACGGAACACCACCTAGCAGTTCATCGCACCCACCAAGAACAGACCCTCATGAGGCTGTTCTCCCTATCTTGTTCCTCATCAGCCCAAGAGGCAATCCACCACACCACAAACTAGAGTAGGGTATTACACCACAACGGTGTCCCGAACTAGTATAAATCTCGTGTCTCTTGTGCTGTTCTTTCTAGTAGTTGAGGTCCCTGCGATTCGGCGAGGTAGGAGACGGTGGAGGGTTGGATCTCCGTGCGCACCCCAGTGTTCGAACCTTAAGGGTCTGCTGGAACCAGAAATCCGACATTTGGCGCGCCAGGTAAAGTGCTTGGAATCTGCCTTCGTCGCCTCGTTCTTCCCGACCACGGCAACCATGTCCGACGCCCGTCGAGCCCGCCGGGCGCCGAGCCGCCTCGCTTCCCATGTCGCCCAGACAGCTCCGTTGGCGGGCGCCCTCGGCGTTCCCGTCACTGCCGTCAACACCGCCATCGGCCCGGCGGGGGACGGGCAGCATGCATCGTCCCTGCGCTCCTCGGCGACCTCATGGGAGGGGCCGCGCGGCTCCCTGGTCACCCGCCCCCTCGTGCCGGCTCCCCCACTCGTCGCGGCCCTCCTCGGCGGCTCGCAGGCGCCGCCTTCCAGCCGCCATGTCAAGACATTCGTCCGCCGGGTCGGCGCCGCCTCCACGCGGCAGGGGGCTCCCTCAGGCCGGACAGAGTCGTCGGCCGGGCTGACCTTCGACTCTCAAGACCACCCCACCAACTCGGCCGGCTCGGGTGCGCTCCCCCTGCTCTGCACACCCACCATCTGCCAGGTCGTCGTCACCAGGACCCTCATCGATGGCGGCGCCGGCCTCAACGCATTTCTCACCGAGGCCTTCAACGCCTCTGCATACCAAGGAGCGGCTGCTGCTTAGCCGGCCTTTTTCGGGCGTGGGAGGAGGTCATCCAGCTCCTTGGGGCAAATCCGGCTTCCGGTGACCTTGGCAACCACGACAACTTCCAGACGGAACTGGTCGACTTCGACATCGCCCCATCGGCCTCCCCTACAATGCCATCCTTGGCCATCCAGCGTGGCCAAATTCATGGCCGCAACCCACCCGGTACAACCTCATGAAGATGCACGGGAGCAGCGGCGTCCTCACCGTGCCGGGGATACTGAAGGTGCGCTGAAAGGCCAGCTCACCCTCAAGACGGGCGGCGCAGCACAGCCCGCCGATGCGGAAGCCCCCGAGCCCAAGGGGGCTGCGCCGACCAAGAAGAAGCAGTTGTTCACTCAAGACAAGGCGGAGACCAAGCAGATACCTGTCGATGAGGACGGGTCCACAAACGCCACCTTCACCATAGGCGCCAACCTCGAGCCCGAACAGGAGGAAGCCCTTGTCAAGTTCCTGCGTGCGAACAAGAAGGTGTTTGCCTGGGAGCCCGATCAGCTGGCGGGGATTCCACGGGGCGCGATCGAGCACCACCTCAACGTGTGCCCCAACGCGTGCGCCCAAAGGTGAAGCGAAGCGAGAAGGAAGTCGCGAAAAGCAGGCCTTCATCGTCCAAGAGACCCGCAAGCTAGAAGCCGCGGGGTTATTCGCGAGGTCCGATACCTAGATTGGCTGGCCAACCCCGTGGTGGTGCCAAAGAAGGGAGGAAAGGAGCGCATGTGTCGACTTCACCAACCTCAACAAAGCATGCCCGCAGGATCCGTTTCCGCTCCCTCGCATCGACCAGATCGTCGATTCCACCGCCGAGTGTGACCTGTTGTGCTTCTTGGACGCCTTTTCCGGGTATCACCAAATCAAGATGGCGGTGGAAGACGTGGAGAAGACGGCCTTCCTAACCCCGTGTGGAGTGTACTGCTATACCTGCATGCCATTCGGGTTGCGCAACGCAGGGGCAACCTTCCAGCGGCTCATGCACATCACCTTGGGCCCACAGCTCGGGAAGAATGTGGAGGCATACGTCGACGACATCGTGGTGAAGTCTCGCGAGGCCAAGACCTTGATACAAGACCTGGAAGAAACCTTCGCGAGCCTCAACGCGGTGAGCCTGCGACTCAACCCGGAGAAGTGTGTGTTTGGAGTTCCCTTAGGCAAGCTCCTGGGTTTCCTCGTGTCCCACCGAGGCATCGAGGCCAACCCAGAAAAGGTCAAGGCAGTGGAAGACATGAGCCCTTGAAGACCCTCGTGGAAATGCAAAAGCTCACGGGCACGAACGGCGCTGGGCCGTTTCATCTCCCGATTGGGGAGCGGGCGCCTTTCTTCCGGTGATGAAGAAAAAGGGGCCCTTGAGTGGATCAAGAGGCCGACAAAGCGCTTCAAGACCTCAAGAGGTACTGACCAGCCCTCCAGTGATGGTGGCCCCGCGCCTCAGGAGCCCTTGGTACTCTACTCGCCGCCACTCCCTACTCCGCTTAGCGCTGCTCTGGTGGCAGTTAGGGAGGAGCGTCAGGCCAAGGCCACGGCGGCCACCCGAGCTAAGGCAAGACCGAATCGGAAGGAACTAGCAGAAGCCAGCACCGCAATGGAAGAAGATCAGCCGTCGCAGCAGAGCGCACCAAGGGCGGGGGAGGCCTCCCATCCAAGCACCCAACTTCCGGAGGCGCCGTCGCCTCGGGAGGCACCACAGCTTCCAGAAGACGCCACTAGCACCGACGCCCCTAACCTCGTCGAGCACCCGGTGTACTTCGTCAGCACCGTGTTACGGGATGCAAGGGCACGGTACCCCATGCCGCAGAAGCTCCTCCTCGCGCTGTTGGTGGCTTAAGCGCCAAATCGCGGCACTACTTCTGTGGTCATCCAATCAAGGTTGTCTCGGCATACCCTCGGAGAGGGTGCTCAGGAGCCCCAACTCGGCCGGAAGGGTCGCCGAGTGGAACATTGAGCTACAAGCATTCCAGCTCGAGTTCAAGACAACCAGAGTCAACAAGGAGCCGCTACTGGCAGATTTCGTGGCAGTGGATGAAGCACCGGCCTCGTGGCCGGGCGAGGATCGGTCCCTCTCCCGAAGCGAAGCGCCCGAAGGATTAGGTCATGTACTTGACGGAGCATTCTCGGGCAGGCTGGGCTGGGGCAAGGTGCTCATATCCCCGCCCAGACAAGCTTTACTATGTCGTGCAACTCTGTTTCCAAAGATGGCGAGAAGGTCTCCAACAATATAGCGGAATACGAGGGGCTGATAAGCGGAGTCAAGGCCGCCGCTGCCCTGGGGGTGAAGCGCCTTACCATCAAGGGCGATTCGCAGCTCCTCGTCAATTTCTCCAACAAGGTGTACGAGCCAAGAGATGAACACATGGAGGCCTACCTAGCGGAGGTCCGCAGGATGGAGAAATAGTTCTGGGGGTTGGAGCTGCAGCACATGCCCCGCAACACCAATCAAGAGGCCGACGACATCACCAAACGAGCCTCCAGGAGGTTACCCCGGGAGCCGGGCGTCTTTGAGGAACGGCTCTTCAAGCCCTCAGCCCTGCCGCCGTTATCGAGCACAGCACAGCCTCGGGAGGAGCTCCCTCAGCCACCAGCCTCGGGAGCCCCACTGTGGCCCGGCCTCGAGGAGCACGCCTGCTTGTAACAATGGAACCTCAAGAGGAGTGCCGGATCACGGAGCTCAAGAGTTACTTAACGCGTGGAACTTTGCCGGAGAAGGAGGAGGAGGCAGAGCGTGTGGCGCGGCAAGCCACGACATACAGCATCATGGATGGAGAACTCTACTGGAAACGAACGAACGACGTATCCCCGCGCTGCATCACCAGGGAACAGGGGAAGGAATTGCTGGCAGATATACATGGCGGAGATTGTGGGCACCATTCATCGTCACGGACCCTTGTCAGCAAGGCATTCCGCAGCGGTTTCTATTGGCCCACCGCAATCAATGACGCCATCGAACTCGTGAAGGCTTGCGAGGCTTGCCAATTCCATGCCAAGCAGATCCACCCGGCCAGGAGGTGCAAACCATCCCTCACTTGGCCATTCGCGGTCCGGGGCTGGACATTACGGGCCCTTTCCTCAGCGCCAGGGGCTATCGCTACCTCTACGCCGCCGTGGACAAATTCACCAAGTGGGCGAAGTCGAGGCCGTCCGCGCCATCCTCACCGGTTCTGCGGTCAAGTTCATCAAGGGCATCGTGAGCGGTTCGAGTGCCGAACCGCATCATCACCGACAACGGTTCGCAGTTCACCAAGAACCTTTTAAAACATATTGCGCTAACCTTGGGGCGCAGATATGCTACGCGATGGCGCACCCGCAGCAATGGACAGGCCAAGCGGGCCAATGCAGAGGTCCTGAGAGGCCTCAAGACCAGGACGTTCAAGAAGAAACTGGAAGCCTGCGGCAGAGGCTGGTACGACGAGCTTCCATCTGTGTTGTGGTCCATCCGCACAACCGCGACCAAGCCCACTGGAGAGACCCCCTTCTTCCTGGTCTACGGAGCCGAAGCGGTCCTCCCTCACGAGGTCAAGCGTCGATCCGCGCGGGTCCTGGCGTTCGATGAAACGCTGCAGGACGCCATGCGGGGGACGGCCCTTGTGCTGGGGGAGGAGCGCCGTCGAGAAGCTGCGCTGCGAGCGGCAAGGTACCAGCAGGCACTCCGGCGATACCACTGCCGCAACATCCGCCCCAGAACTCTCGAGGTAGGGGACCTCGTGCTCCGACGGGTCCTTGAACTCTCGATACGACTGCATAAGCTCTCTCCCATGTGGGAGGGCCCGTTCAAGGTTGTTCATGTTTCCAGGCCTGGCTCCGTGCGCTTGGAGACTCAAGAGGGAGTACCTATACAGAACGCGTGGAACATCCAGCACCTCCGGAGGTTTTACCCCTAAAAGGCCCCAAGCCTATGAAGAAGGCGAATGCCTGTGAAGTTCATCTTTTTGGAAAAGGCCCTAAGCCTGTGAAGTTCATATTTTTGGAGAAGGCCCTGAGCCTGTGAAGAAGGCGAATGCCTGTGAAGTTCATCTTCTTGGAAAAAGGCCCGGAGCCTGTGAAGAAGGCGAATGCCTGTGAAGTTCATCTTTTTGGAAAAAGGCCGGAGCTCGTGAAGAAGGCGAACGCCTGTGAAGCTGTCTGCGTCGGAAAGGCCCGGAGCCTGTGAAGAGGGCAAACGCCCGTGAAGCTTGCTTCCCAGAAGAAAGGCCTGGAGCTTGTGAAGAAGGCGAACGCCTGTGAAGCTCGCCGCCCGTGACACTCTCACGTAATAATGAGTTGGGGCTGTACACGCCCCGGAGTCTCAGGAGTGCCGGCCTCAGGTCCTGGGGCTCCCTCCCACGCCCAGTGGCAACACTTAGCTCCGCGCTGGTGAGAAGACGTCGAAGACTAGACTAGGTGCCGGATGCGGCTTTTTCATTTGCTTTCTGCAGTTGACTGGTTATTCCCATTTGAAGTTTTTTTCGAAACTATCGCCCCTTTTTGGTCCGTGGTTCTTCGATCTTTTTGACCCTCCTGCCTCGATTTCTCTTGCGCGGGGGCTCACAAGGCGGAAGCCAAGGGAGCCCCCGCGAGCGTTCCTACCCCTATCGCTCAAGTTTTCACGGCCCTGGTCCACAGCTGGAGCACCCCTCCTGACCATGCCTCACGGCACAGCTTGAACAGGGGCCAGGGTCGGTCGCCCCCGCGGCCACGGTCGGGGTTCACTTGCGAATGGGCGCACGGCACAAGGAAAAGTATCAGGATAACAAAAGCAGTACAATAATTAACGGTGTTTCCCTAAACACGCCCCCACGGGGCCACACATTGTTCCCTTTTTACGCATGAGAAAAGGAAGGAAAAGGACAGAAGCAGGTGGAGCACGCCCCGTGCCGGCTCTCTTGGAAGGCCCGAGCCGCCTCCGGAGCTCAGTCGGACTCCATCTCGCGCTTCAACGGGGCGTGGCGGCGAGCGGACCGGCTGCCACCCCCAAGCAGGCATGGCGGCGTGGGGGCTGGCCGCGGCCGCTGCTGGAGGAATCGCCACCCGAAGAAGAGCTGGTGAAGCGTGAGGAGTCGCGGGCATCGCCAGCCGCCTGCGCGCTGCCCTCTCCGCCCGCGCCGGGGCTGAGTCCTCGGCCGCGGTCGTCGTCCTCAGGGCAGCACCCCATGCGGCGGCCGTCTTCCCCGAACACCCTCACGTAGAGGGTGGCGTCGCCATCATACTTGAAGTGCAGGGAGCACCGGCGGCGGAGACCACGCGCGCGAGCGAACGTCTGCCAGCCGCGGGCCAGGAACAGGTTCCCTGCAGCAGAGACCTCCAGAGAAGCCCACGAAGCCCGGCTGCAGCAGCCATCTGCCTGGAGCCAGAGGCCACTCAGGGCGCCATCTGGGAGCTCGCCCAGGAGGAAGCTCGGGAGCTGAAGCCGGACGCTGGACGGCTCCTCGGCCCTCACCATGAACTTCGGCAGTGCTTCAACAGCATGGAGGCGCGGCCTCGGGGGACGTGCGGCCGGGGCACGCCCTCCGACCATGGCCAGCCGCTCGCACCATGCTGGGAGCCTCCCCCACGACCGCGGGGGACCGCCGTGGAGGCCACGGGGTGCTTGCGAGGGCGACCTCGACCACGCTTAGGCGGAGGAAAGGAAGATTCGACCTGGCGACCCTTCCCCTTCTCTGCGGCCGAGAACTTCCTTGGTGGAGCCATGGAGAAGAAGGAGAGACAAGAAAGGATAGACTGGAAGGGCGCGCGCCGTTCCGTACTTATTGCTGGCGAAGGCCAACCGTCGGCCTCCACGATCACCGGTAATTATGACCAACTCCGCATGCGAGGACTTGTCGAACTGGGAGGTTACCGAGGCATCGTGGGGAGCAGCAGCACACGTCAAATCAACCGCCACGCGTCGCCCAAGGTCATGAGCTGTTAGGGCCCATGACGCTCAAGACTTGCCCTTTCGCCTTTCTCGCTCGGCCAAGTTCGGGCGCGCCAGGTCTGGGGCTACTGTCGGCGTGGGGAACGGGGTCCCCAAACTTGCTCGCCTGCGGCCTGCGGGCGTGGCTCAAAGGAGGCCCAGGACAGCCCATCTTCATCAACACAAGCTCAAGACCTCGCGAGGCCAAGCCTCATGAGGCGGACAACCAGGAGCTTCTCGTGCACGGCCACATCAGGTTGGCTCATGAGGAGGCGGAGAGTTCAAGGCAGGGTACCTCGCGAGGTGCCCATGACGCAAGCCATGGCGACCAAGGGCGCCCGATCCAGGGCGCCCGGCCAGCTGGCGTCCTCCTTTCCTCTTTGGTGCAAAGGGAGCAAGCGCAGGCGAGAGCATCAAGCAAAGGCACCCGTTTCGTTGCAACAAGACCAAGACCAGCCCCAACAGCTGGAAGGGAGTCATCGTGGAGCCCAAGCAAGCGTCATCACCAGAGCCTTTGGCGGCGAGGACCAACTTTAGTCGGGATAAGTGTACCCGCTGTTCCCCTTCAAAATGGCCAATTGTTGGCGCCTTCCCGCTCAATATTTGGGAAGAGGCCGGGGCCTTCGTCTATATAAGTAGAGCTAGCCACCATAGTAGGAGGGGGCATTTGGAATCCAGAGAGAGAGATAGGGACCCGATCCTCAAGCTAGAGCGACGGAACACCACCTAGCAGTTCATCACACCCACCAAGAACAGACCCTCGCGAGGCTGTTCTTCCCTGTACTGCTCCTCATCAGCCCAAGAGGCAATCCACCACACCTCAAACTAGAGTAGGGTATTACACCACAACGGTGGCCCGAACTAGTATAAATCTCGTGTCTCTTGTGCTGTTCTTTCTAGTAGTTGAGGTCCCTGTGATTCGGCGAGGTACGAGACGGTGGAGGGTTGGATCTCCGCGCGCACCCCAGAGTTCGAACCTTAAGGGTCTGCCGGAACCCGAAATCCGACAAAGTCCATACTTTGTTTTCATACATGGATCCTATCTCGGATTGCATGGCTTCAGGCCATTTGTTGGAATCTGGGCCCGCCATCGCTTCTTCATAGTTCGAAGGTTCACCGTTGTCTAACAACATGATTTCCAAGACAGGGTTGCCGTACCACTCACAGTGCGGAGCGTGTCCTTGTGGACCTTGAAGTTACAGACGAGCTTGTTCCGAAGTATCTTGATCATCATCAATAACCTCCTCTCTTGTCGGTGCAGGCACCACAAGAACATCTTCCTGAGTTGCGCTACTTACCGTTTCAAGAGGTAATACTTCATCAAGCTCTACTTTCCTCCCACTTAATTCTTTCGAGAGAAACTCTTTCTCCAGAAAGGACCCGTTCTTGGCAACAAAGATCTTGCCTTCGGATCTTAAGTAGAAGGTATACCCAATGGTTTCCTTAGGGTATCCTATGAAGATGCATTTTTCCGACTTGTGTTCGAGCTTTTCAGGTTGGAGTTTCTTGCATAAACATCGCATCCCCAAACTTTTAGAAACGACAGCTTAGGTTTCTTGCCAAACCATAATTCATACGGTGTCGTCTCAACGGAAGTAGACGGTGCCCTATTTAAAGTGAATGTAGCTGTCTCTAGAGCGTATCCCCAAAATGATAGCGGTAAATCGGTAAAAGACATCATAGATCGCACCATATCCAATAAAGTGTGATTACGACGTTCAGACACACCGTTACGCTGAGGTGTTCCAGGCGGCGTGAGTTGTGAAACAATTCCACATTTCCTTAAGTGCGTACCAAATCCGTGACTTAGATATTCTCCCCCATGATCTGATCGTAAGAACTTTATCTTTCGGTCACGTTGATTCTCTACCTCATTCTGAAATTCCTTGAACTTTTCAAAGGTCTCAGACTTGTGTTTCATCAAGTAGACATACCCATATCTACTCAAGTCGTCAGTGAGAGTGAGAACATAACGATATCCTCCGCCAGCCTCAACGCTCATTGGACCGCACACATTAGTATGTATGATTTCCAATAAGTTGGTTGCTCGCTCCATTGTTCCGGAGAACCGAGTCTTGGTCATTTTGCCCATGAGGCATGGTTCGCATGTGTCAAATGATTCATAATCGAGAGACTCTAAAAGTCCATCAGCATGGAGCTTCTTCATGCGCTTGACACCAATGTGACCAAAGGCGGCGTGCCACAAGTATTTGGGACTATCGTTATCAAATTTACATCTTTTTGTATTCAATCTATGAATATGTGTAACATCACGTTCTAGATTCTTTATTAATAAACCATTGACCATCGGGCATGACCATAAAACATATCTCTCATATAAATAGAACAACCATTATTCTCGGATTTAAATGAGTAGCCATCTCGTATTAAACGAGATCCAGATACAATGTTCATGCTCAAAGCTGGTACTAAATAACAATTATTGAGGTTTAAAACGAATCCCGTAGGTAAATGTAGAGGTAGCGTGCCGACGGCAATCACATCGACCTTGGAACCATTCCCGACGCGCATCGTCACCTTGTCCTTTGCCAGTCTCCGCTTATTCCGCAGCTCCTGCTTTGAGTTACAAATATGAGCAACCGCACCGGTATCAAATACCCTAGAGCTACTACGAGTACTGGTAAGGTACACATCAATTACATGTATATCATATATACCTTTGGTTTTGCCGGCCTTCTTGTCCGCTAAGTACTTGGGGCAGTTCCGCTTCCAGTGACCACTTCCCTTGCAATAAAAGCACTCAGTCTCAGGCTTGGGTCCATTGTTTGACTTCTTACCGCCTAACTGGATTACCGGGCGCGGCAACTCCCTTGCCGTCCTTCTTGAAGTTCTTCTTACCCTTGCCTTTCTTGAACTTAGTGGTTTTATTCACCATCAACACTTGATGTTCCTTTTTGATCTCTACCTCCGCTGATTTCAGCATTGAATATACCTCGGGAATGGTCTTTTCCATCCCCTGCATATTGAAGTTCATCACAAAGCTCTTGTAGCTCGGTGGAAGCGACTGAAGGATTCTTTCAATGACCGCGTCATCCGGGAGATTAACTCCCAGCTGATTCAAGCGATTGTGCAACCCAGACATCTTGAGTATGTGCTCACTGACAATACTATTTTCCTCCATCTTATAGCTGAAGAACTTGTCGGAGACTTCATATCTCTCGACCCGGGCATGAGCTTGGAAAACCATTTTCAGCTCTTCGAACATCTCATATGCTCCGTGTTGCTCAAAACGCTTTTGGAGCCCCGGTTCTAAGCTGTAAAGCATGCCGCACTGAACAAGGGAGTAATCATCAGCATGAGACTGCCAAGCGTTCATAACGTCTTGGTTCTCTGGGATTGGTGCTTCACCTAGCGGTGCTTCTAGGACATAATATTTCTTGGCAGCTATGAGGATGATCCTCAGGTTCCGGACCCAGTCCGTATAGTTGCTGCCATCATCTTTCAGCTTGGTTTTCTCTAGGAATGCGTTGAAGTTGAGGGTAACATGGGCCATTTGATCTACAAGACATATTGTAAATATTCTAGACTATGTTCGTGATAATTAAGTTCATCTAATCAAATTATTTAATGAACTACCACTCAGATTAGACATCCCTCTAGTCATCTAAGTGAAACATGATCCGAGTCAACTAGGCCGTGTTCGATCATCGCGTGAGACGGACTAGTCGACGTCGGTGAACATCTCCATGTTGATCGTATCTTCTATACGACTCATGCTCGACCTTTCGGTCTTCCGTGTTCCGAGGCCATGTCTGTACATGCTAGACTCGTCAAGTCAACCTAAGTGTATTGCGTGTGTAAATCTGGCTTACACCCGTTGTATTCGAACGTTAGGATCTATCACACCCGATCATCACGTGGTGCTTCGAAAAAATGAACCTTCACAACGGTGCACAATTAGGGGGAACACTTTCTTGAAATTATTGTGAGGGATCATCTTATTTACTACCGTCGTTCTAAGTAAACAAGATGCAAAAACATGATAAACATCACATGCAATGAAATAGTAGTGACATGATATGGCCAATATCATATAGCTCCTTTGATCTCCATCTTCGGGGCTCCATGATCATCTTTGTCATTGGCATGACACCATGATCTCCATCATCGTGTCTCCATGAAGTTGCTCACCAACTATTACTTCTACTACTATAGCTAACGGTTTAGCAATAAAGTAAAGTAATTACATGGCGTTGAATCAATGACACGCAGGTCATACAATAATTAAGACAACTCCTATGGCTCCTGCCGGTTGTCATACTAATCGACATGCAAGTCGTGATTCCTATTACAAGAACATGATCTCATACATCACATATATCATTCATCATTCATCACAACTTTTGGCCATATCACATCACAATCACATGCTGCAAAAACAAGTTAGACGTCCTCTAATTGTTGTTGCATGTTTTCCGTGGCTGCAATAGGGTTCTAGCAAGAACGTTTTCTTACCTACATAAAAGCCACAACGTGATTTGTCAACTTCTATTTACCCTTCATTAGGACCCTTTTCATCGAATCCGCTCCAACTAAAGTGGGAGAGACAGACACCCGCTAGCCACATTATGCAACTAGTGCATGTCAGTCGGTGGAACCTGTCTCACGTAAGCGTACATGTAAGGTCGGTCCGGGCCGCTTCATCCCACAATACCGCTGAAGCAAAATAAGACTAGTAGTGGCAAGAAAGTTGACAACATCTACGCCCACAACAAATTGTGTTCTACTCGTGCAAAGAGAACTACGCATAGACCTAGCTCGATACCCTTTGTTGGGGAACGTTGCAGAAAATAAAAAAATTCTACGGTTTCACCAAGATCTATCTATGAGTTCATCTAGCAACGAGAGAGAGGAGTGCATCTACATACCCTTGTAGATCGCGAGCGGAAGCGTTCAAGAGAACACGGTTGAGGGAGTCATACTCGTCGTGATCCAAATCACCGTAGATCCTAGCGCCGAACGGACGGCATCTCCGCATTCAACACACGTATGGTCAGGGAGACGTCTCCTCCTTCTTGATCCAGCAAGGGCGAAGGAGAGGTTGATGAAGATCCAGCAGCACGACGGCGTGGTGGTGGATGCAGCAGGGATCCCGGCAGGGCTTCACCAAGCGTTAAGGGAGAGAGAGGTAGCAAGGGGAAGGAGGCGCCAAGTGCAAGCGTGCGGCTGCCCTCCCTCCCCTCTATACATAGGGTCCCTAGGGGCGCTGCCTAGGAGATGGGATCTCCTAGGGGCGGCGGCCAAGGGGTGCCTTGCCCCCAAGGCAAGTGGAGGCGCCTCCCTAGGGTTTCCAACCCTAGGCGCAGGGGAGGCCCAAGGGGGGCACACCAGCCCACCAGGGGCTGGTTCCCTCCCCACTTCAGCCCACGGGGCCCTCCGGGATAGGTGGCCCCACCCGGTGGACCCCCGGGACCCTTCCGGTGGTCCCGGTACAATACCGGTGACCCCGAAACTTTCCCGGTGGCCGAAACTCGACTTCCCATATATAATTCTTTACCTCCGGACCATTCCGGAACTCCTCGTGACGTCCGGGATCTCATCTGGGACTCCGAACAACTTTTTTTTGCTGCATACTTATATCTCTACAACCCTAGCGTCACTGAACCTTAAGTGTGTAGACCCTACGGGTTCGGGAGACATGCAGACATGACCGAGACGCCTCTCCGGTCAATAACAAACATCGGGATTTGGATACCCATGTTGGCTCCCACATGCTCCTCGATGATCTCATCGGATGAACCACGATGTCGAGGATTCAAGCAACCCCGTATACAATTCCCTTTGTCAATCGGTACGTTACTTGCCCGAGACTCGATCGTCGGTATCCCAATACCTCGTTTAATCTCGTTACTGCAAGTCACTTTACTCATTCCGTAATGCATGATCCCGTGACGGACACTTGGTCACATTGAGCTCATTATGATGATGCATTACCGAGTGGGCCCAGAGATACCTCTTCGTCATACGGAGTGACAAATCCCAGTCTCGATTCGTGCCAACCCAACAGACACTTTCGGAGATACCCGTAGTGTACCTTTATAGTCACCCAGTTACGTTGTGACGTTTGGCACACCTAAAGAACTCCTACGGTATCCGGGAGTTTCACAATCTCATGGTCTAAGGAAATGATACTTGACACTTGGAAAAGCTCTAGCTAAACGAACTACACGATCTTTGAGCTATGCTTAGGATTGGGTCTTGTCCATCACATCATTCTCCTAATGATGTGATCCCGTTATCAATGACATCCAATGTCCATAGTCAGAAACCATGACTATCTGTTGATCAACGAGCTAGTCAACTAGAGGCTTACTAGAGACATGTTGTGGTCTATGTATTCACACGTGTATTACGATTTTCGGATAACACAGTTATAGCATGAATAACAGACTATTATCATGAACAAATAAATATAATAATAACCATTTTATTATTGCCTCTAGGGCATATTTCCAACAAAAGCAACTTGGGGAAGGCTAGAGATCAGGATTCATATGGTAAGAATGGAATATCTTGGTCTCAACACATGAGTAGGTGGTTCTCTCTCAGAACTGGTAAGTTGGAAGTGTAGGTTTGTTCTGATGGCTCTCTCCACGAATGAAGAGGAGGTGGAGGGGTATATATAGCCTCCACAAAAAATCTAACCGTTACACACAATTTACCAAACTCGGTGGGACCAAATCAACAAACTCGGTCGAACCGATTTAGTAAACCTAGTGATCGTTAGTGGTTTCGGTGGGACCGACATGCAACCCGGTAGGACCGATATGGTTAGGGTTAGGGCATAAGGTAATCTCGGTGAGACCAATTACACAAACTCGGTGAGACCGATTTTGGTAATTAGCTAACCGTAGAGTTGGTCGTGTAAACTTCGGTGGGACCGATTCGCTCTTTCGGTGAGACCGAAAAGTTACGAAAAGTAAACAGAGAGTTTACATTGCAATCTCGGTGGGACCGATCGCTCACTTCGGTTAGACCGAAATGTTACGAAGGGAAACAGAGAGATTACAATCCCATCTCAGTGAGACCGAGATCCCAATCGGTGAAACAGATTTGCCTAGGGTTTGTGGCAGTGGCTATGACATCTGAACTCGGTGACGCTGGATAGAAAGAATCGGTAGGGCCGAGTTTGACTTTGGGTTAAGGTCATATGTGGATGTGAGAAAGTAGTTGAGGGTTTTGGAGCATATCACTAAGCACATGAAGCAAGAGGCTCATTAAGCAACACCTCATCCCTCCTTGATAGTATTGGCTTTTCCTATAGACTCAATGTGATCTTGGATCACTAAAATGTAAAATGTAGAGTCTTGAGCTTTTGAGCTTGAGCCAATCCTTTGTCCTTAATATTTTGAGGGATCCACTTTCATCATCCATGCCATGCCATTCATTGACCTTTCCTGAAGTATTTGTCTTGGAATAGCATTAGCTCAATGAGCTATATGTTGTTATGAATTACCAAAACCACCTAGGGATAGTTGCACTTTCATCAGGCCGAAGTAGCTAGCCGGCAGGGGCTCACTAGGCCACATCCGGACTATGAAATCTTTCATAGCCACTTCGGCCGCCCTGTGGAGTTCGACCAACTGCTTCAGTTGGTCACTCAGAGGCATTGGGTGTTCGGTGACATCGGGACCAGAACAACTTCTCCGTAGAGGTCCCATCATGGGTCTTTGTAGAACTCATGACATCGTCGATACGCTGCGTGGCAGATCTGCGAATGCCCCTGGAGAGCTCCGAATTCAGGTAAGTAAAAGAAATGCCTCCTCCACATGTTTGCTTTGCATAAAGAATTTCTTACCCGCCGCTATCTTTTGGGCCTCCTGGATTTCCTGCTATGCCTTCCCGGCTTCGGCCTTGGCGTCTTTTATACTAGCAAGGGCCTTCGCAAGCTCGATCTCTTTTGCCTTAAGCTCATGCTCCACAGACTCGAACTTTTTGCCGAGCTCCTGGAGCTCTTGTTGTACCTCGCCCACTCGGGCATCTTGCTTCTCACGCTCTGTGCGTTCCAAGGCCGCCTTGTCTTCGGCCTCAGACAGCGCTTTCTTCAGAGAGGCCACTTCGGTGGTGGCCTCTGTTACAAAATCACGACGTTTCGTTGTTAGAATAACCAATTTTATATACCCTTCATTATGTGAGAGCGGGGAATCACTCACCTTTGCTCTCTTCGAGCTGCCTCTTCGTGAGGATGAGCTCTCCCTGCGCCTGCTCCAGATCCCGTTTTAGTCCGGTGATCTCGGCTGTGCGGACAGCAGCGGCAAGCAGCACAGCCTGCTCATTGACATTCACACTTATTATTAGATTCCTGCGGATTATAATTGACCCTCCGTTTGGTTTTTCTTTCCGAACACCAAACAGAGTATCAGGGGCTACTACCTATCGGGTGGTAATTTCACACAATTTTATTACTTACCTCAAAGCCTGTCAGGAGGCTGGTGCAAGCTTCGGTTAGTCCGCTCTTGGCGAACGAAACCTTCTGAATCACCGCACTCATAAGAGTACGGTGCTCTTCATCCATGGAAGCGCTGCGAAGCACTTCCAGCAGGCAATCCGGCGCCTCGGGCGCAACGTAAGTCCTCGACATAGACGGCTCACCCTCCCTAACGAGGGGTTGCCCGCCTGAGTCCGGAACCATTGGAGGTTCCGGAACAGTGTTCGGCTGAGAGCCCGGCCTACTGTGGCTCTCATCGACACGATCCGCGGGGATCTTGAACCCTGCGTGTCCGACATCTGGAATTCCGCCTTGGGGCGTCTCCAGAGTCACCTCCCCCCGCTCTGGGAGCCTTTGGGACAACACCTCCGTGTCATCCGCGGGTTGCAGAGTAGTGGCCGTCGGGAGCGAGTCCATCGCTGAAACGCTCAGGGACCCATCCGAAGATACCTCGGGATTAACCCTGGCCGGACTGCATATATGTTCGGCGTTATAAATAGACTGTGAAGTAAAGTCATGATAGAGTGCGGATACTTACGATCGCGCTAGGGCCTTCCCCCTGGGCAGCCACCCCTCCTCGCTATGGGCGACTGTGGCGGAGTAGTCCGGAAGGGACACCTTTCCCTTCTTGGACGACCCAGCCTCCCCCTCCGGGGCGGCTTTCCTCTTTTTCTCCTCCCCAGTGCGGGGAGGTAGAGTTTCTTCTTGCTTCCCCCCGCCTCCGTGAGAGGAATCTTTCTTGTCATCGTCAGACGACGGTGGGTATGACGACCTTGCTCCGAGGGCCTTTCCCGGCCCCCTGATCCGCCTTCTCGGGCCCCTCACCCTCTCCGGGTGGGGTGGTCCCTTCTTCTTCTTCCTCCCCTTTGGGGGAGGAGTGTGCCTCGTCATCTTCGGACGAGGCTTCCGACGCAACCTTACGCCGGAGACCCTTTCGGATCCCCGGGGCCTTCTTTTCGGCCTTCTTCTCCGGCACCTTGTAGGGCGCCGGGACCAGTATCTCTGTCAAGAGAGCATCAGCTGGGCCTTCTGGCAGCGGAGCCGGACAGTCAATCTGCTCCGTTGTTTCCACGTAATCCTGAACAAATGTGCACAATTACTTAAGACTCCCCCATGAATATATTGGGAAGAACTGAATCCGGTGGTAGCCTGAAAACTAACCCGACTAGGAGGCCGCGCGGCATGGAGCCCACGGTCCTCGGATGTGGGAGGAGGTACTTCGGAGGCCTTGAACAATGCCTTCCACGCGTCTTTGTGCTTCATGCCGTAGAGCCTCTGAAGCATCTGGTGTTCGGCCGAGACGAACTCCCACAGATTGAATGCCCGCCTTTGGCACGGCAGAATCCGGCGAACGAGCATGACCCGGATCACGTTGACAAGTTTGATGTTCTTGTCCTTCATGCTCTTGATACAGTTTTTGAGTCCGGTCAGCTCTGTAGATTCGCCCCAGGACATGCCCTTCTTTTCCCAGGAGGTGAGCCGCATGGGGGTTCCGGATCGGAACTCGGGGGTTGCCGCCCAGTTGGCGCCGCGCGACCCGGTGATGTAGAACCACCCCGACTGCCACCCCTTCATGGTTTTCACAAAGGAGCCGTCGAGCCAGGTGACGTTAGGCATCTTGCCCACCATGGCTCCTCCGCACTCCGCTTGCTGGCCGCTCACGATCTTCGGCTTCACGCAGAAGATTTGCAGCCACAAGCCGAAATGAGGCTTGATGCGGAGGAAGGCCTCGCATACGACGATGAACGCCGAGATGTTGAGGACGAAGTTCGGGGCTAGATCATGGAAATCTAGCCCGTAGTAGAACATGAGCCCGCGGACGAAGGGGTGAAGTGGAAACCCCAGTCCACGGACGAAGTGGGCGAGTAACACAACCCTCTCGTGGGGTCCTGGGGTTGGAATGACCTGCACGTCGTCCAGTAGCTGGTGCGCTATGTCTGCGGCCAAGTATCCGGCCGCCCGAAGATTCACGATATCCTTCTCCTTCACGGTGGAAGCCACCCACTTGCCTCCTGCTCCGGACATGTTTAGCTGTGCGGAGAAGACTTGGGCTAGGGCGCTGGAGCTCGAGCGGGCAAGAGTGGGCAAAGGAGGAAGAAGGCGTGGGTAAAAATGGGGAACTCTTATCCCTTTATAGAGGCGACGGAAGCGGTGTGCCTCCCCACTTGCCCGTTGGGAATCACTTACCTCCCAAGCGCCATGATTGATGGCATGGTGGGATTACCCATACCCGTATTGTTGAAAATCCCGTGATAAGGGGACACGATCTCTGCTTTGACAAGACGTGTCAAGGAAACCGCCTCGCAATATGCGCTGTGGCTGGTTGTAGGAAAATGGTTCGAATAATGACCCGACCTTAATGACATGTCACGTTGTCTAAAAGTTGTCAGCAGATTGCATTCGTGAAATGTCATTCTCTCTCTCTACGGCGGTATGTGAAGATCATTTTGCGGATCCGGACACGGTCTACGTGTTCGATAATTACTTTGGGGTATTCGGAGAAGGAACCCACCTTGCAATGCCGAAGACAAGACTACGCGCCGGACTCATCGTCATTGAAGCCTAGTTCAGGGGCTACTGAGGGAGTCCTGGATTAGGGGGTATCTGGACAGCCGGACTATATACATCGTCCGGACTATTGAAGTGTGAAGATACAAGACTCAAGACTTCGGCCCGTGTCCGGATGGGACTCTCCTTTGCGTGGAAGACAAGCTTGGCGATACGGATATTATATTTCCTTCCTTATAACCGACTCCATGTAAACCCTAGCCCTCTCCGGTGTCTATATAAACCGGAGAGGTTGGTCCTTAGAAGGCCGATCACAATTACAATCATACCATCATAGGCTAGCTCTTAGGGTTTAGCCTCTACGATCTCGTGGTAGATCTACTCTTGTACTACTCATATCTTCAATATTAATCAAGAAGGAAGTAGGGTTTTACCTCCATCGAGAGGGCCCGAACCTGGGTAAACATTGTGTCACTCGCTTCCTATTACCATCAGCCTAAGACGCACAGATCGGGACCCCCTACCCAAAATCCGACGGTTTTGACACCGACACCCGCCCTTGTCTCGAGGCCGCGCTCGTTGCACCGTGCTGCCCCGCTCCGGCCTGCCGCTGCCTGCCCGGCACTGGCCGCGCCTCCAGCCGCTCCCATACAGCCCGCGCCCTCCCCTGGTGGCCGTGGCCGAGCCGCCCATGGCCAGCCCGGCTGTGGTTGCCCTCCTACACGCGTGTGCACGACCCCGCTGTGGAGGCCGGCTAGGCCCCTGTGTCTATGACACATGGGGCCCATCCCCTGTAAAATGAAAATAAAAAGTTAGTTTTAAAATTAATTAAATAGATTAATCAATTAATTAAATAATTAATTAACTTAATTTAGGTTAATTAGCTTAACTTAATTAAGTTTACTTGATTAGCCTAATTAGCTAAATTAGTTAATTTAGCCTGCTATTTTGCTAAGTCTATGACAGAATGGCCCCACACGTCAGGTTGACCCTGGTCTACTCTGTTGACCGCTGATGTCAGGCTGACGTCATAATCACTGTTTTTGAATTAATTTAAATCTGGTAATTCTAGAAATAGAATAAACTTTGAAAAATCATAGAAAATTAACCGTAACTCGGATGAAAAAGTTTTCTACATGAAAGTTGCTCAGAACGATGAGACGAATCTGAATAAGCAGTCTGTTCGCACGCCACACGTCCTTATCATAGCAAACGTTGAAACTTTCCCCTCCGGTTCATTTGTGTGACAGACGTCCGGAACCAGGAAAATTTTCCTGGATGTTCCCCCCCCCCTTCGCCAGTATCGCCTAACGCTGCGTTCGAACACCTCTAGCCCCGCTTATTGTCTTGTTATGCTTACGTTTGCGTGTATTCACTGTTTCTTCCCCCTCTTCTTCTCCGATGGACCTTGAGACCGCTCCTGATGCCCCTATGATCGAATATGTCGACGACGACCCTCCTTGTTGTCTGAGCAACCAGGCAAGCCCCCCTTTGATCATCCCGATATCGCCCATTCTATACTCTCATGCTTGCATTAGATTTTGCTACTATTATTGTTTGCTCCTATTCTGATGCATAGCCTGCTTTTGTACCTGCTATTGTTGTTGGGGAACGTAGTAATTTCAAAATTTTCCTACGCACACGCAAGATCATGGTGATGGCATAGCAACGAGAGGGGAGAGTGTCTGTCCACGTACCCTCGTAGACCGAAAGCGAAGCGTTATAACAACGCGGTTGATGTAGTCGTACGTCTTCACGATCCGACCGATCCAAGCACCGAACGTCACGGCACCTCCGAGTTACGCACACGTTCAGCTCGATGACTATCCCGGACTCCGATCCGGCAAAGTGTCGGGGATGAGTTCCACAAGACGACGGCGTGCAGGACGATGATGATGCTCCACCGACGCAGGGGCTTCGCCTAAGCTCATGACGATATGACTTCTCCGGCGCAGGGCTTCGCCTAAGCTCATGACGATATGACGAAGTGGAATATGGTGGAAGGGGCACCGACACGGCTAAGGAACGATCCGTAGATCAACTTGTGTGTTACGGGTGCCCCCTGCCCCGTATATATAAAGGAGGGAGGGAGGAGGAGGCCGGCCCTAGTAGGGGCGAGCCATGGAGTCCTACTCCCACCGGGAGTAGGATTCCCCTTCCTAGTCCAACTAGGAGTCCTTCCATGTATTGGGAGTAGGAGACAAGTAAGGGGAAGAGAGAAGGGAGGGAAGGAAGGGTGCGGCCTCCCCTAGTCCAATTCGGACTAGGCCATGGAAGCGCGCGGCCTGCCCTAGGCAGCCCTCTCTCTTTCCGCAGGGCCCAATGAGGCCCAATACTTCTCCCGGCGAATTCCCGTAACTCTCCGGTACTCCGAAAAATACCGAATCATTCGGAACCTTTCCGAACTCGAATATAGTCGTCCAATATATCGATCTTTACGTCTCGACCATTTCGAGACTCCTCGTCATGTCGCCGATCTCATCCGGGACTCCGAACTCCTTCGGTACATCAAAACTCATAAACTCATAATATAACTGTCATCGAAACCTTAAGCGTGCGGACCCTACGGGTTCGAGAACTATGTAGACATGACCTAGAACTATTCTTGGTCGATAACCAATAAGCGGAACCTGGATGCCCATATTGGTTCCTACATATTCTCTGAAGATCTTTATCGGTCAAACCGCATAACAACATACGTTGTTCCCTTTGTCATTGGTATGTTACTTGCCCGAGATTCGATCGTCGGTATCCAATACCTAGTTCAATGTCGTTACCGGCAAGTCTCTTTACTCATTCCGTAATACATCATCTTACAACTAACTCATTAGTTGCAATGCTTGCAAGGCTTATGTGATGTGTATTACCGAGAAGGCCCAGAGATACCTCTCCGACAATCGGAGTGACAAAACCTAATCTCGATTCATGCCAACTCAACATATACTTTTGGAGACACCTGTAGAGTACCTTTATAATCACCCAGTTACGTTGTGACGTTTGGTAGCACACAAAGTGTTCCTCCGGTAAACGGGAGTTGCATAATCTCATAGTTGTAGGAACTTTGTATAAGTCATGAAGAAAGCATAAGCAACATACTAAACGATCAAGTGCTAAGCTAACGGAATGGGTCAAGTCAATCACATCATTCTCCTAATGATGTGATCCCGTTAATCAAATGACAACTCATGTCTATGGTTAGGAAACATAACCATCTTTGATTTAACGAGCTAGTAAAGTAGAGGCATACTAGTGACACTCTGTTTGTCTATGTATTCACACATGTATTATGTTTACGGTTAATACAATTCTAGCATGAATAATAAACATTTATCATGATATAAGGAAATAAATAATAACTTTATTATTGCCTCTAGGGCATATTTCCTTCAGTCTCCCACTTGCACTAGAGTCAATAATCTAGTTCACATCGCCATGTGATTTAACATCAATGGTTCACATCTATATGTGGTTAACACCCATAGTTCACATCGACATGTGACCAACACCCAAAGGGTTTACTAGAGTCAGTAATCTAGTTCACATCGCTATGTGATTAACACCCAAAGAGTACTAAGGTGTGATCATGTTTTGCTTGTGAGATAATTTTAGTCAACGGGTCTCATACATTGAGCCGTGAGTATTTTGCAAATTTATATATCTACAATGCTCTGCACGGAGCTACTCTAGCTAATTTCTCCCACTTTCAATGTGTATCCAGATTGAGATTCAAAGTCATCTAGATTAGTGTTAAAACTTGCATCGACGTAACCCTTTACGACGGGCTCTTTTATCACCTCCATAATCGAGAAATATTTCCTTAGTCCTCACTAAGGATGTCTTTGACCAATGTCCAAAGATGATCTACTCCTAGATCACTATTGTACTCCCTTGCGAAATTCGGAGCAAGGTATACAATAGGTCTGGTACATAGCATAGCATACTTTATAGAACCTATGGTGAGGCATAGGGAATGACTTTCATTCTCTTTTCTATTTTCTGCCGTGGTCGGGATTTGAGTCTTACTCAATTTCATACGTTTTGCAACACAGGCAAGAACTTTTCTTTGACTGTTCCATTTTGAACTACTTCAAATCTTGACAAGGTATTTATTCAAAAACTTATCAAGCGTCTTGATCTATCTCTATAGATCTTGATTCTCAATATGTAAGCAGCTTCACTGAGGTCCTTCTTTGAAAAACTCCTTTCAAATACTCCTTTATGCTTTGCAGAATAATTCTACATTATTTCCGATCAACAATATGTCATTCACATATACTTATCGAAATGTTGTAGTGCTCCCACTCACTTTCTTGTAAATACAGGCTTCTCCAAAAGTGCATATAAAACCATATGCTTTGATCACACTATCAAAGCGTTTTTCCAACTCCGAGATGCTTGCACCAGTCCATAGATGGATCGCTGGAGCTTGCACATTTTGTTAGCTCCTTTAGGATTGACAAAACCTTACGGTTGCATCATATACAACTCTTCTTTAATAAATCCATTAAAGAATGTAGTTTTGACATCCATTTGCCGATTTCATAAAATGTGGCAATTGCTAACATGATTCAGACAGACTTAAGAATCGCTACAGTTTGAGAAAATCTCATTGTAGTCAACACCTTGAACTTGTCGAAAACCTTTTGTGACAAGTCGAGCTTTGTAGATAGTAACACTACTATCAATGTCCGTCTTCCTCTTGAAGATCCATTTATTTAACATGGCTTGGCGATCATCGAGCAAGTCAATCAAAGTCCATACTTTGTTCTTATACATGGATCCTATCTCAGATTTCATGGCCTCAAGCCATTTCGCGGAATCTGGGCTCATCATCGCTTCCTCATAGTCCGTAGGTTCATCATGGTCTAGTAACATGACTTCCGAACACGATTACCATACCACTGCAGTGCGGATTTTGCTCTGGAAGACCTACGAGGTTTGGTAGCAACTTGATCTGAAGTTTCATGATCATCATCATTAACTTCCTCACTAATTGGTGTAGGAATCATCGAACTGATTTCGTGATGAACTACTTTCCAATAAGGGAGAAGGTACAATTACCTCATCAAGTTCTACTTTCCTCCCACTCACTTCTTTCGAGAGAAACTTCTTCTCTAGAAAGGATCCATCTTAGCAACGAATAACTTGCCTTCGGATCTGTGATAGAAGGTGTACCCAATAGTTACCTTTGGGTATTCTATGAAGACGCACTTCTCCGATTTGGGTTCGAGCTTATCGGTGAAAACTTTTTCACATAAGCATCACAACTCCAAACTTTAAGAAAGCAGCTTAGGTTTCTTTGTTAAACCATAGTTCATACGGTGTCGCCTCAACGAATTTAGATGGTGCCCTATTAAACGTGAATGCAGCTGTATCTAATGCATAACCCCAAAACGATAGTGGTAAATCGGTAAGAGACATCATTGATCGCACCATATCAAAATAAAGTACGATTACGACGTTCGGACACACCATTACGTTGTGGTGTTCCAGGTGGCGTAAGTTGTGAAACTATTCCACTTTGTTTTAATTGAAGACCAAACTCGCAACTCAAATATTCATCTCCATGATCAGATCGCAGATAACTTTATTTTCTTGTTACGATGATTTTCTACTTCACTCTGAAATTCTTTGAACTTTTCAACTATTTCAGACTTATGTTTCATCAAGAAGATATACGCATATCTGCTCAAATCATCTGTGAAGGTCGAAAATAATGATACTTGCCACGAGCATCAACACTCATTGAATCGCATACGCCGGTATGTATTATTTTCAATGAGTCAAGAGCTTGTTCCATTGTTCCGGAGAACGTAGTTTTAGTCATCTTGCCAAAAGGCATGGTTCGCAAGCATCAAATGATTCATAATCAAGTGATTCCAAAAGTCCATCGGCATGGATTTTTCTTCATGCGCTTTACACCAATATGACCTAAACGGCGGTGCCACAAATAAGTTGCACTATCATTATTAACTTTGCATCTTTTGGTTTCAATATTATGAATATGTGTATCACTATGATCGAGATCCAATGAACCATTTTCATTGGGTGTGTAACCATATAAGGTTTTATTCATGTAAACAGAACAACAATTTATTCTCTTACTTAAATGAATAACCGTATTGCAATAAACATGATCAAATCATATTTATGCTCAACACCAAATAACACTTATTTAGGTTCCACACTAATCCCGAAAGTATAGGGAGTGTGCGATGATGATCATATCAATCTTGGAACTACTTCCAACACTCATCGTCACTTCCCCTTCAACTAGTTTCTGTTCATTCTCGCAACTCCGCTTCAAGTTACTACTTTTAGCAACTGAACCAGCATCAAATACCGAGGGGTTGCTACGAACACTAGTAAAATACACATCAATAATCTGTATATCAAATATACCTTTGTTCACTTTGCCATCCTTCTTATCCGCCAAATACTTGGGGTAGTTCCGCTTCTAGTGACCAGTTCCATTGCAGCAAAAGCACTTAGTCTCAGGCTTAGGTCCAGACTTGGGCTTCTTCACTCGAGCAGCAACTTGCTTGCCGTTCTTCTTGAAGTTCCCCTTCTTCCCTTTGCCCTTTTCCTTGAGACTAGTGGTATTGTCAATCATCAACACTTGATGCTCTTTCTTGATTTTTACCTTCGTCGATTTCAACATCATGAAGAGCTCGGGAATCGTTTTCGTCATCCCTTGCATACTATAGTTCATCACGAAGTTCTAGTAACTTAGTGATGGTGACTAGAGAATTACGTCAATCACTATCTTATCCGGAAGATTAACTCCCACTTGATTCAAGCGATTGAAGTACCCGGACAATCTGAGAACATGCTCACTAGTTGAGCGATTCTCTTCCATCTTTTAGCTATAGAACTTGTTGGAGATTTCATATCTCTCAACTCGGGTATTTGCTTGAAATATTAACTTCAATTCCTGGAACATCTCATATGGTCCATAACGTTCAAAACGCCTTTGAAGTCCCGATTCTAAGCCGTTAAGTATGGTGCACTAAACTATCAAGTAGTCATCATATTGAGCTAGCCAAACGTTCATAACGTCGCATTTGCTCCTGCAATAGGTGCATCACCTAGCGGTGCATTAAGGACATAATTTTACGTGCAGCAATGAGGATAAACCTTAGATCACGGATCCAATCCGCATCATCGCTACTAACATTTTTCAATACAATTTTCTCTAGGAACACATATAAAAACATAGGGAAGCAACAACGCGAGCTATTGATCTACAACATAATTTGCAAAATACTACCAGGACTAAGTTCATGATAAATTAAAGTTCAATTAATCATATTACTTAAGAACTCCCACTTAGATAGACATCTCTAGTCATCCAAGTGATTACGTGATCCAAATCAACTAAACCATGTCCGATCATCACGTGAGATGGAGTAGTTTCAATGGTGAACATCACTATGTTGATCATATCTACTATATGATTCACGCTCGACCTTTCGGTCTCCGTGTTCCGAGGCCATATCTGCATATGCTAGGCTCGTCAAGTTTAACCTTAGTATTCTGCGTGTGCAAAACTGGCTTGCACCCGTTGTAGATGGACGTAGAACTTATCACACCCGATCATCACGTGGTGTCTGGGTACTACGAACTTTTAGCAACGATGCATACTCAGGGAGAACACTTCTTGATAATTTTTAGTGAGAGATCATCTTATAATGCTACTGTCAATCAAAGCAAGATAAGATGCATAAAGGATAAACATCACATGCAATCAATATAAGTGATATGATATGGTCATCATCATCTTGTGCTTGTGATCTCCATCTCCGGCACCGTCATGATCACCATCGTCACCGGCGCGACACCTTGATCTCCATCGTAGCATCGTTGTCGTCTCGCCAACTATTGCTTCTACGACTATCGCTACTGCTTAGTGATAAAGTAAAGCAATTACAGGGCATTTGTATTTCATACAATAAAGCGACAACCATATGGCTCCAGCCAGTTGCCGATAACTTCGGTTACAAAACATGATCATCTCATACAATAAAATATAGCATCACGTCTTGACCATATCACATCACAACATGCCCTACAAAAACAAGTTAGACGTTCTCTACTTTGTTGTTGCAAATTTTATGTGGCTGCTACGGGCTGAGCAAGAACCGTTCTTACCTACGCATCAAAACCACAACGATAGTTTGTCAAGTTGGTGCTGTTTTAACCTTCGCAAGGACCGGGCGTAGCCACACTCGGTTCAACTAAAGTAAGAGAGACAGACACCCGCCGGTCACCTTTAAGCAACTAGTGCTCGCAGCGGTGAAACCAGTCTCGCAGAAGCGTCTGCGTAATGTCGGTCCGGCCGCTTCATCTCACAATACCGCTGAACCAAAGTATGACATGCTGGTAAGCGGTATGACTTATATCGCCCACAACTCACTTGTGTTCTACTCGTGCATATGACATCAACGCATAAAACCAGGCTCGGATGCCCTTTGTTGGGGAACGTAGTAATTTCAAAATTTTCCCACGCACACGCAAGATCATGGTGATGGCATAGCAACGAGAGGAGAGTTTACGTCCACGCACCCTCGTGAGACCGAAAGCGGAAGCGTTATAACAACGCGGTTGATGTAGTCGTGCGTCTTCACGATCCGACCGATCCAAGCACCGAACGACGGCACCTCCGAGTTACGCACACGCTCAGCTCGATGACTATCCCGGACTCCGATCCAAAGCAAAGTGTCGGGGATGAATTTCGTCAAGACGACGTCGTGGTGACGATGATGATGCTCCACCGACGCAGGGCTTCGCCTAAGCTCATGACGATATGACTTCTCCGGCGCAGGCTTCGCCTAAGCTCATGACGATATGACCGAAGTGGAATATGGTGGAAGGGGCACCGCACACGGCTAAGGAACGATCCGTAGATCAACTTGTGTGTGCAGGGTGCCCCTGCCCCGTATATAAAGGAGGGAGGGAGGAGGAGGCCGGCCCTAGTAGGCGCGCCATGGGAGTCCTACTCCCACGGGAGTAGGATTCCCTTCCTAGTCCAACTAGGAGTCCTTCCATGTATTGGGAGTAGGAGACAAGTAAGGGAAGAGAGAAGGGAGGGAAGGAAGGGTGCGGCCTCCCCTAGTCCAATTCGGACTAGGCCATGGGCAGCGGCCTGCCCTAGGCAGCCCTCTCTCTTTCCCGCAGGGCCCAATAAGGCCCAATACTTCTCCCGGCGAATTCCCGTAACTCTCCGGTACTCCGAAAATACCCGAATCATTCGAACCTTTCCGAACTCCGAATATAGTCGTCCAATATATCGATCTTTACGTCTCGACCATTTCGAGACTCCTCGTCATGTCCCCGATCTCATCCGGGACTCCGAACTCCTTCGGTACATCAAAACTCATAAACTCATAATATAAGCATCATCAAAACCTTAAGCGTGCGGACCCTACGGGTTCGAGAACTATGTAGACATGACCTAGAACTATTCTTGGTCAATAACCAATAAGCGGAACCTGGATGCCCATATTGGTTCCTACATATTCTCTGAAGATCTTTATCGGTCAAACCGCATAACAACATCGTTGTTCCCTTTGTCATTGGTATGTTACTTGCCCGAGATTCGATCGTCGGTATCCAATACCTAGTTCAATCTCGTTACCGGCAAGTCTCTTTACTCGTTCCGTAATACATCATCTTACAACTAACTCATTAGTTGCAATGCTTGCAAGGCTTATGTGATGTGTATTACCGAGAAGGCCCAGAGATACCTCTCCGACAATCGGAGTGACAAAACCTAATCTCGATTCATGCCAACTCAACATATACTTTTGGAGACACCTGTAGAGTACCTTTATAATCACCCGATTCACGTTGTGACGTTTGGTAGCACACAAAGTGTTCCTCCGTAAACGGGAGTTGCATAATCTCATAGTTGCAGGAACTTTGTATAAGTCATGAAGAAAGCATAAGCAACATACTAAGCGATCAAGTGCTAAGCTAACGGAATGGGTCAAGTCAATCACATCATTCTCCTAATGATGTGATCCCGTTAATCAAATGACAACTCATGTCTATGGTTAGGAAACATAACCATCTTTGATTTAACGAGCTAGTAAAGTAGAGGCATACTAGTGACACTCTGTTTGTCTATGTATTCACACATGTATTATGTTTCCGGTTAATACAATTCTAGCATGAATAATAAACATTTATCATGATATAAGGAAATAAATAATAACTTTATTATTGCCTCTAGGGCATATTTCCTTCAATTGTTACCTACCTGCTTATCCTAAACTGCTTAGTATAGGTTGGTTAGTGATCCATCAATGACCGCCACTTGTCCTTGTTGCCCCTGCTTCATCATCGATGCCTCGATCAACGTGATCGACGATCGGAGCCCGACACCTCACATCACATCACGCCCCTTTTTGTTGCTCGATTCTGCAGAGTTACCATCAAGTCTCAAGGGTGGAACCTCATACATCACTCCTGATGAGATCGCTATAGTGTAGCTATTCGGTCGTGGTCAACGAGGGTGGTTCCTCCTTCACCATTCCCGATACAGCTCTATTGTGCAACACCTCAAGTGTGAACTTCGAGGGTGGTTCCTCTTACGTTCACCTTGATGATTACATCGTGTGGAATCCTTCGAGGGTGATTCCTTGGTTTTTCCCCTTGATATTTGGACACACGGTTACATTGACTTTACTTGAGACCTTGGTGAAAGTCGGGCGGGCCCGGAGAGCACCCGCAAGATAATGACGTGGCACGGCCGGGCATTCTGGGCCCTTGCCGTAAGTCCACGAGACGGGGCGACAGGGTCACTTCGATCACGAGTCTCTGCTCATCTCCGCAAGCTAATAATACACTGGGGTTTGGGTATTTGTTTTGAGTTGGCCTCTGGCCTTTACGAACCAACCACCACGCGGGAATAGTTATGGGCCTCGGCGTCCGGGTATCAGCCGAAGATTTGTCAGACGTCCAGTTTAGTAGTGCGGCACGGCTGGGCGGGCACCATCTTGTAGTGGTGGAGCCTGGACCCGCCCTGTACGCAATGACCTAGAGTGCAACGGGCGATGGGCCTAGATCCCGGAGTGCTTAGGAGGTAGACCGGCGAGGACCTCTCTGCTGACCCTAGGTAGGGTTGCGACGTGTTGATCTTCCGAGGCCGGGCATGACCCGGGAAAGTGTGTCCGGCCAGAGTAATCAAGCATGTTGGAAAACTTGGTGCACCCCTCCAGGGAAGATTATCTATTAATAGCCGTGCCCATGGTAACGAACGTTCAGACTTATATCCTGATCTTATACAACTACAAATGGATACTTGAGATATGTGGCTCCGAGATTGCTTTCTCGCAGGGAGTCGAGGAAGGATCTCTGGGAATTAATGTTGCAACATGTTTGTTAATGAAAATGCTATTATTTACTCTTCTACGTGCTGCAAGATGCTTGGAGCTGCTTGAAGATGCTAGTCTTCGATAGGCTAGGCCTTCCCTCTATTCTGGCTTTCTGCAGTTCAGTCCACAGATACAAACCTTCCATTTGATACCAAAGGCATACTTAGTATAGATCGATGCTTGCGAGTACTTTGGATGAGTACTCACGGTTGCTTTGCTACCCCTTTTCCCCTTCTTTCTTCTTTCCGGTTGATGCAACCAGTTGGTGGATCCCAGGAGCCAAATGCCACCGCCGACGTCTACTACTACCGATGGTGCCTACTTCCACATGGAGGCCGCCGAAGACCAGGAGTAGTTAGGAGGTCCCAGGCAGGAGGCCTTGCCTCTTCGATCGTGTTGCTTTTGTGCTAGCCTTCTTAAGGCATCCTTGTTTAACTTATGTCTGTACTCAGATATTGTTGCTTCCGCTGACTCTTGTGTATCGAGCTATGTATTCGAGCCCTCGAGGCCCCTGGCTTGTAATATAAAGCTTGTATTATTTTTGATTTGTGTCTAGAGTTGTGTTGTGATATCTTCCCGTGAGTCCCTGATCTTGATCGTACACATTTGCGTGTATGATTAGTGTATGGTCGAATTGGGGGCGTCACAGGTTGTCTACCGCCGTGTGCGGCACACCTGGGGCCTCGGTCCACGTGGCGCCTGCTAGGTCGGCGGACCCGGACTCTGGCGCGGAGCGGTCGGCTGCGCTGGCGGCACGAGTGTCGCTGCTTTGGCGCCTTCTACGCCGGCCCCACCTGCGGTTCACCCCAACACTGGATCCCAGACCGAACCAGCTGCGCCGGGATCTGCATGCGCTCCCACTGGATCTTCCGCGGCTCCGAGATCGTCTGCACCACCGGCTCACCACATGGTCACCCGGACTCGTGATCACACCCGCCACGTTAAGCAGCGCACCGACAACACGATCACCTATGATCCATCCAAACATGCGTTTCTTGCTCTGCGTGAACCTTCAAATCATCGTGAAGCTTTTCAGTCCCCTAAATGGCATGCGGCCATGCATGTCGAGCTTGATGCTCTTCGCCAAAATGGTACCTGGACTCTTGTTCCCCCACCGCCACGTGTCAACATTATTGACTGTAAGTGGGTCTACAAGATCAAGCACAAGGCCGATGGTTCTATTAATCGTCTCAAGGCTTGCCTTGTTGCTAAGGGGTTCAAGCAACGTTATGGGCTGGACTATGATGATACTTCCAGTCCAGTGGTCAAGCCTGTTACCGTACGTCTTGTTCTTTCCATTGCTGTTTCACGTGGTTGGTGTCTGAGATAGTTGGATGTCCAAAATGCATTTCTCCATGGCATTCTTCAGGAGGACGTATACATGCGCTAGCCTCCTGGTTGTGAGGATCCTTCTGCACCTCGCCATTTGCGCAAGCTCAACAAGGCTCTATATGGTCTCAAACAAGCTCCTCGTGCGTGGTATTCTCGGTTAAGCTCTCGGCTTCAACAACTTGAAAGTTGGTTGCTCTCTAATAAACTCAGGAAGAGGCCTTAGAGTATGTCGTATATGTTCCTACTCGCGGGAAAGTTTTTAAGTGGTCTACTATCGATCAAGGCTTTTACGTGAAACTTGTTTGCACAAAACTTACCATTCAAGGCGTAATCCACTGCTCAAGTTGTGATAGAGTGTAGCGTGGAGTTCTAGGTGGAAGTTCGACTTAACAATCTTTACCAAAACACTGATATACAAACAATGTTTTAGAACCATAGACAAACTCTATGTGCCTCTGAGCTATAGTGGGGGGTTATTGGAATTATTAGGCTTTAGCTCTTTTTTATATCCAATAATTCAAAGGAAAATCCCATAGGCCCATGTGGTCCATTTGTGGATGACAAGAGAGAACCTGAGGTGTTTTGTGCTAGTGGAAAACGAAACCGCATAGTTGTGAAAGTTCCCATTCATCTCTCCATTTATGTCATTGATGTTTTGGTTTCATTTCTCCATTAGTGTTTTGGTTTCACTTCCTTCATTTCATGTGTTGCTTTCTTTTGTCAGGTAAGAAAGAAGCCGGAAAGCTTTTACACTAGTGGAAAATTAAACCTAATGCATTCATCTCCCCATTCATAACATTATTGTTTCAGTTTTGTCTTCCCATTAGTGTTTCAGATTCGCTTCCACTTCCTCGAGTCTATAAGAAAGGCACTTACTCTCTTATGGTTCTAAGCATTGCACCGCCTATAGTATTCCCATCTCGCTTCTCGACGTGCAATGCGAAGTGAGACAACATGCCACCAAAACCCTGCATCTTGTCATCCAGTCGAGTAGAGGGGCAATCAGGGTTTGGGGACAACTCTAGCGCGACTTCTGGATCATCCTACACCGTGGTTGAGATTGACGATCTTCTTCCGGGACGTCTTCCACCTCCTCGGTGACATGAAAAATGATGCATATGCATCTTCTTCCACTGCATCGTTTGTCTCCTTTCCATTCTGTTCAGGATTTCATATGGTCTACTAATTTTAACTATGATTTCCATATGTTATGTACCCAATTACATGGCTTCTTACATCACTTTGTTACTTGCTGCGGTTATCATCTATACTATGATTATCATGTTTCATCTATCATTTTTATGGATAAAACTTTAATGAAAATTCCTTAAATGTTCGAGAAATATACAAGAAATTTCGCTAAAAGAATATTCTAAC
The DNA here is from genome assembly GCA_021605145.1 of Aegilops bicornis. NCBI lineage: Eukaryota > Viridiplantae > Streptophyta > Magnoliopsida > Poales > Poaceae > Aegilops > Aegilops bicornis. Next base: position 669,027,237 of record CM038671.1, on the reverse strand, counting down.
TTTATGAGACACATTGGTATCAAACAACTTCCATTGTTCAAAGTGAATAGATATTTTAATGTATCATACTGTTCATATAATGCTTGTTTGGATGTTTTTATGCGAACATAATGAGATATATTAACCAAACCAGAAATACAAACAATATTGAAAAATGAAACATCACATCAAAGTCTCGGGGCCCAACCGCCCTTTTCCTCGAACAAGCAGATAGCGCGCCACACACCATGTCATTGTTGATCGAGAACGAGAAGTCATTAGAACCATCGAGAATAAGCCGTCACTACCGAGAGCCACAAATCAAAGAGCAAGACCTCTGTTATGTCTCACATGCCTCACACCGACACTAGAGGACACACAGACGTGATGGGGATGAGGCCAAAGGACCAAACTACAAAGGGAAAAAGTTGTCGTGCCAACATACCCCCACGATCCACTAGACTCATCTTTCAAAAAGGATAGTAGGAATCTATGTCTGTGAGACATCAACACAACCATAGACGACGCCGTCAAGATAGGAAAGCTTGAGAAAAACTTATTTGTCCCACCGACATCACCATCATCATCAACGACGTGCCTCCCCGAAACTCAAACCCTAATCTATCTTCGGGCTAACATCGAGGAACATGGATTCCCCACCCCCTCACACTGTTAAAGAGGTAGGCAGAGGAGAGGGAACCCATGGGCTCAATGATATTGGTAGTGGATGATGGGGAAACAACGGCTTTCTGAATGCATTAGGCAGAGCCCTTGTTTGCTATTAAAAAAGGTGTCTAACAAGGACTTGGAGCCTGATTGTGCAGGATCATACGTCTGGTCTCCTAAATCGGCCAAATAGGCCTCCTTTTTGGAGTGAAATAGCCTTTTCACCTCCCACGTTAGAGGGGAAATGGAAGAGAGATATTTGTACAAATGTCAGGCGGCTATACTGATGTCATTGCTTGAAGCAACCACTAGAGGGCACTAAGAAATAATAAAAGACCAAACATATTTTGCAAGTAAATGATCTGATTCTTTTCAATTAGCTAAATGAAATACATTACATTGAAAAAAAATACAAATATGGACAATAAAAACTCTTGATAAAAGTAAAAGTACATAAAAAATTCTTTTTATATTCATGCCATACTCTTATGCCATTTCTAGCAACATCAAAATTCATAGCATGATATGGCATTGTTGTCCTACATCCGGTGTAAGATCACCCAAGTGCCATGAGTGTGCTTTGTGGGCTCGACAACAAATCAACACATGTCAAATGTAAACTTTTATAATCCGCTATCAATTTTCAATTTCATAGTATTTTTTTGATTTTTAGCCAATTTTCAAATGAGAATTTTTTTCTAAAATTATAAAAAGTACCAAATTTGCAAACATTATTTTTTGAAATTCACAAACATTTTTTTAAATTTGTATTTTTACATTATTTAAGATTTTTCAAATTCACAGGATTCATGAGCATTTATTTTTTATATAATTTTAAAGTTTACAACATTTTTCTAAAAAATTAATACCCATTTTTTTGAGAGAAGGCCATCATGGCTAGCTTTATTAAATTAAGTTTGTAATATTTTTCTAAAAATTAATACCCATTTTTTAATCTATAGGAATACGGATTTGTTTTGTCTTTTCTGTACTAGTGGACGACTCGGTTGAGCGAGCGAACTACATAATGGGGCGTGGGCCGCTTAGGGCACGCACGAGCGCCAACTGCATTTTGGGTGCTGATGGCGTCGAATAGGAGCTCTACCGACCAATCGCACAGGGGAAGAGAGTGAACAACTGAACTGGGCTGGCCCATTGAGCTGGTTCTCATACGTTAATTTAGAACCTTCAAGAAGGTTCCGAGTAATTTTCATTGTTTTTCTCCTGTTGTTTTTACCAGTTTTTCTTTTGGAATTTTTCTTTTTTACCCTTTGAAACTTTTTTCCATTTCAATTTTTTAAAAGTTAGCAATCTCAAAAAATGTTCGTATTTTAAAAAATGCCAATTTTAATTTTTGTTAAAAATAGATAAGTTATTATAAAATATTTTCATTGATAAAAATGTTCATGTTTTTAAAAATACGTTTAGTACCATTTTTTTAAAATGTTCACCTTTTCCAAAAATTGTTCTTAACCTTAATAAAAACAACTTTTTGTGTATGCAAACAAATAACTACAACAGGAGGGAAATTACTCGCCATAAGGCTCGCCTGAGTCGCTACAATTGTGGATGCCAACCGGTCGGCCCATATCACGACGCCTGTGTGTGATTCGGGGGACAATATGATGCAGAATCCGCAACTCCTCTCTTGAATCCCCCTAAAAATACCTAAATGCTAACAATCTGACGTCAGTTTTTTAGCCATTCCGAGCGAACGCCCTCAGACACGTCAAATCCCGTGTGCAAATTCAGAAGTGTTCGCTTTGATGCACCCGACTAAGCAAACTGCGATCTGACGACTTTAAACGGTTCACTTAGTATGCAATATGATATAACACATTTGGAACAACAAATTATATACAAGCAACTTTCACTTTTTTCAGTTGATGTAACATGGCAATCCTCTTTAGCCAGCATGACAAATCATGAGCATGGCAATTTTCATTATTTTCTTTTTAGGCTTGCCAGTTATTCATTCAGCAGTCATGACAAATACCCAAAAATATATGACAATCACACTGCTGCAGCATGAATTTTTTTGACAATCTTTTCATACAACATGATTTTTTTACTTTAAACATAGTAAATCGTTATACAAAAACATGACAAATTTATCTGTCATAGGAGGTTTGCTGGGAGTGTTTTTTTAGCAAGAGAATACGTTTGTTCGTTCTCTACCTTACCGGTGGAATGATAGTTCACTCGGATGACCTCCCTTAGGTAATGTCAACGTTATATGGGTAAAAAAAGCAAACCTTGATTGGCGTGGAACAGGCCGTTACTAGGGTTCGACTAGAGGTCTGGAGCGAGGACTGGATCGATCGACATGGTGGACAAGATTGGCATGGGAGGCGCAATGCCTTGCGTACAGGTACAACATAATAAGGTGGGTTCGGCCTAATAATACATGACACGTAGATTTTCTTACCGGTTTACTTTTCCATGCATTTTTAGGGACCGTTCAGACTATGTACGTACACGTAAAAAAGATCGGTTCTTGTAGTGGGAGACAATGTTCCCATCGATAGCGAGGCGACTGTGCTGACTTCGTCAATCAAGACCCGTCGACTTAGCCTCTCGGAAGTGATGATAGAACTAGAGTGTGCATGCGTTCGTTTGTAGGGATGAGTATATATGCATGTATGTGAGCATCTATGCCAATATTGTGTTTCTCAAAAAAAAAAATATATGAAAATCAAGGTACAACGAGCGCCCTACCCAGAGCTTCGCTTGTGGCTCTATTGGCTTTGTACTCTGTACCAACAAACGCTGCTCACATCATGTGCATTTGTGTTGCCTCGAATTTGGAATCTCCTAAAAAACTAAACTCTGAAGTGTGTTGGACTTCTTTTAGAGGAAAGGCCTTGGTTGAGCAAGCAAACAAAATATAGAAAAGAGGAGCCCAACCTAATCCACCAAGGCCAAATGCCTAGAACAACAGCCACACCACCACAGAGGTTAAATCAGTAAGCAACACCAGCATCGGTAGCCAACACCTCTTTGCCTACTCCCGTCGAACTTGCCAACAAGCCATCCGATTCTACCTTCAAAGAGGACCAAAATCCTCTCACCCTGTCTAAAAGGGCGTCGTACTGTCGGAAGGAAGATTGCTCATCCTACAGTCGCATGGACAATGCAAACAAAGCTCCCAGACATAAGGGACTAGAGTGCGAACCACAACAGCAAGGCTCCCGCGACCTCATGGCCAACCATTGTCAACCACACATCCAAATGCAAGCTGAACAACGCCACTACAGGACAAAGAACGACGGAGAAGAAGTAGGTCGTAGCACAAGAAGCCACCCCCATCCACCTCAGCCCAAGTAGGAATACGCCAACCTTTCCTATGCATGCACAGGATGACACCTACATGTCTCTGCCGACTGCAAGGGGAACTAGATCTTTCTCCCAAGCGAGAGGCAAGAAGGAAGGAGGGAGGGGCCCTCAACAAGGCCTTCGAGAAGAGAGCCGATGTCATGCCAATGGCACCGTCAATGTCGTGGCCTCCATTGATGGCCAAGGGTTTGTCCTAGTCCCACTCCCCACCACACCGACCCAGTGACAGATCAGACCAGGGGCGCAAATGATACGTCTCTAATGTATTTATAATTTTTTATTGTTTCATGCTATTAAAATATCACTTTTGAGTATTTTTATAGCAATTTATATTATTTTTCCTCACTGCGGTAAAACGATGGTTTCTTTATGACACTTGAATGATAGTTTTATGATGACCCACAAGTATAGGGGATTAAACATATTCTTTTTGATAAGTAAGAGTGTCGAACCCAATGAGGAGCAAAAGGAATAGATAAGAAGTTTTTAGCAAGGTATTTCCTGCAAGTGCCATCAGATACCCCCTCCGTCTCATAATATAAGAGCGTTTTTTCGGGTCCTCTTCCGTACTTCTTTCTTCCAGTATTTTGTATATATTCCAAAATATTTTTTCACATCATTTTCAGATTAGAATTCCAGCTTTCGACAATCTCCATCTTTTGGTGTCTTGCATTTTAAGAGAAAAAACATATTAGAATTGCATCATAATATGGAATATAACTTCAAACAATATAAATAACAATAGTGAAACATGATGCAATATGGACGTATCATTTTACTGTCTGCATTATGTCATCATGCTTATTTCAATGGTCTAGATGCATGCTCGATAGTGGTATTGGGATGGAGTTTTAGTTGTAGATGTAGTTGGATAACGGTATACATATCACAGACATAATGCCCATATGAGATTATACCATCAATGATCATAGTCATAAATATAAATATTACAGTTTAATCGCTACCCAACTGTAATTTGTTCACCACACCACACTTGTATGCTTGGAGCGATGCCACTAGTGAAACTATGGCCCTGAGGTCTATTTTCCTTTACCGAAAACATTGCCAAAAATTATTATTTCTTTGATGTACCATTTTATTTATTTTATCTATCTATTAATTTCTACCATACCGTGCAATTTAATCTTGTAACTACTAGGACAAGAAGCCTGGCAACCTTCTTGACATGTTGGGGACAAGTTTAATTTGTATTTTGTGTTTAGATAACAGTGACTTTATTTGCTGGAAGAACATTGGTTCTCTACTGAAGGAAATACTTATTGCTAGGTTACTTCACCCTTATAATTTAGGATTACCTAACCACTCTTACGAAAGAGCAAACAGCAAATCCCCCATCCACCCCTCGCGCCACTGGTAGTAGAGTTAGTAGCTAAAGGGTGGACCAAGCTCTGATCTATGGCTAAGTGGTGTAGTTATGGTAGTCTTGTTATAGTTTCATCTTGGTTTCAGGTTGGTGTGGCTTGTGAAGGAAATATGCCCTAGAGGCAATAATAAAGTTATTATTTATATGTCCTTATATCATGAAAATGTTTATTATTCATGCTAGAATTGTATTAACCGGAAACTTAGTACATGTTGATTACATAGACAAAACATAGTGTCCCTAGTATGCCTCTACTTGACTAGCTCGTTGATCAAAGATGGTTAAGTTTCCTGACCATAGACATGTGTTGTCATTTGATGAACGGGATCACATCATTAGAAATGATGTGATGGACAAGACCCATCGTTAGCTAAGCATAATGATCGTTAAGTTTTATTGCTATTGCTTTCTTCATGACTTATACATGGTCCTCTGACTATGAGATTATGCAACTCCCGAATACCGGAGGAACACCTTGTGTGCTATCAAACATCACAATGTAACTGGGTGATTATAAAGATGCTCTACAGGTGTCTCCGAAGGTGTTTGTTGGGTTGGCATAGACCGAGATTAGGATTTGTCACTCAGTGTATCGGAGAGGTATTTCTGGGCCCTCTCGGTAATGCTCATCACTATATGCGTTGCAAGCAATGTGATTAATGAGTTAGTTATGGGATGATGCATTACGGAACGAGTAAAGAGACTTGCCAGTAACGAGATTGAACTAGGTATGATGATACAGACGATTGAATTTCGGGCAAGTAACATACTGATGACAAAGGGAACAACGTATGTTCTTGTGCGGTTTGACCGATAAAGATCTTCGTAGAATATGTAGGAGCCAATATGAGCATCCAGGTTCCGCTATTGGTTATTGATCGGAGATGTGTCTCGATCATGTCTACATAGTTCTCGAACCCATAGGGTCCGCATGCTTAACGTTCGATGATGATTTGTATTATGAGTTATGTGTTTTTGATGACCGAAGTTTGTTTGGAGTCCCGGATGAGATATACGGACATGACGAGGAGTCTCTAAATGGTCGAGACATAAATAATGATATATTGGACAATATTATTCAGACACCGGAAGATTTCCGAGAGTTACCGGGTAAAAAGGGAGTGCCGGAGGGGTTATCGGAACCCCCGGGGGGAAGAAATGGGCCATCATGGGCCATAGGGGAGAGAGAGGACAGCCCACAAGGGGCTGCCCCCCCCCCCATGGGAAGTCCGAATAGGACTAGGGGAGGGGACGCGACCCCCTTTCCCTCTCCCTCTCCCTCTCCCTTCCTTCTTCCCCCTTCCACCAAAGGGAATCCTACTAGGACTTGGAGTCCTAGTAGGACTCCTCTCTCTTGGCGCGCCCTACAGGGGCTGGCCAGCCTCCCCCTCTCCTCCTTTATATATGGAGGCAAAGGGGCACCCTAGAACACACAAGATCAAGTGTCTTAGTCGTGTGCGGTGCCCCCCTCCACAGTTTACTCCTCCAGTCATAGCGTCGTAGTGCTTAGGCGAAGCCCTGCGGGGATCACATCATCAACACCGTCACCACGCCGTCGTGCTGACGGAACTCTCCCTCGACCCTCTAATGGATCAAGAGTACGAGGGACGTCATCGAGATGAACGTGTGCTGAACACGGAGGTGCCGTACATTCGGTACTTGGATCAGTTGGATCGTGAAGACGTTTGACTACATCAACCGCGTTAACTAATGCTTCCGCTTTCGGTCTACAAGGGTACATGGACACACTCTCCCCCTCTCATTGCTATGTATCTCCCAGATAGATCTTGCGTGGTCGTAGAATTTTTTTTGAAATTGCATGCTATGTTCCCCAACAGTGGCATCCGAGGCAGGTCTATGCGTAGATGATATGCACGAGTAGAACACAAAGAGTTGTGGGCGATAATAGTCATACTGCTTACCACCAACATCTTACTTTGATTCGGCCGTATTGTTGGATGAAGCGGTCCGGACCGACATTACATGACCTCATTCATGGGACTGGTTCTACCGACGTGCTTTGCACACAGGTGGCTGGCGGGTGTCTATTTCTCCAACTTTAGTTGAATCGAGTTTGACTACGGCCGGTCCTTGTTGAGGGTTAAAACAACACACTTGACAAAAAAACGTTGTGGTTTTGATGCGTAGGTAAGAATTGTTCTTGCTAGAAGCCTGTAGCAGCCACGTAAAACTTGCAACAACAAAGTAGAGGACGTCTAACTTGTTTTTGTAGGGCTTGTTGTGATGTGATATGATCAAGACATGATGTGATATAAATTGTTGTATGAGATGATCATGTTTTGTAACAGAGTTATCGGCAACTGGAGGAGCCATATGGTTGTCGCTTTATTGTATGAAATGCAATCACCATGTAATTGCTTTACTTTATCACTAAGCGGTAGCGATAGTCGTAGAAGCAATAGTTGGCGAGACGACAATGATACTACGATGGAGATCAAGGTGTCAAGCCGGTGACAATGGAGATCATGACGGTGCTTTGGAGATGGTGATCAAAGGCACAAGAAGATGATGGCCATATCATGTCACATATTTTGATTGCATGTGATGTTTATCTTTTATGCATCTTATTTTGCTTAGTACGGTGGTAGCATTATAAGATGATCCTCACTAAATTTCAAGGTATAAGTGTTCTCCTGTGTATGCACCGTTAGTACAGTTAAATGCGTCTTAGAGACACCACGTGATGATCGGGTGTGATAAGCTCTACATTCACATACGACGGGTGCAAGCCAGTTTTGCACGTGCAGAATACTCGGGTTTAACTTGACGAGCCTAGCATATGCAGATATGGCCTCGGAACACTGAGACTGAAAGGTCGAACGTGAATCATATAGTAGATATGATCAACATAGAAATGCTCACCATTGAAAACTACTCCATCTCACGTGATGATCGGACATGGTTTAGTTGATATGGATCACGTGATCATTTAGATGACTAGAGGGATGTCTATCTAAGTGGGATTTCTTTAGTAATATGATTAATTGAACTTTAATTTATCATGAACTTAGTCCTGATAGTTTTTTGCATATCTATGTTGTTGTAGATCAATGGCACGTGCTACCGTTCCTTTGAATTTTAATGCTTTCCTAGAGAAAGCTAAGTTGAAAGATGATGGTAGCAATTACACAGACTGGGTCTGTAACTTGAGGATTATCCTCATTGTTGCACAAAATAATTACGTCCTGGAAGCACCGCTAGGTGCAAGGCCTGCTGCAGGAGCAGATGCTGATGTTATGAATGTATGGCAGACTCGATCTGATGACTACTCGAAAGTTCAGTGTGCCATGCTTTACGGCTTAGAATCGGGACTTCAAAGACGTTTTGAATGTCATGGAGCATATGAGATGTTCCAAGAGTTGAAGTTAATATTTCAAGAAAATTCCCGAGTTGAGAGATATGAAGTCTCCAACAAGTTCTATAGCTGCAAAATGGAGGAGAATAGTTCTGTCAGTGTACACATACTCAGAATGTCTAGGTACCATAACCACTTGACTCAGTTGGGAGTTAATCTTCCTGATGATAGTGTCATTGACAGAGTTCTTCAATTACTGCCACCAAGCTATAAAGGCTTCAAGATGAACTATAATATGCAAGGGATGGAAAAGACAATTCCGGGGCTCTTCGCAATGCTAAAGGCTGCAGAGGTAGAAATCAAGAAGGAGCATCAAGTGTTGATGGTTAACAAGACCACTAGTTTCAAGAAAAAGGGCAAAGGGAAGAAGGGGAACTTCAAGAAGAATACCAAGCACGTTACTACTCCCAGGAAGAAGCCCAAGTCTGGACCTAAGCCTGAAACTGAGTGCTTCGCCGCAAAGGACTGGTCATCGAAGCGGAACTGCCCAAAGTATTTGGCGGATAAGAAGGATGGCAAAGTGAAAGGTATATTTGACATACATGTTATTGATGTGTACCTTACTAATGCTCGTAGTAGCACCTGGGTATTTGATACTGGTTCTGTTGCTCATATTTGCAACTCGAAACAGGGGCTACGGATTAAACGAAGATTGGCTAAGGACGAGGTGACGATGCACGTCGGAAATGGTTCCAAGGTCGATGTGATCGCTGTCGGCACGTGACCTCTACATCTACCTTCGGTATTAGTTTTAGACCTGAATAATTGTTATTTGGTGCCAGCGTTGATCATGAACATTATATCTGGATCTTGTTTGATGTGAGATGGTTATTCATTTAAATCAGAGAATAATGATTTTTCTATTTATATGAGTAATATATTTTATGGTCATGTACCCTTGTTGAGTGGCCTATTTTTGTTGAATCTCGATCGTGGTGATACACATGTTCATAATATTGAAGCCAAAAGATGCAAAGTTAGTAATGATAGTGCAACTTATTTGTGGCACTGTCGTTTAGGTCATATTGGTGTAAAGCGCATGAAGAAACTCCATGCTGATGGGCTTTTGGAATCACTTGGTGCTTGCGAACCATGCCTCATGGGCAAGCTGACTAAGACTCTGTTCTCTGGAACAATGGAACGAGCTACTGACTTATTGGAAATAATACATACCGATGTATGCGGTCCGATGAGTGTGGAGGCTCGTGGCGGGTATCTTTATTTTCTGACCTTCGCAGATGATTTGAGCAGATATGGGTATATCTACTTAATGAAACATAAGTCTGAAACATTTGAGAAGTTCAAAGAATTTCAGAGTGAAGTGGAAAAACATTGTAACAAGAAAATAAAGTTTCTACGATCTGATCGGGGAGGCGAATATTTGAGCTACGAGTTTGGTCTTCATTTGAAACAATGTGGAATAGTTCCGCAACTCATGCCACCTGGAACACCACAGCATAATTGTGTGTCCGAACGTCGTAACCATACTTTATTGGATATGGTGCGATCTATGATGTCTCTTACTGATTTACCGTTATCGTTTTGGGGTTATGCTTTAGAGATGGATGCATTCATGTTAAATAGGGCACCATCAAAATCTGTTGAGATGATACCATATGAACTGTGGTTTGGCAAGCAACCCAAGTTGTCATTTCTTAAAGTTTGGGGCTGCGATGCTTATGTGAAAAAGCTTCAACTTGATAAGCTCGAACCCTAATTGGAGAAATGCATCTTCATAGGATACCCAAAGAGGAAACTGTTGGGTACACCTTCTATCATATATCCGAAGGCAAAATATTCGTTGCTAAGAATGGATCCTTTCTAGAGAAGGAGTTTCTCTCGAAAGAAGTGAGTGGGAGGAAAGTAGAACTTGATGAGGTAACTGTACCTTCTCCCAAATTGGAAAGTAGTTCATCACAGAAATCAGTTCCAGTGATTCCTACACCAATTAGTGAGGAAGCTAATGATGATGATCATGAAACTTCAGATCAAGTTACTACCGAACCTCGTAGGTTAACCAGAGTACGGCCCGCACCATAGTGGTACGGTAATCCTATTCTGGAAGTCATGTTACTAGACCATGATGAACCTACGAACTATGAGGAAGCGATGATGAGCCCAGATTCTGCGAAATGGCTTGAGGCCATGAAATCTGAGATGGGATCCATGTATGAGAACAAACTGTGGACTTTGGTGGACTTGCCCGATGATTGGCAAGCCATAGAAAATAAATGGATCTTCAAGAAGAAGACTGATGCTGACAGTAATGTTACTGTCTACAAAGCTCGACTTGTTGCGAAAGGTTTTCGACAAGTTCAAGGAGTTGACTATGATGAGACCTTCTGACCCGTAGCGATGCTTAAGTCTGTCCGAATCATGTTAGCAATTGTCGCATTTTATGATTATGAACTTTGGCAAATGGATGTCAAAACTACATTCCTTAATGGATTTCTTAAAGAAGAGTTGTATATGATGCAACCAGAAGGTTTTGTCGATCCAAAAGGTGCTAACAAAGTGTGCAAGCTCTAGCGATCCATTTATGGACTGGTGTAAGCCTCTCAGAGTTGGAATATACGCTTTGATAATGTGATCAAAGCATATGGTTTTATACGGACTTCTGGAGAAGCCTGTATTTACAAGAAAATGAGTGGGAGCTCTGTAGCATTTCTAATATTATATGTGGATGACATATTGTTGATTGGAAATAATACAGAATTTCTGGATAGCATAAAAGGATACTTGAATAAGAATTTTTCAATGAAAGACCTCGGTGAAGCTGCTTATATATTGAGCATCAAGATCTATAGAGATAGATCAAGATGTTGGGGAACGTAGCAGAAATTCAAAATTTTCCTACGTATCACCAAGATCTATCTATGGAGAGACTAGCAACGAGGGGAAGGAGAGTGCATCTACATACCCTTGTAGATCGCTAAGCGGAAGCGTTCAAGTGAACGGGGTTGATGGAGTCAGACTCACCGTGATTCAGATCACCGATGATCCTAGTGCCGAACGGACGGCACCTCCGCTGCTCAACACACGTACAGCCCGGGTGGCGTCTCCCACGCCTTGATCCAGCGAGGAGAGAGGAGAGGTTGAGGAAGACTCCATCCAACAGCAGCACAACGGCGTGGTGGTGGTGGAGGAGCGTGGCAATCTGCAGGGCCGCCAAGCACTCACGGAGGAGAAGGAGGTGTTGGAGAGGGAGAGAGGCGCCAGGGCTCAGGTGCTGCTTCCCCCTCCCTCCCCTTTATATAGGTGCCAAGGAGGGGAGGGCAGCCTTGCCCCCTCCTCCAAGGGAGGGTGCGGCCAAGAGGGGAAGGAGTCCATCCTCCCCAAGGCACCTCGGAGGTGCCTTCCCTCTATGGACTCTTCCTCTCCAAGTGTTTCATGCGCATGGGCCTCTTGGGGCTGGTTCCCCTTGGCCCATGCAGGCCTAGGCGCACCACCTAGGGCCCATGTGGCCCCGGGGCAGGTGGCCCCACCGGTGGGCCCTCGGGACCCCTCCGGTGGTCCCAGACAATACCGATATCACCGAAACTTGTCCCGATGGTCAAAACAGCACTTCCTATATATAATTCTTTACCTCCGGACCATTCCGGAACTCCTCGTGACGCCCAGGATCTCATCCGGACTCAACAACATTCGGTAACCACATACAAGCTTCCTATATAACCCTAGCGCCATCGAACCTTAAGTGTGTAGACCCTACGGGTTCGGAGACAAGCAGAACATGACCGAGACGTTCTCCGGTCAATAACCAACAGCGGATCTGGATACCCATGTTGGCTCTACATGTTCCACGATGATCTTATCGGATGAACCACGATGTCAAGGACTCAATCGATCCCGTGATACAATTCCCTTTGTCTAGCGGTATTGTACTTGCCCGAGATTCGATCATCGGTATCCCGATACCTTGTTCAATCTCGTTACGGCAAGTCTCTTTACTCGTTCCGTAACACATCATCCCGTGATCAACTCCTTAATCACACTGTGCACATTATGATGATGTCCTACCGAGTGGGCCCAGAGATACCTCTCCGTCACACGGAGTGACAAATCCAGCCTCGATTCGTGCCAACCCAACAGACACTTTTGGAGATACCAGAGTGCACCTTTATAGTCACCCGATTACGTTGTGGACGCTTTGATACACCCAAAGCATTCCTACGGTATCCGGAGTTGCACAATCTCATGGTATAAGGAAAAGATACTTGACATTAGAAAAGCTTTAGCATACGAACTACGATCTTTGTGCTAGGCTTAGGATTGGGTCTTGTCCATCACATCATTCTCCTAATGATGTGATCCCGTTATCAATGACATCCAATGTCCATGGTCAGGAAATCGTAACCATCTATTGATCAACGAGCTAGTCAACTAGAGGCTTACTAGGGACATGGTGTTGTCTATGTATCCACACATGTATCCGAGTTTCCTATCAATACAATTATAGCATGGATAATAAGCGATTATCATGAACAAGGAAATATAATAATAACTAATTTATTATTGCCTCTAGGGCATATTTCCAACAGTCCCCCACTTGCACTAGAGTCAATAATCTAGTTCACATCGCCATGTGATCAACGGTGATAGGTCACATCGCCATGTGACCAACATCCAAAGAGTCTACTAGTGTCTTAAACTAGTTCACATCACCATGTGATTAAGACTCAATGAGTTACGAGGTTTGATCATGTTTTGCTTGTGAGAGAGGTTTTAGTCAACGGGTTTTAGTCAACGGGTCCGAACCTTTCAGATCCGTGTGTGCTATGCAATTCTCTTATGTCATATTGTAAATGCTGCTTCCACGCTCCACTTGGATCTATTCCAAACGGTTGCTCCACTATACGTATCCGGTTTGCTACTCGAGTCACTTTCGGATAGGTGTTAAAGCTTGCATCGATGTAACCCTTATGCCGAACTCTTTATCACCTCCATAATCGAGAAACATGTCCTTATTTACACCAAGGACAATTTTGACTGCTGTCCAATGATCCATTCCTGGATCATTCTTGTACCCCTTGACTGACTCATGGCATGGCACACTTAGGTGCGGTACAAAGATAGCATACCGTAGAGCCTATGTCTAAGGCATAGGGGACAATCTTAAATCCTTTCTCTACGTTACTGCGTGGTCGAGCTTTAAGTCTTAACTTCATACCTTACAATTCAGCTAAGAACTCCTTCTTTGATCGATCCATCTTGAACACCTTCAAGATCATGTCAAGGTACATGCTCATTTGAAAGTATTATTAAACATTTTGATCTATCTTATAGATCTTGATGCTTATTGTTCAAGTAGCCTAATCCAGGTTTTCTATTTGAAAAACACCTTTCAAATAACCCTATATGCTTTACAGAAAATTCTCGTCATTTCGATCATCAATATGTCAACAACATATACTCATCAGAAATTCTATAGTGCTCCCACTTACTTCTTTGGAAATACAAGTTTCTCATAAACTTTGTATAAACCCAAAATCTTTGATCATCTCATCAAAGCGCACATTCCAACTCCCAGATGCTTACTCCGGTCCTTAGAAAGGATCATTTGGAGCCAAAGATAACTTTTAGCATCCTTAGGATCGACAAAACTTTCTCGATTGTATCACATACAACCTTTCCTTACGAAAACCGGTAAGGAAACTCATTTTGACATCCATCCGCCAGATTTCATAAATGCAGCTTATGCTAACATGATTCCGACAGACTCAAGCATCGCTACGGATGAGAAAATCTCCTCGTAGTCAACTCCTTGAACTTGTGAAAAACTCTTCGCCACAAGTCGAGCTTCATAGACGGTGACATTACCGTCCATGTCCGTCTTCTTCTTAAAGATCCATTTATCTCAATGGCTTGCCGATCATTGGGCAAGTCCATCAAAGTCCATGCTTTGTTATGATACATGGATCCTATCTCGGATTTCATGGCTTCTAACCATTTGTCGGAATTTGGGCCCACCATCGCTTCTCCATAGCTCGTAGGTTCATTGTTGTCTAGCAACATGACCTTCAAGACAGGATCACCGTACCACTCGATGCAAGACGCGTTCTTGTCGCCCTCACGAGGTTCGGTAGTGACTTGATCCAAGCTTCATGATCAATATCATAAGCTTCTACTTCAATTGGTGTAGGTGCCACGGAACAACTTCCGTGCCCTACTACACACTAGTTGAAGTGACGGTTCAATAACCTCATCAAGTCTCCACCATCCTCCCACTCAACTTTTCGAGACAAACTTTTCCTCGAGAAAGGACCCGATTCAAGAAACAATCCCTATTGCTTCCGGATCTGAATTAGGAGGTATACCCAACTGTTTTTGGGTGTCCTATGAAGATGCATTTTATCCGCTTTGGGTTCGAGCTTATCAACCTGAAACTTTTTCACATAAGCGTCGCGGCCCCAAACCTTTAAGAAATGATGACTTAGGTTTCTCTAAACCATAGTTCTTACGGTGTCATCTCAACGGAATTACGTGGTACCCTATTAAAGTGAGTGCGGTTGTCTCTAATGCCTAACCCATGAACGATAGTGGTAATTCGATAAGAGACATCATGGTACGCACCATATCCAATAGGGTGCAACTATGATGTTCGGACACACCATCACACTATGGTGTTCCAGCGGTATTAATTGTGAAACAATTTGCACAATGTCTTAATTGTGTACCAAACTCAAGAACTCAGATATTCATCTCTATGATCACATCACAGACATTTTATCCTCTTGTCACGAAGATCTTCAACTTCACTCTGAAATTACTTGAACCTTTCAATAATTCAGACTTGTGTTTCATCAAGTAAATATACTCAACATCTACTCAAATCATCCGTGAAGTAAGAACATAACGATATTCATTTGCATGCCTCAAAGACTCATTGGACTGCACACATCAAAATGTGTTACCTCCAACAAGTTGCTATCTTGTTCCATCTTCTTTGAAACCGAGGCTTTTGGTCATCTTGCCCATGTGGTATGTTTTGCATATCTCAAGTGATTCAAAATCAAGTGAGTCCAAACGATCCATCTGCATGGAGTTTCTTCATGCGTATACACCAATAGACATGGTTAGCATGTCTCAAACTTTTCAAAAACGAGTGAGTCCAAAGATTCATCAACATGGAGCTTCTTCATGCTTTTATGACTTACATGGCAGTGCCACAAGTAAGTGGTACTATCATTACTATCTTATATCTTTTGGCATGAAAATGCGTATCACTACGATCGAGATTCAATAGACCATTCATTTAGGTGCAAGACCATTGAAGGTATTATTCAAATAAATAGAGTAACCATTATTCTCATTAAATGAAAAACAGTATTGCGATAGACATGATCCAATCATGTCTATGCTCAACGTAAACACCAAATAACAATTATTTAGGTTTAACATCAATCTCGATGGTAGAGGGAGCGTATGATGCTTGATTACATCAACCTTGGACACACTTCCAACACACATCGTCAGCTCACCTTTAGCTAGTCTCCGTTTATTCCGTAGCTTTTATTTCGAGTTACTAACACTTTAGCAACCGAACCGTATCTAATACCACGGTGCTACTAGGAGTACTAGTAAATTACACATTAACATAATGTATATCCAATATACTTCTATCGACCTTGCCGACCTTCTTATCTACCAAGTATCTAGGGTAATTCTGCTCCAGTGGCTGTTCCCCTTATTACAGAAGCACTTAGTCTCGGGTTTGGGTTCGACCTTGGGTTTCTTCTTCATCGGAGCAGCAACTTATTTGCCGTTTCATGAAGTGTCCCTTCTTGCCCTTGCCCTTCTTGAAACTAGTGGTTTCACCAACCATCAACAATTGATGCTCCTTCTTGATTTCTACTTTCGCGGTGTCAAACATCGCGAACACTTCAAGGATCATCATATCTATCCCCGATATGTTATAGTTCATCACGAAGCTCTAGTAGCTTGGTGGCAATGACTTTGGAGAAACATCACTATCTCATCCGGAAGATCAACTCCCACTCGATTCAAGTGATTGTTGTACTCGGACAATCTGAGCACAAGCTCAACGATTGAGCTTTTCTCCCTTAGTTTGCAGGCTAAGAAAATCGCCGGAGGTCTTATACCTCTTGGCGTGGGCACGAGCCTGAAATCCCAATTTCAGCCCTCGAAACATCTCATATGTTCATGACGTTTCAAAACGATTTGGTGCCTCTACTTAAACCATTTAACCGAACTATCATGTAGTTATCAAAAGCGTGTATGTCCGATGTTCGCAACATCCACAGACGACGTTTGGGGTTGAAACACCGAGCGGTGCATTAAGGACATAAGCTTTCTTACGTCCGCATAATCGCCATCATCAACTTTCAACTATATTTTCTCTAGGAACATATCTAAACAGTGGAACTAAAGCGCGAGCTTACGACATAATTTGCAAAGATCTTTTTGACTATGTTCAGGATAATTAAGTTCATCTCATGAACTCCCACTCAGATAGACATCCCTCTGGTCATCTAAGTGATTACATGATCCGAGTCAACTAGGCCGTGTCCGATCATCACGTGAGACGGACTAGTCATCATCGGTGAACATCTTCATGTTGATCGTATCTACTATACGACTCATGCTCGACCTTTCGGTCTCACGTGTTCCGAGGCCATGTTCCGTACATGCTAGGCTCGTCAAGTTAACCCCAAGTGTTTTTGCTGTGTAAATCTGTCTTACACCCGTTGTATGTGAACGTAAGAATCCATCACACCCGATCATCACGTGGTGCTTAGAAACGACATTTAACCGTAGCAACGGTGCAATACCGGGGAGAACACTTCTTGAAATTTGTGTAAGGGATCATCTTATTTACTACCGTCGTTCTAAGTAAACAAGATGCATAAACATAATAAACATCACATGCAATTATATAGTAGTGACATGATATGGCCAATATCATATAGCTCCTCTTGATCTCCATCTTCGGGCTCCATGATCATCATTGTCACCGGCATGACACCATGATCTCCATCATCATGATCTCCATCATCGTGTCTCCATGAAGTTGTCTCGCCAACTTATTACTTCTACTACTATGGCTACCGGTTAGCAATAAAGTAAAGTAATTACATGGCGTTGTTCAATGACACGCAGGTCATACAATAAATAAAGACAACTCCTATGGCTCCTGCCGTTGTCATACTCATCGACATGCAAGTCGTGAATCCTATTACAAGAACATGATCAATCTCATACATCACATATCATTCATCACATTCTTCTTGGCCATATCACATCACATAGCATACCCTGCAAAAAACAAGTTAGGCGTCCTCTAATTGTTGTTTGCATGTTTTACGTGGCTGCTTTGGGTTTCTAGCAAGAACGTTTCTTACCTACGCAAAACCACAACGTGATATGCCAATTGCTATTTACCCTTCATAAGGACCCTTTTCATCGAATCCGTTCCGACTAAAGTGGGAGAGACAGACACCGCCACCACCTTATGCAACTAGTGCATGTCACCGGTGGAACCGGTCTCACGTAAGCGCACGTGTAAGGTTGGTCCGGCCGCTTCATCCCACAATACCGTCGAATCAAGATAAGACTAGTAACGGCAAGCATATTGAACAAAATCAACGCCCACAACTACTTTGTGTTCTACTCGTGCAAAGAATCTACGCAATAGACCTAGCTCATGATGCCACTTTTGGGGAACGTAGCAGAAATTCAAAATTTTCCTACGTATCACCAAGATCTATCTATGGAGAGACTAGCAACGAGGGGAAGGAGAGTGCATCTACATACCCTTGTAGATCGCTAAGCGGAAGCGTTCAAGTGAACGGGGTTGATGGAGTCGTACTCACCGTGATTCAGATCACCGATGATCCTAGTGCCGAACGGACGGCACCTCCGCGTTCAACACACGTACAGCCCGGTGACGTCTCCCACGCCTTGATCCAGCGAGGAGAGAGGGAGAGGTTGAGGAAGACTCCATCCAACAGCAGCACAACTGGCGTGGTGGTGGTGGAGGAGCGTGGCAATCTGCAGGGCTTCGCCAAGCACTACGGAGGAGAAGGAGGTGTTGGAGAGGGAGAGAGGCGCCAGGGCTCAGTGCTGCTTCCCCCTCCCTCCCCTTTATATAGGTGCCAAGGAGGGGAGGGCGCAGCCTTGCCCCCTCCTCCAAGGGAGGGTGCGGCCAAGAGGGGAAGGAGTCCATCCTCCCAAGGCACCTCGGAGGTGCCTTCCCTCTATGGACTCTTCCTCTCCAAGTGTTTCATGCGCATGGGCCTCTTGGGGCTGGTTCCCCTTGGCCCATGCAGGCCTAGGCGCACCACCTAGGGCCCATGTGGCCCCGGGCAGGTGGCCCCACCGGTGGGCCTCGGGACCCTCCGGTGGTCCCAGACAATACCGATATCACCAAACTTGTCCCGATGGTCAAACAGCACTTCCTATATATAATTCTTTACCTCCGGACCATTCCGGAACTCCTCGTGACGTCCAGGATCTCATCCGGGACTCGAACAACATTCGGTAACCACATACAAGCTTCCTATATAACCCTAAAGGCCATCGAACCTTAGTGTGTAGACCCTACGGGTTCGGAGACAAGCGGACATGACCGAGACGTTCTCGGTCAATAACCAACAGCGGATCTGGATACCCATGTTGGCTCCCACATGTTCCACGATGATCTTATCGGATGAACCACGATGTCAAGGACTCAATCGATCCCGTATACAATTCCCTTTGTCTAGCGGTATTGTACTTGCCCGAGATTCGATCATCGGTATCCCGATACCTTGTTCAATCTCGTTACAGGCAAGTCTCTTTACTCGTTCCGTAACACATCATCCCGTGATCAACTCCTTAATCACACTGTGCACAGTATGATGATGTCCTACCGAGTGGGCCCAGAGATACCTCTCCGTCACACGGAGTGACAAATCCAGTCTCGATTCGTACAACCCAACAGACACTTTTGGAGATACCTGTAGTGCACCTTTATAGTCACCCGATTACGTTGTGACGCTTTGATACACCCAAAGCATTCCTACGGTATCCGGAGTTGCACAATCTCATGGTATAAGGAAAAGATACTTGACATTAGAAAAGCTTTAGCATACGAACTACGATCTTTGTGCTAGGCTTAGGATTGGGTCTTGTCCATCACATCATTCTCCTAATGATGTGATCCGTTATCAATGACATCCAATGTCCATGGTCAGGAAATCGTAACCATCTATTGATCAACGAGCTAGTCAACTAGAGGCTTACTAGGGACATGGTGTTGTCTATGTATCCACACATGTATCTGAGTTTCCTATCAATACAATTATAGCATGGATAATAAACGATTATCATGAACAAGGAAATATAATAATAACTAATTTATTATTGCCTCTAGGGCATATTTCCAACACAAGACACTTAATTGGACTTTCACAAAGCACATACCTTGATAAAGTTTTGAAGAAGTTCAAAATGGATCAGTCAAAGAAAGGTTCTTGCCTGTGTTACAAGGTGTGAAGTTGAGTCAGACTCAATGCCCGACCACTGCAGAAGATAGAGAGAAAATGAAAGTCGTTCCCTATGCCTCAGCCATAGGTTTTATCATATATGCAATCCTGTGTACCAGACCTGATATGTGCCTTGCTAAGCAGGGAGGTACCAAAGTAATCCAGGAGTGGATCACTGGACAACAGTCAAGAATATCCTGAAATACCTAAAAAGGACTAATGATATGTTTCTCGTTTATGGAGGTGACAAAGAGCTTGTCGTAAATGGTTACGACATGCAAGATTTGACATTGATCCGGATGACTCTAAGTCGCAACCCGGATACGTATTTATATTGAATGGTGGAGCTGTCAGTTGGTGTAGTTCCAAGCAGAGCGTCGTGGCGGGATCTACGTGTGAAGCGAAGTACATAGCTGCTTCGGAAGCAACAAATGAAGGAGTCTGGATGAAGGAGTTCATATCCGATCTAGGTGTAATACCTAGTGCATCGGGTCCAATGAAAATCTTTTGCGACAATACTGGAGCAATTGCCTTGGCAAAGGAATCCAGATTTCACAAGAGAACCAAACACATCAAGAGACGCTTCAATTCCATTTGCGATCAAGTCAAGGAGGGAGACATAGAGATTTGCAAGATACATACAGATCTGAATGTTGCAGACCCTTTCACTAAGCCTCTTCCACGAGCAAAACATGATCAGCACCAAGACTCCATGGGTGTTAGAATCATTACTATGTAATCTAGATTATTGACTCTAGTGCAAGTGGGAGATTGAAGGAAATATGCCCTAGAGGCAATAATAAAGTTGTTATTTATATTTCCTTATATCATGATAAATGTTTATTATTCATGCTAGAATTGTATTAACCGAAAACTTAGTACATGTGTGAATACATAGACAAAACATAGTGTCCCTAGTATGCCTCTACTTGACTAGCTCGTTAATCAAAGATGGCTAAGTTTCCTGACCATAGACATGTGTTGTCATTTGATGAACGGAATCACATCATTAGAGAATGATGTGATGGACAATACCTATCCGTTAGCTTAGCATAATGATCGTTAAGTTTTATTGCTATTGCTTTCTTCATGACTTATACATGTTCCTCTGACTCTGAGATTATGCAACTCCCGAATACTGGAGGAACACCTTGTGTGCTATAAAACGTCACAACGTAACTGGGTGATTATAAAGATGCTCTACAGGTGTCTCCAAAGGTGTTTGTTGGGTTGGCATAGACCGAGATTAGGATTTGTCACTCAGTGTATCGGAGAGGTATTTCTGGGCCCTCTCGGTAATGCTCATCACTATAAGCGTTGCAAGCAATGTGACTAATGAGTTAGTTACAGGATGATGCATTACGGAACGAGTAAAGAGACTTGCCGGTAACGAGATTGAACTAGGTATGATGATACAGACGATTGAATTTCGGGCAAGTAACATACCGATGACAAAGGGAACAACGTATGTTGTTGTGCGGTTTGACCGATAAAGATCTTCGTAGAATATGTAGGAGCCAATATGAGCATCCAGGTTCCGCTATTGGTTATTGATCGGAGATGTGTCTCGATCATGTCTACATAGTTCTCGAACCCGTAGGGTCCGCACGCTTAACGTTCGATGACGATTTGTATTATGAGTTATGTGTTTTTGACGACCGAAGTTTGTTCGGAGTCTCGCATGAGATCACGGACATGACGAGGAGTCTCGAAATGGTCGAGATATAAAGAATGATATATTGGACGATGTTATTCGGACACCGGAAGAGTTCCGACAGGTACCTGGTATAAACGGAGTGCCTGAGGGGTTACGGGAACCCCCCGAGGAAGCAATGGGCCATCATGGGCGATAGGGGAGAGAGAGGACAACCCACAAGGGGGTGGCGCACCCCCCATGGGGAGTCCGAATATGACTAGGGGAGGGGGCGCGGCCCCCTTTCCCTTTGCCTCTCCGTCTCCCTTCCTTCTTCCCCCTTTCACCAAAGGGAATCCTACTAGGACTTGGAGTCCTAGTAGGACTCCTCTCTCTTGGCGCGCCCTATAGGGGCCGGCCGGCCTTCCCCTCTCCTCGTTTATATACGGAGGCAAGGGGGCACCCTAGAACACACAATATCAATTGTCTTAGCCATGTGCGGTGCCCCCCTCCACAATTTACTCCTCCGGTCATAGCGTCGTAGTGCTTAGGCAAAGCCCTGCGCGGATCACATCATCAACACCGTCACCACGCCATCGTGCTGACGGAACTCTCCCTCGACCCTCTACTGGATCAAGAGTTTAAGGGACGTGATCGAGCTGAACGTGTGCTGAACACGGTGGTGCCGTGCGTTCGGTACTTGGATTGGTTGGATCGTGAAGACGTTCGACTACATCAACTGCATTAACTAACGTTTCCGCTTTCAGTCTACGAGGGTACGTGGACACACTCTCCCCCTCTTGTTGCTATGCATCTCCTAGATAGATCTTGCGTGATCGTAGGATTTTTTTTAAAATTGCATGCTATGTTCCCCAACAGCTTGGGCAACACCGACAATGAATAAGACCCTCTGGTGATGGAGTTCCCGTGGAGGTGGGTGCTCGCGGCCCTTTGGGGTTTTGTCGATCATTTAGGGGGTCGCATGGTCTATGTGTTGGTGTGCTCAGGTGTTGGTGGCCTCTTCTACAGGGTATGGCATCACATGCAAGCAGGGCTCGGCAAGAGCAGACTCCTCATCTTCCTTGCATTGGTGTTGTTTTTCTACATTGAGCTCCCTTATCCATGCTGGTGGTGATCGTCGGAGTGTCGGGTTATGTGGGAAGCTCCCCAAGCTACAAGGCATACCCTTCACTTCTAGATCCCGTTGTGTGGTGCATGGCTTATGCGACATTTTTAGCCGTGCAGTTGCAACGAGGCAAGCCCTTGACCGCAAAAGATCAGATGTTCTGGCAGCGACCTAACAACGACAAAGGAAGCAAAATAGAAGAGTGTGCCGACGTTGTGGAGAAGATGTTTCCTTTTGGTCTTTTCATTTTTTTGTGGGCCACTGCCTTTCTATTATCTTAACTGTTTGAGCGTTTTTTAAATGAAACAACTATATCACATTCCACACATATACTATATTTTATCCCTTTTTGAGGGTACTCTATTTATTCTATTGGAACTGAACATTTAGCAATATAAGATCGTTAGCTTATTTGAATTTGTAAGCAAAAGGGAGAACATATGATCATCATCATGGCATCTTCTATATTTAAATAGCTAATTGTCACCACTAGATTTTTCTGCAACTGTGTGTTTCCACATCACCTCAATTACTGACAATTGTTTGATAGAAATTATGTGGCATCAAGTCATGCATGTGTTCATAAGTTACCCTTTTTGCATCAATTTATTCATGCAAACCATGCCACCTCATTAAGACATGCATGTCTTTTTCCCCCAAGTTATGCATGTATTGATTTACAATTTTGCATAGTCTAAATAGCTAGTCCCCACAAGATTTCACTGTACACGCATGCTTCCACATCACCTTAATTATTGACAACCGGCTGATCAGAATTGTATGGCATCGACAAGTCATCCATGTGCTCGTAAGTTACCTTTTGCGTTAATTATCCATGCAAATCATGTCACCTCATCAAGTTATGCATGTCTTTTTTAACAACTTACGTATGTAGTCATTTACATTTTTGCATTGATATATCAATTCAAGCCATGGCACCTCATAAGGTTAGTCACGTCTTTTTTTCCTCTTTTTTTACATCATTTTGTCACATATTTCTAAGGCCTTTTGTTTTTAAATGTAAAACAAGATCACTCTTATATATTTTTTCCAAGAGTTTTAGTTGATTTTAAGCACCTATTTATGCATTTGTTTTAACACGGTTCCCGTGGCAACGCGCGGTGCATCATCTAGTTAGAAAAGCCAACCCAGCCAAATCCCTCAGCAAGGTCAGGAATGAATAAGTGATCATTTCTCTATTTAGAAAATGTTGAAACTAATTTAATTAGTAGTCGTAAAATATACCATGGTATTGAGAACACTACAATCTTAAAAAGGTAATATTTGTAAGATCCAAATATCCCAAAGTATTTATCTATTCCTAATGAGCACATTTCTTTTTGAACAATCCTTTTTTTAATAAAAGGCGTGGGGGTTTTACGGACATGTGCCTCATGCGCCCATCAAATTTCCGGAAGAATCCCGGGGTCTAGGGATGCAAATTTGCAACCATTAGGGGAACCTTAGACACTGCATAGTTCATCAAATGATTTAAAGCTCAAAAATGAAGTGGATTCAAAAAAATTAGTTGAACTAAGGAACGTTGGATGGTACCTCCAAGGTTCCAAATTTGCACGCATACCGGAGTTGGGGCAGCGAATACGATCAAGGAGCATCCACTAAAAAGACTTCCGGAAAGACTTAGAAGTTTTTGTTGTAGAAGTGTTACTAACAATATACGTGGACTTGACCTGCCGCTACCAGAGTCTGGCCGCAACTTATCTAGGCACGTTTCAAATTAGAGAGACCGGCCGCGGCCGATGCATGGAACTTACTGTGTGGATCTTGAGCATTTTGTACACGTGACGGGAAGCAGACAAGACTGATGTGAACGAGATTGTAGGCAGACGGTGAAGCCACTCCGGTCCAACCAATCTTCTCTATCTTCTCCCCCGGAACATTCAGTGGCTCGATTTGTCAATGGATGAGGAGAGTGCCTACCATTGATGGCTTCTCTTTTGTGCACGTTGGTTTCATGCAACGCATGCAACGAGATGCTGTCGCGGTCTTGCCGACCAAACTAATTTTGGCGGAAACCAGGTCTTTGTTCGGTGAACTCAAACCCCGAAGACATGAGACTTTGGATAGCATTCTGGCAAAATCCGATAGAAATTTAGATAGAGAGGCGGATATATTGCCCTCTATATCGAGTCATGCAATTGTAATCCCTCCCTTCCTAAATATAAGTTTTTTAGACATTCCAAATGGACTACAACATACGGATGTATGTAGACATATTTTAAAATGTAGATTCACTCATTTTGCTTTGTATGTAGTCACTTTTTAGAATCTCTAGAAAGACTTATATTTGCAAACGGAGGGAGTACATTTCTTTTCTAAACAGAGAATCATAAAAAAAAAGAGGAACATCAATATATAATTATCAATACTTGCATAAAAGAAGAGAGTATTAAATATAGTTCCTTTATCACAAAAATCAATATATGCATCTAGTTCCCAAAAACTTGTCGTATATGTAGAAGTGAAACTTTCGGATGTTTGACTGCGTCTGTCTTCTGAATACTCACAGCTATAAATATATGATACATTATATATGCGCTCATTCCAATCTCAAGTCTTGCCGTACATGATCCGAAACATCAAAATAGTTACCGACTTAGTTGAACATTATGCGGAGCCGACCCTGATAACTGGCACACGTGTGGCACGAACACATGGCAACTCCAAACATTTCTTAAGGCAAGTTTAGTGACGCGAGGATGAGAAGTTTAGTTGTCAAGCATTACAAATTCTTTTCGGATGGCTAGGGTCAGGTTTTTTTCTTCTTTTCGGATGGCAGTTTTAGTTGTAAAAAAAAGTCAGAGTCGGAGTGCTTCGTGCCACACATGTGGCACTTATCACTTGGGTAAATCTTTGCATTCCTGATATGATGGCTTTCCTCATATAATGTCATGTTTCTAGAAGCATACTACCTTCTCTAGTTAATTAGGCCTGCGTGTATCCCTAGGATAATAATTTGATCGACGTTGTATAATTTATATATCACAAAAATATATCATCAGAAACTTTAAATGGTATATTTTGTAGTGGTATAATTTTTGGGTTATATTATTTCTATTATCTTGATTAAGTCATTCTAAGGACACCTGCAGACCTCATAAAAAGGAAATGATGTAGTATTATTGAGAAAAGAATGTTTAAATGTGGCAAATGTACTTGTGGTCCATGTACTATAATCAATCTAACTAGGCACTCAACATTCTAAACCTTTATAGATTTTGTCCCTCACCTAAGTAATATTAATATACGTAATGCATGGCACTATTTTTCGTGCAGGTGAGACTCTAATCGAGAAAGGGGATATTATAAAAAAATCAAGAACAATGAAGAAAACTACTAAAATAGTCAAATATTTTTAAATCATGATAAATTTGTAAAATACATAAGTTTGACAATGAATATTAGAAAATCTAAAAATTAGATAATGGAACAACATTTTTGGGATCATTAACAGAAAGAACTAAATGTGAAAGCTAGGTCATTATTTTTGGTTTTTCTTTCAGATCCATTTCTAACATGTCCTTTTCGTGGTACTAACTTATCTAAGCTATTTTCCTATCTTAGAGAGAGGATTTGAAGCACTGAGCCTTTCATTACTGGGGTCCCATGCGTGCATCCTTTTGTCACATATAGCAAGCTCCACCCACGCTCACTTCTCGTTCTTTTTCATTCCACTTCCAATTTTGAACCTATTATATCTTTTTGAATCGAAAGTACAATTTATGTTTTGTTTGCATATTCGTGTTCCTTGTGACGAGGACTTTGAAACAAGACCATTCTTGAATACAGTTTAAGAAGTTTTAAAATTTTACCAAGTTTCAAGTATTACAATTTGATAAGAGCAAGAAAGAAATTCATCAAGTTTCAAACTTTCAACATTAAAACTTGATATGAGCTAGTTCATATGGAACTTCATAAAACTTTGTAGAAACTTAATATTATTGATTAATCTTTGATGGTCGTTCTTATCAATATTTTATACTCGGTAAAGTTATCTTGTTCTACAATCCTAAATGCATAAAGGAACACATATATGCAAACAAAACATAAATTAAACTTCCAGTTCAAAAGATATAATAAATTCAAAATTGAAAGTCAAATGAGAAAACATGACAAATAGGGTGGGTGGAGCATGCAACCGGTGACAAAAGCATGCATGCAATTCGTAGGCTGTATCCTTAGGGTTCATCCTGTAAGTGTAAAATTATTGGTACCAGCCCGTGCATGCATTTCTGAAAGAGGGGGCTGGGGGGCCAATAATGTTACACTTACAGGAAGAACCCTAAGGATACAACCTAAGGACTGACATGGCATGCATGCATGCAACGGGTAGCGACAATTTCGAAGCAAATGACTCAAGTCTTCCAACTGTATGAAGCCACGTTGTGTCCATAAGTAAAGTGCATAGCTACTTCCGGTAAATGTAGCGTTATTGGGCTGGTACGTGTCCCTGCGAATACCTCTTTTGTATTATAGTGTTTACTTTCCCCCTTAATTTTACTAGTTTTTCGAACATGTGAAACCAAAGCTAGATAAGGGGCCATATCTAAACTGTTTTGGAAGCTAAAAGTCAAACTTCTCTGATTTCAGAATTTAAAGATCAAAATTAAACTTGGAAATTGTTTTGAGATTAAATGTAGATTTTTTTTCCACCTTTGTTATTCCTTGAGGCAACTGGAATTTCTTTTAATAGTTCATACATACGCACATACAATCATTCCTACGAAGGCACGCACGTCTTACCCCTATGAGCACCTCCGAGAGATTGAGCTAACATATTATCTTGATATTGACGAAGTAGCCATACACGCCTTCATAGTCAACGGGAACATCTCCTCCAACTGAACGCACATCGCTGAAGGCCTAAAATAAATTCAAGAAAATGCGAGCACTAATGTCAAATCTAGAAGTTGAACACTGATGGGATGGGGATACCACCGTCTTCCTAACCATCGACTCACATCACATGTTGGTTTGCCGGGGCAACTAAGCTGAAAGGTAGAGTATTTCGAAGTTGATGCTAAGAACCATCGGATGTAACCACTGCGTGCAAGTGCATAGGGAGAGGTATTCATCAAATGGATATGCATGTCCATTGGTAAATGGTTATTTCAAATAAATCGACTAAGAAATAGTCACTTCCCTTCTCCCCCTTTTCCCTGTTACAATTTCACAGTACAAACTAGCTAGTGCTCAAATTCATAGACCATTTTTTGTCCAGAATTTTATGTCTTACAGATTTAGATAGAGCATAATCTGTCAATGGAGACGAAACTACTCAAGATTCGATCTGCGAAACGAATGCATAATCTAGTCCGTCGGCCAGTAGAGAAGAGCAGCCAATGTGGCAATATCGTCTCCGTATGGATCACCGTCAGCTCCCTCCATCAGCTCCTCCTCAAGCGGCTGCATGGATCCACCGGAGCCGTCACCGTCGTCGGGCGACGCGGTGGCTGCCGTGGATGGCCCAGGAATGTCACCGCGTGCAGCAGCTGCAACCGGCCGTCGATCGAACTGCCGCAGTGTCCCCGATTTGGTGTAAAGTCGACACAAGCTGAACTCGCTTCTCAGCTACAAAACAATACAAGTTCACATCAGACTACAGGTTCGTAAAATAATTAAGTTTCTGAAATATATGCATGAATAGCGTATTAACAAGATGCAATAACAAGGTGGGGCTGTCATGATGAGCATCCCATTTAATGGCACTATCTAAGCACATCACACACACAATCTGAAACCTATGCCTAGATGATTTGCTAGTTGCGAGCTGCTTTTCGATCGACACTTATCCGGCACCAAAAGTGACAGCCATGTATGTCTGATACATATAGATATGGAGATGGACATATCACATATGAGTGACATCGAGTATCACCTGCGGAGGGAGGTTCGGTGGCGTAGCGGCGTGGGGACCCCCGGTTGCCGTGGGTGCGCCGGCGCCGTCGTGCTCGTGCTGGAATGCTCTGTACTCGTTCATTTTCCACTTGGTCTTGGTCCCGGACGGCGCGCGGCCGCGGTAGAACACCATGGTCTTCCTCAGCCCGATGGGCCGGCGGTCGGCGGAGTAGACGACCCCGGGCGTGCCCGCCGCCTTCCAGTACCCCGACGGCGTGGTCCGGCTGGGCCGCCCGCCCCGCGCCTCCCGCTCCTGCCGCGCGCAGAAGTAGAACCACGGCTCCCCCTCGCCGCCGCACAGCCTCTCGTGGATCTCTGAGTATGTATGCAGGTAAGGCAGCATGAGCATGACGCAACGTACTGTACGTACTACAACGTATCAATCTATGTGATGATCGATGGTCCTACCTGAGAGCTGCAAGGGGTCGACGGAGTAGACGTCGACGACGGGGATGACGCGCTCGATGTCGCCGCGGCTGCCGTCGAGCTTGTTGCGCAGGTAGAAGCATATCAGCTCCTCCTCCGTCGGGTAGAAGCGGTACCCCGGAGGCAGCCCGTCGGCCATGACAGTCTCCGGCGTATATATGTAGCCGGCCGGCCACGGCCAGTCTCGGACTTTTCGGCGGGTAAGTTTACGAAGAAGGCCCTAATAACGACTAAAGCCGCCGGTGAGATCCCTAGACAGCTGCTTGATCGACTGGGAGCTGATCGCCAAACTAGTTGAGTTGGGACTTGGGATTTGTGGGTTGGTGAGGGAGGTGTGAGCGCGTGCGCTCTCGCATGTATATATGGGGACGCACGCGCGGGAGGTGAATCATGTCATGGTTGACACCGGGCGACGACGCTGAGCTGCTTGCTGGGGCGGCGAAATTTCTCATGGCTGGCGTGGGGTGGTGGGAGTGGGGCGCGGGAACCAGGAGAGAGAAGGCAGGCGGGGACGTGGCCGGGCTGGTTAGTTTAGTGGTGGGGAGGACTTGGTCAGGAAAGTCGCGAGTTTGCCCTTCATATCTTCCTTCTTCAGTACCATTAGTGCACCTTTAAGGCGTGTTCTGATCTTCTCCCGCTCCACGCTTCACAAATTCCTGGAGCAGATTCGTGCCGAACGAAATATCACCGAGAAGCTAGCTTCAGGAAGCTGCCATCGAGCGCAGTACAAAAACGCAAAGCAGGGTCGGCCCAGCTCCACCGATGCGAAAAGCTGGAGTTCGCCAATATTACATTGGAAGTGCCACCGCCAAGTGAAGGTAATCGAACTGGTACGTTGCCCAAACATATCGCTAGTCATTCTCTCTCGATCGAATCGGTACATAGGCTCTCTGGGCTGCCTCCAACGGCCCGAACTGGCGCCCAATCAGGCCCAACAACCTCCTAGCTGGGCTTTAGCGATGCAAGAAGCTACGATCGACGCCGAACACTTGGGAATCGCCAGGTGAAGCAAGAAGCTGGCTAGGGAAGCTGGATTTGTGAAGTTTTGTGAAGTTGGAGGAGATCAGAACACGCCCTTAATCATGGTGGACACGGGATTTAACTCGGTTTGCTCCTGCAGATGGCGTCACCCAGTCACTGCTCATGACGTGGTGGAACACTCTTGGCCCAGACCTATTCTTAGAGCAACCCTAGCGAGTCCGTATGTCGTCCGTAGCCTCCAAAATCGTTTTGGAGCACCTTCCATAAGTTTTGAAGGCCGTGGAGATAATGTACAAACACAGGGTCGTCATATCTGAATTCTCTCTTGGAGGTACTCATAGGGATAGTGTATGCGTGTGTGTTCATAGCGGTGAGTGTATGCTCGTGTATGTGTGTGACTTTGATTGTACTGTGTTAAAAAAATTATGCTTTCCTTATTTCATCCTTGGACATCACACACTTTGATGGACAACATTTCATTTGAAAATCTGTCATGCTCTGATATCTTGATGAAAATAAGAAAATTGCATCAACAAAAGATGAAGCATCATGCACACATTTAACCAACACGTACAAATCACGAGTCCCTGGCCCGCATGTGTGCACCGTGGCCTACTCTGATGTATTGGCGGCTTCATTACATCCTAGAACACACGATCTCCGCTTCATCTCCCACAATGACCTTAATGGTATATCCATGGCATTTGGATCTAACAATATCAATTGGTTCACCTTGGCTATCTTCTCTTGCATTAACCATTTTTTCTCTCAAAAATTGAAGCATAAGGGTCTCCATCGCTTCCTTGGTTCTTTTACTTTCATGCATAGCCTTCCACCTCGCGTTCTTCTCTTATAACCTCCTCTCCTCTAACTCCAACATGTACTATTTCCACTTCTCCGCAACTCCTTCCTTGACTTGGCCAACTCATCGATTTTGTCTTTCATCGCCCCCACTCCCTTCGATTTCTTCCTCCCATTGGACCACCCCATGCTTGATGCCGAAGTGGGACTTCTTGTACTCTACTACTCTCCACCATCATCTTCCTTGCCGTCATGCAACTCTAGAGAGGAAGAGGTCTATGACCTCCATATTTTTTGGTGCCCCACGCCAGACGCCGGAATGGTGCGCAAGGGTTAGGGAAGATTCAATGGCATCACCGACGGGGTTTGTGAGCGGAAAGAGGAGTGGAGGGGAAATGTTTCTCGTGCCAAACCATTTTTGGAATGGAGGGCTCAATAATCACCCGAAGCCTCCGAACATGGAGTCAGGTGGATTGGATTTGGAGTGCCCTCTTGACCGGCTTTTTAAGCCAAAATCACCATACAAGTACTTATTGTGGCATTCGAGCTGCTATAACAACTCTGCTAGAGTTTCTCTTACTAGTTTGGAGTGTGTGGCGTGGCATTTTTCTCTGATGACCGCTCTAAATCATCTACCTTGAGACTCGTCTACCAAGCCCCTTCTCTACTGTTACCCATGGCAAAGCAATGTGCTGGTTGTATAGTCACTTGACTACTCAATTTTTTTGGCAAAAAAATATCTCATATATGAGTTCAGAATCATGCAAAAAAAACTTACAAAATTCACGCAAAGACATATATTTGACTTCATGGATTTGAATTGACCACACAAGACTTGGCTCTTGGCACCGTCATTGACTGCTACCATCTATTTTTATGCTAACTCGCTTCCATCTGTTTTTTCATATTGACATATAACTCACGCTTCTATTCACGCACTCGCCATGTGCCTCGGCTTCATCTCACTATTTGTTGTTCGCTTTTCACTTGTATTTGTTGCCCCTATATGCCTCGATTACTAGTTTTTCACCTCCTTCTTGATGTCAGCCTGCCTCTTAACTCATTACTCACCTTTCTCAAGTTTTTACCTCCCCTCACAATCATGTGGACATGGAGATCAAAATGTTGGTCAATGGACTTTGTGTCGGTAGTTTTGTACTTCCCGTGAACTAAAACTTATCATGCATGATCACATTTTTAAATCACATTTTGCGCTATGACTAAATGTTGCATTCTCATAATAAATTAGATTTGCTTGTTTTTCATTTTTTTCCTGCATTTAGAGGGGGTCTTTTTGGATTTGGTTAAAAATGATTTTCTTGACACTTTCGATGAAAGTTTTCTTTGTTTTCAAGATAAATACTTGACATTTTCGTTCTCTAGCTTAAAATTTTGTGGTTCGTCGAAGAAGCTCGTAATACTAAAATGAAGAAGAATGCACCACTAAAAAGAAATGGAGAAACACCCATTGTCCCTTTTGTAAATAGAGTAGGACAATATTCATTTTCGTTTGTTTTGCTCTCTACCTTAACATGACAGGATTTCAACTACTTAGTTATCATTCCATTTCTCTGTGAATTTTTATTTGTGTCATACAACTAAAGTTTTGTGTACTCATTCTTGTCATGCATATTATAAGAATCTAATATTGCCTTCATTTGTTATTGTATTTCTCAACAGTAAGATGCCAATTGGAATATCCCTTGTGTCCTAGAAACTACAAATCATAATTGTTTTACGACATAAAGATATGAGGCTCTTATCACCTTTCATATTGTATGCGCTTAAATATATTTATGTGATTTAAATGTTTTTTGCATTATTATGATACATTATTAATTTACCATGTTATGTGTTTCAAAAATAACAAGCAATACTATGGTAGGTAGAAATCTCACTTTTATTAATAATATTTTGATCTCCATTGTCTCATCCAAGTTATTAATTACATATAATATCCCATGTAAGAGTTCTAACACTCATTTTATCATTTATACCTCACATTACTACTATGGTCACTAAATCAAGTAACAAAAGAACGTTGCATTGATCAATAATATCTCAGTCAGTTGCTAGTTAAGAAGATTTAGAGATGATTTGTAACATAAGTTTTCCCTCACTAGTACCTTCCAGCAGCAGACTTGAGTCACCGAGGTGGGTCAAAATAACAAATTATACATATTTATACCAATTTCTTTCACTTCTTTGTAACAAATTTGTTAATATACAAACATAAATATTATATTTATCTATTACAATTAGCACGATCAAGCATGTAACTGTACTACTAAATTTTAATGTACAATTGTTTCATGTTACATATTTTACCTTTATTGCTACAAATTTAGTGTCCACGATATTTACAAGAAAAGATATTTTACTCTATTATTTTTCATTTTACTCAAGAGATTGCTAAAATATATCATCCAATTTAGTCTTTATTACATGTACGTATAATAAAACCAAGTCGTATTACTCATGTATTAGTACATGCTAGCGTATGTGTTTTTTTAAATGCCTTGTGTCCATTTAAGTATCTATAAAAATATACTGGAGAATTCTAGAGCATAAGCTTATAACATATATGTGCATGTGGATTTTTAAAAGTACGATTTTATGTAATAGGAGTTTGTATGGGATGCCTATGGACCACATTGGATTGTTGTGATTGCTCATTTCTTCGTTCTTTTATAGATAAATGTGTCCTTCATTCTCCCATGTGCCAACCAATTGGTTGGCAACTCTTTTGTATTTTGTAGTTGATAAAAAATGATTTCTTATAATAAATAGTATATAATACATAAGTTGAGCATGGAATTGTCTTGGTTTGCTACCTGGAATGGCTCTGATGACATCAACGATTCACTAGCGATGATGTGCTAAACCACAATTGAGCCAATGCACACGAGGAATTGTTCTTACTTCGGAGTCGCCTATGAGGTAGTTTTGCCGTACAAATTCTCTAGACCTTTGGATCTTTTATCAATTTTTAAATCATGTAACTCCTTCCCTAACCAACACCCTTTATCATTCTGCCGGCACTCGGCGCACTGCTCGAGCTCGCAATGGCAAGCTATCTGAAAGTGCAACTATTCCCCGGGTGGTTTTGGTAAATTCATAACAACATATAGCTCATTGAACTAATATTCTTTCAAGATCAATGTTTCAGAAAGTTCAAATGTTGGTATGGCATGGACTAGAGATGTGGACCCTTCAAAATGCTAAGGACACATATTGGCAAAAGCTCAAGACTCTACATTTTCATTTTAGTGATCCAAGATCACATTGAGTCCATAGAAAAATCCAATACTATTAAAAGGGGATGAGGTGTTGCTTAAATGGCTTGCTGGCTCAAAATGCTTAGTGATATGCTCCAAAAACCCTCACCCACTTTCTCATTTCCACATATGTCCTAAACCTAAAGTCAAACTCGGCCCCACCGATTTGATCTATCCGGCGCCACC
Organism: Aegilops bicornis; assembly: GCA_021605145.1. Classification (NCBI taxonomy): domain Eukaryota; kingdom Viridiplantae; phylum Streptophyta; class Magnoliopsida; order Poales; family Poaceae; genus Aegilops; species Aegilops bicornis. The sequence goes on along the minus strand of CM038671.1, from coordinate 668,992,660 downwards.
GAGTTCACTTGACATAGCCACATCCACAAACCCTAATCAGTTCGGTCTTACCTATAGGGATCTCGGCCTCACCGAGATGGGATTGCAAACTCTCTGTTTCCCTTCATAACGTTTTGGTCTAACCGAGATGAGCGGTCGATCCCACCAAGTTCGCTGTGCAAACTCTTTGTTTCCATTTCGTAACGTTTTGGTCTAACCGAGATGAGCGATCGGTCCCACCGAGTTTGCCTGACCAAGTATCTGTTTGCTTATTACTGAAATCGGTCTCACCGAGTTCACATGATCGGTGTCACCGAGATGAGGTTTTGCCCTAACCCTAGGGCATCGATCTCACCGAGTTGATGTTGTCAGTCCCACCGAAAAGCCTAACGTTCACATTTTGAACTAGGTCGGTCTCACCAAGTTTCACTATTCAGTCTCACCGAGTTTGGTAAATTGTGTGTAACGGTTAGATTTTGTGTGGAGGCTATATATACCCCTCCACCCCCTTCTCCATTTTAGAGAGAGCCATCAGAACGTGCCTACACTTCCACTACTCATTTTCTAAGAGATAACCACCTACTCATGTGTTGAGACCAAGACATTCCAATCCAACCACAAGCATCTTGATCTCTAGCCTTCCCCAAGTTGCTTTCCACTCAAATCATCTTTCCACCATAGCCAAATCTGTGAGAGAGAGTTGAGTGTTGGGGAGACTATCATTTGAAGCACAAGAGCAAGGAGTTCATCATCATCACACCATCTATTACCTTTTGGAGAGTGGTGTCTCCTAGATTGGTTAGGTGTCACTTGGGAGCCTCCGTCAAGATTGTGGAGTTGAACCAAGGAGTTTGTAAGGGCAAGGAGATCGCCTACTTCATGAAGATTTACCCAAGTGAGGCAAGTCCTTCGTGGGCGACGGCCATGGTGGGATAGACAAGGTTGCTTCTTCGTGGACCCTTCGTGGGTTGAGCCTTCCATGGACTCGCGCAACCATTACCCTTCGTGGGTTGAAGACTCCATCAACGTGGATGTACGATAGCACCACCTATCGGAACCACGCAAAAAATCTTTGTGTCCACATTGTGTTTGCTCCCTCCAAACTCCTCCCCTTTACCTTCCTATGCAATGATTTACTTTCCCTATTATACTCTTAGAATTGGATGTGTAGGTTGATTGCTTGACTAGTGCTAAGTCGCTAAAATCGGCCAAGACTTAAAATTGGGAAAAGGCTAGATTTTTATTTGGTCAAGTAGTCTAATCACCCCCCTTTAGACATACTTTCGATCCTACAAGTGGTATCAGAGCTTCGGTCTCCATTTGCCTTGATTTCCATAGCTTTGGTGATCATAGCCTTGGTTTCACAACCTAGGAGAGTATGGCGTCTAGTGAGGGAAATTACCCCCGTAGAGGTCCTTACTCTGATGGTACTAATTTTGCTAGTTGGAAGCATAAGATGAAAACGCATATTCTTGGACATAACCCCGCTGTTTGGGCTATTGTGTGTATTGGTTTGCAAGGTGAATTATTTGGTAGGAGAGAACCAAATCGTGAAGCAACTGCGGAAGAGTTGAAGATGATGCAATACAACGCTCAAGCTTGCGATATCCTCTTCAATGGATTGTGCCCCAAAGAATTCAACAAAATCAGCCGTCTTGAGAATGCAAAGGAAATTTGGAATACTTTGATTGATATGCACGAAGGTACCGAGTCCGTCAAGGAATCCAAGTTGGATGTGCATCAAAGTCAACTTGAAAAGTTCAGAATGAAGGATGGTGAAGGTGTCGCTGAAATGTACTCTAGGCTTGCTCTCAACACAAATGAGATTGCCAGCTTAGGAAGTGAAGAGATGACTGACAGATTCATCATCAAGAAGATCCTAAGAGCCTTGGATAGAAAATATGATATCGTGTGCACATTGATCCCAATGATGCCCAATTACAAAGATCTCAAGCCAACGGAAGTCATTGGAAGAATTGTTGCTCATGAGATGTCACTCAAGGATAAAGAAGAGCTTCACAACTAGTGCAGTGGTGCTTATAAAGCCTCATGTGATGCTTCATACGTCTCCAACGTATTTATAATTTTTGAGTGTTTCATGCTATTATATTACCCGTTTTGGATGTTTATGGGCTTTACTTTACACATTTATATCATTTTTGGGACTAACCTACTAACCGGAGGCCCAGCCTGTATTGCTGTTTTTTTGCCTATTTCAGATTTCAAGAAAAGGAATATCAAACGGAGTCCAAACGGAATGAAACCTTCGGGAGCATGATTTTTGGAACGAACGTGATCCAGAGGACTTGGAGTGCAAGTCAAGAAGCAGCCGAGGCGGCCACGAGGGTGGAGGGCGCGCCCCCTATCTCGTGGGCCCCTCGGGCGGCCACCGACCTACTTCTTCCTCCTATATATGCCCACGTACCCCGAGAACATCCAGGGAGCCAACGAAAACCTAATTCCACCACCGTAACCTTCTGTATCCGCGAGATCCCATCTTGGAGCCTTCGTCGGCGCTCCGCCGGAGGGTGAATCGACCATGGAGGGCTTCTACATCAACACCATAGCCCCTCTGATGAGTTGTGAGTAGTTTACCATGGACCTTCGGGTCCATAGTTATTAGCTATATGGCTTATTCTCTCTTTTTGGATCTCAATACCATGTTCTCCTCGATCTTCTTGGAGATCTATTCGATGTAACTCTTTTTGCGGTGTGTTTGTCGAGATCGGATGAATTGTGGGTTTATGATTAAGTTTATCTATGAGAAATATTTGAATCTCCTCTGAATTCTTTTATGTATGATTGAGTTATCTTTGCAAGTCTCTTCGAATTATCAGTTTGGTTTGGCCTACTAGATTGATCTTTCTTGCAATGGGAGAAGTGCTTAGCTTTGGGTTCAATCTTGCGGTGTCCTTTCGATGTGACAGGATGAGGCAGCAAGGCACGTATTGTATTGTTGCCATCGAGGATAAAAAGATGGGGTTTATATCATATTGCATGAGTTTATCCTCTACATCATGTCATCTTTCTTAATCGTTACTCTGTTCTTATGAACTTAATACTCTAGATGCATGCTTGGATAGCGGTCGATGTGTGGAGTAATAGTAGTAAATGCAGGCAGAGTCGGTCTACTTGTCACGGACGTGATGCCTATATACATGATCATGCCTAGATAATCTCATAATTATTCGCTTTTCTATCAATTGCTCGACGGTAATTTGTTTACCTTTGTAATACTTATGCTATTTTGAGAGAAGCCACTAGTGAAACCTATGGCCCCCGGGTCTATCTTTTATCATATAAGCTTTCGATCTACTTTTATTTGCATCTTTACTTTTCCAATCTATATTATAAAATACCAAAAATATATTTATCTTATCATACTATCTCTATCAGATCTCACTTTCGCAAGTGGCCGTGAAGGGATTAACAACCCCTTTATTGCGTTGGTTGGGAGTTCTTTGTTTGTTTGTGTAGGTGCACGGGACTTTTGAGGAGCCTCCTACTGGATTGATACCATGGTTCTCAAAAACTGAGGGAAATACTTACGCTACTATTGCTGCATCACCCTTTCCTCTTCAAGGAAAACCAACGCAAGCTCAAGACGTAGCAATGATCCTGCCACATCAAGTGAAAAACAAGTCTTGAATGAGGAATTGAGCTTAATGGTGAAGAACTTGAATAAATTCTACAAGAGTAGAAGCAAAAAGAGAAGCTCCAAGTCAAGATCCTACCATGACAAAAGATCTTCTAGTCGTGAGCGAAATTGCTACAATTGTGGAAGACCCGGAAACTACTCCAATGAGTGTATGGCTCCCTACAAAAGAAGAGAAGACTCACCTAAAATAAGAAGTAGAAGAGAAGAATCACCTCCAAGAGAGAGAAGGAGTAGAGATGATCGTTATGAACGAAGAACCTCTCGCATAAGAAAGTATTCAGAAAGGAAGGACAAGTCATCAAAGAGCTACACAAAACGAATACATCAAGCTCATGTTGGTGAATGGGTATCCCGTTCTGACTCCGACCACCACTCCGAGAGAAGTTATCACTCCGACTCTGAATATACTCAAGATGAAGGTGTTGTCGGTCTTGCACTTGTGTCAACCAACTCCTACGACATATTTGACTCACCAAATGAAGGAATTGTAAGATGCTTCATGCCTAAAGTCCCCAAGGTATCACACCCCGAGTATATTGATTTCAATAGTGATGAAGATGATTTGCTAGGTGATGATGAGTTACTTGTTAACAATGCTAGTGATGAAAACTAGGATGAAACTGTTATTATTCATGCTAATCAAGATGAAACGAATGACAATGATAAGAAGGAGATTGAGCGTCTAACTAAAGAACTAAACACTCTTTAGTTAGCTCATGAAACTACTTTAGAAGATCATCGAGAACTTTTAAAAACTCATGAGAAGCCACGCTTCGAGAATCTCAACCTAGAGCAAGAACATGGGTTCTTAAAAGCCATCAATGATGATCTTCGGAAGAAAAGTTCTTCTTACATTGCCAAGCGCTTGCTCTTGTCTACTTACATGCCACAAGTAAAATCTAGCAACAAGAGTAAGAAAGATTCTTCTTCTAGTAGTAACAATAATCATGCTAAATCCAATATTGTTGCTTCTAGTAGTTCTCTTGATTCCACTAATGGTTCTCTTAGCCAAGTTACACTTGAGCAAGAAAATAGCTTATTGAAGGGAATTATAGAGAAAGGTGTTTACAAGAGCCTTGCCGTAAGTAATCAATTTGAGGAAATTGTACGCAAGCAAGGAAGGCACCGGAAGAATCAAGGTGTTGGTTATGAACAAAATTTCAATGCCAATGGAGTTGAGTGGGAAGAAGATCAATACCCCAAGATGAAGTTTGTTCCTCAACAAGAGAAGTATGATCCTACTTCCTGCAAGGGGACACAAGCTCAAGATGATCTTCCACCACAAGACCACAAGCTAAAAGGCAAGGACAAGCTTCAAGAGGAGATTGACGCATTTGAAGAAACTCCAAAGGCCTTGGTCAAGTGGGTTCCCAAGTCTACCTCAAGTTCTACTTCATCAAGTACATCTACAACCCCAAGGATTCCCATCAAGATGATGTAGATCCCGAAGAAGAAGAACTAGAGAGTTCTTGAGGGTGACTCCGCCAACATACTTCACTCATATTCATATTGGCAAGAACAAGTGCAATCAACTTCCACATCTTGCACTAGTCCAAGGAGTCACAAACCCTCTTGATAGTAAGTCAAGGGACAAGGTAACCTAATGTTTTCATGGACATCATCTTGTGTGTACTTCACTCTATGTTTATGGATATCCTTGTTTGTTCCTTGTGGGACTAACCCATGTAGGTATTGAAAGTGCAACTCACTCCAATGGACCGCTCCAAATGATCTACATCAATATTGAGCATCCACATCTTCAACATCTACATGAAGTCATCATCGACAAAACCAAGGTTAGTTCATCCCTCTAAATGGGGGATATCACGTCTAGGGGGAGCTTTGATCTAAGAATTGAGCTAAAGCAACTCTAATGATGTGAACACAACAATGCTTTATGTAAAAGTGGTAACCCCACTTGTGCTTAAACGATGAGTATGACCTATGATCAAATGTTCTCGTTTCACTCCTAAGTCAATATACTCATATTAGATGACCTAGTCATCGCCAATTGCTTGATAGATGTTAGAGAGTTTGTGCATGCTTTGCCACATATTTCATTTGCTATCTTATTGTGTGAGCATGTTGGTTGCATAATTTTCTCCATTCGAGGACATCCATTTGATGCTTTGATTGTTTGGTCTCTTTTTTTGCCAAATGGATGGACAAGAATGCCTAAGAACTCCCTCTAGCTATATATGCTTTTCTCTTCTCAAACTCTATTCATGCTACATCACAAAGTTTGATCAAGTCAGATTCGAACCCTCTGGGTGAGGAGCACTCGGAGCCACCGATTCGTCATAGACTTAAACTTCCAAAACATCTTGATGTATTTTGGTCTGACCGATTCATTCCTTTCGGTCATACCGAGTTCATTAAGTTGATCTAGGTTTCAATCTTGGTGCAACCGATTTGAACACTTCGGTCTCACCGAGTTGCAGTAACCGCTTGCGATTCTGCATCTCGGTGACATCGAGTTGTTCCACTCGGTCACACCGACAGGGTTTGGATATATATACCGACAGGTCGAATTTTTGGAAACTTCTCCGAAACACTTCGCCAGTGTTGTCCAGCTCTGCCGACTTGAGGTCTTTGGATCGTCGCCTCCGTCGTCAGCAACCCCCTGCTGCTGGTCTTCGCCGCCGTCAACGGATTTTCCTCCGCCGTTGTCGCGTTAGCAAGCTCGCCGCCAAGTTAGGGTATGAGCTCAATCCTGTGTGCAATCTTTTCATCTTTTTCCTGCACTTAGGTCAATGCCATGAATCTTACCAAGTTTGAAACACTTGTTTCCAATCAAAAACCTCATTAGATTAGTTTTGATTCAAAAACTTAGGGTTAGGTTTCTGCCGAATTCATCTCGGACCGACCGAGTTGTAGAAATCGGTCTCATCGATTTGGCCTAGGCCATAGCACTTGTGAGTTTCGGTCTGACCAAATCTTGCAAATCGGTGTGACCGAGTTCAGATCTCTGGGAAACCCTAGAAGTCTTGGAGTCACCGAACTGTGTCTTCTGACCGATGTCACCAGTTTAGACTCTGAACATTCCTTCGGTGTCACCAAGTTCAACAAATCGGTAGCTCCGAAATGCCTTATGCAGAAAACTAAAACTAAGTTTTTGGCTCACTTGTTTTGCAAATTCTCTGCACTTTGTGATGCTCATCCACTCTGTCTCATCTATATCTATTCACAGGGCCAGCCTTGAGCTTTGAGCAATGTCTGACAACAGTGACAACCAGAATCAGTTGAGGAATGGGTTCAGATGAGTGAGGGCACTAGTCCCTCTGAGAGCAGTTATGATGATGGGAGCAGAAGCACTCCCGGCAACCTGCCAAAAGTTGCAACTAGGCAGGGGAAGAAGAAGACATCAGATTATGAGGATGAAGATTTCAATATTGATGAGGAAGTCTCTTCCAAAAGGAAAAGAGACAAGAAAGAGATTGGAACTGCTGCTAACACCAAGCCAGGGATGAAGAAGAAAGCTCCTGCTATAAGAGTTCCTATGTCCAAAGCCAGAGCCTCAACCCAAGAAACCATGGAGTTCACACTTGAACCAAAAGAGGCTGGTGAGGGAAAGAAGAGGAAGGAGAGGGTCAAAAATACCATGGCCAGAGTTATTGGGAGATCTTCTATGATCAGAGACGCAGATGAGGAAGAAGAGCAAGATGCACCTCGTGAAAAATCTCAGAAGTTGATGGGGGATGCAATCAAATCAGGGGCTGCTCCATCAAAGCCCAAGACTGCCCCCAAGGCTGCTGCTCAAGCCCCCAAGAGATCCATAAGGAACATTCCAGCAGCTGAGAAGAACAAGGCCCCACTGCCTGAAGTGGAAGAAGAAGAGGAAGGGCAAGTGCTTAGAAAGTTGAAGCCTAAGATTCCTGACCATGATGACACCCACCCAGTGGCTGAGAATATGAAGCTGAGAAAGGATGCAGGTCTCAGGCAATGGAGGCAAAATGACCCATATACCATAAGAAAAATAACTACTATTGACTATAGGTTTCATACAAAGGAACAACAAGACTTCTATGAGACTGTGCTGCTTGACAAGAAGCCAATAGTAAGTAACATGAGATGGGTTGACTGGAAGTTCATTGATAGCAATGAAGATCATTTCCCAGGAGTCCATGAGAGTTTCAGATCAACAGGAGTTGATGCATTTCTTTGTTAGAAATTGACAAAACAGAATGATGAATTGATCATGAAGTTTTACTCCACAACACACTTTTACCCTGATGGTAAAATTGTTTGGATGACAGAGGGTACTAGGTACCAATCTTCAGTTGCTGAGTGGGAAAAGCTGATTAATGCCCCAGAAGAGCATGAGGAGGACACTGATGTATATGCTAAGCCAAGAAAAGGACATGACTCAATGGCTCACATGTACAAGGAAATTCCAGATGCTACCTTGGACACCCACAAGTTTGGGTCAGTTTACTATCTGCTATCAGGTCTGCCAACTATCAACACAACTCTCAGACACACTTTGCTACCCAAGTCTGGAGATGACAAAATGATTAGAGGGCACTCAACAAATCTGTTGCATATGTTTGATGTGCCTGAAAAATTTAAAGTGATGACACTGATTGTTGAGACAATCAAGAGGACAGGTGTAGACAAAAAGAGATCATGTGGCTATGCTCCACATATTCAAATGCTCATCAATGCCACGATGGGCAAGGACATGTATCTATTGGATAAGGAACATCTCCCCCTGCTGCGAGAGTTTGAAGACAATTTGGTTGTCATGGTTCCATCACACCCCACATCTGTACAGGCTCGGGAGAAGAAAGAGAAAGCAAAAGCAGAGAAGGCAGCCAAGACACCAAGTGCTGAAGAAGCCTCCCAAATATTTCTGAAGTCCAAGAAAGATCAACTTGGTTATCTCATTCAAGCCACTTGGAGGATTGAGAAAGGATTGACCACCCTGACTCAAAATCAAGAGAGTCTTGAGAGGATAATTGAGACAAAGATTCATGACTTAGATTTGAAGGTCACAGAAATTCAGTCAACTGTGGAGAAGATCCAACAATACCTTGAAGATAGGGATGAGGGACCAACTACAAATGCTTTTCAGCAAGTCCCAAGGGTATCCAGGTCATCAGTTGTGCCAGTTGTAACTGATCTCAGACCTACAGTGTCAACACCTGCAGCTACAGCTTTAGTTGCTCCTCCAGTTGTAACTCCACCAGCTCCTCAGACTTCTTCAGATGCATTCGCCGCAGAACTCCTCTCCACGCCACCTTCGCACTCTAGAGCTCCCAGAGATCATGCTTAGAGAGTCGTATTCTTGTCTAAGTGCTCCCACCGATTTGGTCTATTCGGTGCTACCGAGTCCACTTGACATAGCCATATCCACAAACCCTAATCAGTTCGGTCTTACCGATAGGGATCTCGGTCTCACCGAGATGGGATTGCAAACTCTCTATTTCCCTTCGTAACGTTTTGGTCTAACCGAGATGAGCGATCGGTCCCACCGAGTCCGCAGTGCAGACTCTCTGTTTCCTTTTCGTAACGTTTCGATCTAACCGAGATGAGCGGTCGGTCCCACCGAGTTTGCCTGACCAAGTCTCTGTTTGCTTATTACTGAAATCGGTCTCGCCGAGTTCACGTGATCGATCTCACTAAGATGAGGTTTTGCCCTAACCCTAGCGCATCGGTCTAATCGAGTTGATGTTGTTGGTCCTACCGAAAAGCCTAACGTTCACATTTTGAACTAGTCGGTCACCGGGTTTCACTATTCGGTCCCACTGAGTTTGGTAAATTGTGTGTAACGGTTAGATATTGTGTGGAGGCTATATATACCCCTCCACCCCTTCTCCATTTGAGAGAGATCTATCAGAACGTGCCTACACTTCCACTACTCATTTTCTGAGAGAGAACCACCTACTCATGTGTTGAGACCAAGACATTCCAATCCAACCACAAGAATCTTGATCTCTAGCCTGCCCCAAGTTGCTTTCCACTCAAATCATCTTTCCACCATAGCCAAATCTGTTAGAGAGAGTTGAGTGTTGGAGAGACTATCATTTGAAGCACAAGAGCAAGGAGTTCATCATCATCACACCATCTATTACCTTCTGGAAAGTGGTGTCTCCTAGATTGGTTAGGTGTCACTTGGGAGCCTCCGTCAAGATTGTGGAGTTGAACCAAGGATTTTGTAAGGGCAAGGAGATCACCTACTTTGTGAATATCTACCCAAGTGAGGCAAGTCCTTCATGGGCGATGACCATGGTGCGATAGACAAGGTTGCTTCTTCGTGGACCCTTCTTGGGTGGAGCCCTCCGTGGACTCGCGCAACCGTTACCCTTCGTGGGTTTAAGTCTCCATCAACATGGATGTACGATAGCACCACCTATCGGAACCATGCCAAAAATCTCCGTGTCTACATTGCGTTTGCTTCCTCCAAACTCCTCCCCTTTACCTTCATATGCAATGATTTACTTTCCACTGCTATACTCTTAGAATTGCATGTGTAGGTTGATTGCTTGACTAGTGCTAAGTTGCTAAAATCACCCCCACCCCCCTCTATACATACTTTCGATCCTACACTATCCCCTATTGTTATAGTATATGTCCATTTCATTTTCTTTGTCCTTGCTTCTCTCGCTTTCCATCATGGTTCATAGTCCATGTATTTAAACTGCTCATTTACCATGCATATTCGGTCATGTCTTCTACTTTTGATATTTCTTCCTCTGCAATTTCATATTTACATAGGGAGCAACAGGAAACCTGCTGCAACTAGAACTACTAGAAGTTTCAATGCAAAAGAACAATTTCAGAGTCGACGAAATTCCAACAAAAATAATATGAAAAACTATGGGCAGTGGATCCTCCCCGTTTCAGGCATGATGGTGTTCACCTCTCTTCATCATCGGCTAGATCTTGTGTGCGCTACCTGCCAAGGTGGTCGAGGATGTAATGGTTCTGAGATAGTTCACATGGAGGACACTGAGGAAGGAACCTTGAAGCCGCGGTGGATACCACATGTCAGTTGGCGCCAGTGTCTAGTGGTATAAGGTCTGAAGATGTCCCACCCTTATTTTAGCGCCACTTCGGCCTGGCATGGAGTAATGGTCGGCACGACTATAGGAGATCCATTTACAAGATGGTGACTACATCACCACTTCATATCTGGATGAAAACACTTGTTCTGTCTTTCATTGGTCGGACTCAACAACAATGAACTTGCTTTGTTACTTGAATGAAGGTGTTGTCTCTTTGCCAATGCGCAGACATTCATTGGTTGGTATCGGTAATCATGATGAAAATATTTTCCTTGTCAACCTTGGTTGGACAAGGCGACGTCAACATGGGTGAGGTGTCCTTTCTTGAAGGAATTGTTGTGGAACAACTTGACCTAGTCGTTGGTATTTATTTCATATCTTGTAATGGTTTTGTCTTAGTTTTGTATGTTATGTACTCTCTGTTTTGGCCTTGCTGTCTTGTATCAAATTCATAAAGATGGTTGTGTGCATCACAATAATGTACAGGTTGGGGCTTTCAACCTCCTTTTTGTAGAACATGTAAAACTAACACAGAATCCTCGTGGCACACCCACAGGAGGGGCTCTTCGGGCCCACCAAGAACATGTACACCTCTCCTTTTGAAGGGGAACCTCTTCATCCTCCATACGCATGTCATATTTTTCATAATTGTTTGGGGTGGCTACCTGTCAGGACCCCGATTCCAAGTCACATCGATCTAGCCGGTAACACCTCATATCACTTTGCGGCCTCACGCACGGTATTCCCACGGGTGTCGCCTTACCATGGCCCGGGACCGTTTGCGCCTTTTGGCTCACGTATATGATAGTGTCGCTAGCATCCATATGACAGAGAATCCATGCCGACATGGCTAGTCGTGAACCCAAAGCGGCACTAACCCATGGGGACAGGCATACATGAATCACATCGAGCATGTCGGTCATCAACGTATGAATTCGGGCTGTAGCACTTTGGGCTAGCAGGACTCGGTATCCCGGGCTGTAGCAGGCTAGGCGGGACTCCGAATATCACCGCGTGACATTTCCCGAAAGAACGGACATAAGGAACGAAGTGAAACACATGCCGGCCGATCAAGTGTCCAAAGCAGTAGTCTTTGAGCTAGCAGGACTCTGGTGAACCGGGCTGTAGCGGACTACTATCGCTCAGGAAGCACTAGACCACATTTCCCCATATGAGAGGCTGCCAAGGATAAACAACTAGATTGTCGGATCCCACACATGCCAAGCATTTCAAACATACACACAATATGCTCAATATGTGTAAATACAACATGGCATCACAACATAACTCTACGACTCAAATATTTATTCATTAGGCTCCCAGGAGCGAGATATTACAAACATGGGTCTCATGACCCAACACTCGAAACATACAAGTCAAAACACAAGCGGAAGCTAAACATGTACGAGTACAGACAACTATAAATGAAAAGGCTGAGAAGCGACTATCTACCACATCCTACCGAGGCACAAGATCGTAGCTGAGGTAACAAGCTAAACGTCGAAGTCCAAGCGGAACTACTAGCGAGACTGACGTCTCTCTGCAAAACATAAAATAAGCAAACCTGAGTACAAACGTACACAGCAAGACTTACATCAGAACTAACTACATATGCATCATTATCAACAAGGGGGTGGTGGAGTTTGACTGCAGCAAGCCAGCTTTGACTCAGTGGCTATCCTGAACTACGCATCGCAAGTAACTCTTTTGAGGTGGCGCACGAGTCCACATATTCACCATATCAATACACTACTATGGACCCGCTCCCGTCTCCCTCACGAACGCCATCCATAGCACTCATACTTATCTTGCGCATTTTAAAGTATCCACTTTCACTTGTCTATGAACTGATATAGGCAACCCAGAAGTCCTTTTCCGCGGACACGGCTATTCGAATAGATCATATTAACCCTGCAGGGGTGTACTTCTTCACACACCCTCTCACCACTTATCGCTGTTTACACGACATGTACTCGGCAACCTTCAAGCGGAAGCCCAACGTGGTTGTCGGCCACGGCCTACCTAAACACACGAGTCGCGAGTCCAGGTTTATCGCCTATTCGGGTTCCATCCGCAGGGAGTCCGGCCGAGGTTTCCACTAACGGCCCCGAACGATGTGTGCAGGGTTCGAGACACCAAGCAGGCGAATAAATTTTGCAGACGCGTGCCTACCGCAACACAACCCACCCCTATGGTCAGCGTTGCGTGCGGCCCCCAGCATGCTACAAACACCAGAAACTACTTGCAACTCCTGGACTGAGGACAAGAGTGGTCAGCGTTGTGTGGTAGTAACTGTTTCATGGATCACAAACGCAGAACTCAGTTCCTGAGGACGACTTCAATGAGACAACCCACCATGTACTCCTACATGGCCTCTCACCGCTACCTTTACCAAAACGTGTTCACACACTTAGCTCACACACGAGGACATGTTCACATACCTCCGATTCATTCCCGATGAATCGGACACGACTCAACTCTAAGCGATAGCAGGCATGACAAACAAGCATGAATGAGTAGGCACAACAGGGCTCAAACAATTCCTACTCATGCTAGTGGGTTTCATCTAATTCTTGTGGAATGACAGGTCATGCGAGAGGATAAAGGGGTTCAGCTACCGCAGCAAGTAACACATGAATCGTTGTTGTCCTAATGCAGTAAAATAGAGCAGGAGCGAGAGAGTGGGATTATATCGGAATGAACAAGGGGTTTTGCTTGCACGGCACTAGAAGATAATATAGTTCTTCATCCGTGTCATCGAACTCATCATCGGGATACGCCTACCGAGAGGGAACAAGCACCGCAAGAATCGAGAAAGAACACAATCAATGCAATGCACATTCACATGAATGACATGTCATGTTAAGGTACTGAATTGACCTAATGCAGTGATAAGCCAAGTTAATTGAAGTGGAATTCAAACAAGGTTAAACTCCAACTCCAAATGCTAGTTCATAAATTGCCCTAATCATGATTCATCCTATTCAGTGAGGTTAACTTGTTCAAACATGCATGATCATGGCATAAACAGATTCTTCATATTTTTCTGATCATTTTTCATATATAAATTATTTAATTTGGAGTTACGGTTGAATTTGTATGGATTTTAGAAGTTTAGAATATTTTCTGAAATTTCCTGAATTATAATAAATCCAAAAAAGGTATTACTGCGTCAGCCTGACGTCAATGTGACGTCAGCGGGTCAACGGGACACGGTCCAGGTCAAACCTGACAGTGGGTCCCGCGTGTCAGTGTAATTAGTTTAACTAAATATTAATTAAAACTAATCCTAATTAGTTAACGATTTGGGCCCCACATCATAGACTCAACAGAGTCAACCAGGCCCACCCGTGGTCAAACGAGGGGTTAGCGGGTCAACTCACGGCGTTTAGCCGCCCGAGGCAACGCGGGCGGTGAGAGTGGATTTGGTCGCTCCGGCGACCAAATGAGCCGCGGAGGGCATCTAGGTGGAGCTGGGAACGAGCCGAAGCTCTTGGTGGAGTCAGTTGAGCTCGAAGCGGCCAGAATCGGCACCGGCGACGACCTAGGCGGCCGCCGGAGTTCGGCCGAGATCGAACACGGCGCTAGGGAGCACGGCGAGGCGCGTGGGGTGGCGTTTTGCGCTCCTGCGAGTGCGGTGAGGGCGGTGGTGTGCTCGGAAGCGGGCTTGCGCGGTTGTGGCCACGGCTACGCCATGGCCGGCGGCGAGGAGCAATCGGCTCCGGTGAAAACCACGGCTAGGGGACGCGTTCCGCAGCGAGAAGAGAGGGGAAAGACGGCAGGGCTCACGTAGATCACGAAGCGATGCTCGGGGTAGCCGGGCGCGTGCTGAGGATGACGAATCGTCGAGGGCGATCGCCGGAGACCGAAGCTTGAAGACGGAGTCGAGGCGGTCGTCTTGGGTCGTCCGGCGCTCGGGGCTTGCTCCAGGAGGTGTAATGGATGGTGGCAGAGCTTGTGGGCTAGTCGGGGAAGCGAGGGAGGGCCGAAGGCCGCGGCGAACGGCGTCGGTGGCGACGAGCTCCGCTCGGTGGTGCTTGTGAGAGGGGCGAGAGGAGGGATGGGGTCCAGGAGAGAGGAGAGGACGAGGGGTCGGGGGGGTGTGCGTGGCACCCACGGGTGCCTCCAGCGGCGAGCTGGAGGTGGCAAGGCGTCATCGGCGCGCGCCACGCCTCGCCTCTGCCTACTGGCAGAGGAAGACGATGAGCGACGTGGGAGGTGGGCTAGGCTGGCTTTGCCCAGTCAGGCTGCTACAGAGGTGGGCCGGTTGGGGTGCCAAGTAAGTGGCCAGGTACTATCCCTCTCTCTCTCTTTATTTCTATTTTTTCTATTTTCTGACATTTGTTTCTGATTTGGTAAAATACTAAACCACTTTATAAAATCCTGAAATAAATTGTAGGCCTTTATTGAAATGTTTTTCAACAGCCCTCAACCATCTTCAGAATTATTTGGGCAATTAAAATATTTATAGTAATTAAATACCCAAATGCAAATACTTTATGGATTAATTCAAAAATCCAGAATGTCATGGAAAAATGTGCAACATCTCTGGTTACTGTTTCCAGCATTTTCCAAAAATGGTGAACATTTTTGAAGGCCATTTGGGTTCATTGAAAAATATTTCTTAGTTGAACCTATTTGAATTGCTTTGGTGCTAGGGCTTGGTCATCCCCATTTCAAATTTCATGAAAATTAAACATGATGCATGGATGCAATGCCACTAGTTACAAGCAAGCTCTAGGGCTGTGACAACTCAACCCCACTAAACAAGAATCTCGCCCCGAGATTCAAGACGTGAGGTAAGAGAAAAGGGGAGTCACAAAACTATCACAATCTTCATGATCCATTTGCCCTTCTCGAAGATGTTGATTTATTCCATCATCTTGATCTCGACGTCTTGCTTTCGAGATCTTCATCCAACACGATGGCGACAAGAAGAATACTCTATAGTAAACGATCTCCTCGGAGATCGAGCGCTCAAGATCAACTCGTGGAATGAGATGTTGAAACATCTCGAGTTGAGACTCAAAACACATCGAGAGGGATGGAGGAACAACGACGGGGTTTGATTTGGTGGGCAACAATTCCACGCTTCGAAAGATGGTGGAATGGTGGATGGTGTCAAGGTGGCGAGGAAATATTTACCAAGATCCCGTGAACGGGCACCTTGGAAAAAGTGACGCAAAGAACTATTCCCTTAAGTGGCAAAAAGAATTACTTTTGATCCATAGATCATTGGAACTCTTTATACCAGCCTAAGGCAATCACAAACGATCGTTTGGTGGAGTGTAAAGGAATGGCATACCCAAACTAGAATGGATGATGTGGACTACCTTGTTGAAGACAACACAATGGATGATTTTGCTTGTCATTGGAGGTGGAGGGGACCCTTGGTAGGACCACTTTTGAAGATGATATTGGATAGCAACTACCGGGAAGGGCAGCCCATGGGGGATTGGCACAATGGCGGTGCAAGCTGGGAACAAGATGCAACTGTTGGGAGTGTTCCAATCATCATATCTGCCTGAGATTCAGATCCGATTGGTAATAGGATACTTCAGACTCAGCATGTCTGAAAAGAAAGTTTGCAACACAATTCGACGAGATGGCGTTGCGAGATTCTCGGGAAATGAACTACGATAGCAAGCTCCAAAACATGAGCTGGTACTGCTGCAAACCTGTGAACACGCTGTCCAAGACAAGCATGACCACGTAGTAGTCTTATCATAAAACACTACCGAGTTCGGGTGGGGAACCATCATCGAGGATATCGAAGTCCTGGTATAAGCCACGGTCTTAAGAAGGAACTTCTTCTCCTTGAACAAATCAATCAGTGGCTTGGTGTGCTAGGAATACATTTAGGATGAAGGTTGCAAGTCTCCAGACTACAGAATACTTCGCACGCAAGGATCGACTTGGGATGATTCCAAAGGAAACAAAACAATCTTTCTCGAACTCATGGCGGCAACTTACACCTAAAGCACATGAATTCGAGGAAGTCACTTCTTCCATCCAAGCATAAGCTTCATGAACGAAACACGAAGAAATGCTTACACAAGTTTCCAACACTAGGTTGATGTTCAACATGACTCATGGGGGAGACAAAATGTCACCGATGGGCTCAACAACAACTTATCGAAATTTCCATATCACTGGACTTCCACCATCATGTGAACACGGTGATAGCATTGCTCAGACCAAAGATGTAATGATGTATGCTCGAGGGGTCAACCACGAGTAAGAAAATATTACGAGCATCGTTGGTACTGATTTGATTTGACGATAGCCCACATTCAAACCAAAGGATTGATAAGACAATAGGTCCAACAACTGATCACATGGACCAATTGATGAAGATATCATCTTTCTTCAACACACACTACACAAGAATATCCCTTTGGAACGAACTAAGTCAGGCAAGCTTTTATCTTCCAACTCTCCAAGTTGTTGTCTAGCTTAACCAACTAGCTCAGGGATATCCAACACAGATTCTTGGAGAAAGGGTGGTTCACAAGAACCCACTTGATCACGAGCTCAACATAACAGTCAGGAAACAACCCGGTAACACTTCCAATAAGATATTTGGAAAGTCACGAACCACCGGTATGTTACTAAGCTCGAGAACAATCTTGCTTTTGAGGGCAAGACGATATGATCAAATGAGTGAGGACTCACAAGATCCTAACTCATCAACCAAAGAATGCACCAGAAATAAGGACTAGGTAGCACAATCAATCCTAGGATGATGATTCATAATCAACACGCTAAGAATGAGGATATTGTCCATTAGCTACCAAGCAATGAGTTGCTCGGAGTATTGATTTCACACATCCCAATTCACTTGTCGGCATTCCGGTTACAACAACACGAGGACCGAGGAATGGATAATGATGGCGGGAAGTATCACTGCATCAAGAATTCATGAGATTTGGTGCAGTTCTCATGACGATTCTGACATAAAGAGGGTAATACTCCAAGGTAGAACAGAACAAAAGCTGAATTGGCATTTTGATCTGCGGAGTACAACTGCTTTGACCCAATCCTGGATATGGATGAGGTACTGGAGTTTGTTTCTCCTAGTCATTCCAGAACAGAATGACTTGACGGACCACAAGGATAATAGCATCGATAAACACGATCGCACACATACTCTTGGTTATCAACTAACAGAGGATGGTCAGGATACAACTAAAGATAGCAACTCAAAGGAACATATAATTTTCTGAGTTGTGGATGCATAGATTAGTATGTCGAGCAAAGCTCAACATTTCTTCCGGATAACCCATGCGGAGAAGGTAGAACTGGCAGAGTCACAATTATGAATGGAGAACTCCTCAAGAGCACTCTGTTGTGATCTTTTGGTTCAAAGAACTTCGCCATAACTAGTTCATAGTATTTGTAAGAAGGAAATACCACGGACCTCGAGGACTATCGCAAGGTTACTAATATCCTAAAGGAACTAGCAAATACTAACAACATGAAGTAGGGTGAATCTCGGGTTCAAGAACCCAGGAATAGAATGCCTACTAACTAATAACATCACGGGATGCTTTCAAGAGTAATGGCCAGAATCATCACACTGGGGATACAAAATCATTGCTAAATTGCTAGGTGACTTCCTAAACAACTAGGGTCATAATAATAGCTCCAACATCTATGCCGAGGCAACAAAGTACCTCAACTTACCGATTAGTGTGCTTATTCTGGCCATAAAGGACATCGGGAACAGAAGGAAAGGATTTGCAAGTGCATCAGACTATTTAGAGACATGGGCTGACTCGGACAGCATAACGGCTGTAAATGCTCAAAAATATTTGAGACATCCTGCAAAATGGTGGCATAACCACTCAACATCACAATATCAAGGTTCCGAGATCAACAGTTAACATACAGAAATAGTAGGAACTGAACTGGGCCTTAAAACCAACAATCTTAAAGGTCTATAGATTAGTAACACGTCATCCTGATAGATAGATGAGAAGGCCTAGTTCTTAACCCCGTAGAAGAGAAGAGATTGATTTCGGATCGAGAAGGCCATGAGGTATAAGGAGTAAAAAGAGCCTTACGTTCCCTTCCACAATCAATTCCCTTACATAACTAAAGCATTTCTAGACACAACTTGACCAGTTTGGCTTGGTAATCCTCTGATGATCGGGCTCGATACCAACGCTGTCAGACCCCGATTCCAAGTCACATCGATCTAGCCGGTAACACCTCATATCACTTTGCGGCCTCACGCACGGTATTCCCACGGTGTCGCCTTACCATGGCCCGGGACCGTTTGCCTTTTGGCTCACGTATATGATAGTGTCGCTAGCATCCATATGACAGAACAACCCGGGCCGACATGGCTAGTCGTGAACCCAAAGCGGCACTAACCCATGGGGACAGGCATACATGAATCACATCGAGCATGTCGGTCATCAACGTATGAATTGGGCTGTAACCTTTGGGCTAGCGAGGACTCCGGTATCCCGGGCTGTAGCGAGGCTAGGCAGGACTCGAATATCACCGCGTGACATTTCCCCAAAGGACAGACATAGGAACGAAGTGAAACACATGCCGCCGATCAAGTGTCCAAAGCAGTAGTCTGGGCTAGCAGGACTCTGGTGAACGAGGCATGTAGCGGACTACTATCGCTCAGGAAGCACTAGACCACATTTCCCCATATGAGAGGCTGCCAAGGATAAACAACTAGATTGTCGGATCCCACACATACCAAGCATTTCAAACATACACACAATATGCTCAATATGTGTAAATACAACATGGCATCACAACATAACTCTACGACTCAAATATTTATTCATTAGGCTCCGAGGAGGCGAGATATTACAAACATGGGTCTCATGACCCAACACTCAGAGCATACAAGTCAAAACACAAGCGGAAGCTAAACATGTCTGAGTACAGACAACTATAAATGAAAAAGGCTGAGAAGCCTGACTATCTACCACATCCTGCCGAGGGCACAAGATCATAGCTGAGGTAACAAGCTAAACGTCGAAGTCCAAGCGGAACTACTAGCGAGACTGACGTCTCTCTGCAAAACATAAAATAAGCAAGCGTGAGTACAAAGCGTACTCAAAGAAGACTTACATCAGAACTAACTACATATGCATCATTATCAACAAAGGGGGTGGTGGAGTTTGACTGCAGCAAGCCAGCTTTGACTCAGTGGCTATCCTAAACTACGACTGCAAGTAACTCTTTTGAGGTGGTGCACAGGAGTCCACATATTCACCATATCAATACACTACTATGGACCCGCTCCCGTCTCCCTAGGAGAACGCCATCCATAGCACTCACGCTTATCTTGCGTATTTTAGAGTATCCACTTTCACTTGTCTATGAACTGATATAGGCAACCCAGAAGTCCTTTTCATGACACGGCTATTCGAATAGATCATATTAACCCTGCAGGGGTGTACTTCTTCACACACGCTCTCACCACTTATCGCCGTTTACACGACATGTACTCGGCAACCTTCAAGCGGAAGCCCAACGTGGGTGTCGGCCACGGCCTACCTAAACACACGAGTCACGAGTCAGGTTTATCGCCTATTCGGGTTCCATCCGGCAGGGAGTCCGCCGAGGTTTCCACTAACGCCCCGAGCGATGTGTGCAGGGTTTGAGACACCAAACAGGCGAATCGGTACACCGGGCCACGTGCCTACCGCAACACAACCCACCCCTATGGTCAGCATTGCGTGTGGCCCCCAGCATGCTACAAACACTAGAAACTACTTGCAACTCCCGGACTGAGGACAAGAGTGGTTAAGAAGCCGAGAGAGTCAATTAAGGATCCCAATGTGTGGTAGTAACTGTTTCATGGATCACAAACACGTAACTCAGTTCACGAGGGCGGCTTCAACGAGACAACCCACCATGTACTCCTACATGGCCTCTCACCGCTACCTTTACCAAAACGTGTTCACACACTTAGCTCACACACAGTAGGACATGTTCACATACCTCTGATTCATTCCCGATGAATCAGACCTGACTCAACTCTAAGCAAAGCTGGCATGACAAACAAGCATGAATGAGTAGGCACAACAGGGCTCAAACAACTCCTACTCATGCTAGTGGGTTTCATCTAATTACTGTGGAATGACAGGTCATGCAGAGGATAAAGGGGTTCAGCTATCGCAGCAAGTAACACATGAATCGTTGTTGTCCTAATGCAGTAAAATAGAGCAGGAGCGAGAGAGTGGGGTTATATCGGAATGAACAAGGGGGTTTTGCTTGCCTGGCACTTCTGAAGATAATATAGTTCTTCATCCGTGTCATCGAACTCATCGTCGGGATACGCCTACCGAGAGGAACAAGCACCGCAATCGAGAAAGAACACAATCAATGCAATGCACATTCACATGAATGACATGTCATGTTAAGGTACTGAATTGACCTAATGCAGCAGTAAGCCAAGTTAATTGAAGTGGAATTCAAACAAGGTTAAACTCCAACTCCAAATGCTAGTTCATAAATTGCCCTAATCATGATTCATCCTATTCAGTGAGGTTAACTTGTTCAAACATGCATGATCATGGCATAAACAGATTCTTCATATTTTTCTGATCATTTTTCATATATAAATTATTTAATTTGGAGTTACGGTTGAATTTCTATGGATTTTAGAAGTTTAGAATATTTTCTGAAATTTCCTGAATTATAATAAATCCAGAAAAGGTATTACTGCGTCAGCCTGACGTCAGTGTGACGTCAGCGGGTCAACGGGACACAGTCCAGGTCAAACCTAACAGTGGGTCCCGCGTGTCAGTGTAATTAGTTTAACTAAATATTAATTAAAACTAATCCTAATTAGTTAACAGGGTTGGGCCCCACCTGTCATAGACTCAACAGAGTCAACCAGGGCCCACCCGTGGTCAAACGAGGGGTTGGCGGGGTCAACTCGCCGGCGTTTAGCCGCTTGGCGAGGAAACGCCGGGCGATGAGAGTGGATTTGGTCGCTCCGGCGACCAAATGGGCCGCGGAGGGCATCTAGGTGGAGCTGGGAACGAGCCGAAGCTCTTGGTGGAGTCAGTTGAGCTCGGGGCGGCCGGAATCGGCGCCGGCGACGACCTAGGCGGCCGCCGGAGTTCGGCCGAGGTCGAACACGGCGCTAGGGAGCACGGCGAGGCGCGTGGGGTGGCGTTTTGCGCTCCTGCGAGTGCGGTGAGGGCGGTGGTGTGCTCGGAAGCGGGCTTGCGCGGTTGTGGCCACGGCTACGCCATGGCCGGCGGCGAGGAGCAATCGGCTCCGGTGAAAACCACGGCTAGGGGACGCGTTCCGCAGCGAGAAGAGAGGGGAAAGACGGCAGGGCTCACGTAGATCACGAAGCGATGCTCGGGGTAGCCGGGGGCGTGCTGAGGATGACGAATCGTCGAGAGCGATCGCCCGGCGATCAAGCTTGAAGACGGAGTCGAGGCGGTTGTCTTAGGTCGTCCGGCGCTCGGGCTTGCTCCAGGAGGTGTAATGGATGGTGGCGGAGCTTGTGGGCTAGTCGGGAAGCGAGGAGGGCCGATGGTCAGCGGCGAAGCAGCGTCGGTGGCGACGAAGCTCCGCTCGGTGGTGTGAGAGGAGCAGAGAGGAGGATGGGGTCCTGGGAGAGAGGGGAGAGGACGAGGGGGTCGGGGGGGTGTGCGTGGCACCCAGGGGTGCCTCCAGCGGCGAGCAGGAGGTGGCAAGGCGTCGTCGGCGCGCGCCACGCCTCGCCTCTGCCTACTGGCAGAGGAAGACGATGAGCGGCGTGGGAGGTGGGCTGGGCTGGCTTTGCCCAGTCGGGCTGCTACAGAGGTGGGCCGGTTGGGGCGCCAGGTAACTGGCCAGGTACTATACCTCTCTCTCTCTTTATTTCTATTTTTTCTATTTGCTGACACTTGTTTCTGATTTAGTAAAATACTAAACCACTTTATAAAATCCTGAAATAAATTTTGGGCACTGTTGAAATGTTTTTCAATAGCCCTCAAGCATCTTCAGAATTATTTGGGCAATTAAAATATTTATAGTAATTAAATACCCAAATGCAAATACTTTATGGATTAATTCAAAAAATCCAGAATGTCATGGAAAAATGTGCAACATCTCTGGTTACTGTTTCCAGCATTTTCCAAAAATGGTGAACATTTTTGAAGGCCATTTGGGTTCATTGAAGAATATTTCTTAGTTGAACCTATTTGAATTGCTTTGGTGCTAGGGCTTGGTCATCCCCATTTCAAATTTCATGAAAATTAAACATGATGCATGGATGCAATGCCACTAGTTACAAGCAAGCTCTAGGGCTGTGACACTACCACCGCTAGAGAATCCTAGTTTATCCCCTACAGAGCTGATTCTGCCACCACCTGTTGGGGGAATCTGAATCCTTCATCATTGTGAATGCCAAGTCATCATTTGTAGCATCATCTGCCACACTCATATCCATCTAAAGTACCGTCCACAATCTCATCACTGTCAAAACCCATGTGCAATTATTGTGATCACTTCCTTTTTGTTAATTGTTATTCAACAGTTGATGCTTGGTGTTTATTTGGTGAAAGATTTATACTTCCATATTGCCATCCATATTCATATCCCTTTGACCATGTTAACTATAATGAATTAAGAGTAGTCTCTTCATACTCTTGAGAACATACAAGAAAACTTGTTGTTAAGAGTCATATGAATTTGCTACAAAGATTGATGCTTGATTATATATTTTGGGGTAAATTTCTAGTGGTGATGTGCAAGCATTGATTGTATGTCATATGACCTCTATAGGTCCTAGCTAGAGGAGAAATTTTGGTTATAATAAGTCTATGAGGAGAGAGGCCAGGGTGATAGAATATCGTTCTCTAAGCATATGAGTTATGTCAGGACAGTTAAATAGAGACTCCAGATCTCAAAGCTCTTGCCAGACTTTGTCTTAGTCATTCTTAGTATTTGCATATGCTTGCTAAGTGTATTATCATAATTATATGTGATTCAATAGTATTGAAAACATGTAAGCCCAGGCTCTGTCCGCATGCTAGCAGTCAAGTATCAAAAAATAGTGAAAATGACTATGAGCTTAATAAGAAGATGATATTTCTAATGTTCTCAAGAACTATTTAATCCATGTAAGAAACAAAACCAGTTTCTCCTTAGCACAATTATGGATTGAGTTACTTGTTGCACCATTTTATTTTCATTAGTTTTTCAATACTTGTAACCATTCAATCAATCAAAACACACAACCATCACTTTTTCATCTTTTGCACTGATTCCTATCAAATTTCCATGCACCAACTCATTTTTCTCCTTGTTCGGCTCGACACTCTACTTATGGAAAATATTTATAGTTAATCCCCTATAGTGTTGGGTTACCACACCTACATACGTTCATGGCATAATCCATTGCCCCGTTACACATTTCATCCCTATCACTAGTGGTAATTGTCGGTCGCCGGTTATGTTTCTACCTCCCGTCACCTACAGAGATCAACCGCTAGTTCATTCTCATCCTTGGTGTTGACCCTCCTATTAGCTCAACTTTCCCTTTTGAAGTGGTCACCTTCCATGAATATCAAGCGGAGATCTAGAGATCAATAAATCGACTATAAGTTGGTGATACTGCAATCCACCATGAATTAATAAATTTTACATCATGCTCATTTTTTCAAACCAATGATTATTATACTAATTCTTCCTTGTATTTTATGAATAAACCATTAGTTTTGGACTTACTAAATAGATGCTTTAGACATGTTTATTTCTATATATCTTTTTTGCTTTGTGGGTCCATTGAATTGTGAAAACCACGCTTAGGCAGACATCAACTCTATAGACACTTGCGTAGAAAGCTTTGCTTGTTTTTTAGTTCAGTTCTTGTAATTCTCTTTCTACTTGTTTGTAGAAACATGTGACTTCGAAGAAGCTTTGACAAGGATCTGGATATCTATTGTCACTTTAAGTATGTCTGTGTGGTCTTGGTGCTCTGAATATTATGATGTATGCTTGTATTAGTGGGAATCTAGCCCTTTCTAGTGCTCCTTAGGCTTCGGTTTGGTTTTCTTGATTTGTCGGAAGCTATAATGAAGATATTTCTTTATCTAACCTAGTTTTCTTGGTTTGTTTAACAATAATATGTGTGGTCTGACTTGTTGCTTCATTCGAATACTTCTTCTATCAACGAAAAAATAAATATGCAAGCTATGCAATTCGTGTTTTTTTGCTTTGTTAGAACAACCTGACGATGAACTCCTTTTCCTAAAAAAAGGAGAGGAGAAATGTACTACTTCCACCTTACCAGGTCACTAAATGTTCCAATTCTTCATAAGTGATATTATATCCTATAACAACCATTGGTCCCAAGAAGCAAGGATAGGTTCCACTTTCAATGCATTGGTGTCTAAGTGAGGTGCTAAATGCATTGCAAATGCTTAGAAACTAATACCCATAATCTTAGATTTTGTAGCTAAGCCATCTTTTATCTATTTGTTTATCAACCAAACTATTTCATGCATCGGTTGGTAGTCACTTTTTAGAGAAAAGGCGATAGCCTGACTTTACAGATAAAGCCACAGGTTTAGAAGACCACATATAGTAGAGTACATACCAGGCGCGAAGGTTACCAAACAGAGCATTGTTGGGTTCTAAGGTAGGGTGCGTCGACTGCAAATTAAAAATTCCTACGCGCAGAACAACCAAGAAAATGCTACGGGAGATGGATCACAGTTCGTTACCACTAGACGTGCAGTGTCGTGCAACGGAAGAAGAGTTGGGGCAGCGCTTCCGCGTGGATCGTCTCCTCCTCGTTCGATCTCCCTCGAATAACCCATCGTCCGATCCCATGTAATGAAGTTCGCCGGAGCGGGCGCAAGTGCACCGCCTCTAACGGTATCCGCGTGCGGGAGGAACACCGTGTGGCGGACTGCTAGGTCCGATCACACACGATCGTGGCGAGTGGAGGTGGCTATTCGCAACACATGCAAACCCTAGTCGCACACCAAGCGATCAACCTCGTGAGTGTGCCGCACCTCCACTTTATATAGGCGTCCGTCGCGGGCTCAAAACTTGGTCCTCGCACGGACCCTAAAGCTAAAGTCTACTCGGTCACGTTCCTAGTCGATTCGGATCACATCCGACCAAAGGTCCTGAACCGACCTCGTAGGTTCCTTCCCTTAAGCCTTGCGACCCCTTAGGTTCAAGTCGGCTTGGTCACAGTTCGGATCACCTCCGACCTGCACGGTTGGTAGCGGCCTCTAGCAAGGCGTGCCGACCACCAAGCAGACTATGAAGCTGGTTAGGCGAACCTGTACATCACACTTCCATTCCTTTTGCCACACGATATACGTTGTCGAGCTCAAGGCGATTCTGTCATCCTTGTGCTAGCCCGACCTCTTTCTCGTTCCAGTGATACCGACCACTATCCGAATTATCTCATAATTCTTGTCGCATGGCCATGCTTATCCTGGTCGGATCACACGAGGGCCCCAGAGTATATCTCTCCTGATCGGAGGAGCAAATCCCATCTTGCTCGACCATGTCTCACAGCATGGGACTGGACAAACCCGAAGCCTACCTTTGTAACTACCCAGTCATGGAGTAGCGTTTGGTCGGCCCAAAGCAAGTCTGTCACCATCCCGAGTACATGCGCCAGCTCAGGTCTTAGGACATAGATCGTATGTTGTACTAGAGATTCACAGATGACATATCGCTGCGTCTCATAGTTGGGTCTATTCGACTTGGACCTTATCTCGACTCGGATCCGACTACGTCGAATCCGACCAGACCTTTCCAAGTCCATATTATCCTGTTAGCATCCAATGCTCCATGGCTAGTGATACCAAGCCATCGACCGTGTCATATGCCAGTCTAGTCGGTTGTGCGTCCACACAGCCCTTTCGACTAGGGACCTTTTAGGACAGTCATCATACAATGCATAGTCCCACAAACAAGTCACATACTTGCTGATACACATCATTGATAATGTCCAAGGACAATCTTTATTCATAAACACATAGGAAATATCATCATACATGATTGCCTCTAGGGCATATCTCCAACAAGCATAGTTTTAGGAGTACAAGTTCAGGCACCCACGCCACAACCTAGGTCCGAACCAACAATAGAAAGCAAGAACAAAAAGATATACTGCACTATCGACTGAACCCTCAGGGATAAGGAATCGCCATCGCTTTGACACGAGAGATCAACTTTCTGTAGCATCCACACCACCGCTCTTAACCAGAGGCTTCCACTACTACATAAAAACAAGTGATTTGAAAATAACGCCTGCCGCTTTGCTTGGGAACACATGTTCAATCGTGAATTTGGTTCTGGTATTCCAAACATCCTAGGACATAGCAGCATAGCCAAACCAAAATAATCTCCTCAATTGACCCGATAGATTGCTAGCGAGGGATAATAGATGGGCAAAACAAGTGGGGGGCTCAATCGACCCCAAGCTAGGAGCGAGTACATCTCCACAACAAGATCGCAAAGTCACACGAAAAAAGAATATGGTCAGAATTTTATGGCCTAGAGCACAAAGAGCACGAAGAAGAAGCTCTAATGTTATGCTTCCTGATTTGATCTTCTGCATGGAGTTTTCCCCTGATCGCTTGCCAAAGAAAAATCTTAATCTTGAGGGGAATACGAGCTCTCCACACATTTGAAAATCTCTTGCTCATGGAGCCAGAGCTAAGTTTTCCATAGAGAGATTTAACTGAGAAGATTTTTAAGGGAGCCAGAGAGGCTAGACCACAGAATCCGCAATATTTGATAGCAAAGGGAAAGTGGCAGCGAGACGGTTCCACATACCTAACTCTGCAGGATCAAGGGAATGCTAAAAAGGCCAAATCCCAACCCGAGTTGACAAGCTGTTTAATAGTGATGTTATGGTCCCCGCAAAAAGAAAAGATATAGGAAAGGTAATATGAAGAGGAGCATCTAATGCCACCAGTCAAGCTAGAAGTTAACTGATTTCCCAATGAGGGAGTCCCGGATTAGGGGGTGTCCGGATAGCCGGACTATCATCACGGCCGGACTCCAAGACTATGAAGATACAAGATTGAAGACTTTGTCCCGTGTCCGGATGGGACTTTCCTTGGCGTGGAAGGCAAGCTTGGCGTCTGGATATATAGATCTCCTACCATTGTAACCGACTCTATGTAACCCTAACCTATCCGGTGTCTATATAAACCGGAGGGTTTTAGTCCGTAGGGACGAACAACAATCATACCATAGGCTAGCTTCTAGGGTTTAGCCTCCTTGATCTCGTGGTAGATCTACTCTTGTACTACCCATATCATCAATATTAATCAAGCAGAGTAGGGTATTACCTCCATCGAGAGGGCCCGAACCTGGGTAAAAACATCGTGTCCCTTGTCTCCTGTTACCATCCGCCTAGACGCACAGTTCGGGACCCCCTACCCGAGATCCGCCGGTTTTGACACCGACATTGGTGCGTTCATTGAGAGTTCCTCTGTGCCGCCGCCATCAGGTAGGATGCCTCATCTCGTCTTTAAAGACAATACTATCGCCAAAGGAGCCTTGGCCGCTAGCCAGACTCTTCGGCTAGGTGGTTTTCTTATGACCGCCATCCGCCACCGCTACCGACAATGACCTCTCGAGTCATCGAAACCAATCTCCATGTTAATTCGGAACTTGCCGAACAGTTAGATCCGATCGAGCTCTCCTCCGTAAACGAGCTCTTGGATCGCATCGCCGCTCTGGGAGTCGCCACAGACTACGACCGGATCGGGCCTAAAACCGATCTGAGAGAGATCAACTCTCCCCAGGCTACCCATCATGTTGCTGTGATAGAGGAGCAATGCGGCGATTCTTCTTCTATCTTAAGGACTAGCTACATCCGGATTCCCGATCCCTCCATGCCGGATTCCCGATCCCTCCATGCCGGATTCCCGCAGAGGGACGGATGTCGATCAAGCCCTGAACTTAAAGTCAGGCGGAGGGTTGGACTCATTGGATAACACTCAAAATTCCAAACTTCCGAGTTCGGAAACTTCTCGGCCCCTGAATCCTAAATTGGACGGGGTTCCGGCCCACCCAAACATTAGCGATCTCTCTCGAATTCGGCAAGAGCCCGCTGAAGCGATTACATCGTTCTTGGGCGATTCCTCCTGGTTATGAACAGGATAAAGGACTGCCGAGAGGAGGACGCAATCCCAATTTTCTGCAATAATTGCACGGACAAGGGAATCCTAAACGCCATAAGTCGTTGCGAAATTACACGCTTTGCTGACTTGGTGACCATAGTACAAAATTATTGTGCGATGGAGAGCGCCTGGAAAACCGAAAGTAAATTTTGGGATAATCCGGCCCCGAACACATCCCTAGTCTGAAATAAAAGGGTGCATCATTATCAAGCACCTGGGTTAAATACCAAAAAACCAAAACCCCCTAAAGGGTTTGGAACCGTACTGAAGGGCTGGCTAAACGGACCCTGCAAAATTCATAGCACAGAGGGCGCCACTCCAACTCACAGCCTTCGAGCATGTTGGATACTACGGCAGGTGGCCATAAGGGGCGAGGATCTTCTAGCTCCAGATTCCCAACCCAGCAACACCAGCACGGTGTTAACAGTCTTCGAGACTTTCGAATCCAATAACATTCGAAACGAACACTCCGCAACCTTGCGAAGTCTACCAAGTAGCAACAATAAATCCATGGGTGACACGGCTATTACTTTTAATGCGGTGGCGAACCTAAATTCCGAACAGCCCGAGCACCAGCCGCATTGGTCCTCAGTCCGATAGTGGACGGCTTTCGCCTTACTAAGGTACTCATGGACGATGGCAGCGGACTAAACCTCATCAATGAGGAAACCCTCCGAAAAATGGAAATAGACTGGAACCGCATTGAGCGAAGCAGCACAACCTTCAGAGGAATAATCCCTAGCCGGGAAGCATGCTGCACAGGAAAAATCACACTGGACGTAGTGTTCGGCTCGCCGGACAATTACAGGTCCGAGGAGGTCACATTTCAAGTGGCCCCGTTTAACAGCGGATATCATGCTTTATTAGGACGATAGGCATTCACAATTTTTCAAGCTATACCCAAGTATGGGTACATGAAGCTTAAAATGCCCGGACCTAACGGAATCATCACTCTCGCCAGTGATCCGAACATAGCACTCCGCGTCGAAAACAAGACAGCCGCACTAGCCCTCGAGGCACTATCCGAAGCCCTAGCGGCCGAGGAACTCACCGCGATGCGCTCCACGGTGAACAGGGACGATGTGATACTTGATAAAGATCCAAGTCCACTTCTTTTAAACCAGCGGATGAAATAGTCAAATTCCAAGTCCACCCAACGGACCCCGCAAAGACGGCCTCCATTGGGGCACAACTAAACCACGATGTAGACGCCAGACCACGAGAACTTCTACAAAAAGCTGGGACATCTTTGCGGGCACCCTTGAGACATGCCAGAATCCCACGTCGGCCGGGCACAACACAGCCTAAATATCCTAAAAGGATTCAAGCGATCAAACAGGCTCTTGGCGCTTTTCCGAACCCAATAGACAGGCCATGGGAGAGGAGCTAGCCAAACTTTGGAAGCCGGATTCATCGAGATATAAAACATCCGGACTGGCTAGCAAACCTGGTGATGGTACCAAAGAAGGATAAATCCTGGCGCCTATGTGTTGATTTTAAAGAGCTTAATAAGGCTTGCCCAAAGGATCCCTTCCCCCTCCTTCAAATTGATCAAATTATTGACGCTACAGCAGGACACGACTCATTGTGCTTCCTCGACGCGTACATCGGCTACCACCAAATCAAGATGGCGGAGCCAGACCAAGCTGCAACAGCATTCATCACTCCATACGGCCCATTCTGCTTCAACACAATGCCCTTTGGGCTCAAAACGCCAAGCAACATATCAGCGCATGATTCAGACATGTCTGGCAAACCAGATCGGCAAAACAGTGGAGGCATATGTAGATGACGTGGTCGTCAAAACCAAGCATGTTGAAACTCTAGTAGACGACTTGAGGCTCACATTCGACAATCTTCGAAAATATGACATCAAGCTTAATCCGGAAAAATGTGTCTTCGGCGTTCCAGCCAGAAAGCTCCTGGGCTTCATTGTGTCCGGTAGAGGAATTGAAGCAAACCCAGCCAAGATCCGAGCTCTGTCACAATTGGATATTCCAAAAGACCTCAAACAAATACAAAAATTGACGGGATGTGTAGCGGCTCTAAGCCGCTTTATCTCCCGTTTGGGAGAAAAGGCGTTACCCCTTTACCGCCTCCTCCGCCGCACCGAACACTTCGAGTGGACTCGAAGAGATAAAAGCCATATTGGCAACAAATCAGGTCCTGGCCGCGCCCAATGTGGGCGAACCAATGCTATTATATATCGCCGCAACACATCAAGTTGTCAGCGCGGTGCTCGTTGTCGAACGAGAAACGGACGGACACCGGTTCCCTCTTCAAAAACCAGTTTACTATGTGTCCACTGTCCTAACTCCATGCAAGTCCCGTTACCCACACTATCAAAAGATAGCATACGCGGTGTTCATGGCATCCCGGAAGCTGCGACACTACTTTCAAGAGTGTTCGATAACGGTAGCCTCCGAAGTACCTCTTAATGACATTATAAACAACCGCGACGCGACGGGCCGGATTGCTAAATGGGCCATAGAGCTCCTTCCATTCGACATAACCTGCAAGCCACGACGAGCTATCAAGTCGCAGGTTTTGGCCGACTTCGTGGCCGAATGAACTGAAGCCGAACTCCCTAAAGAGTACGGCGCATACTCCAATTGGATCATGCACTTCGACGGCTCCAAAATGTTGGCCGGCCTGGGGGCTAGCGTCGTCCTGACGTCCCCAACCGGGGACACAGTCCAATACGTCCCTTGAGATAATGTATACGGACTCCAACAACGCAGCGAATACGAGGCCCCGCTGCACGGCCTCCGGATGGCGATCTCCATGGGCATTCAACGCCTAGAGGTGCGCGATTCGAACCTTGCAATATCTCAAATAAACGGAGACTTTGATGCCAAAGATCCGAAAATGGCAGCATACCGCAATGCGGTTCTAAAAATGTCAGCACGGTTCGAAGGGCTCGAATTTCATCATATAGCCCGGGATACAACCAGGCGGCGGATATATTGGCACGCATCGGTGCAAAACGCGATGTCGTCCCACCCAATATCTTTCTGGAACGGCTGTTCAAGCCATACGTACTATGGGAAGGGAGTCCGCACAATAACAATCCGGACCCAACCACACCGCCTCGACATCGAACACGTTGACACAACCGGAGGCTCGCCCCGAGATAACACCCTCCGCTCACGAAATAATGGCGGTTACCGCCCGTGGGACGGAACCATTCCTAGCCTACCTAACTAGGCAGGAACTCCACGAAGACCAAAATGAGGCTTCGCTGCATAGTACGGCGATCTAAAGCCTATAAAGTCCATGAGGGAGAGCTTTATAAGAAAAGCACTACCGGAGTCCTTCAAAGGTGTATCTCCGAAGAGGAAGGGCGAAACCTCCTGGCTGAAATTCATGCCGACCGGGTGGGCACCACGCCGCAGCCCAGCCCACAGTAGGCAAGGCCTTCCAGACAGGATTTTATTGGCCGACGGCCGGAAGATGCGCAGGACTTAGTCCCACGATGCGTCGGTTGCCAGACTTTTTGCTAACCAAAGCCACATGCCACCCACCGCCCTTAAAACTATACCCATCACACGGCCGTCATGATGCAGGGGCTTGACATGGTTGGAACCCTTAAGGGTGGAACCCACAAGCAAAATACTGTTGGTCATGGTGGATAAATTCACCAAATGGATAGAGGCCAAGCCTGTTAAAGCGGCGAATCCGGACCAGTGATAGACTTCATATCAGGGGTAGTGCACCGTTACGGTGTCCCTCACAGTATCATCATTGATAACGGCACCAACTTTACGGCCGATGAGGTCAAATTATGGTGCAAAAACATGGGCATCAAGCTCGATTACGCCTCAGTCTATCACCCTCAAACCAACGGCCAAGTCGAACGAGCAAATGGTCTAATCATGAGCGGCATTAAACCCAGACTAGTGCGGTCCCTCAAGGAATCTAACACGCACTAGGTTAAGGAGCTCGACTCCGTACTCTGGGGGCTGCGGACCACGCCGAATCGTACTACCAGATTCACACCATTCTTTATGGTGTACGGCGCAGAGGCAGTCTTGCCCTGCGACATAATACATGACCCACCTCGCGTGCGCATGTATGAAGAAAGAGAAGCCGAGCTCGATCGGCAGGACAGTTTGGACGCATTGGAGGAGGAGCGCGACGTGGCAAAAGCTCATTCCGTATTCTATCAACAGCAGGCTCGAAGATATCAAAGCAGGGAAGTACGGGCCAAAGCCTATAACGTTGGCGAACTAGTTCTACGCCTGCCGGACAAGAAAAAGGACAAACTCAAGCCCAAATGGGAAGGTCCCTTCATCATCAACCAGGTCCTGACCGGCGGAGCATACCGTCTGTGAAACTCATCGGATAACCGACTCGAGCCAAACCCATGGAACGCAGCCCGTCTACGAAGATTCTACGCCTAAGCGCCGGACTCCAAGTTCGTCTCCTTCCTCCGTCCACATTTTCTATTTTTGCTGTCTTTTATTTCTCCCCTTCCTCCTCCTTCTTCTTGAATCCTCTAGAGGCTCGTTTGCGCCTTTTTCGCACACACTTGACGCGCTGTCCGCGCTCATTATACCTGGGGGCTTCTTTAACAGAAGCTTATTTATACGGGCTTCATGCCCAACACATGCATTAAACTTCCGCATGTACCTTTTATTCACCATTATATGCATCGATATGACTTAAGTTTTGGCCAAGCTGGGTTGCTTGGCTCCTGTGCTTACCCCTACGTTCCCGATTGTTCGGCTAGGTGGTAAAGGGAGCACCTCTGTGATTATTACTGCTGGTCACCGGATGTGTACCTCAGACTTGGTGAAGCCGAAAGCTAGCGTTCTTAAGGGAATATTCGGTCGGTGAACTGAAAGATGATTTTAACTATTTACCCATCTGCCCCAGATCATTTTCTGCTTTCATAGCAGCTTTGACATGCACTTTAGGGCATGCATCCCAGCGAAAGTAACCCTTAACGGAACTATTCTCCCTGGAAGATGTTTCTTACTACCCATGTAATATAACATAACAAGTTGGGCACTTGTCTGATACAGCAACAATGACCCCTACGCCTTGTCTCCATGCATACCCCGGTTCTTGTATAACCACGAAGGTATTCGGACACACTCCGGACTATTGGGTCCAGAGGTCGAAGCGAAAAGGTCAGCTATGACAAACGATCTACAATCCGGCTAGAAGACATTCTTTTCTTTCATGTCATATTTTTACATAGTCAACTCGACTCATTGTATTCCTCCTCAATGCCATCTAATAGGCTATCTAATTTACAATCTTCTTTGGGAATACTTGGTGGCCAATTCTACTTGGCCGTACACTAAGCTTACAGGGATCTCCATCCCATCAGGCCCCACAGGTCCGACCTCGGCCATATGGTTTGGGTCAGCCTTCGTGTACCGCGTCTTTACCATGGCCCAGGCCTCCCTGGCGCCTTGACGGCAGGCCGATATCTTCCATAGCCGGAAGCGCCGCTGTGCTCCTTGAAGCAGCTCAGCCAGCTCCCCAATGCCTTCGGGCAGGGAGATAGATGGCCACAAGGCCTGGCCGATGCCTTTCATCACCTGTCGGACTCGTTCATGCAGCTGACGCAATTCGGGAAGAAGATCACCAAGAATCGGGCATCTCCTCCTCGGGGCGACCTGTGAGCAAACCTACATACATGTTTATGTTAGTCGCCTTCCTCGCGAACTCTTTCAAAGTTCGCTCAAGCACTTATCGAAAATGCCGACGAAGCCGCCGATTCTCCTTCTGAGTCGGACAACCGGGCACGAACATCCTTTAGTTCCTCACCCAGCTCGGTGTTGGCATCTTGGAGGTTATTTTTCTCCCGCCGCACTTTGTAAGCACGCTCGCCAGACCTTTAGGCTGGCGCAAGAGCTGTTGCTTGTCCGGATCTAGTCCGGCGCCATCTACAATGTTTTTGTCAGATCTACACACCCGCCGCACTTCATAATTTATTTATCTTTTGAAGCGTATATTACCAGAAGGGGTCTCTGTGGCTCCCCCTGTAGCGGCTAGTGCGGCCTCAAGTTGGGCCTTGCACTCTTCAAGCTCCTGGGACAGTCGGGTATTCTTTTTGGTAAGATCCTACATAACAAATGATCCTTAAATCAGTTATTCTAACTATTTTAAGTCTCAGGGGCTACTGGCATATATAACTGTCAAATTTCCTTACCCGTATGTCCTTTACATACTGCCCCATGGCTCTGGCTAGGCCATCTTGCGCGGCACGGAGGTGAGCATCTCCCGAATTGAAGGCATTCAAGACCTCTTGGGAGAAACATGCATCACGAAGTACTGTCCGGCGGCGCCTGTGATTCAAGGCGCTCTCCACCTCGGAGGTGGTGGCGGACAATCTGTCAGCATCCTCTTTCGGAGGAGCGTCCGACGTACGCCTCGTGTTCGCCTCCGCTTCTGGACCCGGCTTTGGAGCCTGGACGGCGGAGGTTCGATTATAACCTCTCCGGACTCCACCCGGCGAGCTTTTTCACGAAAAGAGTGTCAGCGTTAGTACACCTTCTAGGAATCAATCCTAGGAACATGGTGACGCGTAGTACCGTTGCGGCGGAGTTTCGATCCGGACCGCACTCCTTTTTAGCCTGCGGGGCCGTACTGCCCCTTGTTGGCTAGCCGCCGCGGGCTCGGCTTCCTGCCTCGAAGGTACCCCCTGTGAACCACCATTAGTATGCAGTGATCAAGAAATACGCACGGATGGGTCATTATCAGAATATTGGGACCTTGGTCTCAGTTACCTCTGAGGCTGGAAGTATTCCGGGGTAATCGGCCGAGATGGCGACCAAAGCATTGTCGATGCTAAGTTGGTGGAATACAGCGTCGATCAACTCCACCTTTATATCCGGATCCTCTTCGGAGGTCAGATCGAGGGACCGTTCCGGATCCTCGGGTTGTGGGGGCGGGCTGTGTATCTTCTCCTGATCCGTAGCGATTCCTCGCGAAACCACGAAATGAGATATTTAACCATGGGAACATGGATCGGACAGAGTCACAAAGATGTTTGCTTACCCAGCTTCGAGGATTATTCAAGAAAACTCCTTGATGGATTGACGCGAGGAAATCCTCCTCCTCCCTTTATACATGGCAGACAAGATCTTCACCGGCCGGTGGACCGATCCCGCCCTTTGTGGCCATGGCGGGTGGCATCGTCCTCCCGTTGAAATCCCACATGGGTGGCCCCTATATTGGGCGGCTGCACTCCTCATAATATAGATTGCCATGACTCCAATCATGGTCAATCCGCATGAGCCAAGAACCTTATTCGCTCATCGGATAGAGGACATCCGGTCATTTTCCCTCCGGGGCTCGAGGGCGCCCGGCTTAGGCGCTTCTTCGGTGGAGCGTTCTTGAACTCCGGAAGGCCGATCCGAACAGGATCCGCAGCGGACGTCCTCCATGTAAAACCATTACGAAGGCCAGTCTTTGGGCGCCTTCTTGAGGAATTCGGACAGATATCTGGTCCCGGCGATGCGCCATAGCTCGGCTCTGCCCACTTGATATATTGACCCCTCATGAGAACGGGGTACTAGGCAGAATAATCTCTTCCATAGCCCGAAATGAGCCTCGACGCCCAAGAACAGTTCGCAAAGGGCCACGAAGCCAGTGATGTGCAAGATGGAGGCAGGAGTAAGGTGGTGCAACTGCAGGCCGTAGAACTCCAAGAGCCCCCGGAGAAACGGATGGATTGGAAATCCGAGTCCTCTTACTAGATAAGAGATGAAGCATACCCGCTCTCCTTTAGAGGGATCGGGGACACTCTCCACTTGCTTTCCGCCCTTGTAGGTGGCAAGTCCGGCTCGAACCGGGACCATGAAGGCCGGGGGAAGAAATCCCTTGGCTTGGAGTATGACTAGCTCGCTATGCGGGACTGAGCATCTCTCCCAATTTCCAGACTGAGGGATGGGAACGCGAGAGGAGGAGCCGCGTCGACTGTCCATGATGGAATGGGCTTTGGTCAGAGGCGCTCCGATGAAAGCTCGCGAAGGGGGTTGGTGTGACTCAGATCTAGATCCTCGCCCGTTTTATAGGCGGCTCATTTGCGTAGCTAGGGGGGTAAGTATAAAAATACCCTGGCTCTTCGCATTCATTCAAACACGTGGAAAATGGCCATTATTGGACGTACAAGCCAAGGAGCGCAGCATTTATCAGAAGCCGGACACTATTCGACAAGTATATGGAATTTGGAGAAGAACCCGCCTCGCAATGCCGAAGACAATCAACGCGCCGGACTCATCGTCATTGAAGCCTGGTTCGGGGGCTACCGAGGAGTCGGATTAGGGGTGTCCGGATAGCCG
The DNA here is from genome assembly GCA_021605145.1 of Aegilops bicornis. NCBI lineage: Eukaryota > Viridiplantae > Streptophyta > Magnoliopsida > Poales > Poaceae > Aegilops > Aegilops bicornis. The sequence goes on along the minus strand of CM038671.1, from coordinate 668,955,573 downwards.
GACTATCATCACGGCCGGACTCCAAGACTATGAAGATACAAGATTGAAGACTTCGTCCGTGTCCGGATGGGACTTTCCTGGGCGTGGAAGGCAAGCTTGGCGATACGGATATATAGATCTCCTACCATTGTAACCGACTCTGTGTAACCCTAACCTATCTGGTGTCTATATAAACCGGAGGGTTTAAGTCCGTAGGACGATCAAAAATCATACCATAGGCTAGCTTCTAGGGTTTAGCCTCCTTGATCTCGTGGTAGATCTACTCTTGTACTACCCATATCATCAATATTAATCAAGCAGGAGTAGGGTATTACCTCCATCGAGAGGACCCGAACCTGGGTAAAAACATCGTGTCCCTTGTCTCCTGTTACCATCCGCCTAGACGCACAGTTCGGGACCCCCTACCCGAGATCCGCCGGTTTTGACACCGACACCCATCATTAACCACAAACTTCACATTTTCATAAAATAGATTGCTAACCTTGATAAGAGATCGCCAAAATTGTGAGCCATTAAAAGCAAAAAGCAAGTAAAGGACTGGAGTCTAGGAATTTTTTTGCTTTAATAATGCGCAACCAAAGGGATCATGGCTCCATAATAAGAATACGCCACCACCATTTGACCAGCAGGCAAATATTCATAATAGAAGTGTTAATAATACCAAGGCCCCCATGATACTTGGAACTATAGATGATCTTCTATTTAACCAACCGGTATTTCTTCTTGTTATCTGCAAAATTTCCAAAAGAAATGCTACGGTGCTTGTCAAAACCCTCAGGAATACCCTCCAGAAGCCTATAGAATCCAATGAGAAACATAGGAAGGGAAGATTAGTAAGGAGAACTTTTTCAGACACAGAATTATATCTGCCCCTCCAAGGCATACCGTGGTTAGCCACTTTGAGAACAGTAGAGGCAAAGTCTTTCATTAGAACCTTGGAGGAGGAAATAGGAATCACAAGATATTTGAAAGGGAAGAAACCCAATTTGCAGTTCAGGAGATTTGAGAAACAACACTAGAACCTCACTCTTAGCCAAGTTGATTTTCAGACCTAAGATGGACTCAAAGAAAAGCAAAATAAACTTTAGGTTAGCAATGCAAGTATCATTATTCTCCACTAAAATAATCGTGTCATCCGCATACTGGAGGTGGGTGACCCCATGGGGCAGGAGGTCAGACAAAACAGGGGTAATGTGACTAGCATTCGATGCACGGTCCAAGATACAAACCAGGGAGTCGGTGATGAAATTGAAGAGGAGGGGTGAAATGGCATCCCCTTGCTGCATGCCTCTACCATTGGCAAAGAAGGAATTGATGCTACCATTGACAAACACCGTGTTATGGCCACCAGCAACCAACTGCGTGATATGATGTACATAAGCACCATCAAAAGCCCTAGACAGAAGAATGCCTCTAAGAAAGGTGCATCTCACATAATCATAGGTTTTTTCAGAATCCAACTTGAGAATGAGTGCTTCACACTTCTTAACCCGCAACTCATGGATGATCTCATGAAGGCTAACAATACCATCAAGGATAAACATCCCTTTGATGAGCGTTGATTGTGTGTGAGAAATTACACAATGAGCAATAGGGGATAGATGAGTAGAAAAACCTTTAGAGGGGAATTTCGCAAGATTGTTAATCAATGCAATCAGTCAAAATTGACTAATTGAATCGGCCCCTTTAAGTTTCGGGTTGCGGTAAAGAATAGAACAATATAGTCTAGAAATATTCACCATGCCTAAGCAAAATCCGTGAATAATCGCGTAAACAAGACTTTTAAGCAGGGGCCAAATTTTCTTAAAGAAAGTAATCGAGAATCCATCCGAGCTCGGGGCAGAGTTGGAGATAGATGCGACCACAACCTCATCAATTTCAGAACAAGAGAGGGGAATGGAGAGAGACAAGTTCTCACGAGCACTAATAATAGCTGAGGCTGGTTAGAAATTCTAGCAGGGAATAAGAGGAGACGGGGGTTAGGACGCAAGCAGATTAGCATAAAAAGACACAATATGAGCCATAATAAAATTAGGATCAGAGGATAGGGCCCCATCAATCATCAAGAGGGAATCAAGCAACGGCGACGCCTACCATTAGAATGAGCAAAAATATATTTAGGAACTGCATCCCCTTTTAAAATCCAGCTCAGATGGCCATGCTGCTTCCAGTAAGCTTCCTCCGCAGCATGAATACCATAGAGGAACACTTGCAACGCTTATCTATTAGCCCACCCATCAGAGTCAAGATCCATCGAGTCACTAATAACATCGAGAGATTTGATTTGCGCCAACAATGAAACTTTCTCCCTCTTAGCTTCAAAAATTAGCGCAAAAGACGCGAAAGAAAGCTCGAGTCATCCAAAGGACACGATAAATCAAGGAGAGGGTAGAGGTAATCTTGCAAGACATAATGTAATGAAAGCCCGGAACCTCCAGCCAAGACACATCAAAATGGAAGCGAGAAGACACCCTAGTAGAACGGTTACCAACATCCAGCACCGAGGGAGTATGGTCTGAGCCAATATGTGATTCGGCAAGTAGGAAGGCACGATGATAAATATCACCCCAACAAGCACAAAGAAGAACCCTGACTAAAATATAACGAACAATATTAAGTTGGTAATTAGACCAAGTAAAAGAACTCCAAATCTAGGCACTTCATGAAGCGCAAAATTACGAATAAAATCATTAAAGTCCTCACCCCTCCATTAAGAAAAGTTGTTGTTATTCTTCTCTAATGGATGCATGATCATATTAAAATCACCACCAACTAACAGAGATAGATTAGCCGACACAAGGAATAATTGAGTATAAACATGATCAGCTGGACCATAAACCACAATAATCTCCCACAAGCAATTGATCTCATGATGACACACCACAAGACTAGCAAAGAAAAGCCCGGAATCAAAAGCAATAATACAAAAACATCCAACTTAGCACCAACCAAAATACCATTAGAATGCCCAGTGGCGAGAAGCCAAAACCATCCAAAATGACCAGCACCAACAATAGAATCTAATTCAGTAGAAGGAAAGGAGGATTTAAAGGCTTCCTACAAACAAATGATATCAACAGAAGAATCACGGACAAAGTCACAGAGCTTGTTCTGACGCCCCCTAGCGTCAAACCCCCTAATGTTCCAAAAAAAGATCTTCATTTGAAAGATAAACTACTAGGGAAAAGACTAGGAGTAGTGCAGGGTTTTACCTTAGCAGTAGCGTGGGCACCTGCGCTACTGCTAAGGCGCTACAGCTAAACTTTAGTAGTTGTTGGGAAACGTTGCATGGAAAACAAAAAAAATTCAATGCACATGCAAGATCTATCCATGGGGATGCATAGCAACAAGAGGGGAGAGTGTGTATACGTACCCTCGTAGACCGTAAGTGGAAGCCTTTGACAACGCGGTCGATATAGTCGAACTTTCTTCACGATCCAACCGATCGAGTACCGAACGTAAGTCACCTCCGCGTTCAGCACACGTCCAGCTCGGTGTTCTTGATCCATCAAGACGGTGAGGTAGTGGATGAGTTCTGGCAGCATGATGGCGTGGTGACGGTGACGGTGAAGTTATCCCCGCAGGACTTTGCCTACACACTATGAAAATATGACCGAGGGTTTAAACGGTGGAGGGGGCGCCGCACACAGCTAAGCAATTGTCTGGGGTGTGCTAGGCGCCCCCCTCCCACATATATATAGGTGGGAGGGAGAGGAGAGAGGCCAAGGGGCACCCCGAGTAGGTCTGAATCCTACTTGGGCTCCTGCCCTTGGCCGCGCCCCCTGCCATATTTGCCGGAGGGGGGAAGGAAAGGGGGAAGAGGGAAGGAAGGGGGAGGCTGAATCCCCCCTTTCCTTTCCCCCACTTGGGCAACTGCCATGGGGGGTAAGCCAGCCCCTTGTGGGATGGTGTGCTCCTTCTTGTGGCCCAATAGGCCCACTATGCTCCCGGGGGTGTCTGGTACCCCCTCCGGTACTCCGATGACTATCTGGTACACTCCGAAACACTTCCAGTGTCCTAATACCACCGTCCTATATATCAATCCTTACCTCTCGACCATTTTGAGACTCCTCGTCATGTCCATGATCTCATCCGGGACTCCGAACAACATTCGGTCACCAAATCATACAACTCATATAACACTATATCGTCAATGAACGTTAAGCGTGTGGACCCTACTGGTTCGAGAACTATGTAGACATGACCGAGGCACCTCTCCGGTCAATAACCAATAGCGGAACCTGGATGCCCATATTAGATCCTACATATTCTACGAAGATTGAGGGAGTCCTGGATTAGGGAGTGTCCGGATAGCCGAACTATCACCGTTGGCCGGACTCCTGGACTATGAAGATACAAGATTGAAGACTTCGTCCCATGTCCGGATGGGACTTTCCTTGGCGTGGAAGGCAAGCTTGGCGATACGGATATGTAGATCTCCTACCATTGTAACCAACACTGTGTAACCTAACCCTATCCGGTGTCTATATAAACCGGAGGGTTTTAGTCCGTAGGACGAAAAATAATAATACCATAGGCTAGCTTCTAGGGTTTAGCCTCTCTGATCTCGTGGTAGACCTACTCTTGTACTACCCATATCATCAATATTAATCAAGCAGGAGTAGGGTTTTACCTCCATCGAGAGGGCCCGAACCTGGGTAAAAACATCGTGTCCCTTGTCTCCTGTTACCATCCGCCTAGACGCACAGTTCGGGACCCCCTACCCGAGATCCGCCGGTTTTGACACCGACATTGGTGCTTTCATTGAGTTCCTCTATGTTGTCATCTTTAGGCCCGATGGCTCCTTCGATCATCAACAACGACGTGGTCCAGGGTGAGACTTTTCTCCCGGGACAGATCTTCGTATTCGGCGGCTTTGCACTGCGGGTCAATTCACTTGGCCATCTGGAGTAGATCGAAAGCTGCACGCCTGGCCATCAGGTCAGATTTGGGAGTTTGAACTACACGGCCGACATCCGCGGAGACTTGATCTTCGACGGATTCGAGCCACAGCCAAGCGCCGCCAAGACTGTCTCGATGGGCACGATCTAGCTCGCCGCGAGCGGTGCCTGGAGGCCGCACCAGCGTCCGCTCCGACCCTTAGCTCGGAGCCGACTCCACTGATCGAGGACGAGTGGTTGGACACCGCCTCGGGGGCTACGATGTCTACGGCGATTGAGCCGAACTCCATCCCTGTCCTTTGCGAAGACCGTGACTCTGAGGTGCCGGACTCCTCTCCGGACTCCGAACCCTCCGCGCCCCTGCCAATCAAATCCAATTGGGCGCCGGTTATGGAGTTCATCGCCATGACATCTTTCAAAGACTCGCCCTTTGGCGACATCCTGAATTCACTAAAGTCTCTCTCTTTATCAGAGAGCCTGGCCGGATTACGGTCAGGAAGGTTGGGATGCGGACGACGAAGAAATTCAACGCCCACCCACCGCCCACTTTGTAGCCACTATCGATGATTTAACCGACATGCTCGACTTCGACTCCGAAGACATCGACGGTATGGACGACGATGTAAGGGAGGAGCATGAACCAGCGCCTATAGGGCACCGGAGAACCACCTCATGTCACGATGTATACATGGTGGACACACCTAAAGGAAGCGACGACGAGGAACAATGGGACGCTACGAAGGATCGCTCCCTGGAAAAGCAGTCAAAACGGCAACGTAAACGCCGCAACAAGTCCCGCCTCGGCAAAGACGGCAGCCACAGACCCAGCCATAGAGCAGGGCGAACCGGTGGACGCATTTAACATGCTATCGAAAGCAACCGTCAAACAGGACAACTTGGATAAACAACCCGTCCCCGGCGAAGATAACAGTCCGGACGATCTCACGCCGGACAAATTGTTGGAGCAGAAGAACCTCCACAAAAGGCTCGTCGCCACTGCGCGTAGCCTAAAAAATCAAAAGTGTAAGCTCAAAACAGCGGAAGATGCACTCAGAATCAGATGGAGCAAAGTACTCAACACATGAGACAAATACGGCTGACGATCGAATAAAGAGCTACCCAAAGAGAAAACTACTGCCCGAATTTGATGAGGAGGCCGTAGAGCCCCCACAATCAAAAAACAAGGAGGCCACCCGGTCGGATGGACGACCCCATGGCAAACAGAGAGTGGCAAACGGTGCCGCACAGAAGCCGGCGCGCGATCCGCATAAGGATTCGCATCAAAAGGATGGCCTAGTTAGGTCCATCTATGGGCCGAGAAAGCAATATCTTCCAAGCAATGCAACACGCCAAATATCCGAACATCACGGCACACCCAAATATAGGGGTGCCGCACACCCCTTGTGTTTCACCGATGAGGTGCTGGATCACGAATTCTAGCGGGATTCAAACCCGTAAACATAGAGGCATACGACGGAACAACAGACCCTGGAGTCTGGATTGAGGATTACATCCTCCACATACACATGTCTAGAGGAGATGATCTCCACGCCATAAAGTACTTACCCTTCAAGCTCAAAGGGCCAGCCCGGCATTGGCTCAAAAGCCTCCCTGAAAATACCATTGGAAGTTGGGAAGAGCTCGAGGATGCTTTTCGGGCAAATTTTCAAGGGACTTATGTCCGTCCTCCGGATGCGCATTTATTTAAGTCATATAACTCAACAACCCGGAGAGTCAGCCCGCAAATTCTGGAACATGTTCCTCACCAAAAAGAACCAAATAGTCGATCGTTCGGACGCGAAGCCTTAGCAGCTTTCAAACACAACATCCGAGACGAATGGCTCACGTACACCTCGCCAGAGAAGCCGAGAACAATGGCTGCATTAACAAGCCTCATGACCCGCTTATGCTGGAGACGATAGCTGGCTAGCAAGATGCAGTACCAGCGACCCAAGTACATCCGAAGTCACGGATGGAAATGGAAAACCACGACGCAACAAGGACCAGCGCCGGACAAAGGGAAACAGCCCGAAGAGCACGGCAGTCAACGCCGGATTCAGAAGCTTCCGGCAGAATCATAAAAAACTGCCCCTCAAGGACAACAGCGACGAGCTATCCAACCTAAACAAAATCTTGGACAAAATATGCCAAATCCACAGTACTCCCGGGAAGCCTGCAAACCATACCCACAGAGATTGTTGGGTCTTCAAGCAGTCTGGCAAACTCAATGCCGAACACAAGGGGGCCGACACACCAAGCGAGGACGATGACGAACCCCACCAGCAGATCACCGGAAAACAAAAGAATTTCCCACAAAAAGTCAAAACAGTGAACTCACTTCAAGTGACAAAAGGGAAAAACAGAGCGGCGCCCATAGAAACACGCGCCGCACGGTCTATCCCAGAAGAGACCCAACGATGGTTGTAAAAACCAATCCCCTTCGATCATCAGGACTATTCCGGAAGTATCCGGAACGCAGGATGGACTGCCTTGATATTAGATCCTATAATCGACGGATTCCAATTTACACAAGTCCTAATGGACGGAGGTAGCGATCTAAACCTGTTATATCAGGACACAATCCGCAAAATGGGGATAGACCCAACCAAAATTCGCCATAGCAACACCTCCTTCAAAGGGGTAATGCCAGGCCTATATGCCCGTTGTACGGGCTCACTACCGCTAGAAGTTGTGTTCGGGTCATCCGACAACTTCCGCCGCGAAAAGTTAACCTTCCACATCGCCCCATTCGAAAGTAGCTATCAAGCACCATCTTGGCACATGAAGCTTTCGCCCGCTTTTAACGCAATACCGCATTATGCATCTCTTACACTTAAAATGCCGGTCCACGCGGCATCATCTCATTAAAAGGGAGTACCAAGTGTTACTCGAGCACGGAAGAACGTGAGACTGCCTTGAAAGCCCCACACTAATCCGGCTCCGCTAATCAAAGCACTGAATAGGTCATTCAACCCGGACATGGCTAGACGAGTCCGCGTAAACATATAAAGGCCTACTAGCGGCATACCCCGCATAAGGGCTGCACGCATGTACAACAAGAGACAATAAAGCTCAATTTAGTTCACTTTTTCGAACCGTACTCTGTTTATTTAATATAAAGTACATTTTTCGCACGGTCCTTTTTCTTTTCAACTAAGTTCTTCTCTTTTACAGATGAACACCGTGCTACACCCGTCCCAGTGATACTGCACAACGGAGACACAAAGCGCAGACGCAAGAGGGACCCGTTGCAAGGATTCTTTTCAAATTAAGACCCTGCGTAAACCTTTTTACTGTCTCTTGTTGATACACATCCCCTGGCTTCTTGCTATAACCGAGGAGGAGGCTGGCTTAGGGCATTATTCTGCCCGTTTTCATAAAGACCGAATACCTTAGGGAGTGTTCGGCGTCTCGAGTTAGGCCTTATATGCATCAGCTCCGAATCATGTCTTTGGTCAAATGTTGGGTTTGCCCGGCTCCCATGTTTTGGTACCTTACATTCCGTTATATCGGCTAAGGTAGCGCTGGGAGAACCACTGCGATTGTGCCCCGGTTGAGCTGGGTTGAGCACCTCAGTGGAGAAAGCTGAAACTGACTGTCATGATATAGCGTGAGACTGGTCAACTAGTCGATGACCCACCGGAATGTTTATAATTCCCCCGCATTAACGAAGGACCATTTCCCGGTCAGGCACATACGCGCCCCAAATTTGGGAGAGCGCGGTGCCCCTAGGGGCTATATAGTAGCCCCACCTTCGAACTCCTATGGCTAAGTGAAAGTGATAAAGCATTATAGTCCGGTTGCCTAGTTTGCTACGCTATCACCTCCTTTACAGGACCAAGACGTTGGATTAAGTGTGAAAATGCGCCTTTTTGCAAACACCCCGCACTATGTGCGTGGGGTAATGTCAAGACTGCCATCTTTCAGGTTATATACACATATACATCAACGGTCGCGCAGGAGGTGTTTTAATACTTGAACGCACAAGTATAAAAAGCCCTTATATTATATTGAAACATTGTTTTCACAAATCATACATGTCATTAAAGCATAACATCCTTCGAGCACTGCGTCTCTATTAAACGAAGCGCCCCGCAGACTTCCTCAAAATAGTGCTCGGCGGTACTCGGCTTCGTCCGAATCTTGGGATGCAACGTCGGTGGCCTTCATCTCCGCCAGATTTCTTGACATGGGCAAGAGCCATCCGCGCACCCTCTATGCATGCTGACCGCTTCATTGCATTGATATGCGGCACCGCACCAAGGAACTGTTGCACCAAGCCAAAATAACTCTTCGGCTCGGGCCTTTTCGGCCACAAACGAGTCACGACAGCCTTCATGGCAAGTCAGGACAACCTATTCAGCTCAGCCCATTCGGCCAAACGATTGGTCAATGAAAGTGGACGCTCCGGACTATGGAACTGCGACCAAAACAACTATTCCATTCCGTGATCCTTTTGACCATGGAAGTGTTCGGCCACGTCTGCGGCACTCGCCGCCAAGTCCAGATAAGCATCCTCCACACCCCACAGCCGGTCCAATTGAGCGTACCTAGGATCCGTGAATTTCCTCCGCAACAGAAAGGGCTTTCCAGCCGCAATATCTCCGCCCGACGTAGCTCCTCCTTGATAGCTCTCATTGCAGAAGCGAGTATCCTTGGCCTCGGTGGCGGCCTTTTTCAGGTCCTCCTGTTTCGCTCGATCTTCTTTTTCAACAAGCTCAAGAACGGTCAAGAGCATTCTTCAATTTTACGGCCATCTCAGCCATTTCTTTCTTGCTTGGCGATGAGCAGCCTGTTCGGCTTTTAGCTCTGCGGCCGCCTTTAAAGCAGCCGCATCACTTTTTCTGGCTTGCTCCTTGGCTCAGGCGAGCTCCGCCCGAAGGCTCTCCATAGCGGCGGCACCATCTGCATTAAGCATACATGTTGTAAGGCATGGGCGTCAAGCTCCCTTACCAGGTGTCCGCGGAGAAGTCGCATACCTTGTGACTCGTCAAGCCGCTTATTAACAAGCGTGATGTCCGCATCCGCCACGTCAAGTTGCCGCTTCAGTTCGGCAAATTCATCAGCCCGGCTAGCCACCAGACGCTTCACCACCTACATAGGAAGAGCGCATATTATACCTGGGGTTATGATCCTCGGCCGTCATTTTTGACACCGCACCAAGTCTCATGGGCTACTATCTATACAGGGCGCATTTTATATGCAAAACTGTCAGAAGGTACATCATTTTGCGTACCTCAAAACCCGTCAGTAAACTTACGACGGCTTCATGCAATCCGCTCTCAGCGGATGAAATCCTTTCAATCACCGTACTCATTAATGTACGGTGATCTTCCGAGATAGACGCTCGCCCGAGCAGATCCTTCAGCTCCTCCGACCGCACACCCGTTGGTGCCGGACTCGTCCAGTGGCCTTTTTCAAAGGCCGGACACGGAGAGCTTTGAGGGGACATACGGCTGCCTTCTAGCCCCGCCGGATTCGGAGGAGCCCTCCGCGACGACACCTTAGGGTCGTCCACCTCGCATAATGGTACTGCAGGCGGAGGCGTTTCGCTCTCCATCATCCCCGGATCAAGATCCCATGAAGACGAGCTCTGCTGTGAAGGGCTGAGATCCGAACTACAAGGTAAACTTTCGGTTACCTTCACAAATAAAACGGGGATGTCTCTCTTTTAAAAAAACGCCCATCCTTTACTTACGGCTCGCTGGAGGGCTGCTCTCCTCGGGGAAATAGTGCGGTCGGGGCATCTCCCGCCGCAGGACCCTCTGGTGAAGATTTCTTCCCCCGCTTCGAGGCTTTGGTCTCCAGATCTTCAGAAGCGGTCCTCTTGTCCCCTTGGAGGGAGGGATTCTCGATCCCCCCTTTCTCGATGGCCTCCTTCACGGAGGTAGTAGTTCCCTTGTTCCCTCCTTCGCCTTCTTCAAAAGGCACAGCCTCTAGCATCTTGGTTAATACAGGATCCGGCGTGGTCTCGTGGAGGGGGCCGACACTGATCAGTTTTGCTTTTGCTATCCACTCATGTTTAAAGGATAGCTCTTTTAAGGGCAAGTGTATGATAAATATGCGGATAGCATGTCCTGCAGGACTACTTACTTGAGTATCCGGGCGATTGCAGCTCAGACATGCGTCCTCGCTTAAGTCCGGACACATTGCTTGTGTTCAAGAACAGTTGGTACATCTCCACAGGCGTTACGCCCATAAAATGTTGAAGAGCTCGTGGTCCCTCCGGATTAAACTCCCACAAAGTGAGGGGGGGCGACGCTTGCGTGGCGAGGTACGACGAATCAGCATGACCTGCGCTACTACGACCAGATTGATCTCTCTCTCTATCTCTCGGATGTCTCGAATATGGCCATGCAAAAGAGTTACGTCCTTGGACGGTCACCAGTCGAGCCCTTTATTGACCGATGACGCCCGCCGCAGTGGAGGACCCGAGCGGAAGGCAGGTGGCGCCGCCCATTTGGTGCCCCTGGGAGCGGTGATATAAAACCATTCATGTTGCCATAAATTGAGCTCCTCTTCAAAAGAGCCCTCGGGCCATGGAGCGTCCGCATTCTTGCTTATAACAGCCCCTCCGCACTCTGCCTGATGCCCCTTGATCATCTTAGGCTCCACTTCAAAGGTCTTGAGCCACAATCCGAAGTGAGGGGTAATGCGGAGGAACGCTTCACATACGACAATGAACGACGAGATGTGGAGGATGGACTCCGGATCCAAGTCATGGAATTCCAGCCCATAATAAAACATGAGCCCCCTCACAAAGGGGTCCGTAGGGAAGCCTAAACCCCGAAGGAAGTGAGACACGAATACCACGCTCTCACCAGGCTCGGGAGTAGGAATAACCTGCCCTTGGGCAGGCAGCCTATGCAAAATTTCGCCGGTTAGATACCTGGCGTCTCTCAGCTTTAGCACATCTTCGTCCGTGACGGAGGAAGACATCCACCGGCCGTGCAGGTCGGAGCCGGACATCGTCGAAGGTCCGAAGCGCCTAAATCTTGAGCTTTGGGTGTTGGAACTCGAGGCGAGGGGCGGATTCGATTGAGATTGAAAGAAAGGAGCGGGCCTTGGTCTCGTTATAAAGAGGTTGAATACCAAGAGCCCTCCCCGTGACCATTCGGGACTCGCCCGATGGATGAGGCGTGCTAACGGGCACGCATCGGGTTACCCACGCCCGTATTGATGAGAATCCGGAATAAGGGGGCACGATCTCGCTTTTGATAAGACGTGCCAAGGAAACCGCCTCGCTAAACACGCTGAGGTGGAACAGTAAAACGATTCGTATAAAGGCCCGGCCGTGGTGTGATGTCACGCCGCTGAATACGCCAAAGACATCTGTGCAAAGGTTATTCTCTACGGCAGTATGTGGAACTTGTTTTGCAGAGCCGGACACTATCCTTGTGTTCAAAATCTTCTATGAAGTATTCAGAGGAGGAAACCGCCTTGCAATGTTGAAGACAATATGCGCGCCGGACTCGTCGTCATTGAAGCCTGGTTCAGGGGCTACTGAGGGAGTCCTGGATTAGGGTTTGTCCAGATAGCCGAACTATCACCGTTGGCTGGACTCCTGGACTATGAAGATACAAGATTGAAGACTTCGTCCCGTGTCCGGATGGGACTTTCCTTGGCATGGAAGGCAAGCTTGGCGATACGGATATGTAGATCTCCTACCATTGTAACCGACTCTGTGTAACCCTAACCCTATCCGTGTCTATATAAACCAGAGGGTTTTAGTCCGTAGGACGAAAAACAATCATACCATAGGCTAGCTTCTAGTGTTTAGCCTCTCTGATCTCGTGGTAGATCTACTCTTGTACTACCCATATCATCAATATTAATCAAGCAGGAGTAGGTGAGGGAGTCCCGGATTAGGGGGTGTCCGGATAGCGAACTCTCACCGCTGGCGGACTCTGGACTAGGAAGATACAAGATTGAAGACTTCGTCCGTGTGCGGATGGGACTTTCCTTGGCGTGGAAGGCAAGCTTGGCGATACGGATATGTAGATCTCCTACCATTGTAACCGACTACTGTGTAACCCTAACCTATCCGGTGCCTATATAAACCGGAGGGTTTTAGTCCGTAGGACGAACAACAATCATACCATATGCTAGCTTCTAGGGTTTAGCCTCCTTGATCTCGTGGTAGATCTACTCTTGTACTACCCATATCATCAATATTAATCAAGCAGGAGTAGGGTATTACCTCCATCGAGAGGGCCCGAACCTGGGTAAAAACATCGTGTCCCTTGTCTCCTGTTACCATCCGCCTAGACGCATGATTCGGGACCCCTACCCGAGATCCGCCGGTTTTGACACCGACATTGGTGTTCTCATTGAGAGTTCCTCTGTGTCGTCGCCATCAGGTAGGATGCCTCATCTCGTCTTTAAAGACGATACCATCGCCAAAGGAGCCTTGGCCGCTGGCCAGACTCTTCGGCTAGGTGGTTTTCTTATGACCACCAATCCGGCCACCGCGCCGACGATGACCTCTCGAGTCATCGAAACCAATCTCCATGTCAATTCGGAACTTGCCGAACAATCAGATCCGATCGAGCTCTCCTCCGTAAACGAGCTCTTGGATCAAATCGCCGCCCTGGGAGTCGCCACAGACTACGACCGGATCGGGCCTAAAACCGATCTGAGAGAGATCAACTCTCCCCAGGCTACCCATCACGTTGCTGTGATAGAGGAACAATGCAGCGATTCTTCTTCTATCTTAAGGACTAGCTACGTCCGGATTCCCGATCCCTCCATGCCGGATTCCCGCGGAGGGACGGATGTCGATCAAGCCCTGGACTTAAAGTTAGGCGGCGGGTTGGACTCATTGGATAACACTCGAAAATCCAAACTTCCGAGTTCGGAAACTTCTCGGCCTCTGAGTCCCAAATTGGACGGGGTTCCGGATCTAGTTCCACCCGCCCACCCAAACATTAGCGATCTCTCGAATTCGGCAAGAGCCCGGCTGAAGCGATACATCATTCTTGGGCGATTCCTCCACGGTTATGAACAGGATAAAAGACTGCCGAGAGGAGGACGCAATCCCAATTTTCTGCAATAATTGCACGGACAAGGGAATCCTAAACGCCATAAGTCGTCACGAATTACACGCTTTACTGACTTGGTGACGATAGTACAAAAGTACTGTGTGATGGAGAGCGCCTGGAAAACCGAAAGTAAATTTTGGGATAATCCGGCCCCGAATACATCCCTAGTCCGAAACAAAAGGGTGCACCATTATCAAGCACCTGGGTCAAATACCAAAAAACCAAAACCCCATAAAGGGTACGGAACCGTACTGGAGGGTTGGCTAAACGGACCCTGCAAAATTCATAGCACAGAGGGCGCCACTCCAACTCATAGCCTTCGAGCATGTTGATACTACGGCAGGTGGCCAAAAGTGGCGAGGAGCTTCTAGCTTCAGAATCCCAGCCCAGCAACACCAGTATGGTGTTAACAGTCTTCGAGACTTTCGCATCAAATAACATGGGAAAACGAACACTCCGCAACCTTGCCGAAGTCTACCAAGTAGCAACAACAAATCCATGGAGTGACACGGCTATTACCTTTAATGCCAGTGATGAACCTAAATTCCGAACTACCCGGGCACCAGCCGCATTGGTCCTCAGCCCGATAGTGGACGGCTTTCGCCTTACTAAGGTACTCATGGATGGCGGCAGCGGACTAAACCTCATCTATGAGGAAAACCTCCGAAAAATGGAAATAGACCGCATTGAGCAAAGCAGCACAACCTTTAGAGGAATAATCCCTAGCCGGGAAGCATGCTGCACCAGAAAAATCACGCTGGACGTAGTGTTCGGCTCACGACAATTACAGGTCCGAGGATGTCACTTTTCAAGTGGCCCCGTTCAACAGCGGATATCATGCTTTATTAGGACGAGAGGCATTCACAATTTTTCAAGCTATACCCCATTATGGGTACATGAAGCTTAAAATGCCCGGACCTAACGGAATCATCACTCTCGCTAGTGATCTGAACATAGCACTCCGCACCGAAAACAAGACAGCCGCACTAGCCCTCGAGGCACTATCCGAAGCCCTAGCGGCCGAGGAACTCACCGCGATGCGCTCCACGGTGAACGAGGGACGATTTGATACTTGATAAAAGATCCAAGTCCACTTCTTTTAAACTAGCGTATGAAATAGTCAAATTCCAAGTCCACCCAACGGTCCCTGCATAGACGGCCTCCATTGGGGCACAATTAAACCCTGATATAGATGCACTACGAGAATTTCTACAAGAAAACTAGGACATCTTTGCTGGCACCCTTCGGACATGCCAGCTATCCCATCGCCACTGGCCGAGCACAGCCCAAATATCCTAAAAGGATTCAAGCCGGTCAAACAGGCTCTTGATTGCTTTTCCGAACCCAAGAGACGAGCCATGGGAGAGGAGCTAGCCAAACTTTTGGAAGCCGGATTCATCGAGATATAAAACATCCGGACTGGCTAGCAAACCCGGTGATGGTACCAAAGAAGGATAAGTCCTGGCGCCTATGTGTTGATTTTAAAGACCTTAATAAGGCTTGCCCGAAGGATCCCTTCCCCCTCCCTCGAATTGATCAAATCATTGACGCTACAGCAGGACACGACTCATTGTGCTTCCTCGACGCGTACTCCGGCTACCACAAGATGGCGGAGCCAGACCAAGCTGCAACAGCATTCATCACCCCATACGGCCCGTTCTGCTTCAATACAATGCCCTTTGGGCTCAAAAACGCCGGCGCAACATATCAGCGCATGATTCGTACATGTCTGGCAAACCAGATCGGCAAAACAGTGGAAGCATATGTAGATGACGTGGTCGTCAAAACCAAGCACGTCGAAACTCTAGTAGACGACTTGAGGCTCACATTCGACAATCTTTGAAAATATGACATCAAGCTCAATCCGGAAAAATGCGTCTTCGGCGTTCCAGCCGGAAAGCTCCTGGGCTTCATTGTGTCCGGTAGAGGAATTGAAGCAAACCCAGCCTAGATCCGAGCTCTGTCACAATTGGACATTCCAAAAGACCTCAAAAAAATACAAAAGTTGACGGGATGCGTAGCGGCTCTAAGCCGCTTTATTTCCCGACTGGGGGGAAAGGCGTTTCCCCATTACCGCCTCCTCTGCCGCACCGAACACTTCGAGTGGACGGATGCCGCCACGGCCGGACTCGAAGAAATAAAGGCCATTTTGGCAACAAATCCGGTCCTGGCCGTAGAACGTGGGCGAACCAATGCTATTATATATCGCCGCAACACATCAAGTTGTCGGTAGCGGTGCTCGTTGTCGAACGAGAAGCGGACGGACACCGGTTCCCTGTTCAAAACCGGTTTATTATGTGTCCACTGCCCTAACTCCATGCAAGTCCCGGTACCCACACTATCAAAAGATAGCATACGCGGTGTTCATGGCATCCCGGAAGCTGCGACACTACTTTCAAGAGTGTTCGATAACGGTAGCCTCCGAAGTACCTCTTAACGACATTATAAACAACCGCGACGCGACGGGCCGGATTGCTAAATGGGCCATAGAGCTCCTTCCATTCAATATAAATTATAAACCACGACGAGCTATTAAGTCGGAGGTTTTGGCCGACTTCGTCGCCGAATGGACCGAAGCGGAACTCCCTAAAGAGTACGGCGCATACTCCAATTGGATCATGCACTTTGACGGCTCCAAAATGTTGGCGGCACGGGGCTGGCGTCGTCCTGACGTCCCCAACCGGGGACACAGTCCAATACGTCCTTCAGATAATGTATACGGACTCCAACAACGCAGCCAAATACGAGGCCCTTCTGCACGGCCTCCGGATGGCAGTCTCCATGGGCATTCAACGCCTAGAGGTGCGCGGGGATTCGAACCTCGCAATATCTCAAATAAACGGAGACTTTGATGCCAAAGATCCCAAAATGGCAGCATACCGCAATGCGGTCCTAAAAATGTCAGCACGGTTCAAAGGGCTCGAATTTCATCATATAGCCCGGGATAACAACCAGGCGGCGGACATATTGGCACACATCAGTGCAAAAAGCGATGCCGTCCCACCCAATATCTTTCTGGAACGGCTGTTTAAGCCATCCGTACTATGGGAAGGGGAGTCCGGCAATAACAATCCGGACCCAACCGCCGCTCGACGCCAACTCTTGTGACACAACCGGAGGCTCGCCCCGAGATAACACCCTCCGCCACGAAATAATGGCGGTTATCGCCCCGTGGACGGAACCATTCCTAGCCTACCTAACTAGGCAGGAACTCCCCGAAGACCAAAATGAGGCTCGCTGCATAGTACGGCGATCTAAGGCCTATAAAGTCCATGAGGGAGAGCTTTATAAGAAAAGCACTACCGGAGTCCTTCAAAGGTGTATCTCCGAAGAGGAAGGGCGAAACCTCCTGGCTGAAATTCATGCCGACTGGTGGGCACCACGCCGCAGTTCGGGCCCTGGTAGGCAAGGCCTTCCGGACAGGATTTTATTGGCCGACAGCCCGGGGAGATGCGCAGGACTTAGTCCACCGATGCGTCGGTTGCCGACTTTTGCTAACCAAAGCCACATGCCACCCACCGCCATTAAAACTATACCCATCACCTGGCCGTCATGGTCCGGGGCTTGACATGGTTGGACCCCTTAAGGGTGGAACCCACAAGCAAAAATACACATTGGTCATGGTGGATAAATTCACCAAATGGATAGAGGCCAAGCTCGTTAAAACGGCGAATCCGGACCAGTGATAGACTTCATATCGGGTAGTGCACCGTTACGGTGTCCCCACAAGATCATCATCGATAACGGTACCAACTTTACAGCCGATGAGGTCAAATTATGGTGCAAAAACATGGGCATCAAGCTCGATTACGCCTCAGTCTATCACCCTCAAACCAACGGCCAAGTCGAATGAGCAAATGGTCTAATCATGAGCGGCATTAAACCCAGACTAGTGCGGTCCCTCAAGGAATATAACACGCACTGGGTTAAGGAGCTCGACTCTGTACTCTGGGGGCTGTGGACCACGCCGAATCGTACTACCGGATTCACACCATTCTTTATGGTGTACGGCACAGAGGCAGTCTTGCCCTGCGACATAATACATGACTCACCTCGCATGCGCATGTATAAAGAAAGAGAAGCCGAGCTCGATTGGTAGGACAATTTGGACGCATTGGAGGAGGAGCGCGACGTGGCAAAAGCTCGTTCCGCATTCTATCAACAACAGGCTCGAAGATATCAAAGCAGGGAAGTACGGGCCAAAGCTTATAACGTTGGCGAACTAGTTCTACGCCTGCCGGACAAGAAAAAGGACAAACTCAAGCCCAAATGGGAAGGTACCTTCATCATCGACCAGGTCCTGACCGGCGGAGCATACCGTCTACGAAACACATCGGATAACCGACTCGAGCCGAACCCATGGAACGCAGCCCGTCTTCAAAGATTCTACGCCTAAGTGCCGGACTCCAAGTTCGTCTCCTTCCTCCGTCCCCATTTTTTATTTTTGCTTTCTTTTATTTCTCTCCTTCCTCCTTCTTCTTCTTGAAGCATCTAGAGGCTCGTTTGCGCTTTTTTCGCACACACTTGACACGCTGTCCGCGCTCATTATACCTGGGGGCTTCTTTAACAGAAGCTTATTTATAAGGGCTTTCATGCCCAACACATGCGTTAAACTTCCGCATGTACCTTTTATTCACCATTATATGTATCGATATGACTTAAGTTTTGGCCAAGCTGGGTTGCCTGGCTCCTGTGCTTACCCCTACGTTCCCGATTGTTCGGCTAGGTGGTAAAGGGAGCACCTCTGCGATTATTACGCTGGGTCACCGGATGTGTACCTCGGTGGGTGAATCCGAAAGCTAGCGTTCTTAAGGGAATATTCGGTCGGTGAACTGAAAGATGAATTTTAACTATTTACCCATCTGCCCCAGATGATTATCTGCTGTCATAGCAGCTTCGACGTGCACTATAGGTCATGCATCCCAAATAAAGTAACCCTTAACGGAACTATTCTCCCCGGAAGATGTTTCTTACTACCCATGTAATATAACATAACTAGTTGGGCACTTGTCCGACATGCAACAATGACCCCTACGCCTTGTCTCCATGCATACCACGGTTCTTATTTAACCACGAAGGTATTCGGACACACTCCGGACTATTGGGTCCGGAGGCCGAAGCGAAAAGGTCTGCTATGACAAACGATCTACAATCCGGCTAGAAGACATTCTTTCATGTCATATTTTTACATAGTCAACTCGACTCATGGTATTCCTCCTCAATGCCATCTAATAGGCTATCTAATTTACAATCTTGGCCAATTCGACTCATGGAATACTTGGCGGCCAATTCTACTTGGCCGTACACTAAGCTTACAGGGATCTCCATTCCATCCGGCCCCACAGGTCCGACCTCGGCCATGTGGTTTGGGTCACAACCGTGTACTGCGTCTTTACCATGGCCCAGCCTCCTGGCGCCTTGAAGGCAGGCCGATATCTTCCATAGCCGGAAGCGCGCCGTGCTCCTTGAAGCCGCTCTGCCAGCTCCCCAATGCCTTCGGGCAGGGAGATAGATGGCCACAAGGCCTGGCCGATGCCTTTCATCACCTGCCAGACTCGTTCGTGCATCTGACGCAGTTCAGAAAGAAGATCACCCGAAGAACTGGGCATCTCCTCCTCAGGACGACCTGTGAGCAAACATACATACATGTTTATGTTAGTCGCCTTCCTCGCCGAACTCTTTTCAAAGTTTGTTCAAGCACTTACTGAAAATGCCGCGACGAAGCCGCCGATTCTCCTTTACGGAGTGAGACAACTGGGCATGAACATCTTTTAGTTCCTCACCCAGCTTGGTGTTGGCATCCTGGAGATTGTTTTTCTCCTGCCGCACCCTCGTAAGCACGCTCTCGCCGGCCTTTAGCTGGCGCAAGAGCTGTTGCTTGTCCGGATCCAGTCCGGCGCCATCTGCAATGTTTTTGTCAGATTTATACACCCGCCGCACTTCATAACCTATTTATCTTTTAAAGTGTATATTACCAGTGGGGTCTCTGCGGCTCCCTCAGAAGGCTAGTGCGGCCTCAAGTTGGGCCTTGCACTCTTCAAGCTCCCGGGACAATCGGGTATTCTTCTCTCAGAAGATCCTGCATCACAAATGATCCTTAAATCAGTTATTCTAACTATTTTAAGTCTCGGGGCTACCGCATATATAATCACAAATTTT
Source organism: Aegilops bicornis (assembly GCA_021605145.1). Lineage (NCBI taxonomy): Eukaryota > Viridiplantae > Streptophyta > Magnoliopsida > Poales > Poaceae > Aegilops > Aegilops bicornis. The sequence goes on along the minus strand of CM038671.1, from coordinate 668,935,472 downwards.
CTCACCCGTATGTCCTTTACATACCGCCTCCGTGGCTCTTGCTAGACCATCTTGAGCGGCACCGAGGTGCGCATCTCCTAATCGAAGGCATTCAAGGCCTCCTGGGAGAAACATGCGTCACGAAGAACTGTCCGTGGCGCCTATGATTCAAGGCGCTCTCCACCTCGGAGTTGGTGGCGGACAACCTGTCGGCATCCTCTCGTCGGAGGAGCATCCGACGACGCGTCTCGTGCTCTCCTCAGCCTCCGGACCCGGCTTTGAAGCCTGGCCGGTGAAGGTTCGATTATAACCTCTCCGGACTCGGTCCGAAGCGCTCTTTTTCCTGAAAAGAGCACCAGCGTTAGTACGCCTTCCAGGAATCAATCCTGGGAGTATGGTAACACGCCATACCGTTGCGGCGGAGTTTCGATCCGGACCGCACTTCTTTTTAGCCTGCGGGGCCGCACTGCCCTTTGTTGGCCAGCCGCCGCGGGCTCGGCTTCCTGCCTCGAAGGTACCCCCTGCGAAGCACCATTGGTATACGGTGATCAAAAATAAGCATGGATGGGTCATTATCAGGGTTTTTGGGATCTCGGTCTCATTTACCTGTGAGGCTGGAAGTATTCCGGGGTAATCAGCCGTAATGGCAACCAAAGCATTGTCGATGCTAAGTTGGTGGAATACCCCATCGATCAACTCCACCTTTATATCCGGATTCTCTTCGGAGGTCGGATCGAGGGACTGTTCCGGATCCTCGGGTTGTGGGGACGGGCTGTGTATCTTCTCCACAGTCCGGCGCAGTTCCTGCGCAGAAACCACAAAATGAGATATTTAACCATGGGAACATGGATCGGACAGGTCACAAAGATGTTTGCTTACCCAGCTTCGAGGATTGTTCGAAGAAAACTCCTTCAGTGGATTGACACGGAGGTAATCCTCCTCCTCCCCTTTGTACATGGCAGACAAGATCTTCACCAGTTCGGTGACCGATCCTGGCCCTTTGCGGCCATGGAGGGTGGCATTGTCCTCCCCGTTGAAGTCCCACATGCGGTGGCCCCTGTATTGGAGCAGCTGCACTCCCCTCATAATGCAGATTGCCATGACTCCCATCATGGTCAATACGGCATGAGCCAGTAACCATATTCGGTTCATCAAATAAAGGACATCCCAGTCATCTTCTCTCCGGGGGCTCCGAGGGCGCCGGCTTAGGCGCTTCTTCAGAGGAGCATTGCTAAACTCCAGAAGGCCGATCCGAACAGGATCCGGCAGCGGGACGTCCTCCATGTAAAACCATTCCGAAGGCCAGTCTTCGGACGCCTTCTTTGGGGTTCTGGATAGGTATCCGGTCCCGGCGATGCGCCATAGCTCGGCTCCGCCCACTTGATATATTGACCCCTCATGAGAACGGGGTACTAGGCAGAATATCCTCTTCCACAGTCCGAAATGAGCCTCGACGCCCAAGAATAGTTTGCGAAGGGCCACGAAGCCCGCGATGTGCATGATGGAGGCAGGAGTAAGATGGTGCAACTGGAGGCCGTAGAACTCCAAGAGCCCCCGGAGAAATGGATGGGTTGGAAATCCGAGTCCTCTTGCTAGATAAGAGATGAAGCATACCCGCTCTCCTTTAGAGGGATCAGGGACGCTCTTCGCTTGCTATCCGCCCTGGTAGGTGGCGAGTCCGGATCGAACCGGAACCATGAAGGCCGGGGGGAGAAATCCCTTGGCTTGGAGTATAACTAGCTCGCTATGCGGGACTGAGCATCTCTCCCAATTTCCTGGCTGAAATTTGGGGCGCGAGAGGAGGAGCCGCGTCGGTATCCCATGATGGAATTGGCTGTGGTCAGAGGCGCTCCGATGAAAGCTCGCAAAGGGGGGATAGTGTGACTCGGATCTAGATCCTTGCCCCTTTTATAGGCGGCTCATTTGCGCGGCTAGGGGGGTAATTGTAAAATTGCCCTAGCTTTTCGCATTCATTCAAACACGTGGAAGATGGCCATTATTGGGCGTAGAAGCCGAGGAGCGCAGCATTTATCAGAAGCCGGACACTATTCGACAAGTATATGGAATTTGGAGAAGAACCCGCTTCGCAATGCCAAAGACAATCAACGCGCCGGACTCATCGTCATTGAAGCCTGGTTCGGGGGCTACTGAGGGAGTCCCGGATTAGGTGGTGTCCGGATAGCGAACTCTCACCGTTGGCGGACTCTGGACTATGAAGATACAAGATTGAAGACTTCGTCCCGTGTCCGGATGGGACTTTCCTTGGCGTGGAAGGCAAGCTTGGCGATACGGATATGTAGATCTCCTACCATTGTAACCGACTCTGTGTAACCCTAACCTATCCGGTGCCTATATAAACCGGAGGGTTTTAGTCCGTAGGACGAACAACAATCATACCATAGGCTAGCTTCTAGGGTTTAGCCTCCTTGATCTCGTGGTAGATCTACTCTTGTACTACCCATATCATCAATATTAATCAAGCAGGAGTAGGGTATTACCTCCATTGAGAGGGCCCGAACCTGGGTAAAAACATCGTGTCCCTTGTCTCCTGTTACCATCCGCCTAGACGCACAGTTCGGGACCCCCTACCCGAGATCCGCCGGTTTTGACACCGACAGTAGGGTTTTACCTCCATCTCGAGGGCCCGAACCTGGGTAAAACATCGTGTCCCTTGTCTCCTGTTACCATCCGCCTAGACGCACAGTTCGGGACCCCCTACCCGAGATCCACCGGTTTTGATACCGACAAAGATCTTTTATCGGTCGAACCGTGATGACAACATACATAATTCCCTTTGTCCATCGGTATGTTACTTGCCCGAGATTCAGTTGTCGGTATCTTCATACCTAGTTCAATCTCTTTACCGGCAAGTCTCTTTACTCATTCCATAGTACATCATCTTGTAACTATCTCCTTAGTCATTTGCTTGCAAGCTTATGATGTGCATTGCCGAGAGGGCCCATAGATACCTCGCTGATACTCGGAGTGAAAAATCCTAATCTCAATCTATGCCAACTCAACAAACACCTTTGGAGATACCTGTAGAGCATATTTATGATCACCCAGTTATGTTGTGGTGTTTGATAGCACACAAGGTATTCCTATGATATCCGGGAGTTGCATAATCTCATAGTCGAAGAAATATGTATTTGACATGAAGAAAGCAATAGAAATAAACGGAATCATAATTATGCTAAGCTAACAGATGGGTCTTGTCCATCACATGAGTCTCCTAATGACGTGATCCCATTATCAAATGACAACACATGTCTATGGTTAGGAAACCTTAACCATCTTTGATCGACGAGCTAGTCTAGTAGAGGCTTACTAGGGACACAATATTTGTTTATGTATTCACACATGTATTTAAGTTTCCGATCAATACAATTCTAGCATGAATAATAAACATTTATCATGAATAAGGAAATATAAAATAAAAACTTTATTATTGCATCTAGGGCATATTCCTCCATTCTCCCACTTGCACTAGAGTCAATAATCTAGTTCACATCACCATGTGACTAACACCGATAGTTCACATCGCCATGTGACTAATACCCAAAGAGTTTAATTAATAGAGTCAATAATCTAGTTCACATTGCCATGTGATTAACACCCAAAGAGTACTAAGGTGTGATCATGTTTTGCTTGTGAGAGAAGTTTAGTCAACGGGTCCGCCACATTCAGATCTGTACGTATTTTGGAAATTTCTATGTCTACAATGCTATGCATGGTGCTACTCTAGCTAATTGCTCCCACTTTCAAGTATCCAAATTAAGACTCGGAGTCATCCAAATCGGTGTCTAAGCTTGCATCGATGTAACCCTTTACGACGAACTCTTTATCACCTCCATAACCAAGAAATATTTCTTTAGTCCTCTTAGGTTACTAAGGATAATTTTGACTGCTGTCCAGTGATATACTCCTGGATCACTATTGTACCCCCTTTCCAATATCATGGCAAGGTACACAATAGGTCTGGTACACAACATGGCATAACTTATAGAACCTCTGGGTGAGGCATAAGGAATGACTTTCATTCTCTCTCTATCTTCTGCCTTGGTCGGGTTTGAGTCTTACTCAACTTCACACCTTGTAATACAGGCAAGAACCCTTTCTTTGACCGATCCATTTTGAACTTCTTCAAAACTTTGTCAAGGTATGTTCTTTGTGAAAGTCCTATTAAGCATCTCGATCTATCTCTATAGATCTTGATGCCCAATATATAAGCAGCTTCACCGAGGTCTTTCATTCAAAAAATCCTTATTCAAGTATCCTTTTATGCTATCCATAAATTCTATATCATTTCCAATAAACAATATGTCATCCACATACAATATTAGAAATGCTACAGAGCTCCCACTCACTTTCTTGTAAATACAGGCTTCACCATAATTCTATATAAAACCATATGCTTTGATCACCTCATCAAAGCGTATATTTGATACGTCTCCAACGTATCTATAATTTTTGATTGCTCCATGCTACTTTATCTACTGTTTTGGACCATATTGCCCTTTATTTTCCACTTTTATATCATTTTTGGGACTAACCTATTAACCGGAGGCCCAGCCCAGAATTGATGTTTTTTGCCTATTTCAGTATTTCGAAGAAAAGAAATATCAAACGGAGTCCAAACGGAATGAAACCTTCGGGAACATGATTTTCTCACCGAACGTGATCCAGAGAACTTGGAGTGCAAGCCAAGAAGCAACCGGAGCCTCCACGAGATAGGAGGGCGCCCCCCCCCTATAAGGCGCGCCCCCCTGTCTCGTGTGCCCCTCGGGCGGCCACCGACGTACTTCTTCTTCCTATATATACCTACGTATCCCGAAAACATCCGGGGCACCACGAAACACAATTTCCACCACCGTAACCTTCAGTATTCGCGAGATCCCATCTTGGGGCCTTCACGCAAGACTCACGGAGGGGGAATCAAGCACGGGGGCCTCTACATCAACATCCTTGCCCCTCCGATGAGTTGTGAGTAGTTTACCATGCACTCCACGGGTCCATAGTTATTAGCTCAATGGCTTCTTCTCTCTTTTTGGATCTCAATACAATGTTCTCCCCCTCTCTTGTGGAGATCTATTCGATGTAATCTCTTTTTGCGGTGTGTTTGTCGAGATCCGATGAATTGTGGGTTTATGATCAAGTTTAACTATGAATAATATTTGAATCTTCTCTGAATTCTTTTATGTATGATTAATTTATCTTTGCAAGTCTCTTCGAATTATCGGTTTAGTTTGGCCTACTGGATTGATCTTTTCTTGCCATGGGAGAAGTGCTTAGCTTTGGGTTCAATCTTGCGGTGTCCTTACCAAAGGATGTAAAGGGTTGCAAGGCACGTATTGTATTGTTGCCATCGAGGATAACAAGATGGGGTTTATATCATATTGCATGAGTTTATCCCTCTACATCATGTCATCTTGCTTAATGCGTTACTCTGTTCTTATGAACTTAATACTCTAGATGCATGCTAGATAGCGGTCGATGTGTGGAGTAATAGTAGTAGATGCAGGTGAGTCGGTCTACTTGTTATGGACATGATGCCTATATACATGATCATGCCTAGATAATCTCATAACTATGCGCTTTTCTATCAATTGCTCGACAAGAATTTGTTCACGCACCGTAATACTTATGCTATCTTGAGAGAAGCCACTAGTGAAACCTATGGCCCCGGTCTATCTCTTATCATACTTGTTTCCAATCTACTTTTATTTGCATCTTTACTTTTTGCATCTATATTATAAAATACCAAAAATATATTTATCTTATCATACTATCTTTATTAGATCTCACTTTTGAAGTGGCTGTGAAGGGATTGACAACCCCTTTATTGTGTTGGTTAAGTAGTTCTCGCTTGTTTGTGTAGGTGCGTGGTACTTTTGAGGAGCCTCCTACTGGATTGATACCTTGGTTCTCAAAACTGAGGGAAATACTTACGCTACACTTTGCTGCATCACCCTCTCCTCTTCGAGGAAAACCAACGCAAGCTCGAGAAGTAGCAAGAAGGATTTCTGGCGCCGTTGCCGGGGAGGTCTTTGCTCAAGTCAAGACATACCACGTACCCATCACAAACCTATCTCCCTCGCATTTACATTATTTGCCATTTGCCTCTCGTTTTCCTCTCCCCCACTTCACCCTTGCCGTTTTATTCGCCTTCTCTTTCCCAATCTCCTCCTCTCTTTTTGCTCGCCGTTTTTCCTGTTTGCTTGTGTGTTGGATTACTTGTTGCCATGGCGCAAGATAATACCAAATTGTGTGACTTCTCGAATACGAATAATAATGATTTCCTTAGTACTCCGATTGCTCCTCTTAATAATGATGAGTCTTGTGAAATCAATACCGCTTTGCTGAATCTTGTTATGAAAGATCAATTCGCCGGCCTTCCTAGTGAAGATGCCGCTACTCATCTAAACAACTTTGTTGATTTGTATGATATGCAAAAGAACAAAGATACAGATAACAATGTTGTCAAACTGAAGTTATTTCCGTTTTCACTTAGAGATCGTGCTAAAGTTTGGTTCTCGTCTTTGCCTATAAATAGTATTGATTCTTGGAACAAGTGCAAAGATGCTTTTATCTCTAAGTATTTTCCTCCCGCTAAGATCATCACTCTTAGGAACGATATTATGAATTTTAAACAACTTGATCATGAGCATGTTGCCCAATCTTGGGAAAGAATGAAATTGATGCTTCGTAATTGCCCTACTCATGGTTTGAATTTATGGATGATCATACAAATTTTTTATGCCGGTTTGAACTTTGCTTCTAGAAATCTCTTAGATTCGCCCGCGGGAGGCACCTTTATGGAAATCACGTTAGGAGATGCTACAAATTTACTTGATAATATTATGGCTAATTATTCTCAATGGCACACCGAAAGGTCTTCTAGTAAAAAGTGCATGCTATAGAAGAAATCAATGTTTTGAGTGGAAAGATGGATGAACTTATGAAGATGTTTGCTACTAAAAATACTCCTCTTGATCCCAATGATATGCCTTTGTCTTCCTTGATTGAGAATAATAATGAATCTATGGATGTGAATTTTGTTGGTAGGAATAGTTTTGGAAACAATGCTTATAGAGGAAATCTTAATCCTAGGCCTTATCCTAGTAATCCCTCTAATAATTATGGAAATTACTACAATAATTCTTATGGTAATTTTAATAAGATGCCCTCTGATTTTGAGAATAGTGTGAAAGAATTTATGATCTCTCAAAAGAATTTTAATGCTATGCTTGAAGAAAAATTGCTCAAAGTTGATGATTTGGCTAGGAACGTTGATAGACTTTCGCTTAATGTTAATTCTCTTAAACTTGGATCTTCTTCTCCTAAGCATGATATCAATGAGTCTCTCAAAGTAATGATAATTTCCATTGACGAGTGCAAGGAAAGAACCGCTAGATTGCGTGCTAAGAAAGAAAGCTTTATAAAAGCGTGTTCGTCTAATTTCCGTGAAAATAATGATGAGGATCTTAAAGTTATTGATGCATCTCCAATTAGATCTATGTTTTGCAATATGAACTTTGATGATTATGGGACTGATGATGAATCAACTTTGCCTAGAAGGCGTCCCAAGAATTTGGAATCTTTAGATCTTAATGATAAATTTGGTAAAAGTGAGATTGGAGAATCCTCAACTTCTAATAATGTTGAACCTATCTCAGACTTCAAGGAATTTAATTATAATAATTGCTCTTTAAAAGGTCGAATTTCCTTGTTGCCAGCCGTTGTTAATTCTCCTCATGCCTATAGTAAAAATAAAGCTTTTACCAAGCATATCGTTGATGCCTTGATGCAATCTTATGATGAAAAACTTAATTTGGAAGTTTCTATACCTAGAAAACTTAATGATGAGTGGAACCTACTATAAAGATTAGAATTAAAGATTATGAGTGTTTTGCTTTGTGTTATTTGGGTGCTAGTGTTTCCACGATTCCGAAAACTTTATGTGATATTCTAGGTTTCCATGATCTTGATGATTGCTCGTTAAATTTGCACCCATGGATTCCACCATTAAAAAGCCTATGGGAAGGATCAATGATGTTCTTATCGTTGCAAATAGAAATTTGGTGCCCGTAGATTTTATCGTTCTTGATATATATTGCAATCTTTCATGTCCTATTATTCTTGGTAGACCTTTCCTTAGAACGTTTGGTGCGATTATTGATATGAAGGAAGGGAATATTCGATTCCAATTCCCCTTAAAGAAATGCATGGAGCACTTTCCAAGAAATAAAGTTAAATTACCTTATGAATCCATCATGCGTGCTACTTATGAGTTTAGTGCCAAAGATGGCACTCGTTAGATCTATCCTCGCTTTTATGCCTAGCTAGGGGCGTTAAACGATAGCGCTAGTTGGGAGGCAACCAAATTTTATTTTTAGTTTTTTATTTTGTTTCTGTTTAGGAATAAATAATCCATCTAGCCTCTGTTTAGATGTGGTTTTATGTTTTAATTAGTGTTTGTGCCAAGTTAAACCTATTGGATCTTCTTGGATGATAGTTATTTGATCTTGCTGTAATTTCCAGAAACTTTGTGCTCAGTGCCAGAAATGTTAAAAATCACCAGAAGGTGATAAAATAGTGATTCCAGTTGCTACTGATCAATACACAAATTTTATAGGTCGTATAATTTTTGTAGATTTTTTGGAGTTCCAGAAGTTTGCGTTAGTTACAGATTACTACAGACTATTCTGTTTTTGACAGATTCTGTTTTTCGTATGTTGTTTGCTTATTTTGATGAATCTATGGCTAGTAAAATAGTTTATAATCCATAGAGAAGTTGGAATACAATAGATTTAACACCAATATAAATAAGGAATGAGTTCATTACAGTACATTAAAGTAGTCTTTTGTTTTCTTTCTCTAACGGAGCTCGCGAGATTTCTATTGAGTTTTGTGTTGTGAAGTTTTCAAGTTTTGGGTAAAGCTTTTATGAACTATGGAATAAAGGTTGGCAATAACCTAAGCTTGGGGATGCCCATGGCACCCCAATATATTCAATAATAGCAAAAATCCTAAGCTTGGGGATGCCCCGGGAAGGCATCCTCTTTAAATCTTCGTTCATTGGTAACTTTACTTGGGGCTATATTTTTATTCACCACATGATAAGTGTTTTGCTTGGAGCGTCGTGTGTTATATTAGTCTTTGCTTTTTATTTTACCACAGTCATCCTTGCTGTACACACCTTTTGAGAGAGCCATACATAAATTGGAATTTGATAGAATACTCTATGTGCTTCACTTATATCTTTTGAGCTTGATAGTTTTGCTCATAGTGCTTCACTTATATCTTTTGAGCGTGATAATTTTTGCTCTAGTGCTTCACTTAGATCTTTTAGACCACGGTGGTATATTTGTTTTAAATAAACTATTGATCTCTCATGCTTCACTTAGATTATTTTGAGAGTCGTTAATAGCATGGTAATTTGCTTAAATATTAATATACTTGGTATTCAAGATATGTGAAACTTTCTTTTGAGTGCGTTGAATACTAAGAAAAGTTTGATGCTTGATAATTGTTTTGAGATATGAAGATGGTGATATTAGAGTCATGCTAGTTGAGTAGTTGTGAATTTAAAGAATACTTGTGTTGAAGTTTGTGATTCTCGTAGCATGCACGTATGGTGAACCGTTATGTGATGAACTCGGAGCATGATTTATTTATTGATTGTCTTCCTTATGAGTGGCGGTCGGGGACAAGCGATGGTCTTTTCCTACCAATCTATCCCCTAGGAGCATGCGCGTAATACTTTGCTTTGACAACTTCTAGATTTTTGCAATAAGTATATGAGTTCTTTATGACTAATGTTGAGTCCATGGATTATACGCACTTTTTCCCATCCTTCCACCATTGCTAGCCTCTCTAATACCGCACACTTTTCGCCGGTATCATACACCCACCATATATCTTCCTCAAAACAGCCACCATACCTACCTATTATGGCATTTCCATAGCCATTCCGAGATATATTGACATGCAACTTTGCACCATTCCGTTTATTATGAGACGCTCCATCATTGTCATATTGCTAGCATGATCATGTAGTTGACATCGTATTTGTGGCAAAGCCACCGTTCATAATTATTTCATACATGTCACTCATGAATCATTGCATATCCCGGTACACCGCCGGAGGCATTCATATAGAGTCATATTTTGTTCTAAATATTGAGTAGTAATTCTTGAGTTTTAAGAAAATAAAAGTGTGACGATCATCATTATTAGATCATTGTCCCAGTGAGGAAAGGATGATGGAGACTATGATTCCCCCACAAGTCGGGATGAGACTCCGGACAAAAAAAAAGAGAAAAGAGAGGCCTTAAAAAAGGCCCAAAGAAAAAAAAGGAAAAAAAGAGAGAATAAGAGAGAAGGGGCAATGCTACTATCCTTTTACCACACTTGTGCTTCAAAGTAGCACTAAGATCTTCATGATAGAGAGTCTCTCATTTTGTCACTTTCATATACTAGTGGGAATTTTTCATTATAAACTTGGCTTGTATATTCCAATGATGGGCTTCCTCAAATGCCCTAGGTCTTCGTGAGCAAGCGAGTTGGATGCACACCCACTTAGTTTCTTTTGTTGAGCTTTCATATACTTATAGCTCTAGTGCATCCGTTGCATGGCAATCCCTACTCACTCACATTGATATCTATTGATGGGCATCTCCATAGCCCGTTGATACGCCTAGTTGATGTGAGACTATCTTCCCTCTTTTTGTCTTCACCACAACCACCATTCTATTCCACATATAGTGCTATATCCATGGCTCATGCTCATGTATTGCGTGAAGATTGAAAAAGTTTTGAAAATGTTAAAGTATGAAACAATTGCTTGGCTTGTCATTGGGGTTGTGCATGATTTAAATATTTTGTGTGGGGAAGATGGAGCATAGCAGACTATATGATTTTGTAGGGATAACTTTCTTTGGCCATGTTATTTTGAGAAGACATAATTGCTTAGTTAGTATGCTTGAAGTATTATCATTTTTATGTCAATATGAACTTTTGTCTTGAATCTTTCGGATCTGAATATTCATACCACAATTAAGAGGATTTACATTGAAATTATGCCAAAGTGTCACTCCGCATCAAAAATTCTCTTTTTATCATTTACCTACTCGAGGGCGAGCAGGAATTAAGCTTGGAGATGCCTGATACGTCTCCAACGTATCTATAATTTTTTATTGCTCCATGCTACTTTATCTACTGTTTTGGACCATATTGGGCTTTATTTTCCACTTCTATATCATTTTTGGGACTAACCTATTAACCGGAGGCCCAGCCCAGAATTGCTGTTTTTTGCCTATTTCAGTATTTCGAAGAAAAGGAATATCAAACGGAGTCCAAACGGAATGAAACCTTCAGGAACGTGATTTTCTCGCCGAACGTGATCCAGAGAACTTGGAGTGCAAGTCAAGAAGCAAGCGGAGCCTCCACGAGATAGGAGGGCGCCCCCCCCCCTATAGGGCGCGCCCCTTGTCTCGTGGGCCCCTTGGGCGGCCACCGACGTACTTCTTCTTCCTATATATACCTACATACCCCGAAAACATCCGGGGGCACCATGAAACACAATTTCCACCACCGTAACCTTCAGATTCATGAGATCCCATCTTGGGGCCTTCACGGTACTTTCACGGGAGGGGGAATCAAGCACGGGGCCTCTACATCAACATCCTTGCCCCTCCGATGAGTTGTGAGTAGTTTACCACAGACCCACGGGTCCATAGTTATTAGCTAGATGGCTTCTTCTCTTTTTGGATCTCAATACAATGTTATCCCCTCTCTTGTGGAGATCTATTCGATGTAATCTCTTTTGCGGTGTGTTTGTCGAGATCCGATGAATTGTGGGTTTATGATCAAGTTTATCTATGAATAATATTTGAATCTTCTCTGAATTCTTTTATGTATGATTAAGTTATCTTTGCAAGTATCTTTGAATTATCGGTTTAGTTTGGCCTACTAGATTGATCTTTTCTTGCCATGGGAGAAGTGCTTAGCTTTGGGTTCAATCTTGCGGTGTCCTTACCCAAAGGATGTAAAGGGTTGCAAGGCACGTATTGTATTGTTGCCATCGAGGATAACAAGATGGGGTTTATATCATATTGCATGAGTTTATCCCTCTACATCATGTCATCTTGCTTAATGCGTTACTCTGTTCTTATGAACTTAATACTCTAGATGCATGCTAGATAGCGGTCGATGTGTGGAGTAATAGTAGTAGATGCAAGGTGAGTCGGTCTACTTGTTATGGACGTGATGCCTATATACATGATCATGCCTAGATAATCTCATAACTATGCGCTTTTCTATCAATTGCTCGATAGTAATTTGTTCACCCACCGTAATACTTATGCTATCTTGAGAGAAGCCACTAGTGAAACCTATGGCCCCGGTCTATCTCTTTATCATACTTGTTTCCAATCTACTTTTATTTGCATCTTTACTTTTTGCATCTATATTATAAAATACCAAAAGATATATTTATCTTATCATACTATCTTTATTAAATCTCACTTTCGCAAGTGGCCGTGAAGGGATTGACAACCCCTTTATTGCGTTGGTTGCGAGTTCTCAGTTTGTTTGTGTAGGTGCGTGGGACTTTTGAGGAGCCTCCTACTGGATTGATACCTTGGTTCTCAAAACTGAGGGAAATACTTACGCTACACTTTGCTGCATCACCCTCTCCTCTTCGAGGAAAACCAACGCAAGCTCAAGACGTAGCGATATTCCAACTTCAAGATGCTTCCACCAGTCCATAGATGGATCACTAGAGCTTGCAAACTTTGTTAGCACCTTTAGGATTGACAAAACCTTTTGGTTGCATCTTATACAACTCTTCTTTATGATATCCATTAAGGAATGCAGTTTTGACATCCATTTGCCAGATTTCATAATCATAAAATGCGGCAATTGCTAGCATGATTCGGACGGACTCAAATCGCTAGGGGTGAGAAAATCTCATCGTAGTCAACCCCTTGAACTTGTCGAAAACCTTTTTCGACAAGTCGTGCTTTGTAGATAGTAACATTACCACCACTATCAATTTTTTTCTTGATTTATTCTCTATGGCTTGCTGATCATCGGGCAAGTCCACCAAAGTCCACACATTGTTCTCATACATGGATCGTATCTTAGATTTCATGGCCTCAAGCTATCTGTCGGAATCTGGGCTCATCATAACTTCTTCATAGTTCGTAGGTTCGCCATGGTCTAGTAACATGACTTCCAGGATAGGACTACCGTACCACTCTAGTGCAGAACATGCTCTGTTCGACCTACGAGGTCCAGTAGTAACTTGATCTGAAGAAGTTTTATGATCATCATCATTAGCTTCCTCTCTAGTTGGTGTATGCATCACAGGAACAAATTTCTCTGATGTACTACCTTCCAATTCAAGAGAAGGTACAATTACCTCATCAAGTTATAGTTTCCTCCCACTCACTTCTTTCGAGAGAAACTCTTTCTCTAGAAAGGATCCATTCTTAGCAACAAAGATCTAGCCTTCGAATCTGTGATACAAGATGTACCCAACTGTTTCCTTAGGGTATCCTATGAAGACACACTTCTCCGATTTGGGTTCGAGCTTATCAGGCTGAAGCCTCTTGATATAAGTGTCACAACCCCAAACTTTAAGAAACACCAGCTTAGGTTTCTTGCCTAACCACGGTTCATATGGTGTCGTCTCAATGGATCTAGACGGTGCCCTATTTAACGTGAATGCGGCTCTCTCTAATGCAAAACCCCAAAACAATGGTGGTAAATCAGCAAGAGACATCATAGAACACACCATATCTAAAAAGTACAGTTACGACGTTCGGACACAAGATTACGTTGTGATGTTCCAGTTGGTGTGAGTTGAGAAACAATTCCACATTGTTTTCAATGACAGCCAAACTCATAACTCAAATATTCGACTCCGCGATCAGATCGTAGAAACTTTATTTTCTTGTTATGATGATTCTCCACTTCACTCTGAAATTCTTTGAACTTTTTCAAATGTTTCAGACTTGTGTTTCATCAAGTAGATATACCCATACCTACTCGAATCATCTATGAAGGTCAGAAAATAACGATACTCGTCGCGTGCTTCAACACTCATCGGACCGCATACATCGATATATATTATTTCCAATAAGTCATTAGCTCGCTCCATTGTTCTGGAGAACGGAGTTTTAGTCTTCTTGCGCATGAGACATGGTTCGCAAGTATCAAATGATTCATAATCAAGTGATTCCAAAAGTCCATCTGCATGGAGTTTCTTCATGCGCTTTACACCATTATGACCTAAACGGCTGTGCCACAAGTATGTTGCACTATCATTATCAACTTTGCATCTTTTGGCATCAATATTATGAATATGTGTATCACTACGATCGAGATTCAGTAAACCATTCACATTGGGTGTATGACCATAGAAGGTTTTATTCATGTAAACAGAACAACAATTATTCTCTGACTTAAATGAATAATCGTATTGCAATAAACATGATCTAATCATATTAATGCTCAAGGCAAACACCAAATAGCATTTATTTAGGTTCAACACTAACCCCGAAGGTAGAGGGAGTGTGCGATGGTGATCGTGTCAACCTTGGAATCACTTCCAACACACATCGTCACCTCGCCCTTAACTAGTCTCTGTTTATTCTGCAACACCTGTTTCGAGTTACTAATCTTAGCAACTGAACCGGTATATAATACCCAGGGGTTACTGTGAACACTAGTAAGGTACACATCAATAACATGTATATCAAATATACCTTTGTTCACGTTTCCATCCTTCTTATCCGCCAAGTATTTGAGGCAGTTCCACTTCCAGTGACCATTGCCTTTACAGTAGAAGCACTCATTTCAGGCTTAGGTCCAGCTTTGGGCTTCTTCACGGGAGTGGCAACTTGCTTGCCATTCTTCTTGAAGTTCCCTTTCTTTACCTTTGCCCTTTTTCTTAAAACTAGTGGTCTTGTTAACCATCAACACTTGATGCTCTTTCTTGATTTCTACCTTCACCTATCGCGAAGAGCTCAGGAATAATTTTAGTAATCCCTTGCATATTATAGTTTATCACGAAGTTCTAGTAGCTTGGCGATAGTGACTAGAGAACTCTGTCAATCACTATCTTATCTGGAAGATAAACTCCCGCTTGATTCAAGCGATTGTAGTACCCAGACATACAGAGCACATGCTCACTAGCTGAGTCATTCTCCTCCATCTTGTAGGCAAAGTACTTGTCACAGGTCTCATACCCCTTAACACGGGCATGAGACTGAAATACCAATTTCAGCTATTGGAACATCTTATATGTTCCATGGCGTTCAAAACGTCTTTGGAGTCTCAGTTCTAATCCGTAAAGCATGGCACACTAAACTATTAAGTAGTCATCATATCGAGCTTGCCAAAATGTTTATAACATCTGCATCTGCTTCTGCAATAGATCTCTCACCTAGGGGTGCATCAAGGACATAATTCTTCTGTGCAGCAATGAGGATAATCCTCAGATCATGGACTCAGTCCGCATTATTGCTACCATCATCTTTCAACTTAGTTTTCTCTAGGAACATATCAAAAATAGGGGAGCTACATCACGAGCTATTGATCTACAACATAATTTGCAAATACTATCAGGACTAAGTTCATGATAAATTAAGTTTAACTAATCAAATTACTAATGAACTCCCACTTAAATAAACATCCCTCAAGTTATCTAAGTGATACATGATCCAAATCAACTAACCCATGTCCGATCATCACGTGAGATGGGGTAGTCATCAATGGTGAACATCTCTATGTTGATCATATCTACTATATGACTCATGTTCGACCTTTTCGTCTCCAGTGTTCCGAGACCATGTCTGCACATCCTAGGCTCGTCAAGTTTAACCCAAGTATTCTGAATGTGTAAATCTGGCTTACACCCATTGTATGTGAACGTAGAGTCTATCACACCCGATCATCACGAGGTGCTTCGAAACAACGAACTTTAGCAACGGTGCATACTCGGGGAGAACACTTTTATGTTGAAATTTAGTGAAGGAATCATCTTATAATGCTGCCGTCATTCTAAGAAAAATAAGATGAATAAAAGATAAACATCACATGCAATCAAAATATGTGACATGATATGGCCATCATCATCTTGTTCTTTTGATCTCCATCTCCAAAGCATCGTCATAATCTCCATCATCACCGGCTCGACACCTTGATCTCCATCGTTGCGTCGGGGTCATCTCGCCAACTATTGCTTATACAACTATTGCTAATGCATAGCGATAAAGTAAAGCAATTACATGGCAATTGTATTACATAGAATAATCAAGAGACAACCCAAAGGATCCTGCCGGTTGTCGATATTACAAAACATGATTATCTCATACAACAACGTAAATCACATCATGTCTTGACCATATCACATCACAACATGCCCTGCAAAAACAAGTTAGACATCCTCCACTTTGTTGTTGCAAGTTTTACGTGGCTGCTATGGGCTTCTAGCAAGACCGTTCTTACCTACGGCAAAAACCACAATGGTGATTTATCAATTTTGATGTTTTAACCTTCTTCAAGGACCGGCCGTAGTCAAATTCAATTCAACTAAAGTAGGAGAAACAGACACCGGCCAGCCACCTTTATGCAAAACTAGTTGCATGTCTGTCGGTGGAACCGGTCTCATGTACGTGGACATTTAAGGTTGGTCTGGGCCACTGCGTCCCACAATACCGCCGAATCAAAATAATTCGTTGGTGGTAAGCAATATGACCAGCACTGCCCACAACTCTTTGTGTTCTACTTGTGCATATCATCTACGCATAGACTTGGCTCGGATGCCACTGTTGGGAAACATTGCATGGAAAACAAAAAAAATTCTACGCACACGCAAGATCTATCTAGGAGATGCAGAGCAACAAGAGGGGAGAGTGTGTCTACGTACCCTCGTAGACCGTAAGTGGAAGCGTTTGACAACGTGGTTGATATAATCGAACTTTCTTTGTGATCCAACCGATCAAGTACCGAACATATGGCACCTCCGCGTTCAGCACACGTTTAGCTCGGTGACATCTGCGCCTTCTTGATCCAGCAAGAAGGCGAGGTAGTGGATGAGTTCCGGCAGCACAACGGTGTGGTGACGTTAACAGTAGAGTTATCTACGCAGGGCTTCGCTTAAGCACTACGAAAATATGACCGGGGGTGTAAACAGTGTAGGGGGGCGCCGCACATGGCTAAGAAAATGTCTGGGGTGTGCTAGGCGCCCCCCTCCCACATATATATAGGTGGGAGGGAGAGGGGAGAGGCCAAAGGGCACCCCAAGTAGGTCTGAATCCTACTCGGGCTCCCGCTCTTGGCCGTGACCCTCCTGCCATATTTGTCGGAGGGGAGAAGGAAAGGGGGAAGAGGGGAGGAAGGCGGAGGCCGAATCCCCCCTTTTCCTTTCCCCCACTTGGGAGGCTGCCACGGGGGGTGCACCAGCCCCTTGTGGGCTGGGGTGCTCCCCTCTTATGGCCCAATAGGCCCACTATCATCCGAGGGGTGTCTGGTACCCCCTCCGGTACTCCGATGACTATCCAATACACTCCGAAACACTTCCGGTGTCTGAATACCATCGTCCTATATATCAATATTTACCTCTCGACCATTTCAAGACTCCTCGTCATGTCTGTGATCTCAACCGGGACTCCGAACAACATTCAGTCACCAAATCATATAACTCATATAACACTATATCGTCAACGAACGTTAAGCGTGCGGACCCTACGGGTTCGAAACTATGTAGACATAACCGAGACACCTCTCCGCTCAATAACCAATAGCGAAACCTGGATGCCCATATTGGCTCCTACATATTCTGTGAAGATCTTTTATTGGTCGAACCGTTATGACAACATACGTAATTCCCAATGTCCATCGGTATGTTACTTGCCCGAGATTCGATCGTCGGTATCTTCATACCTAGTTCAATCTCGTTACCGGCAAGTATCTTTACTTGTTTCGTGATACATCACCTTGTAGCTAACTCCTAAGTCATTTTCTTGCAAGCTTATGATGTGTATTACCGAGAGGGCCCAAAGATACCTCTCCGATACTCGGAGTGACAAATCTTAATCTCGATCTATGCCAACTCAACAAACACCTTCGGAGATACCTGTAGAGCATCTTTATGAGAACCCAGTTACGTTGTGACATTTGATAGCACACAAGGTATTCCTCTGGCATCCGGGAGTTGCATAATCTCATAGTCGAAGGAATATGTATTTGCCATGAAGAAAGCAATAGCAATAAACTGAACGATCATTATGCTAAGCTAACAGATGAGTCTTTTCCATCACATCATTCTCCTAATGATGTGATCCCATTATCAAATGACAACACATGTCTATGGTTAGGAAACCTTAACCATCTTTGATCAACGAGCTAGTCTAGTAGAGCTTACTAGGGACACATTATTTGTGTATGTATTCACACATGTATTTAAGTTTCCGATCAATACAATTCTAGCATGAATAATAAACGTTTATCATGAATAAGGAAATATAAAATAACAACTTTATTATTGCCTCTAGGGCAAATTTCCTTCAGCAGTAATGTGGGTCCACCCGCGCTACTGCTAACTATACATAGCAGTAGCGTGCTTGACAAACCACGCTGCTGCTATTAGCAGCAACGCCTCTGTCCAGAGTGCGCTGCTGTTAAGAGCACACTGCTGGTATGTGCATGCCCGCGCTACTTCTAAATTTTGTTGTATTTTTTCTACAGCATATTGGTGTTGTATTTGTACAGGTTTTATACGGTAGTCTTCATCATATGATTTTATAATCATGATGAGTTATTATATCAGTGGGTGAATGAGACGTGGATTAGATTCAAGTGGAGGCAACATGGTGCAGATCCAAAGTAGTACTACTCCAAACTTGATGACTTTAGTTTGGATTAGTAGTATTTTCGATCTGCACCATGTTGCCTCCACTTGAATCTAATCCACGTTTATTTCACCCACTGATATATATATATATATATAGGTAAAACAACTCAGCATCATCATCATAATAATAACTCATCATCTTTATCATAATAACAAGTCATACTCATCGTCATCATAGTCTAACAACTTCTACTCGTTATCAGAACAACAAGTCATACTCATCATCATCATAGTCATAACCAGCCCTCGTTAATTGTTCTTAGCACATGATCATGAGTATTAGCTAGGACCCGCTGCCCCTCTCTAAAATAAAATAGCATAAAACAACATAGCCCCAGACACTCCATTATGGAGAATGGAGATTATCCTGTCTCCAATTCACGGGTTTCGCACAATGTTGCTTCCAAGTAGCTCCCTATGATTATTCATAACTTTTTTCCATTCTTTGATTGTGAGGTATTCATCTGTTCGAGAAATCTTGTATGAACAACAGTGACCCGTAGGCATACTTAGCCGTAAGCTAATAATATCAATGTGACCTTTCATATGCATCAGATGAGGCACACAATCCTTCAGGATTTTCTGTTAAAGAGCATAATAGTAACGTAATTAGCAATGTAGTATACCTTTAGAAGAATGTATGCAAAAGATGCTCTGGTGACATAATAATAAAAATCTTACCATGACATTTCCATGGATGTTGCTGTAGTTCAACATGTGAACTAGTGGCACGTATTGACCATAATGTGGAGTTGTTTCATAATTCCTATTGAAAGTCTCAACATCAATAATAAAGGAGATAAGATGATCTTTCTCCTTGTAAGTTAGTTCAAAGCCATCAGTGTAGTAAGTTTTGTCTACTACTTACCGAACATTTTTTGAAGAATGGAAATATATAAGTTGTCAACTATTTTTAAATAAACAATATAAATTACTTAATAAATATGTTAGAGAAACTCACATAGAGGTAGAAGTGGAAGCATATCAACATCGACCCAAATGTCGATATTATCTTCATCGACATTATCTCCGTCGATGTCATCTTCAGGATCACCCAGATCGAACGTGACATGCCTACCCTCGTGAAAACCATACGCCTTGCATAGTGCTGCCCAATTTGAGCAACCAAAATGGGAGTTGGTCATCGCATTGTACATCTTTACATGAAAAGCATAACCATGATGGGTTCTGAGGTTAACTCTCTTTATCTCCATATTCTCATGATCTTCAAAATCCAGCTTCTCCAGGGCATAACGTCTTGCATGGCAGGGGATGCATTAGTCGAATTGTAGAAAACGGAAATTACACGTTGAAGAAGCAGAAGTCATGCTTAATTACTAAAAAAAGACATGTCGCCCTTGCGTACCGTATAAACATCAAAGGTCTCGTCTAGCATAATACTGAAGCGTCGACCGTCTTCCAGGTGAGGTCTGTCGCATAGACCCTGGTCGTCACCGCATTACTCACACTCAGGGTTCCTATCTGTTGGAAATATGCCCTAGAGGCAATAATAAAATGGTTATTATTATATTTCCTAATTCATGATAATTGTCTATTTTTCATGCTATAATTGTATTAATCGGAAACTGTAATACATGTGTGAATACATAGACCACAAGATGTCCCTAGTGAGCCTCTAGTGGACTAGCTCGTTGATCAATAGATGGTCATGGTTTTCTGACCATGGACATTGGATGTCATTGATAACGGGATCACATCATTAGGAGAATGATGTGATGGACAAGACCCAATCCTAAGCATAGCACAAGATCGTGTAGTTCGTTTGCTAAAAGCTTTCTAATGTCAAGTATCATTTCCTTAGACCATGAGTAAAGTGACTTGCCGGTAAAGTGACTTGCCGGTAACGGGATCATGCTATAATTGGGATACCGACGATCAAATCTCGGGCAAGTAACATACCGATTGACAAAGGGAATTGTATACGGGATTGATTGAATCCCCGACATCGGGGTTCATCCGATGAGATCATTGTGGAACATGTGGGAGCCAACATGGGTATCCAGATCCCACTGTTGGTTATTGGCCGGAGAGATGTCTCGGTCATGTCTGCATGATTCCCGAACCCGTAGGGTCTACACACTTAAGGTTCGGTGACGCTAGAGTTGTTATTGTAATTAGTATGTAGTTACAGAATGTTGTTCGGAGTCCCGGATGAGATCCCGGACATCACGAGGAGTTCAGGAATGGTCCGGAGATAAACATTTATATATGGGAAGTCCTTATTCGGTCGCCGGAAATGTTCAGGGGTATATCGGTATTGTACCGGGACCACCGAAAGGGTTCCGAGGGGTCCACCGGGAGGGTCCACCTGCCCCGGAGGGCCCTATGGGCTGAATATGGAGGGGAACCAGCCCCTAAGTGGGCTAGGCGCCAACCCCCTAGGGCCCATGCGCCTAGGGTTTGGGGGGAAACACTAAAGGGGGCGCCCCCTTGGCTTGGGGGGCAAGCCTCCCCCCCCCTTGGTCGCCGCCCCCCTCTAGATCCATCTGGAGGGGGCCGGACCCCCTCTCCCTTGCCCCTATAAATAGAGGGGAGGTGGGAGGTGATACGCCTCCAACGTATCTATAATTTATGAAGCATTCATGCTATTATATTATCTGTTTTGAATGATTATGGGCTTTATTATCCACTTTTTTATTATTTTTGGGACTAACGTATTAACCGGAGGCCCAGCCCAGATTTGTTGTTTTATGCCTATTTCAGTGTTTCGAGGAAAAGGAATATCAGACAGAGTCAAAACAGAACGAAATCAACTGGAGAAGTTATTTTTGGAAGGAAAGCAACCTGATAGACTTGTAGTGCACGTCAGGGGAGTCCCGGGCGCGCCCCCTGCCTCGTGAGCACCCGGAGGTCCACCGACGTACCCCTTGCACCCATATATACCTACGTACCCTAAAACTTCCAGAACAGAAGGTAGATCGGGAGTTCCGCCGCCGCAAGCCTCCAGAGCCACAAAAAACCAATCGGGACCCTGTCCGCAAGACCGCCGAGGGGGGGAACCCTCACCGATGGCCATCTTCATCATCCCGGCGCTATCCATGACGAGGAGGGAGTAGTTCACCCTGGGCTGAGGGTATGTACCAAAGAGCTATGTGTTTGATCTCTCTCTCGTGTTCTTGATTTGGCACGATCTTGATGTATCGCGAGCTTTGCTATTATAGTTGGATCCTATGTTTCTTCTCCCCTCTACCCTCTTGTAATGAATTGAGTTTTCCCTTGAAGTAATCTTATCGGATTGAGTCTTTAAAGATTTGAGAACACTTGATGTATGTCTTATGGGATAACCGTGGTGACAATGGGTTATTCTATTGATCTACTTGATGTATGTTTTGGTGATCAACTTGTGGGTTCCGTGACATTGGGAACCTATGCATAGGGGTTGGCACACGTTTTTCGTCGTGATTCTCCCAGAGAAACTTTGGGGCACTCTTTGAAGTACTTTTATGTTGGTTGGATGAATCTGAGATTGTGTGATGCATATCGTATAATCATGTCCACGGATACTTGAGGTGACAATGGAGTATCTAGGTGACATTAGGGTTTTGGTTGATTTGTGTCTTAAGGTGTTATTCTAGTACGAACTCTTTTATAGATTGATCCGAAAGAATAGCTTTGAGGTGGTTTTGTACCCTACCATAATCTCTACGTTTGTTCTCCGCTATTAGTGGCTTTGGAGTGACCCTTTGTTTCATGTTGAGGGCTTGTTATATGATCTATATATGTTATTATTGTTGAGAGAACTTGCACTAGTGAAAGTACGAACCCTAGGCCTTGTTTCCTATCATTGCAATATTGTTTACGCTCACGTTTACCATTAGTTATCTTGCTGTTTTTATATTTTCAGATTACAAAAACCTTTATCTACCATCCATATTGCACTTGTATCACCATCTCTTCACGAACTAGTGCACATGTACAATTTACCATTGTATTGGGTGTGTTGGGGACACAAGAGACTTTTGTTATTTGGTTGCAGGGTTGTTTGAGAGAGACCATCTTCATCCTACACCTCCCACGGATTGATAAACCTTAGGTCATCCACTTGAGGGAAATTTGCTACCGTCCTACAAACCCGTGCACTTGCAGGCCCAACAACGTCTACAAGAAGAAGGTTGTGTAGTAGACATCAATCTCTTTTCTGGCGCCGTTGCCGGGGAGGTTAGCGCTTGAAGGTATATCTTTAGATCTTGCAATCGAGTCTTTTTGTTTCTTGTTTTAGCACTAGTTTAGTTTATAAAAGAAAACTACCAAACAAATGGAATTGAGTTTGTCTCATACGCTTCATCTTTTTAATATCTTTCGTGAGTATGATGGAAAAGAAAATTGTGCCAAAGTGTTAGAAGAAGAATGCATTAAATTGTTTGGCACTAAATTTTTGAATGATGAGCATGATTGCAATGTTGTTAGTACGAAGTCCTTGAATATCCATGATGCTAATGATATGCAAAGCCACAAGCTTGGGGAAGCTATGTTTGATGAAGATGATATTTTTTGTCCCCCAAGCTTTGATGAGCAAATTTACTATGATGGAAGCATGCCTCCTATCTATGATGATTATTGTGATGACACGTATAATCTAAAGAATAATGATAACCATGAAACTTGTAATCTTGATCTTAATTCTCAATCATATGATAGTTATTTTGTTGAGTTTTCTCCCACTACCATTCATGAGAATAAATTTGCTGATGTGGAGAGTGATAAAATTTCTATGCTAGTAGATCATGAAAAGAATGCTTCAGGTGTTGGTTATATTGTTGAATTCATTCATGATGCTACTGAAAATTATTATGAGGGAGGAACATATGCTTCTACATATTGCAATAATATCAAGTTTCCTCTCTATGTGCTTAAAATCTTGAAGTTATGCTTGTTTTGCCTTCCTATGCTAGTTGATTATTGTTACCATAAGTTGTTTGCTCACAAAATTCCTATGCATAGGAAGTGGGATAGACTTAAATGTGCTAGTCATATTCTTCATGATGCTCCCTTTATGTTTCAACTCTTATCTTTTATGTGAGCATCATTGAAATCATCATGCCTAGCTAGGGGCGTTAAACGATAGCGCTTGTTGGGAGGCAACCCAATTTTATTCTAGTTTCTTGCTTTTTGGTTATTTTTAGGAATAAATAATCCATCTAGGTTCTGTTTAAATGTGGTTTTATTTTTTAATTAGTGTTTGTGCCAAGTAGAACCTTTGGGAAGACTTGGGTGAAGTCTTTATGATCATGCTGTAAAAAACAGAAACTTTAGCGCTCACGAGATTAGCTAGAACTTTTTACTCGAAAGTGATATTTAGTTGATACTTTTTGAATATGATTACTAGAAAAATTCCTCAGGTCCACCAATTTATTTTAGAATTTTTGGAGTTCCATAAGTTTGCGTTAGTTACAGATTACTACAGACTGTTCTGTTTTTGACAGATTCTGTTTTTCGTGTGTTGTTTGCTTATTTTGATGAATCTATGGCTAGTAAAATAGTTTATAAAACATATATAAGTTGTAATACAGTAAGTTTAACACCAATATAAATAAATAATTATTTCATTACAGTACCTTGAAGTGGTGTTTTGTTTTCTTTCGCTAACGGAGCTTACGAGTTTTCTGTTGAGTTTTGTGTTGTGAAGTTTTCAAGTTTTGGGTAAAGATTCGATGGACTATGGAATAAGGAGTGGCAAGAGCCTAAGCTTGGGGATGCCCAAGGCACCCCAAGGTAATATTAAAGGACAACCAAGAGCCTAAGCTTGGGGATGCCCCGGAAGGCATCCCCTCTTTCGTCTTCGTTCATCGGTAACTTTACGTGGAGCTATATTTTTATTCACCACATGATATGTGTTTTGCTTGGAGCGTCATTTTATTTTATCTTGTTAGTATTTTCTTTATGTTATTTAGAATAATGTTTTTAATCTTTAGTTTCAATAAAAAAAGTCAAGGATAGCCTTTGCCATGCTTATTTTGCTAGTATACATGTTGCTGTTTGAAAACAGAAAGTTTACCGCTGTTGCAAAAATTCGCTAGAAAAGTCAGAGAATGGTATAACGTTGAATCTTTTTGCATATTAAGCTATGATAAATTTATTACAGTGGTAATTTTAGTTCATAATTTTTGGAGTCAGGGAAGTATTGTTACTCTTGCATTCTTTACAGACTGTACTGTTTTGGCAGATTGCTGTTATGGTTGCATTGTTTGCATATTTTTGCTTGTTTAATGATTCTATTTGAGGATAGGAGTATTAAATATACAGAGGCATTTAGTATGCAATGTTGAATAATAATTTTAGTGATTTGTTACAGTATAAAATGATAAGGTTTTGCATTGGTTTATACTAACCTATCTCACGAGTTCTTGTTGAGTTTGTTGTGAATGAAGCTTTTGATAAAAAGATAAACCATGATAAGAGAGGAATTAAGGAGACATAAAAGCTCAAGCTTGGGGATGCCCAAGGCACCCCAAGATAATATTTCAAGAAGTCTCAAGCATCTAAGCTTGGGGATGCCCCGGTAGGCATCCCGCCTTTCTTCTTCAACAACTATCGGTTAGTATCGGTTGAGCCTAAGTTTTTGCTTCTTCACATGAGTCGTGCTATTCTTGCAATGTCATTTTATTTTGTTTTGCTTGCTGCTTGAATAAAATTCCAAGATCTGAAATTCTTTAATGATAGAGAGTCTTCATATAGCTACATAATTATTTAGCTACTCATTGATCTTCACTTATATCTTTTTGGAGTAGTTTTTCATTTACTCGTGTGCTTCACTTATATCCTATGAGTAAATTGTTGAATGAGTTGATTGTCATAAATCTGAAATTATATATGCCTCATTTGTTTATCCCATGGGGAGTAATGACTTCACATCTAAGAAGTAGAGGTTGTAAATTTATTGACGGTTAGCAAGCATTGTATTAGTCATTTGAATGATTCATGAAAGAATATTGAAGGAAGAGAGATTTCACATACAAATATATTATCATAGACATCTTTTATAATTCTGAGCACTCATTAAGTATGACATGCTAAAGAGTTGATGTTGGACAAGGAAGACAACGTAATGGGTTATGTTTTCTCACATCTTAGTTAAAGTATATTGTCATGGATCATTCAAACATGTTGAGCTTGCCTTTCTCCCTTGCTAGCCTAAATATCTGTACTAAGCGGAATACCGCTTGTGCATCCAATATCCTTAAACCTAGTTTTTGCCATGAGTGTCCACCATACCTACCTATATGTGGTATTTACCTGCCGCTCCAAGTAAATTTGCATGTGCCAAACTCTAAACCTTCAAATTATAATCTGTTTTGTATGCCCGAATTGCTCATGTAGCAACTAGGGGCTGTCAGTGTCTTCCATGCTAGGTGGGTTATTCTCAAGAGGAGTGGACTCCGCTCCTCATTCACGAGAAAGTGGCGGTAACCGGGATGCCCAGCCCCATGATTAAAAAGATCAAAATCAAATCAAAATAATTAAACAAAACTCCCTCAGGATTGTTGTTAGTTGGAGGCACTCGTTGTTTCGAGCAAGCCATGGGTTGATGCTTGTTGGTGGTTGGGGAGTATAAACTTTTACCATTCTGCATGGGAACCGTCTATAATGTATGTAGTATGGAAGATATTGGGAACTCTTGGTTGTTATGTTGACAATGAGATCATACCTCTCAAAAATATTTATCTCTATTTCAAAATTGAGCTCTGGCACCTCTGCAAATCCCTGCTTCCCTCTGCAAAGGGCCTATCTTTTACTTTATGCAAGAGTCAAGGTGATCTTCACCTTTCCCTTTTTCATTTTATCCTTTGGCAAGCACTTCGTGGTGGGGTGATCCTGATATATATATCCAATTGGATGTACGTTAGCATGAACTATTATTGTTGACATCACCCAAAGGTGAATACGTTTGGAGGCAACATTACAAGCCCCAATCTTTCTCCGTGTTTGATTAAAACTTCATAACCACAAGTATTGCGTGAGTGGTAGAAATTGTAGAAGACTATATGATAGTTGAGTATGTGGAGTTTGCTATTCCTGAAAATAAGATGAATTGCAATTGTTTTGATGACTAAGAATGAAGTTTGCCAGTTTTCTAGAAAGTTTATGGTCTATGCTTTAACATGTGAATTGCTTGTTACTAGTTCGTGAAAACTTTTATGAGATGAACTACTGTTGTGACATATTATCATGCTAGAAAAGGTGATTGAAATTATCATTGATCAAACTTGTGCGCCTCTAGCATTCACACTTCATAAATTCTTTCTTTTATCATTTACCTACTCGAGGACGAGTAGGAATTAAGCTTGGGGATGTTGATACGTCTCCAACGTATCTATAATTTATGAAGCATTCATGCTATTATATTATCTGTCTTGAATGATTATGGGTTTTATTATCCGCTTTTATATTATTTTTGGGACTAACCTATTAACCGGAGGCCCAGCCCAGATTTGTTGTTTTATGCCTATTTCAGTGTTTCGAGGAAAAGGAATATCAGACGGAGTCGAAACGGAACGAAATCAACTGGAGAAGTTATTTTTGGAAGGAAAGCAACCTTATAGACTTGGAGTGCACGTCAGGGGAGTCCCGGGCGCGCCCCCCTGCCTCGTGAGCACCCCGGAGGTGCACCGACGTACCCCTTGCACCCATATATACCTACGTACCCTAAAACTTCCAGAACAGAAGATAGATCGGGAGTTCCGCCGCCGCAAGCCTCGAGCCATGAAAACCAATCGGGACCCTGTTCCAAGACCGCCGAGGGGGGAACCCTGACCGTGGCCATCTTCCTCATCCCGGCGCTCTCCATGACGAGGAGGGAGTAGTTCACCCTCGGGGCTGAGGGTATGTACCAGTAGCTTTGTGTTTGATCTCTCTCTCTCTCTCTCGTGTTCTTGATTTGGCACGATCTTGATGTATCGCGAGCTTTGCTATTATAGTTGGATCCTATGTTTCTTCTCCCCTCTACTCTCTTGTAATGAATTGAGTTTCCCCTTGAAGTAATCTTATCGGATTGAGTCTTTAAAGATTTGAGAACACTTGATGTATGTCTTATGGGATAACCGTGGTGACAATGGGTTATTCTATTGATCCACTTGATGTATGTTTTGGTGATCAACTTATGGGTTTCGTGGACATTGGGAACCTATGCATAGGGGTTGGCACACGTTTTCGCCGTGATTCTCCGGTAGAAACTTTGGGGCACTCTTTGAAGTACTTTTATGTTGGTTGGATGAATCTGAGATTGTGTGATGCATATCGTATAATCATGCCCACGGATACTTGAGGTGACAATGGAGTATCTAGGTGACATTAGGGTTTTGGTTGATTTGTGTCTTAAGGTGTTATTCTAGTACGAACTCTGTTATAGATTGATCCGAAAGAATAGCTTTGAGGTGGTTTCTGCATCTACCATAATCTCTATGTTTGTTCTCCGCTATTAGTGGCTTGGGAGTGACTCTTTGTTGCATGTTGAGGGCTTGTTATATGATCTATCTATGTTATTATTGTTGATAGAACATGCACTAGTGAAAGTATGAACCCTAGGCCTTGTTTCCTATCATTGCAATACCGTTTACGCTCACGTTTACCATTAGTTATCTTGCTGTTTTTATATTTTCAGATTACAAAAACCTTTATCTACCATCCATATTGCACTTGTATCACCATCTCTTCGCCGAACTAGTGCACCTATACAATTTACCATTGTATTGGGTGTATTGGGGACACGAGAGACTTTTTGTTATTTGGTTGCAGGGTTGTTTGAGAGAGACCTCTTCATCCTACGCCTCCCACGGATTGATAAACCTTAGGTCATCCACTTGAGGGAAATTTGCTACTGTCCTACAAACCTGTGCACTTGCAGGCCTAACAACGTCTACAATAAGAAGGTTGTGTAGTAGACATCAGGAGGGCTTCCGCACCCTTCCCCTGGCGTAGCCCTCTCCCTCCCAACACCTCCTCCTCCATAGTAGTTCTTGGCGAAGCCCTACCGGAGAACTGCAAGCTCATCCACCACGCCATTGTGTTGCTGGAGCCCTCCCTCAACTTATCCTCTCCCCTTGCTGGATCAAGAAGGAGGAGACGTCCCTGGGCTGTACGTGTGTTGAACGCGGAGGCGCCGTCCATTCGGCGTTAGATCGAGTCTTCCGCAATTTGAATCGCCGTGAGTACGACTCCCTCATCCGCGTTGTAGTGACGCTTCTGTTGGAGATATGCCCTAGAGGCAATCATGTATGATGATATTTCCTATGTATTTATGAATAAAGATAGTCCTTGGACATTATCAATGATGTGTATCAGCAAGTACATGACTTGTTTGCGGGACTATGCATTGTATGATGACTGTCCTAAAAGGTCCCTAGTCGAAAGGGTTGTGTGGACGCGCAAACGACTAGACTAGCATATGACACGGTCGATGGCTTGGTCTCACTAGCCATGGAGCATTGGATGCTAACCGGATAATATGGACTTGGAAAGGTCTGGTTGGATTCGACGTAGTCGGATCCGAGTCGATATAAGGTCCGAGTCGGACAGACCAAACTATGAGACGCAGCGATATGTCATCTGTGAGTCTCTAGTACAACATACATTCTATGTCCTAAGACCTGAGCTGACGCATGTACTTGAGATGGTGATGATTTGATTTGGGCCGACCAAACGCTACTCCGTGGATCGGGTAGTTACAAAGGTAGGTTTCGGTTTGTCCGTCCCATGCCGCGAGACATGGTCGAGCAAGATGGGATTTGCCCCTCCGATCAGGGGAGATATACTTTGGGCCCCTCGTGTGATCCGACCAGGATAAGCATGGCCATGCGACAAGGATTATGAGATAATCCGGATAGTGGTAGGTATCACTGGAACGAGAAAGAGGTCGGGCTAGCGCAAGGATGACAGAATCGCCTTGAGCTTGACAACGTATATCGTGTGGCAAAAGGAATGGAAGTGTGATGTACATGTTCGCCTAACCAGCTTCATAGTCTGCTTGGTGGTGGGCATGCCTTGCTAGAGGCCGCTACCAACCATGCAGGTCAGAGGTGATCCGAACTGTGACCAAGCCGACTTGAACCTAAGGGGTCGCGCGCTTAAGGGAAGGAACCTACGAGGTCGGTTCATAGGACACTGGTCGGATGTGATCCGAACTGGACTAGGAACGTGACCGAGTAGACTTTGGGCTTTAGGGTCCGTGCGAGGCCCAAGTGTTGAGCCCGCGACGGACGCCTATATAAAGTGGAGGTGCGGCACACTCACGAGGTTGATCACTTCGGCGCTGCGACTAGGGTTTGCATGTGTTGCGAATAGCCACCTCCACTCGCTGCCGACTGTGTGATCGGACCTAGCAGTCCGCCGCATGGTGTTCCTCCTGCACGCGCGGATACCGTTAGAGGCAGTGCACTTGCGCCGCTCTGCCGAACTCGTACGTGGGATCGGACGACTGGCTGTTCGACGGAGATTGAACGAGGAGGAGACGATCCACGCGGACGCGCTGCCCCAACTCTTCTTCCGCTGCACGGCACTGCGCGTCTAGTGGTAACAAAGTGTGATCCATCTCCCGTAGCATGTTCTTGGTTGTTCTGCGCGTAGGAATTTTAATTTGCAGTCGATGCACCCTACCGTAGAACCCAACAGTGGTATCAGAGCCTCTGCTATAGGATTTGGATTCAGATCGTATGCATATTAGATATGTGGAGGCGGCAGATGAGATCTGTTGTCCTTGAAGAGATCGGCTATGTGCACGGTTTATGTGATCAACTGCACATGGGGATCGCTCGTGCTATGTTTTCAGTAAATCGATCGATGAGGTCGTGACACGATCTACCCCTACCGGTCGGTCATCCGCCATTGGGGTTAATGTGAAACATAAATCCGAATCGGATTCGCGATGATCGATAAGATCCGCTGATCGAGAATTCGCCAGGATCGGAGTTCAGATGTGATCCGTGATTTCCGAAACGTCGGGCGCTGCTCAAGATTTCGTGAGGGGCGCTGCCTTCAACCCTGGCCCACTAATCGGCTAGCGGGACCGCCGTGTGCATAGCGCCGTGTATTTCGTACCCGACACACAAACCGGTAGAATGTGATTCTATGCATAACTTTGTTTTGCAGGTTTGATGTGAATAGTATGGCTCATGTGTATGTGATGCATGTGTGTAACTTATACGTATTCAAGGTGTCATGTTTGTCAGTCGGCAGGAGCCAAAGTGCTGTCATTATATTGTATAACGACATGCGTGTCGACTTGTGACTCTATGTAAAATTCATTACTAGTTGTAGTAGTTGGATAATAGAGATTAAGTTGGTGGCTTGGCGTCCGGGCGTGACAAACAAGATGGAGTTCCTAGATGGTCATCGGAGTCGGAGCCGGCCTAGAAGAACGTCCATGAAAGGAGCCATACTATTTCACAATATATGTTTATTTGTGATTGTTATGCTTCTTTGTTTCTATGCATGTTAGAATGATAGAATGATCCCTCATGAATATCAAGCTTAATTGCCATCCCCGATGTTGCACCTTCGCACGCCAAGTACGCCTAGTAGTGGGCTCATAAAATTGGGTGCTGCTAGGTGTCCTTGAACTGAAGGGTTCGTGGTCGGACACGGACATGCATCGCATCAGGTTAACTTGACAAGGCTAGCAAAACGGTTTTGGGCCTTGTGGCAAAGAAGGTTGGGAGCCGGGGTATGAGAAACCTTCCCGACCGACAGGAGTCGTATAGAGATACGATTAGCAAGGAGTTGCTTACCGGATAGGTATGTTGGCTAGCAGTGATGCTAAAGCTCACTAGTCGCATGCGCTAGTCGGATCCTGAATCAGTGAGAGTTTGCGGAGGGATGCTGACTTCAGTGGGAGTATTTCTGTTTAGGCTAGAATTACTCTACATAAAGACATTGCTTAGTGATTGCATATTTTCTGTTGTAGATCAATGGCACCACCTACTCAACCCAACTTTGCATTGAAATCAATTCTGGAAAAGGATAAACTGAATGGAACAAACTTTACCACCTGGTATAGAAAT
Source organism: Aegilops bicornis (assembly GCA_021605145.1). Classification (NCBI taxonomy): domain Eukaryota; kingdom Viridiplantae; phylum Streptophyta; class Magnoliopsida; order Poales; family Poaceae; genus Aegilops; species Aegilops bicornis. The sequence goes on along the minus strand of CM038671.1, from coordinate 668,903,555 downwards.
CTAAGAATGGTTCTCAAGCACGATAAAAAGGAACATGTTCTAGAGGATCCACTTCCAGAGGAACCTGCCGATAATGCTAGTGCCACAGCTAAGAATGCCTACCAGAAACTTGTTGATGAATCAACGGAGATCAGTCATTCGATGTCGGGCTTGTATGGAGCCCGATTTGCAACAACATTTTGAAAATGTTGAGGCTTACGATATGATCAAGAGTCTCAAGAGCATGTTTCAGACACAGTCTAGGACCGAAAGGTTCAACGTCTGGAGATCCTTGATGGATTGCAAGCTGAAGGAGGGTGATCCACTGAGCCCACATGTGATCAAGATGATCAGATATGTGCAAGCTTTTGATCGTTTGGGCTTCCCGCTCTTGGATGAGCTGGCTACTGATGTTGTTCTGGGTTCTCTTCCGCCCAGCTATGAGACGTTCATCTCGAACTATCATATGCATGGCATGGATAAGAAGCTCACTGAATTACATGGGATGCTCAAGGTGGCAGAGCAGGATATTAAGAAAGGCACACATCAAGTGTTGATGGTGCAGAAATCGGATAAGTTCAAGAAGAGCTGGTCCAAGAAAAAGGCTAAGGCAAAGGGCACGGAGACGGTAACCTCTGCCGCTGCGCCGAAGTCTGGACCGGACTCGAAGACTGTTTGCTATCACTGCAAGGAAACCGGTCACAGGAAGAGGAACTGTAGCAAGTGGCTTGTAGAGCATGGCAACAAGGCCGGGAATGCTGCTTCAGGCAAAGGTACACTTGTTGCATATGTTATAGACATTTACCTTGCTGACATACCTAGTAGCTCTTGGGTATTTGATACCGGATCGGTTGTTCATATTTGCAACTCGATGCAGAGGCTGGTAAGAACTAGGCGTGTGGCACAAGGGGATATTGACATCAGGGTCGGCAACAAAACAAGAGTTGTTGCGTTGGAGGTCGGCACGATGCAGCTCCAGCTTCCTTCCGAATTCATAATGGAATTGAATAATTGTTATTACATTCCTGCACTTAGTCGGAACATTATTTCTGCCTCATGTTTGATGAGTCAAGGTTATGAATTCAATTTAAAGGACAATGGTTGTTCGATATTTGAATGGTATGTTCCACGGCTATGCACCCATTGTTGATGGGCTATTTATATTGAATCTAGAACAGGAACCGGTCTATAACATGAATGTCAAGAGGCATAAGCCTAATGAGATAAATCCGACATACTTTTGGCATTGCCGGCTTGGACACATTAGTCTGAAACGCATGAAGAAGCTCCATGATAATGGGCTTCTAACTTCGTCCGACTTTGGGTCGTTCGAGACATGTGAATCATGCTTGCTCGGCAAGATGACTAAGTCTCCTTTCGCAAAGAGTTGCGAGAGGGCGTCCGAACTGTTGGAGCTTATACACCGTGATGTGTGTGGTCCAATGAGCGCAAGTGCCAGAGGTGGCTATCAGTACTTCGTGACTTTTATCGGCGACTTGAGTAGATATGGATATATCTATTTGATGAGGCACAAGTCAGAGACTTTTGAAAAGTTCAAAGAGTTTCAGAATGAAGTTGAGAATCAGCTCGGCAAGACTATAAAGCTTCTGTGATCTGAACGTGGAGGTGAGTACATGAGCCAGGAGTTTGATGATCATCTGAAAAGTCGAGGTATAGTACCTCAGCTCACACCTTCGGGTACGCCACAAAGAAACGGCATGTGGGAACGGAGAAATAGGACCTTGTTGGACATGGTCTGGTCTATGATGAGCAAATCAGATTTACCCTTGTCATTTTGGGGATACGCTCTAGAAACTGCAGCTTTCACACTTAATAGGGTACCATCAAAATCAGAGACAAGACACCACATGAGATGTGGACCGGAAGAGTCCTAGTTTGTCTTTTCTAAAGATTTGGGGTTCTGAAGCATTTGTCAAGCGACTTATGTCAGACAAGCTTACACCTAAGTCGGATAAATGCATATTCGTGGGATATCCGAGGGAAACCTTGGGATATAGCTTCTACAACCGGGAAGAAAACAAAGTGTTTGTTGCTCGGAACGGGGTTTTCCTTGAGAAAGAGTTTCTCAGTCGGGAGGCCAGTGGGAGGATGGCTCGACTCGAAGAAATTCGAGGACCACTCGGGGACGGCTCGGCTGGTGATGAGATCATACCGAGTCGGTGGGGAACCTCAGAGTGGAAGCGGCACCTGAACCACGGAGGTCGGAAAGATTGCGCAGAGTGCGTGATGTATTGTTGCTAGAAAGCGACGAGTCGGCCACATATGCGGAAGCGATGGTGAGCCCAGATTCCGAGGCATGGCTGGAGGCCATGAGATCCGAGTTAAAGTCCATGGATGAGAATCAAGTCTGGGACTTGGTTGATCCGCCACCTGGCGTAACTGCCATTGGTTGCAAATGGGTATTTAAGAAGAAAACCAATGTGGATGGAAATGTTCAGATCCACAAAGCTAGCTTGTCGCTAAAGGTTATGGACAAGTTCAAGGAATTGACTACGACGAGACTTACTCGCCGGTAGCGATGCTGAAATCGGTGAGGATCATACTAGCTATAGCTGCATATTTCGATTATGAGATATGGCAGATGGATGTCAAAACGGCTTTCCTTCATGGAAATTTAACTGAGGGCGTGTATATGATACAGCCCGAGGGTTTTGTCGATCCGACTAGCACTAGTAAGGTATCAAGCTCAAGAGATCCATTTATGGGTTGAAGCAAGCATCTCGGAGTTGGAACATTCGCTTTTGATGAGGTCGCCATCGGTCTCGGTTTCATCAAAAGTGAAGAGGATTCTTGTTTATACAAGAAGTTAAGTGGGAGCTCGATAGTGTTTTTGATCTTGTATGTGGACGACATACTACTGATCGAGAACGATGTTTCGATGTTAAACTCGGTCAAGGGATCATTGAATGGCAAGTTTTCGATGAAGGACCTTGGTGAGGCAGTCTATATTTTAGGCATTAAGATCTATAGAGATAGATCGAGGAGGCTGCTCGGCTTAAGCTAGAGCACGTACATAGATAAAGTGTTGAAGCGGTTCAACATGAGTGAGGCGAAGAAAGGGTTCTTGCCACTCTCACATGGTATAAGGCTAAGCGAGACTCAGAGTCCTTCGACATCTGATGAGCGAAGAAAGATGAGTAGGATTTCGTATGCCTCGGCAATCATATCCATCATGTATGCCATGTTATGTACAAGGCCTGATGTTGCTTTTGCAATAAGCCTAACAAGCAGATACCTGGCCAACCCTAGTGAGAGTCACTGGGCAGCGGTAAAGACTATTTTGAAGTACCTGAAAAGGACTAAAGAGATGTTCCTAGTTTATGGAGGTGAGGAAGAGCTCGTCAGAAGAGGTTACGTTGATGCTAGTTTCCAAACCGATGAGATGATTGTCGATCACAGTCCGGATTCGTGGTACGCCCCGAACGGAGGAGCAAAGGTAATCGGATGAGTTCCAACCAGGATACGGTGGCTGATTCTACCACAGAAGCCGAATACATTGCGGCTTGTGAAGCTGTAAAGGAAGGTGTTTGGATCCGGCATTTTCTACGGTAGGGTGCGTCGACTGCAAATTAAAATTCCTACGCGCAGAACAACCAAGAACATGCTACGGGAGATGGATCACAGTTCGTTACCACTAGACGCGCAGTGCCGTGCAGCGGAAGAAGAGTTGGGGCAGCGCGTCCGCGTGGATCGTCTCCTCCTTGTTCGATCTCCCTCGAACAGCCAGTCGTCCGATCCCACGTACGAGTTCGCCGGAGCGGCGCAAGTGCACCGCCTCTAATGGTATCCGTGCGTGCAGGAGGAACACCGTGCGGCGGACTGCTAGGTCCGATCACACAGTCGGCGGCGAGTGGAGGTGGCTATTCGCAACACATGCAAACCCTAGTCGCAGCGCCGAAGCGATCAACCTAGTGAGTGTGCCGCACCTCCACTTTATATAGGCGTCCGTCGCGGGCTCAACACTTGGGCCTCACGCGGACCCTAAAGCCCAAAGTCTACTCGGGCACGTTCCTAGTCTAGTTCGGATCACATCCGACCAGTGTCCTACGAACCGACCTCAGAGGTTCCTTCCTTGCTGCCACCCCTTAGGTTCAAGTCGGCTTGGTCACAGTTCGGATCACCTCCGACCTGCACGGTTGGTAACGGCCTCTAGCAGCTTCCGCTTAGCGATCTTCAAAGGTACGAAGATGCGCATCCCCTTTCTCTCTTGTTGCTAGAATCTCTTAGATGGATTCGTAATGCGTACAATTTATTGAATTATTGCTACGTTCCCCAACAGTGGCATCATGAGCCAGGTCTATTAGCGTAGATTCTATGCACGTGTAGAACACAAGTAGTTGTGGGCGTTGGTTTGTTCAATTTGCTTACCATTACTAGTCCTATCGTGTTTCGGTGGTATTGTGGGATGAAGCGGCCCGGACCGACCTTACACGTACGCTTACGTGAGACAGGTTCCACCGACTAACATGCACTTGTTGCATAAGGTGGCTAGCGGGTGCCAGTCTCTCCCACTTCAGTCAGATCGGGTTCGATGAAAAGGGTCCTTATGAAGGGTAAATAGCAATTAGCATATCACCCTTGTGGCTTTTGCGTAGGTTAGAAACGTTCTTGCTAGAAACCCATAACAGCCACGTAAAACATGCAACAACAATTAGAGGACGTCTAACTTGTTTTTGCAGGGTATGCTATGTTGTGATATGGCCAGAAGAATGTGATGAATGATATATGTGATGTATGAGATTGATCATGCTCTTGTAATAGGAATCACGACTTGCATGTCGATGAGTATGACAACCGGCAGGGGCCATAGGAGTTGTCTTAATTTATTGTACGACCTGCGTGTCATTGAATAATGCCATGTAATTACTTTACTTTATTGCTAATCGTTAGCATAGTAGTAGAAGTAATAGTTGGCGAGACAACTTCATGAAGACACGATGATGGAGATCATGGTGTCATGCCGGTGACGAAGGTGATCATGCCGTGCCTCAAAGATGGAGATCGAAGGCGCAAGATGATATTGGCCATATCATGTCACTTTATGATTTGCATGTGATGTTTGTCATGTTTACATCTTATTTGCTTAGAACGACTGTAGCATAAATAAGATGATCCCTCACTAAAATTTCAAGAAAGTGTTCCCCCTAACTGTGCACCATTGCGAAAGTTTGTTGTTTCGAAGCACCACGTGATGATCGGGTGTGATAGATTCTAGCGTTCGCATACAACGGGTGTAAGCTAGATTTACACAAGCAAAACACTTAGGTTGACTTGACGAGCCTAGCATGTACAGACATGGCCTCGGAACACAAGAGACCGAAAGGTCGAACATGAGTCGTATAGTAGATACGATCAACATGAAGATGTTCACCGATGATGACTAGTCCGTCTCATGATGATCGGACATGGCCTAGTTGACTCGGATCATGTAACACTTAGATGACTAGAAGGATGTCTATCTGAGTGGGAGTTCATTAAATAATTTGATTAGATGAACTTAATTATCATGAACATAGTCTAAAATATCTTTGCAATATGTCTTGTAGATCAAATGGCCCACGCTAATGTTGCCCTCAACTTCAACGCATTCCCAGAGAAAACCAAGCTGAAAGACAATGGTAGCAACTATACAGACTGCGTCCGGAACTTGAGGATCATCCTCATAGATGCCAAGAAAGCATATGTCCTAGAAGCACCGCTAGGTGAAGCACCCATTTTCCCAGCAACTCAAGACGTTATGAACGCCTGGCAGTCGCGTAGTGATGATTACTCCCTGGTTCAGTGCGACGTGCTTTACATCTTAGAACCAGGGGTCCAAAAATGTTTTGAGCAGCACGGAGCATATGAGATGTTCCAGGAGCTGAAAATGGTTTTCCAAGCTCATGCCCGGGTCGATAGATATGAAGTCTCCGACAAGTTCTACAGTTGTAAGGTTGAGGAAAACAGTTCTGTCAGTGAGCATATACTCACTATGTCCGGGTTACACAGCTGTTTGTCTCAGTTGGGAGTTAATCTCCCAGATGACTTGGTCATTGACAGGATCCTCCAGCCGCTCCCACCTAGCTACAAGAGCTTTGTGATGAACTACAATATGCAGGGATGGAAAAGTCCATTCCTGAGTTATATTCAATGCTGAAATCAGCGGAGGTGGAAATAAAAAAGGAACATCAAGTGTTGATGGTGAATAAGACCACTAGTTTCAAGAAAGGCAAGGGTAAAAAGAACTTCAAGAAGGACGGCAAGGGAGTTGCCGCGCCCGGTAAATCAGTTGCCGGGAAGAAGCCAAACAATGGACCCAAGCCCGAGACTCAGTGCTTTTATTGCAAGGGAAATGGTCACTGGAAGCGGAACTGCACCAAGTACTTAGCGGACAAGAAGGCCGGCAACACCAAAGGTATATGTGATATACATGTTATTGATGTGTACCTTACCAAGACTGTAGTAGCTCTGGGTATTTGATACCGTGCGGTTGCTCATATTTGTAACTCAAAACAGGAGTTGCGGAATAAGCGGAGACTGGCGAAGAACGAGGTGACGATGCACGTCGGGAATGGTTGCAAGGTCGATGTGATCGCCGTCGGCACGCTACCTCTACATTTACCTACGGGATTAGTTTTAAACCTCAATAATTGTTATTTGGTGCCAGCTTTGAGCATGAACATTGTATCTAGATCTCGTTTAATGCGAGATGGCTACTCATTTAAATCCGAGAACAATGGTTGTTCTATTTATATGGGAGATATGTTTAATGGTCATGCCCTGCTGGTCAATGGTTTATTCTTATTGAATCTCGAACGTGATGTTACACATATTCATAGTGTGAATACCAAAAGGTGTAAGGTTAATAATGATAGTCCCACATACTTGTGGCACTGCCGCCTTGGTCACATTGGTGTCAAACGCATGAAGAAGCTCCATGCAGATGGACTTTTGGAGTCTCTTGATGATGAATCATTTGACACGTGTGAACCATGCCTCATGGGCAAAATGACCAAGACTTCGTTCTCCGGAACAATGGAGCGAGCAACCAACTTGTTGGAAATAATACATACTGATGTGTGCGGTCCAATGAGCGTTGAGGCTCGTGGTGGCTATCGTTATGTTCTCACCCTCACTGATGACTTAAGTAGATATGGGTATGTCTACTTAATGAAACACAAGTCTGAGACCTTTGAAAAGTTCAAGGAATTTTAGAGTGAGGTGGAGAATCAACGTGACAGGAAAATAAAGTTCTTACGATTAGATCGTGGAGGAGAATATTTAAGTCACGGGTTTGGTACGCACTTAAGGAAATGTGGAATTGTTTCACAACTCATGCCGCTTGGAACACCTCAGCGTAATGGTGTGTCTGAACGTCGTAATCACAATCTATTGGATATGGTGCGGTCTATGATGTCTCTTACCGATTTACTGCATCATTTTGTGGTTATGCTTTAGAGACAACCACATTCACTTTAAATAGGGCACCGTCTAAATCCGTTGAGATGACACCGTATGAATTATGGTTTGGGAAGAAACCTAAGTTGTCGTTTCTAACAGTTTGGGGATGCGATGCTTATGTCAAGAAACTTCAACTTGAAAAGCTCGAACCCAAGTCGGAAAAATGCGTCTTCATAGGATACCCTAATGAAACCATTGGGTATACCTTCTACCTCAGATCCGAAGGCAAGATCTTTGTTGCCAAGAATGGATCCTTTCTGGAGAAAGAGTTTCTCTCGAAAGAAGTAAGTGGGAGGAAAGTAGAACTTGATGAAGTACTACCTCTTGAACCAGAAAGTAGTGCAGCTCAGGAAGACATTTCTGTGGTGCCTGCACCGACTAGAGAGGAAGTCAATGATGATGATCAAGGAACTTCGGATCAAGTTGCTACTGAACTTCGTAGGTCCACAAGGACACGTTCCACACCAGAATGGTATGGCAACCCTGTCCTGGAAATCATGTTGTTAGACAACGGTGAACCTTTGAACTATGAAGAAGCGATGGCGGGCCCAGATTCCAACAAATGGCTTGAAGCCATGAACTCCGAGATAGGATCCATGTATGAAAACAAAGTATGGACTTTGACAGACTTGCCTGACGATCGGCGAGCGATAGAAAATAAATGGATCTTTAAGAAGAAGACTGACGCAGATGGTAATGTGACCATCTATAACGCTCGGCTTGTCGCTAAGGGTTATCGACAAGTTCAAGGGGTTCACTACGATGAGACCTTCTCACCCAAAGCGAAGTTGAAGTCCGTCTGAATCATGTAAGCAATTGCCACATTCTATGATTATGAGATATGGCAAATGGACGTCAAAACGGCATTTCTTAACGGTTTCCTTAAGGAAGAATTGTATATGATGCAGCCGAAAGGTTTTGTCGATCCTGAGAATGCTAACAAGGTGTGCAAGCTCCAGCGCTCCATCTATGGGCTGGTGCAAGCATCTCAGAGTTGGAACACTCGCTTTGATGAAATGATCAAAGCGTTTGGGTTTATGCAGACTTGTGGAGAAGCCTGCGTTTACAAGAAAGTGAGTGGGAGCTCTGTAGCATTTCTCATATTATATGTGGATGACATACTATTTATGGGAAATGATATAGAACTTTTGGAAAGCATAAAGGCCTACTTGAATAAGTGTTTTTCAATGAAGGACCTTCAAGAAGCTGCTTACATATTAGGCATCAAGATCTATAGAGATAGATCACGACGCCTCATCGGTGTTTCACAAAGCACATACCTTGATAAGATATTGAAGAAGTTCAATATGGATCAGTCCAAGAAAGGGTTCTTGCCTGTTTTGTAAGGTGTGAAATTGAGCACGGCTCAATGCCCGACCTCGGCAGAAGATAGAGAAAAGATGAGTGTCATCCCCTATGCCTTAGCCATAGGGTCTATTATGTATGCCATGCTGTGTACCAGACCTGATGTGAACCTTGCCGTAAGTTTGGTGGGAAGAGTACCAAAGTAATCCCGGCATGGAACACTGGACGGCGGTCAAGAATATCCTGAAGTACCTGAAAAGTACTAAGGATATGTTTCTCGTTTACGGAGGTGACAAAGAGCTCGTCGTAAAGGGTTACGTTGATGCTAGCTTCGACACAGATCTGGATGACTCCAAGTCACAAACCGGATACGTGTATATTTTGAATGGTGGGGCAGTCAGCTGGTGCAGTTGCAAGCAAAGCGTCGTGGCGGGATCTACATGTGAAGCGGAGTACATGGCAGCCTCGGAGGCAGTGCATGAAGCAATATGGATGAAGGAGTTCATTGCCGACCTAGGAGTTACTCCCAATGTGTCGGGCCCGATGACTCTCTTCTGTGACAACACTGGTGCTATTGCCCTTGCCAAGGAGCCCAGGTTTCACAAGAAGACCAGGCATAGCAAGCGTTGCTTCAACTCCATTCGTGAAAATGTTCAAGATGGAGACATAGATATTTGTAAAGTGCATACGGATTTGAATGTCGCAGATCCGTTGACTAAACCTCTTCCACGAGCAAAACATGATCAACACCAGACTCTATGGGTGTTCGATTCATCACAATGTAACTAGATTATTGACTCTAGTGTAAGTGGGAGACTGTTCGAAATATGCCCTAGAGGCAATAATAAAATGATTATTATTATATTTCCTTGTTCATGGTAATTGCCTATTCTTCATGCTATAATTGTATTAACCGAAAACCGTAATACATGTGTGAATACATAGACCACAACATGTCCCTAGCGAGCCTCTAGTGGACTAGCTCGTTGATCAATAGATGGTCATGCTTTCCTGACCATGGACATTGGATGTCATTGATAACGGGATCACATCATTAGGAGAATGATGTGATGGACAAGACCCAATCCTAAGCATAGCACAAGATCGTTTAGTTCGTTTGCTAAAAGCTTTTCTAATGTCAAGTATCATTTCCTTAGACCATGAGATTGTGCAACTCCCGGATATCGTAGGAATCCTTTGGGTGTACCAAACGTCACAACGTAACTGGGTGGCTATAAAGGTACACTACAGGTATCTCCAAAAGTGTCTGTTGGGTTGGCACGAATCGAGACTGGGATTTGTCACTCTGTATGACGAAGAGGTATCTCTGGGCCCACTCGGCAATGCATCATCATAATGAGCTCAATGTGACTAAGCAGTTAGTCACGGGATCATGCATTACGGAACGAGTAAAGTTACTTGCCGGTAACGAGATTGAACGAGGTATTGGGATACCGACGATCGAATCTCGGGCAAGTAACATACCGATTGACAAAGGGAATTGTATACGGGATTGATTGAATCCCCGACATCGTGGTTCATCCGATGAGATCATCGTGGAACATGTGGGAGCCAACATGGGTATCCAGATCCCGCTGTTGGTTATTGGCCGGAGAGATGTCTCGGTCATGTCTGCATGATTCCCGAACTCGTAGGGTGTACACACTTAAGGTTCGGTGACACTAGAGTTGTTATGGGAATTAGTATGTAGTTATAGAATGTTGTTCGGAGTCCCGGATGAGATCCCGGGCGTCACGAGGAGTTCCGGAATGGTCCGGAGATAAAGATTTATATATGGGAAGTCCTTATTCGGTCGCCGGAAATGTTCGGGGGTATATCGGTATTGTACCGGGACCACCGAAAGGGTTCCGGGGGGTCCACCGGGAGGGTCCACCTGCCCCGGAGGGCCCTATGGGCTGTATATGGAGGGGAATCATCCCCTAAGTGGGCTGGGCGCCAACCCCCTAGGGCCCATGCGCCTAGGGTTTGGGGGGAAACCCTAAAGGGGGCGCCCCCCTTGTCTTGGGGGGCAAGCCTCCCCCCTTTGCCGCCGCCCCCCTCTAGATCCATCTAGAGGGGGCTTGCCCCCCTCTCCCTTGCCCCTATAAATAGAGGGGAGGTGGGAGGGCTGTTGCACCCTTCCCCTGGCGCAGCCCTCTCCCTCCCAACACCTCCTCCTCCATAATAGTACTTGGCAAAGCCCTGCCGGAGAACTGCAAGCTCCTCCACCACGCTATCGTGCTACCGGAGCCCTCCCTCAACTTCCCCTCTCCCCTTGATGGATCAAGAAGGAGGAGACGTCCCTGGGCTATACGTGTGTTGAACGCGGAGGCGCCGTTCGTTCGGTGTTAGATCGGTCTTCCGCGATTTGAATCGCCGCGAGTACGACTCCCTCATCCGCGTTCTAGTGACGCTTCCACGTAGTGATCTTCAAAGGTACGAAGATGCTCATCCCCTCTCTCTCTCTCTCTCTCTCTCTCTCTCTTGTTGCTAGAATCACCTAGATGGATCTTGGTGATGCGTAGATTTTTTTTAATTATTGCTACGTTCCCCAACACTATCCTTGTCAGACATTTCCTATGTTCAAAATTCAAAGATTAAACTTATGAAATTCAATATATGTACTACAAAAACTAAATTAGATCATTATTATTCATCACGGGTTGACTATCGATATGTCGAGTCTTTTCTTGAAAACTCTCAGCTCACATGGTGTATATGGCGGGCATTCCCTCTCTGATATATTCGACCATCGGTGATGGTCGCTCCTCGCTTCGTCCCTGAGTGCATTACACAAAAATGTCTAGCACAGGAGAACGAAGGAGAAGAGACCCCCATGACAACAGTCAAGATTCTTCCTCTCTAACATTTTGTGACCGTCGGTGATGGAAGCTCCTACATTCATTTGAAAGTGCAGTACACCAAAATGTCTAGCACCTTCGAGTGAAGAAGAAGGTCCGCTCACTAAAACTGTCAAGATTCTTCCTATCTTATATGGTGGACACTCCAAACAATTATTTCGACCGTCGGTGATGGTTACTTCCCCTCCTTCTCTTGTGCATTACCAAGGTAAATCACGAGCAAAAGGAAGAGGAAGCGACCCCCACGAGAACAGTCGGGATTCTTCCTCTCTGATATGTCCATAGTATATGGTGGACACTCAACAAGCATCGGCAGATTGAAAGTCAACCCGTAAGATTTATCAACACTACAGCAAAATATAGGTGACTCAGAGTAACAGATAGACCATCTTAATTTACACACCGAACTACTATCGAGAATTTCGGTGATCTTCTGGGTGTCGTCGAGCGGCACGTCGGTGATCTTACCTGCACACAAATAATATAACTATGTGAGCTATGCTTGATACGCTAGGCAAATCTTTATTACTCCCTCCATTCCCTTATTCAAGGACACTATCAAAAATACATTTTGCATCAATACAAGGCCACCAACAGTAACCGAGACAAAAATTAATGATGTTTTCTCGTACTAGCAAATTTTTAATACTTACATGCATGTAGTCATAATGACACTCAGCTACATCCTTTCCATTCATTCGTTGATGCTTATGGCGTATTAATGATCCCGGTTAAGGAGAAGAAAAGATGACTTGCCAAGCAGCCATTAAAATTTATCTTGGTACCTGTAATCTGAGTTTGTGGCCTTGTATAAGGGAATGGAGGGAGTATTATTCATCACAGGTTGACTTTCTGTCTATCGAGTCTTCCTTGATGCAAATCTGTGATGGTCGCTCCTCCATTCGTTCCGAGTGCATTACACCAAAATGTCCAGCACATGGGAATAAGTGACCCCCACGACAACAGTCGGGATTCTTCCTCCCTGGCATTTGCGACCGTCCATGATGGTAGCTCCTCTTTTCATTCCAAAGTGCATTACACCAAAATTTCTAGCACCTTGGAATGAAGAAGAAGCTACCCCCACGACAATAGTTGGGGTTCTTCTTCCACTCTCATATATGGTGGACACTCCCTCACCGATTTTTCGACCGTCGGTGATGATCGCTACTCCTCCTTCCCCTAGTGCATAACAAAGGTCTAGCACAAGCAGAAGAAGGAGAAGCGACCCCCACGACAACAGTCGGCATTCTTCTTCTCTCATATATGGTGGAGACTCTCCCTCACTGATTTTTTGACTGTCATGTATGGAGCCCCAATAGACTTAAAGTCAGCCCAGATATTTCCTACATATTCTAGCACAAGTCATGCTAAAATTCATGAAAAAATCCGGCACGACCTTTGCTAAAATAGGACATATTGAGCGCCTGAAATTTACCGGAACGAAATTGAATCAACACTCCGACAAAACATAGGCCACTCGGATTTTCCCTGCGATACAAATATGTCCATACACATACAACCATTTTTCAACTTGAAATTCTATCCAGATCAATTATCACAAGCATTCGCACAGGAGCATTCAAACTGGTGCTCATTGCATTTCAATGGTTCAATATTGACAAAAATATTTCAATATCTTATAACCCGAACATTTCATTTTGTTAAGACACATAACTAATTTTTTACTAAAAATTTCCATACCTGAATTTTCTTACTAAAAATTTCTGTTACTAAATTTCTCATATGGCATTTCTGATACATTTCTATATTGAAAATTTTATATACCTAAACAATTTCTATTAATAAATTTCTATTCAAAAGACCTAAAATTTCCTGTTCTATTCAAAACACCTAAAATAGTCAAAATAAACTACATTTACTCAAATGACCTAAAAAATTATTTTTAAAACCTACATTCTATAATGTCTACATTTTAAAACCTACATTCAAATTACCTACATTCTACAAAAACAGAAAGAGAAGGGATGGATGGGGGAGGGAAGGAGGAGGGGGGAGGGAGGAGGAGGGAGGTAGGAGGAGCTACCTCATCAGCGGTGGCGCACGGGCGACGGCGGCGGGTGGTGGTGCGCGGGCGGCGGTGGCGGCGGGCTATGGTCATGGGTGACGGTGACCAGAGAGCGCGAGAGAGATGGAGTGAGAGTGAGAGTGTGGTGAGGGAGAGGAAACCGAGGGGCTGGGGTAGGGGATAAGGTGGTCTTAGCAGTAGCGCGGGGCAATCGGCCTGCACTACGGTTAATGTCCGTAGCAGTAGCGGCCGTGTGGAGCCCCACGCTACTGCTAATTTGGGCCCACCACCTGCCCACGTGCAGATTTAGTAGCAGTGCGAGCCGTCGAATCGGCGCTGCAGCTAAAATATTAGTTGTAGCGTGTGTTAGCAAATCGTGCTGCTACTAAGGCTAGACCCGGGGGTGGCCGTGTGGCCCACTTAGCAGCAACGCCTAGGCCGGGCCCGTTCTACTGCTACCTGTAGCGTGCTCTCTGTACCCCCGCTGCTGCTAGTTAGCAATAGCGCCTTCTTTTAAGCCGCGCTACTGATAAGCCTCCACATATAAGGTTTTCCCTAGTAGTGACAGATTCTTGATACGGAGGTTGGACCACGAAGGATCCTGCACCGCGCTCCCTTCTTTCTACATCGAGGGGGCCATCACCCTCTGAAACCAAACCCACAGAGAAAGTAGTCACGGGAGGAGGGGACGAGGGCGGGGGGGGGGAGCAGATGTGCTAGCAGCAGTAACAGAAACCTGGGGAGTAGAAAGCACAACCGCCTGGGCTTTAGTTGGAGTAGCTTGGGCCAACTCGTTAGTCGGGGGAGGGGGAGTAGATGTGCTAGCAGCAGTAACAGAAACCTGGGGAGTAGAAAGCACAACCGCCTGGGCTTTAGTTGGAGTAGCTTGGGCCAACTCGTTAGCCCTGATAACAGAGGTAGCTTCAACCTGGTAATGTAGGTCCACACGTTTGGCATCATTTTTTCATGAAGTCATCGTAATGTTCTCTCTCCTCTTTAATTTTTTGGTCACATCATTTTTTTCCTATGTGATACTCTTAGCACCTATACACCATGGTGCACCTAAGAAAATATCCACTAAACTTTGAAGGTCATATCTAACTTAGCAATCTTCTTGGAATAACAAGCACTCGACGGTCTATATCAAATGTAGGAAAAACAAGCAGTTGACAGTTTCTACTCTAAACCAGCGTCATAAAAAAGAAAAAGGCATCCACTCATGCAAACTAGAGTTGCGGATCGCACCCAGACCGAAGCAGTGCTAACCATTAAACCTACGAGATATTCGCAAAGGGAAACGGTGTAGGGTCATTGTTGCAAGGAAAAAACGAACACCGATATTCCATTGTGTTCAACAGATGGATCCTCGGTGGCGTGTCCGCTACGCAGCAGATCTGGAGACCGTCTGCACCGTGACCCTTCGTGACGGCGAGCTCCTTCTCCGCAGGGATGCTCTCCGCCTTGTGCTCTACGACGACACGGGCACGCTGGTGGACGCCCGGGCGCTTCGCGAGCACGAATTCGTCGACATCGGGCCCATTGTCGCGTTCCCCTGCTTCTTCGCTAGGGTGTGTGACAGGATCCCAGACCCCACGGCGACCCCACACCAAGTCGGCGAAGAGCGCGACCGGTGAAACGTGACAGGCCTCAAGGCGCCACGGGCGGTACACGGTGCGGGGCTTCGACACCGCGCTCCACCAGATCCGCCATGGGTGGGTCCCATGGTGGGGGAGCCGCCAGCAATGGCGGCAACCATACACGTGGACGGAGATCCAGTGCTCCTAGCACATCATGGCGATCCGGGCGTGGGTACAAAAGCCAAACCCCACTCTCCCCTTGACCTAGACGCCGCATTCTCCCACTTCTGGGCGGCGCCGAGAAACCCTAGATCCAATCCACTCGCCTCCTTCTCCTGGTGGAGGGGGGAAATCGGTGGTGATCTCAGATCCTTCACTGAGATCGCGGCCTCCCCGCGACCACCTGATTCCATGGCGGACAAGGGCGGGCAAGGATTCTGTGGCGACCGCCGCGAGGGATTCGGTGCTGGTCGAGCGGGCCGTGGTGCCGGCCGCTTCGACCGTGGCGCGGGCAGATCTGACTGCGGCGGCGGGCGGTTCTCGTGGCGGCACGACGACGTCAACAACAACAATGGCAAGTCCACCCACTCGGACACATCAGGCACTTCGCGCTGGGACGCCGCAGCTGCTTCCAGGGAGCGCATCGACAACAACTCGGAGGGCGTGTGGGTGGAGAAGCACCAGAGATCTACTGGATCTGGCGGGGGGAGCAGCCATCAAGTCGATCCGACCCCCACCCCCCTCGCTTCTCCAGCTGCTAAAGCTTCGCCGAAAAATCAGGTGCTACCTTACAAATTTGGCGACCCTTGCCCCATTTGCAAATCTGCTGGTCATTTTCCTGTTCGTTGCCCGCAAGCATTCTGTGAGAGATGTAGCAAACTGGGTCATCTTTCTTTTGTTTGTACTGAGTTTCTGCCGTGGGAGTGCATTGCTCCGATGTGTGCTTTCCAGGCTAGGGGGTAGGGTTTTTTCTATATTCATGCTTATTGTTCTGCTGAACAAGCGAGAGAGCGTTCGTGCAACGTTATCATCACTGTCTTGAGGGGGAATCCTACTGTTAAACAGATGAATGATGCATTCTTCCTGTATCTGGGTAAAACTTGGAGGTGTTCGGCTAAGTTGTTGGAACCAGGTGTCTTTCTGATGAGGTTTCCCAACACTAGAGAGGTGGAGAAAGCCTGCTACAGTGATCGTATGACTATGAAACCGTGCAGTACTGTAGTCAGAGTCACTTGATGGAATCATGATGATGGTGCTAAGGGGATTCTGGAAAAAGCTTGGGTCAAGGTGGGCAACATCCCCATTGATAAGAGATGTGAGAGGAATGTCGCTTTTGTTGCCTCTCTTGCGGGAGTGCCTCTAGAGATTGACATGGCCACCTTGCATCGGCCCGACTCTGTGAGGGTGAAGTTGGGATGCCGTGATGTCGATGAGATCACTCCAGTGGCTGAGTCAGTCCTGGGGGGGGGAGTTTCTACGATTTCACATTTTCTGTTGATCAAGTGCTGGTGAGAGACCCTGAAATGGAAACCCACAAGAACAAAGCCCCTGCTGAGCAGAAGAGCCTTCACCAAAAAGCAGAAGAAAACGGGTGGTGGTGAAGATCCAATGGGGAGTTCTTCGGCTGGGGGGACTACTCTGAGAGGAAAATTTATGAAGGGAAAAGATACTGGTCCTTCTGAGTCCCCTCTCTCTATCAACTCAGACAGCTCGAATCATGACACTCTTCTGATCCACTCCATGGAGCTGGAGGCTCTTGCTGAGACAGAAAAGAAACATCAGGGGTGTGCTCAAGAGACTTCTACTCGATCTATTAGTAGCCCTGTCGGCAGTGATACGAGGACCAAGACATACGCTGAAAAAGTCAAGGAAAGCATACAAGTAACTGAATTGGAAGGGCCTTTTGGAGCCAGTGATGATTACAAGGTTGAGTACAGTGTTCAATCTCCTGACTCAGCTCTTGACTGCTGCAGTGAGGTGATTCCCACACCTCCGCTTGTTTCTGAAAATGTGCTCGGGTTCAGTTTGAGGACAACTTGGACCAATCTGGAGAGAGTGGAGGACGGAGCCAAAGCTGTCAGCAAGAAGAGAGATCTGGAAGGTACTTCTTCATATACCAATTCCTTTGTTGTTCTTTCTGATCCTGAACTTATGCTTAGAGCTAATATGATGGGGGTCATGATTCCTGACACTGATTTTTCCAAGGTTAATATCTTGCGTGAGCTCGAGAATTTCAGAAATAATGTTGTTGAGATTGATACCCCCCTATTAGTAACATGTTCATCACTACTGGGAAGGGGGAGGATATCCCTATTAATCTTAAATGGGGGGTTGATTACAATAGTGACACTTCTGACTTTACTGTGGTCGGCCCTAGAAAGAAAAAGAGTGCTAGGAAAGTCAAAACTAGTATCTCTAGGCCCAGAACTAGAAGTCAAAAATAGTGGAGCCCACTGTCGATCCTGGTAATGCTGCCAAATATTCTAGCAGAGTGACCAGGGGGAGGGGAAAGAAGAAAATTTTGAAATGAATGGTCTCTTTTGGAATTGCAGAGGGGCAGGCAAGAAGGGAATGAATACCTGCCTCTCTGACTTTATCAAAGATCATTCCCTAGATTTTCTGTGTCTGCGAGACTAAAAAGAGTAAGATCACTCCTAGTTTCCTGAGGAAAATAGATGCTTATAACACCTTTGAGTGGAATTGGGTTCCTTCACTAGGCAAGTCTGGAGGTATGCTTTGTGGGGTTAAGAAGAGTAAGCTGGAGGTGGTCTCCTGGTCCCTAGGCAAATTCATTATGCAAGTAGTCATGTTTGATGTTGACAAAAAGTGCATTTGGGCTCTTTTAAATGTATAAGGTGCTGCTCATGATGAGCAAAAGGAAGAATTCCTCTATGAGCTTGCCAGTTTTTGTAGCCATCTCTCCATTCCCTATATTGTAGGAGGAGACTTCAACATCCTCAGACGCTGTGGTGAGAAGAATAAGAAGATGGTTGCTTTGCAATATGTTGATAGATTCAATGCCATAATTAATACTATGTGCTTGAGAGAAATCTTTATTGAAGGGGGCTTGTACACTTGGTCTAACAATCAAAGTCATCCCACCTTGGAGAAACTTGATAGAATCCTCATGAGCAATGACTTGGAGGATTTGTTCCCTTTAGTTACTGTTAGGAAGCTGGTCAAAGACCTTTCTGACCACAACTCCCTCTTGCTCTCTACTAACAGTAATCGCCCTCAATCTCCCAAACCTCGTGAGTTCAGATTTGAAATGAGCTGGATGACCAAGGAGGATTTCCTCCCATTGGTTGAAAAAATCTGGCAGAGACCTGACAAATCATCTGACCCCATTGATGTTCTTAACATCAAATTAAAACGCTTCAAAAAGTTCTTTAAAGGGTGGGGTTCTGATAAATTTGGGCATGACAGGAAAAAGAAAGAGGAAATCAAAATAGAGCTTGCTGACATAGAATCTATGGAAGAGCAAGGGCATCTTGATCCTGACATACTCGATAGGCGAGCTGAGCTTTGCGGTAAGTTACAGCAAATGCTAGCCGATGAGGAACTTTTTTGGTTACAACAGTCCCATGAGACATGGTTGTTGAAAGGGGACCAAAATACTTCTTTCTTCCATAGGATTGCCAGTGGTAGGAAAAGAAAAAATACAATCCACTCTTTCTCCAATGGAGAGGAGACGATCGAGGGCACTGAAAATCTTCTGAAACATGCTACTGATTACTATAAGGAGCTCTTTGGGGCGGCTCCTGGTAATCTGTTCCATCTTGATCCTGAGTCTTGGGGGGAGGATGAAAAACTATCTGAGTCAGACAATGATTTCCTTACTCGTCCTTTTCGTGAGGAAGAAGTTAAAGCGGCCCTCTTCTCTATGGATTGCAATCGTGCTCCAGGCCCGAATAACATACCAGCAGAATTCTATAGATTCTGTTGGGAGATAGTGAAGCATGATATTATGAATTTGTTCGTGGCCTTCCATGAAGGTACCTTGGATGTAGAAAGACTCAACTACGATATCATCACTCTAATTCCCAAAGTTAATGGAGCCAAGAAAATCCAAGAGTTCCGTCCCATTTGCCTCCTCCGCTGCCCCTACAAGCTGATTACCAATTTTTTGGATAACAGGGTGGCAGTGTTTGCTGATAAGCTCATCAGCCGCCATCAAAATGCTTTTATCAAAAAACGAAATATAATGGATGGGATCTTAACTTTGCATGAGATCCTCCACCACACTCATGTTAAGAAGAGAACCGGGGTCGTGCTTAAACTCGATTTCGAGAAAGCAGACGACAAAGTCAATTGGGACTTCCTTCTTGAATGCCACAGATTGAGGGGTTTCGGAGAAAAGTGGTGTGCCTGGGTAGACCAAGTTCTGCGGAACGGGGCCGTAAGTGTTAAGATCAACAACACGGTGGGGCCTTATTTTCAAAGCTTCAAGGGGGGTCGTCAGGGAGACCCTATGTCCCCCTTTTTGTTTAACCTAGCCGCTGAGTGTTTATCCAAAATGGTTTTCAAGGCCCAAAAGAATAATCTTTTCAAAGGGCTCGCGGCTGACCTCGTCCCAGGAGGTGTGGCTATCCTACAATATGCCGACAATACAGTCCTGTGTATTGAGGATAATATCGAGCAAGCTGTTAATCTTAAGTTGTTGTTATATCTCTTCGAGCTTATGTCTGGGCTTAAAATCAATTTTATGAAAAGTGAAGTCCTGTGTCTGGGAGGTGATGATTCTACTCTCCATAAGTACGCAGGCCTCTTTGGTTGCAAAATTGGCCACTTTCCTATGAAATACTTAGGGGTGCCTGTGAGCTATTCCTCTTTACGAAACATCGACTGGGAATTTGTTGCTATTAGATACCTTTTGAGTTGTGATGCCTGGATTGGCGGCTCCACCTCTTCTGGTGGAAGATTGAGTTTACTCAATTCTTCCCTGTCCAGTATAGCCTATTACTACATGTCCATGTTATTTCTCTCCAAAACCTTTATTGAGAGACTGGACAAATATCGTCGTAAGTTTTTCTGGTGCGGTGGCACAGAGAAAAAACGTTATCATCTTGTTAGGTGGTCTCGGGTGTGCCGATCTAAGAGAAAAGGTGGGCTTGGAGTTAAAGATCTCCATAAAAAAAACTTAGCTCTCCTGGCTAAGTGGTGGTGGAAACTAGATACCGGCGAAGGCCTATGGCAAGATGTGATTAGAGCTAAGTATCTTAGAAACTGTTCTGTGGCCACGGTGAAAACAAAATTCAATGATTCCCCTGTTTGGAAGGCTTTACTCAAAGTGAAAGAATACTATATGGCTGGGAGGAAAGTGATCATTAATTCTGGTGATGTGGCCAGGATTTGGCAGGACCCTATCGGTGAGCATCCACCGTTGTGTGTGATGTATCCGGTCCTGTTCAGCATAGCTAACCACCCTGAGGATACGGTTGCTCAATTTTGAGGCAGAGAAGAGGGGGAAATCTTCAGAAGAAGATTGAGCCCTGATTTAGCTAGTCAATTTGCTGGCTTAAAAAGTATTATTGAGAGCATTGCTCCCTCCATGGAGCCTGATAAAATCAAATGGGTTCTTGGACCCAAAGAGAAGTACACGACGAAAGCGATGTACTCTTACCTTGAGAGAAATATCTCTGGGTGTGATCATAGATGGATTTGGCGGGCTAAGCTGCCAGTCAAAATCCAAATCTTTTTGTGGCAACTGTTTCAAGATGCAATCTTAACTAGAGATGTTATGAAACGCAGGAATTGGGCGGGCGACCCTCGCTGCTCGTTCTGTGATTATAAAGAGACCTACGTCCACCTATTCTTTCTGTGCCCTGTCGCTAGAACACTTTGGCGGACAGTGGGGGCAATGCTTGGCACTGACTTATGCCCTAATAACTTGTGCCAGTTCTACTCCTGGTGTTATGCTTTTCTTCCCTAGGGGGAACGACATTTCACTGTGGGCTTGGCGGCTATCTGCTGGGCTATCTGGAACCGCAGAAACCAAGCTACTTTTGAACACAAGAAATTATCATCTCCTTTTGAGATTGTCTTCACAACCTGTGTGCATTTGAAATACTGGGCAGGATTGCTGAAAGGCCCGGAGCGGGACGAACTGGAGCACGGCGCGCTGCTGCTGAGGGACAATGCCGTGAGGATGATGAGGCTGTGCGCATCTGCTCACGCTGAGAGAAGCTCGGAATGAAGACCGAAGCCTGATACCGTGGGATTCGGGAGCTGGAGTTTGGAGCCTTCATCTGTGGCAACTTTGTGCCCCCTATCTGCGGTCCTTTTGTGTAGGCCGAGCGTGTTCACTTTTGTGTTGTTGGTTTATCTGAACTATAGCAACTTGTTGAACGGTGTCTCAGGGTTTTCGCCCCACAATAGGTGTTTCGATTGTGAGCATCTATGGTGGGTTTCCCTGAGATGCCTGAACTTGTTTTTTCCCTTTCTGTCGGTGTACTAAAACAGGGGTACCTTAGTACCCCGAACTTGTGCACGGGCAACAAGCGTCCCCTGTGGCAAGCCTCGCCAAGGCCCGCCAAGACCCTCCGCAGCCATTCAGAAGACAAGACCCCGGCAAGAGGAGCTTGCCGGGAAGGCCTCTCTAGGCACAGACAAGGCCCCGACAAGAAGAACTTGTCGGGAAAGCCGGTCCAGGCATTCAGAAGACAAGACCCCGGCAAGAGGAGCTTGCCGGGAAGGCCTCTCTAGGCACATACAAGGCCCCGACAAGAAGAGCTTGTCGGGAAGGTCGCTCCAGGCACGCAGAAGACAAGGCCCCGGCAAGAGGAGCTTGCCGGGAAGGCTCGGAGCGCGACAAGGATTCGGCCGCGGCAAGGCGCTTGCATGCATGCAACCTCTCTCCGTCTCCGCTCCAGCTCACCCAGCGACGTGTCACCTTGGGACCGTTCCATGGGCGCGTGTCAACCGGCTGTGCAGCCAGCGGAGAGCAGCGATAAGCGGCGCTGACAGGCTCGCCATCGTGGCGAGCGGAGGCGCACCTGACGGCCTCTATTGCACTGTTTGGGCGACAACGACGGGCATTTATTGCTTTTGTCCCTTGCCGTCAGAGTTAGGTATTTTGCACTCGCATAATCGCTCAAGTAGGTGTACCAACTCCTGTTTTACATTTGTACCCCGCCTATGTTGCCACCTGCCGGAGACCCTTGAGCATATAAAAGGAGGCCCGAGTGCAACGTAGAAGGGGTTCGGTTCAAGCGTTTTCGCAAGGTTCGGCTGGTTCGGTTCATTCGACCCACCGGAGGCCGTAGACACTCACGCTTAGGTTTTGTAGCTCGCATTGCTCCCTAGCAAGAACACAATAGATCAAACAAGCAGCAGAGGAGTTTTATCTCTCCGGAGAGCTCCGGCTGGGTAAACTACTCGTGTGCCTCGCCTCGATCCGCTCTTCAGGCGACTGCGCCCCTCCGAACCACAAGGGGCCCGGTCCGCCGCCCCATAGGTGTCCGTGGTGCGATCAGCCCCCGACATCTCTCGGCGCGCGGTAGAACATCGAGGCCGTGTGAATCCGATCCGGCGTTCACACGAGCAGCGTCATCAACATCTTCCTCAACATGCCACCGAAGAAGAAGGCTTGGCGGCAATGAGCCGTCTGCGTCGTACTCCACCCTCACCGCAGCAAGAACGGGTGGTGGGGCAGACGTCATGGAGGAACGGGCGCCGACGGCGAAGGTGTTCGCGACGTTGCCAAGTCCAAGGACAAGGCACCACAAACCTCGGCGTCACGCATCCCCGCGCCCATCTCAGAGACGCGAGACCAACAACGTAATGGCGTTCACAACGCCATACGCTCGTTGGATCGAGACCCTCAAGACCAGCATGCGCGCCAACATGCTGGCACGAGCGAGATCTGATACGCCCGGACGGGCGCTGCTCCTTCTAACGTAGTTAGAAGTCCGAGCGTGTCCCGCTCCTCGCACCGTTCTCCAATGCCGCCTACTACACCAGCAGAAGCTCTGGCGAGAGCCCAGCTGCTCCTCGACTACCCTCCAACGGCCGACAAAGTCGACGAGTGGAGGGCCACTATCCAGAGCCTCATCGGCTTTGCCAACGGCGACGCCCCGCGGCGACCAACCCCATCGTTGCCGCGGCGAGACGACAAGGCACGAGCCGGTGGCGACGAGACTGTCGGAAGTGCAACCACCGTACACTCTCCGCCAAGAAGGCCAAGATCGCCGAGCCAACGGATCCATCTCGACAGCGACTCCACTGCATCGTCGGATCCGCGCGCTCGCCGCGATCAGCGCCAAGTTCTTCATGAGCAACAAACAATACTGTAGAGTATGAAGGTTTGCTTGCCGGTCTCAGGATCGCAGTGGACCTTGGGATCAAGAAGCTTATTGTCAGGGGTGACTCGCAACTCATCGTCCGCCAAGTCAACAAAGATTACCAGAGTCCGTTGATGGAAGCCTACGTTGATGAAGTGAGGAAGCTAGAAGAGCACTTTGACGGCCTGCAAATGGAACATGTTCCAAGAGCTCAGAATGATATTGCTGACGGCCTGTCAAAGTGCGCCGCACTCAAGCTACACAATGGAACCAGGGATCTTTGTGCTCAAGCTGACTCAACCAACCGTAACACCATCAACAGGCAGAATAAGAAGAGGAAGTTGGCCTCTGGTGACTATTTTCCGACAGAGCTCCCCGGGTTGCCGCTGTAAAGGTCCCCAAGATCAACACCAACAAGAAGCTTTGAGGAGCAGCCTGCTCCGGCTGCACCCTGTGGTTTGTTTCGTTGAAGCGGGCGTTCCCGACAAGTCTTACTCCGGCAAGCTTGTCGGGAGCATCAAGCTCCGGCAGGCCGCAGGTTCGCCGTGGAAGCTGATGTTCCCAAGAGCAGCAGATGTGCCTTTAGTCCTTGTTGTCGAGCCGCAAGCTCCAAAGATGGGCGCAGCAGATTGTCCATTTCCTTCAGACAGAGAACTTCCGAAGAGCAGGAAGAAGCGGAAAGAGTAGCCCGACGGTCAAGTATGTACCAGTTTGTCGACAAAGATACTGCATGTAAGAAGACTCAACGGTGTGAAATTGAAGTGTATTCCTGTGGAAGATGGATGAAGCTGTTGGCAGAGATACATGGAGGCATATGTGGTCACCACATTGGCGCAAGAGCACTTGCCGGCAAAGCTTTCCGGCAAGGTTTCTTCCGCCGACAGCCCTCCGTGATGCAATCGCACAAGTAACCAAGTGTGAAGCATGCGGTTCCATTCCAAACAGATACACCTGCCAGCTCAAGCTCTCCAGACGATCCCTTTATCCTGGCCATTTTCGGTCCTGGGGCTCGACATCCTCGGCCCCTTCCCCTGTTGTCGGGGCTTTGAGTACTTGTACGCCGCCATCGACAAGTTCACAAAGTGGCGGAAGTGGAAGCAGTGAGGAAGGTGACAAAGACAACAGCAGTCAAGTTCTTCAGTCGATTGTTTGCCATTTCGAATCCCTAACAGGATCATCACCGACAACGGCACACAATTTACGAAGTCGCACCTTCATGCAAGACGCCCAAGACCTTGGCGCCAAGGTTTGCTTTGCTTCCGTTGCTCACCCGAGAAGCAACGGTCAAGCAGAGAGGGCAAATGCTGAAGTGCTGCGCGGGCTCAAGACCAGAACTTTTGACAGGCTGCACAAGTGCGGAAGAAACTGGATCGAGGAGCTGCCGGTGGTTCTTTGGTCGATCAGAACGACGCCAAATCGAGCCACTGGCCAGGCACCCTTTGCTCTAGTCTATGGAGCAGAGGCAGTTCTCCCCACGGAACTCGTATACGGATCGCCTCGAGTGCTCGCTTATGATGAGCTTGAGCAAGAGCAGCTGCGACAAGATGACGTGCTGCTCCTCGAGGAGGATCGTCTTCAAAGTCATTGCGGCGAGCCGCCACACAAAGAAGCCTGCGCCGCTACCATAGCCGCAGGGTTAGTGCCGTAAGTCTCGAGGAAGGCGACCTTGTTCTTCGCGCGCTCAGTCCACCAAGAATTCAAACAAGTTGACGCCGAAGTGGGAAGGCCCTTATCGGGTGAAACGAGTCACTAGGCTCGGCGCTGTCCGCTTTGAGACCGAAGATGGCATTCGGTGAGCAACTCCTGGAACATTGAGCATCTTCGTAAGTTTTACCCATAAGGTGCGGTTGTCGGAACCTGCTCCGGCAACCACCTTTTGTACAAGTCTTGCCGCTGTTGCATGTAATCCTTCAGACAAAGCCGGGCGCAGACCCCGTGCATCAAGAAAGCTCATGTGTTGCGACAGCTTGTCAAGTTCATGCTTCCATCATTTTATTGCATGTTTTGGCTAACACTTTGTGCAAAGCAACCATACCCGTAAGCAGAATCGAGCCGCTTAGGCTCCATAATGTTATTTCCTCTTCTTTTCTTTTCTCAAAGGAAAGAAGGCTCCTCGCGCACAAGTTAACCAGGGGAGGAGGAGATAATACTATGGACCAGGCACCGCCGAGGAAGTTTCACCTCATCGGGAAGCAAGAAACAGAAAAGCTAAGTTGCCAAAGTTTGAGCAATCAATTTTTAAATTTTCGTTATCTTCCTCGAACGATTGTACTTTGTATGGAAAACCTGTGCGCAGAGGAACCAAATCATGACTGGTCGCGCCCTTACTTTGTTTCGAGTCCGCTCAACAACTTAAGTGAGCTGCGGCTAGTCCGCGACAAGGTTGCTTGTCAGATGCGACCCGCCAAAGAGGCTGGTGAAGTTCCGCACTCGGCGCCATGGGCAAGGGTGCCTGCACCGCAAGTTTCCGAAAAGCGAGGGTAATAACATACAAAGACAAGAGTCGAGTAAAGTAAGTATCGTAGGAAATGTTGCCCAGAATAAAGTTATATTACAAAATAACTTATCGCGACTGGCTAAATCGTTCTCGAACTGAAATAACAGCGAAGAAGAGAAGAAGGGCGCTGGTACCCAAGCCCGGCAAGCCGTAGCTGCCGGGGCTGCGGCAAGCCGAGTTGCCGGGCCGCAAGCCGAGTTGCCGGGGCTGAGATATCAGATAAGCCCTTCGTCCTTTTTCAAGCATCCCTTTTTCATTAAAAACATTCTACTCGGATACAATCCGTGGGGAATGAAAAACATGAAAGGGAAGATTACAAGTATTAAATGCGGATAAGGTCCGAAGGCTTACAAATTAAAAAGATAAGATGCCCGTAATCCTTTTCATGTCCCTCTTCTCAGGAGGTAGGTCAAGGAGGCGGGAAGGGCAAAAGAAACGCCTAGGCGAGCTACAGGTGCCAGAAGGCACCAAGGGAACATCCCGGAGCTCCCGAGGGCTTGACGGAGATGGCAGCGCCGAAGCGGGGCTCAAGACGGGCGGCAGGGCGTCAAGACGCTGTCGAGGGCACTACGCCCTCGTACTCGACTTGACGGCCTTGTCGCCATCCCTCTTCCTTCCGCAGCCTCCCTACGCCATCGCCCAAGGAGACGCACCCGGAGTTCAGTGGAGCCGGGCGACGCGGATGATGGGGTCGCCGGTGGCGCCGAAGCGGCGCCCGACAACTAATCGGGCCCGCTACCCTCGTCATTGCCGCTCTCCTCCTCGCCACTCTCGCTCGAGGGGAATCTTATTTGTCGGAGGAGCTATCCACGCAGCACTTCGCCCGAGTACCGAGATCCTCAAGACCTTGACGGAGAGGAGATCACCCTCCATTAACTTAAAATGGAGGGTAAACCCCGCCCTCAGGCTGTGGATGCGAGTGAACGTCTTCCACCCACGATCAAGATACATCACATTGGGGGCTGGGAATACAACACGGACTCGCATGCCGCTGATTCCACAGCCCCTCATGTGCAGTCTCAGTGTCTCGGGCGGATCCGACTCCATCGCGCTCGCGAATGGAGCTGGAAGCCGAGGCGACAACGAGGCGCCAGCGCAGCCTCGACGAAGAACTCGCAAGGGTCGTCCCTGTATGGACCGCCGCAGGAGGGGAACCGCCGGGCGGAAGCGGAGACGGCGCGCCGCCCGTCTTCCTCTTCCCGAGCGCCTCGACCTCGTCCACGACCTCGCCTCCCTCTTCCTCTTGTGGCTGGCTCTGCCGCCCAGGCGTGGGGTTGGGAGGGAGCGCTGTCTGGCGACCCTCGCCGCCACCGATGAAGAACCAAGGTTCCTCTTCTCCATGGCGAATGAGAGAAAGGGGAGCAGAAACTGAGGAAAGAAGGAGATGGGAGAGTGCGGGCTTCTGCGCTCCCCTTCCTCTCTTTTTAAGGAAGCAAGGTGGGAGCTCGACCGCCCCGCTCGACAAATCAGGGCATAGGAAGGGCAGGGAATCGGGGCCGACCTGCTGTCTCTGCTCGTAACGGCCCAGTTTTCCACTTCCACCGTCCGTGAACCCAAAAGCATGGGAACCACGTGGCGGGGATGCAGAACTGAGGCGACGGGTGGAGCGACCCCGCACACCGCCCACTCCCCCACGCCGCGCAATTGGCGTGCGTTACGGGGAACGCAGCGGATACGGAGTGGGTTTGGTTTGGACCCAGGCCGCAGCGTGCGCAGCCCTGTTTTGGGCACAGCCTTGGCGCTTCGGCACCGTGTATGGCCCAGCACCGGGGCTCTGCCGGTGTATTACTAAAACAGGGGTACCTTAGTACCCGAACTTGTGCACGGGCGATCGCGGCGTCCCGTGGCAAGCCTCGCCGGGCGTCCGCCAAGACCCTCCGCAGCCATTCAGAAGACAAGACCCCGGCAAGAGGAGCTTGCCGGGAAGGCCTCTCTAGGCACAGACAAGGCCCCAACAAGAAGAACTTGTCGGGAAAGCCGCTCCAGGCATTCAGAAGACAAGACCCCGGCAAGAGGAGCTTGCCGAGAAGGCCTCTCTAGGCACAGACAAGGCCCCGACAAGAAGAGCTTGTCGGGAAGGCCGCTCCAGGCACGCAGAAGACAAGGCCCCGGCAAGAGGAGCTTGCGGGAAGGCTCGAGCGCGACAAGTCCCCGAAGCGCCGACAGGATTCGGCCGCTGACAAGGCGCTTGCCGCGGCATGCAACCTCTCCGTCTCCGCTCCAGCTCACCCAAATGACGTGTCGCCTTGGGACCGCTCCATGGGCGGCGTGTCGGCGGGTCAGTGCAGCCAGCGGAGAGCAGCGATAAGCGGTGGCGACAGGCTCGCCATCGTGGCGAGCGGAGGCGCACCTGACGGCCTCTATTGCACTGTTTGGGCGACAACGACGGGCATTTATTGCTTTTGTCCCTTGCCGTCAGAGTTAGGTATTTTGCACTGTACACTGTTCAAGTAGGTGTACCAACTCCTGTTTTTACATTTGTACCCCCGCCTATATTGCCACCTGTCGGAGAACCCTTGAGCATATAAAAGGAGGCCCGAGTGCAACGTAGAAGGGGTTCGGTTCGCGTTTTTCGCAAGGTTCGGCTGGTTCGGTTCATTCGACCCACCGGAGGCCAGAGACACTCACGCTAGGTTTTGTAGCTCGCATTGCTCCCTAGCAAGAACACAATAGATCAAACAAGCAGCAGTAGGAGTTTTATCTCTCCGGAGAGCTCCGAAGCTGGGTAAACTGCTCGTGTGCCTCGCCGATCCGCTTCTTCGTGCGACCTCCGACCCCCTCCGAACCACAAGGGGCCCGGTCCTCCGGCCCCATAGGTGTCCGTGGGTACGATCAGCCTCCCCGACACTTTCCCTTTCGTTTTGATCTGGAACTCGATCTGTATTTCCGTTATTCAGTTAATGGAAAGGGGATTAACCCGGTTCAAAAAAAATTAAACCTACGAGTGACTGATATGATGAACACCAACCGAGTTTGCTACATCTTCTATACGTTAAAAACATCGAAGGGCCCCTGATCCTCTGCTCTTGTTTTCTCATGGACACACTCTACGGAAGTTACGAAACTTTGGATTACTACTCCCTCCGTTTCAAATTATATGTCACACATATAGATGTATCTAGATGTATTTTTGTTCTAGATACATCCATTTCAGCGACAAGTAATTTGAAACGGAGGGAGTACATAGAAGTATCGATGATGCTGACCTCCCTCATGGAACGTGTCAATCAGAGCAAGTAGCATTGTGGCGCATTTGAGCTCTAACCTTTTCCGAACTGACCGAGACGTCCAAATTTCTGAATTGGTCCATAGACGTGCCCTTCAACAGCCGAATCTCTTGTCTGTTTCTTAGCTTGACTTGCTCTACGCTCTGCAGTGCACGTTTGATCTTCTTTCACGAAATATTGACAGGACGACGAGATCTAAATACGGGGGAGCAAACCTTGCGTCTTTTAGTGTCAGACACCATCTTGATCTTTACAGTGCAAGCAAGATATACTCCTATATACTGGCAAGAAAAGTTGAAGGAAAAAGAGAGAGAAGCTACCATGTCTAATTTTCATATAGAGCTACTCCCTTTGTAAACAAATATGAAAACATTTACATCACTACTCCCTTCGTAAAGAAATATAAGAGTGTTTAGATCAAACGTGAGGAAGTACTGCCTGTCATTAAATCAACCACTGGCGACTGGGGAGTGATGTCGACTAGCCAGAGATCCTAGATCACTTGGAAGGATAATGCGAAGACTCCTTCGTTCACACGAATTAATTGAGACAAACACTATGCCGGCTGCATCTGCATTTGGCATGCGATGTTTTCTTCTGTTCGTACGAGCTAGAACAAACATTTTGTAAGCTTTCGTATGTTCTTTCAACATACATTTCCCATATACATATAACGTTGTCACATCAGTTACTACTAGTATAGCACAATGAAGCTTAAGGAGTACTCCCTCCGTTCCTAAATAATTGTTTTTTTAGAGATTTCAACAAATGACTTCATACGAGACAAAATGAGTAAATCTACAATTTAAAACATGTCTACATACATCCGTATGTTGTAGTCCATTTGAGATGGCTAGAAAGACAAATATTTAAAAACGAAGGGAGTAGTATATTATGCCACCTCTTTCGCAAAAAAGAAAAGAGAAGAGAAGAAAAAAGAGTGCTATGTCATCCCAGGTGGTACAAAAAGTTGGAGTTTGGACGGTTCTGCTTAGAAGTTACTACTAGATGTAGACTAACGTGCACTAATTAACAAGTTGGCAACAAAAATACAAGCACTAATAACACCAGCGATACCGGTGCCGTAAGCTCCAAGGTGCCTCGAATCGCAGTCGGTTTCATCCAGATGCCAGCCTGCCACGTCCCGAGCTCCATCCTTTTCCAAGACGCGTCATCGGTGAGTCATCGAGCAACTAGTACCGCTACGACGTGTGCACAGTGGGTCTTGGAACTCCAGGGTTCAGGGCCAACCTCGCGCGCGCGTTCCGACACAGGCTCTGGACTTGCTCGCAACAACGAAAGCTGCACTTCTCTTTCCTTGTTGGCTTGTTGCCAGAGTAGTCTTTGACAAGTCAAGCACGAGCCTCCGAACAAAAAGCTTAGCATGCCAGATTAAGTGCACAGTTCATATGCGGATGCGCCGTGCCCAGTGGTCGCACGTCTTCGTAGCATTTCTTCAACGACTTTGCTGGTAGCTTCGTGGACCGAAGTTATGTTTCGTTAGATCGGGTGAGGTTTAAGAAGATCTTTAGCTGATTATTAGTAAGACACAGACCGATCTTTTTTTTAGCCTCATAAATTGTACTCCCTTCGTTTCATAATGTAAGACATTTTCTGACACTACACTAGTGTCAAGAAACGTCTTACATTATGGAATGGAGAGAGTACTTTCTTTGCAGATGGTGCAACAACGGCTCGAGGCGGCATGGTGATGGACGTCATCAGTTTTTAGTTTTTTCTTCGAAGACATCTGGCTAGCGATGAGTCGTTGGCCAGACAGGTGATGATGGTAGAGCATCTAAACTGAATAAACACACTTCGGTGGAAACACTTAGGGCAATTTTACCGTGCGCTTGCATCGTGTCATTGTTGAATGTGGTGGTTGGGAGTTTGTTTTTTGGATGAGAATCCCGAGCCGGACATCTGGTAGGACTCATTATCAGCGTATGTCTGGCGATTCCTTTTTGAAAGCTTTGCTCAGAAGTTGTGTATTTTCTTTCTTTCTTTTGTAACCATAGGCTTACAGCCTATTTGGTTGGGTGGAACTGGAGTAGGGAAAGAGAATTTATGGGACATGGGAGGTAGAATCCTTTGATTGTTTCGTGGACATGGGAGTTGAAGTGGGTAGGGGAAGAGGAATTAAAATGGTCAAACCCTCCAGATCTCTTCCCTGGTGCGGCCTGGAATTTCAGTCGGGGATAGGGAATTAGGAAAAGATTGTTCTGTTGCGCGTGACTGAGATCAAAAAAAGGGCCAGTAAATTCCCATCACACAACCAAGCGTGGGATGTGGACTAATAATCTATTTGCCAAGCATTTCCCCTCAGAAAAAAAATCTATTTGCCAAGCATAATCCCTCAACAAACTCTCGCCTCTAAACTCCCATTCCCTTTCCTTATATTTGCCAAACACGATGTTAGTGCTAGCCTTGGGAAGATGTTGTTCTAAATAAATGGTTGTACAAACTTCTTACCGAGAATGTCGTGTGGCAAGAACACATATGTAAATACAAACGTAGGCTCTAAATACGGTCTCATATGGTCACTGGAACCCAGTGGATTCACATTCTTGGGCTGGTATGGAGAAGATGAAGGATTTCTTGTTCTGGTTCGAAACTTTTTTCATAGAGTCGGCTCTTAAATTATGTTTTGGGAGGACATCTGACTTGGAAAATGTGTCTTACAAGAATAAGACTAGCCACAGCGAAGAGTAACATACACTACTTCTTCCGTCTAGGTGTGTAAGTCATCTTACGAAAACCAAATAATCCCAAAACAGTTAGGCGCGGTGCATTAACTTCTACCTCGTTTCTTGTTTCTTGACACAACAACCAATAAGAGATGAGGGTGTGCATGATTTTAATGACTTGAGACTATCAAACACGACATGCAGTGGTTAGTTCATTGCATGCAATACTATTAATTAGCAAATAAACTAGACGGTGCATTAACTTCTACCTCCGTCTCTCGTTTTCCCCTCCTCCTTGGTCACGGTGCATAGCCTAAGATGACTTAACACCTAGACGGAGGGAGTAGTAACATACACATATCCCTAGACTATGTTACTACCTTTGTAGTGGTTAGTAACTTAAGTATGGTGTCATACAAAGCTTCATTTATTAGGTTATAGACTCATATTGCATTTGGACATATGATGTTACAGTAACTAGCTAAGTTACTCGAAGTACCTCTCTCCTTATTAACTTATTGCCACATAAGCAAATTTGTTGAGTTGAACTCGATGTTACTGCTGAAGTTACTCCCACAGTGGCTAGTCTACATCCTAGACTTCTTCGGATACAATTGTGAAAGTCTTGGGAGCATCCCCGCTAAAAGGATTTAATGGAACCACGACTAGCAACACGGAATCCTCTGTTCAATTGACTATGTGATTTATTGAAAGGTCCGACAACTTCCATTGGAATTTACACCATAATGAGAAATTCTCAGAAAACTTAGTGTATCTTGCTCTTGTCTATTGCGCTCCTAATAATTATAAGAAATTGTGAAAACTTAATATGTCATTGAAAGTTAAGGTTGTGTCAAGTATGTGCATGGAGGAGTCATCTTGACAAAGGGACAACCTTAGGAATCTTGACAAAGGGCATTTACAACGCACGGCGCTAAGGCAGGCGCCAGGGTAGGAATCCTGGTAGTTTTGCTCAGTTCTCACCTGAATCTGGGAATTCGGCTGGCGTCGATGCCAAATGAGTCGTCGGGCGCTAGCCCAATCACCCGTTCTATTTTTACATGCATGGCGCTTGTACATGGTTCCCAGCGTTGGAGAAGGGACTCTTAACCTGGGCGCTAGGAACGAAATAATATTATTATTACCGATCAAGCGCCTGATTAAGCACCTTGCACTGCAGATGCCCTTACAAGACATAATTGTCAAAGAATTAATATTTGTATCTTTGTGATCACATTGAATCGACCAAATATCTCTCTTCCGAGTTCGCTTGAGCTGTTTGGTCTAAAGTTCAGGTGGCCTCAAATTTATGTCCCTCTCGTAGTGTGCATTGTTTGGCACCTAGTTGTTTGTGGGGGATCACTAACAAACTTTCGTTCCATATCCTAGTGGAGGCGGTGGCCCTATGTTGAGTTATTTCTCTATTAGGAATAATGTAGTTTTTGGTAATAAAAAAAATATTTTGATAGTAATAATAAAAAGACTTCTTCTCCATTGTAGGTTATATACTCTTGTACAGATGCCCTGGCACAGTGAACTATTTATGGCTGTGTATCCAAATGAAGCAAGCAGGCAATGGGATTTTACCCCCACATGAATGGCGGTTTAGTCTGTGAATCATCCCTCCAACAAGACACTTCTAATTCAGTGAGTTGTGGACTTGCTAGCCCTGTTTGTATCATGTTATGTATAGATGGGGGTTTGTAATCATTGCACTTGTACGCGCCAATGTGACATTTACATAAATTAAATTCTTTTACCAAAAAAACTCGCCAATAAACGGTCATAATTTTGTCTTTAAGCATTGGTGCGATGTCTGTTTGGTATTCGGCTCGGATATTCAGCACCCCTTTATCAAGTGGATAGGAGTAGCAACAAATGTTGTCAAGATGATGGCTTCAGACTTATTGATGTATTACTTTGTAAGATTTTTGTGAATAATTAATAAAATGGTTGTATGCACGGTCCAGATGCAGAGGTCGGGGATATATCCTCCTTTTCTTAAAGAAAAAACATTTGGCAACGTAAGGAGTACGATGGTACATATTTCCGAAGAAAGTCAAGTAGACGCACTCATGCCGCCTCCTGCCGCCTCGGCGCCTTCCTCCGTCGCCGTCCTCCGGCGGCTCCCCTCCGCTGACGACCTCGGTCGTCGGTGGTGAGGGGGGTCGCCGGATCCATGCGTGTGGATTGTTTTAGGCATTAGTTTTTTAGGTTTTCGGGTTGTTCATCGTCATGGCTTCGGTAACGGCGATGGCTGCGCCGACTAATAAATCTTTAGATCCTTCCCCAATGAGGCGATCCGCTTTTGGGGTGGATTTGAAAACCAGACTGTTCAAGCAAGGATGGTGCGGCGCCGGCGGCATCCTCGTCGTGGACCTGTGTCCTTGGGCTCCGCCATTGCGACGGCGTTTGCTCCAGCGCCGACGTGGAGCTTGGGAGGTAGTCCAGGAGAAGATGCAGATTGTGGTCTGCATCGACGACATCTGGAAGATGGTGGATCTGGATTCGTGGTTCGTGGCAGGCAGGTATGGTTTCCTCCTCCAATGTCTTAGTTAGGCGGGGGTGCCAAATCTGAAGTTCGATGACGTGTCCGGGGTGTTGCCCCGGTCTGATTCGTTCAATGGCAATTGCTTCGTCTTTATTGGCGAGCCACCTTGGAGGTCCGCAAAGCTGCATATCAGCGATGGAGCCGCGTTGAGCTCGGGCGTGGAGGTGATCCGTTATTTTCTCCTTTGGTGGCTGCTATGATGGTGCCAGAGGCAGGTGACGGGTGATGGTGTCAAGCTCAGAGGATTCTTCAGCCTTGTTTGTAATTTTACTTCTTGATTGGTGTTCCTGTGTGCAAAGGCTAGCGTTCTGCTGTCTTTTCAGTTTCGTCAGATCGGTATGTACGTGGCTTTTACTATGATCCTTATAATATAAATGAGACACGTATTACATGTAAACAAAAGTAGACGCACTAAACAACATTATACTTTATACATACACACAATGGCCAAATGAACATATACGCCTCCCGCAAAAAAATATGAACATATATACGCCAATCTAAAATCGGGAATGAGGTGGATAATTCCTCAGTCCACCCCAATACACAAGTACGTGCAGCTACAGATACGAGTGGGCAGCCTAAAACCCCGTATATGACTATGTCTGTGTAAACTCTATGCGAGTATTCTTTGCAAAAGAAACAAAAAAACTCTATGCGAGTATATCTGCTGAAAGTTATTTTTCTACCATGACCGTGATATGCCGTCTATGCCACATACGCATCCACTGTCCATTGTTGCTTTGAGATTCCTGCATCATTTTCTAGTTTGTGGCAAAGTTTGCCTTGTTTCAAAGCACTCCTGTAAATAAGATCGTTTACTGCGTCTGTGGGACAGACCTGTAAATCTTCCGCAATCGTCTGGACCACGCTATCCGAATGGCGGAAGCCATCAAACACCGACATGTATCAGTCTGTGGGGCAGTTCGGATGCGATTCTCCCGCAAACCGAAGACAAAAGTGGAGGAGGTTTGCGTCAGTCCGGACCGCTCTCAAGCCCGTTTCTGACCGCTCTGGCCCACCAAAAAACTCCTCCCTCCTCCTGCTTTCGCGCTCCCTCCCGATGCCAGCTTCCCGTATTCATGCCGTTGTAGAATGCGCCGCTCCGCATTGAAGATGACTCAGGGCAAACGCGACCTCTCACTGCCTTCGCCATTGAAGCGGTGCGTCAGCCGTGGGCGCCGCCTGTTGCACGCCCGGCTGAACACGCCTCCTCGCAGCATTCATACGCCCCATTAATCTCGCATGGAAGCCGAGAAACCTACTCCAGCCACACGTCTGTTCAATAGCGGGCCGGCATTAAGCGCAATGTTGGCCAAGCTCCTACCGTCTGCCCTCTATTTAAACATGGGCAGACGCCGGGCAAGAACCACAACCCTCCGCCGCTCCCCCGATGTCCTCCTCCACCACTATTTTGGTGGCTTCCGAAGAGCAGTTCTCCGGCATATAAGCCGGCTGGGTAGCCCGCCGGATACGACCGAGGCAACTCGCTACTCCACCTCCCGCACCTCACCCGACAGAGTAAGTTGCCGGACCAAGCCACCGCGTGGTTCAGCAACTCGCCGCTCCAGGCCCACTCAATGAGGAGTGCCAGTTGCTCCATGCATGCACGACGGGGAACACGGTGGCATAGGCGTCATCGCTGTCGTCGACGACCTCGCCCCGTGTCTGCGGCCGCGCCTCCCGTGCCTGCGACCGCGCCATGCAGGCAGAGGCAGAAGCCTGGTGCGCGGAAAGCGACGAGTGGGTGGTCGGCGCCTCCGCGTCTGCCACCATCATTGAGGAGAACTAGAACACGGGAGTCCGCCATCACTTGGGTCCCACGAAGGCTACCGCCTAGGCGACACCGGCGTACACAGCGGTGTCTTACCCGGTTCTTCTCTTTCGAGGACCTCCGTGGATCCCACATGGGCTTCACGGAAACGGAGGCACCGCCTTCCCCTCCCGCTGAAGCATCAACCGGGGGTTCCACTCTGATGTGTGGTGGGGAGCGAGCCATCTTTTACGCTGAAACATATACCTCCGGGGCTCCTGGCAGTCCGGTGACCGGGCTACCGGACATGAGGAAGACAAAGGGATCCACGGGCAGCGATTTAGATTAGGTATTAATTATACCTTCAGAGCCAGACTAGCTAGCACGTTGATGTAAATGTACTAAAATATGTCATGTTTATATGAAAATCCGGTTTTTTATATGAAATTCGGCCGTGTTTGCATGAATTTCGTCCGGTCGGTTTGAGTTATTGTGAAAAATGTATGCAGCTAGCATTGGATGTAGACCTCCCGCATCCGTGTCCGCGGACGGATGTAAGAGGTTTTTTGCGGGTTGTCGTTGGAGATGCCCTTAAATCACAAGCAGTGATCTAAATATCAGTTTACAGAGGGAGTATACTATATAAAATTCCATTGGGCTTTTTTCTGTAAAAAAAAGTGTATCATAATGTTTCATTTTGCACCAACAAAATAGAAGTACACTTGTTTCAGACTGAATTTGCTGGTACACAACGAATTTCTTTCCAATGTAATGAGCTTGATTAGCTTTGCCCCGCAAAGAAAAGAGCTTGATTAGCTTTAAGATACTAGGAAAACAAGGAAAACAAGGATTTTATCATTATAATGGGCGAAGTTGGTCTCACATCAGTATAGCCAGAAAAGAGGTAATAGCACCCCAGGTCCTTATACTTGCATGTCAGGTGATGGTTTAGTCCTTGTACTTGCAAAAGTAGATTATTTCATCCCTGAACTTGCAATGGAGGTGCAAATTTAGTCCACAGCCACTCACAGCTCGCCAACTAGATGCCAAGTGGCCTGGCTGGTCAGCGCGCGGCATTTTGCAGTTAGCCCCCTCCCCTTGTGACGAATCAACCCTCACTTCATGACCAAGTGGCACCTGAATAAATGATGTCTCCCCTGGATCAATAACTCCTGTTCCTCCTTTGTCCTCGCCACTCCGACCGCGAGTTCTGCCGCCGAGCTGGAGCC
This sequence comes from Aegilops bicornis, assembly GCA_021605145.1. NCBI lineage: Eukaryota > Viridiplantae > Streptophyta > Magnoliopsida > Poales > Poaceae > Aegilops > Aegilops bicornis. The sequence goes on along the minus strand of CM038671.1, from coordinate 668,866,120 downwards.
GCTGGCCGACGTCAACCATCATGGCGACCTCGCCGGAGCTCACCGGCGGTGTGCAGCCGCCTCCTTCCGTCCATCAAGTTAGGCCGCACGGCGTCTTTCCTCCAGATTATGGTTCGTTTCTTCATCTCCTCTGTTCGTCCTCCTCTGCTTTGCTCCTCCTCCATTGTCTCCCGTAGCACCGGCGGATCGGTTTGTTTTGAGAGCGATTCTTGTACATCCAGTGGTACCTGTTGCCTATTGTTCTTGCAGCGGTTAAAATAACTGATTTTGACCACAGATTTTGGTCTAGGGTTTAGGTATTTCTATTTCTATTTTTGGCAAAAGTTTAGGGTTCATGTGCTGCTGTGTATGTAGTGACCCTGGGTAGCCATTGCAAAGTTTGTTTAATAGGTAGGAGATCACCACTGTAACATAAATAGCCAATTGTTACTAGATTTGTTCAGTTAATCTGCAAGATGTAGTTAACTGAACTTATCTTCAGTTAACTGAACTTTTCTTCAGTTAACTGAACTATATTGGTGCACTTGGAGATGCAGTAGCTGATATTTCTTCAGTTAAGTATTAGAGGTAGTTAACTATATTGCATATATTTTTGTTGTACTGGCTTGGTCCCCTAAATCTGTAAGATGTAGTTAACTGAATGTTTGCAGTTAACTGATTTTGTGCTTATATTCTGCTGTATACTTGTTATGTTGATTTTTGTGCTTATATTATGCTCTATGTGGGTGCAGTCTGTGATTCAGCAATGGGATAGAGTGTGGATACTCCTTTCTTTACACTAGAACTTGAGCATGGTGGAATATTCCATGGACCAACAAATAGCATGGAGTATTACAATCCATCTGTGGAGGTGATTAATTATGTTGATGATGGGTCATTCTCATATGCATTCATTGAAGAGCATCTAAAATGGCTGGGATATCCTTTCCATGAGCACATAATTTACTGGTCAAGTCCTGGAAAAGCAATTTCAGATGGGATGGTGAGAATCAGAGGTGCTGAGGATGTGTAGCAAATGATCATAGAAAGTGCTTGTGATCATGGTGGACCATTCAGATTTCATCAGTAACTTTAGGCAAGATTTGATAGTGTCATCATTTCAGAGCCCAGACACATTGGCCACCTCAAATGTTGTTGTAGAAGTGCAACATCATCTCACAGCCTCCTTTCAGTAAATGTTGAATGTCCCCTTTCAGAGGTTGCAGCAGATTTTCAGTCTGAAGATAATTTGCTTTGTTATGGTGCACAGTCTGAAGATACAGTTCTGCCAGATTCAGATTTCAGTGACAATGATTATGACATAGATGATGGTGATGATGATCTTTATGAAGAGAACATTGACTTTGATGTTAATGAACAAGCTCAGCTAGAGGAGGAAGATGTTGAGCCTGAGTATTTACTTGAAGATGAAGACCTTGACATCTCCTTTGAAGAACAGGAGCAACTTAAGTACAAGTTCAAAGCTTTCAATACCAAGGTGGACATGAAATCCCCTGTTTTAAAGTGGGCATGGTCTTTCTTGATGTGGTTGAGCTGAGGAAAGCTCTTACTTCATATTCTATAAGGAACAGAGTGCAGATCAAGAAGGTGAAGAATGATAAGATAAGATTGGAGGCAGTGTGTACTCCAGGCTGCCCTTGGCTGCTTAAGGCTAGCTATGACAATAGGACTGGAGGATTTGTCATAAAGGCTTACAATTCAGAGCATGTTTGCCAGAAGAAATGGAAACTAAAAGATTTGACAGCTAAATTCTTGTGCAACTTTTTCATAGATGAGTTCAGAGATGACCAAAAGATGTCACTTGGCACATTTTCAAGAAAATGCACTAGTGAGTTCAATTGCACCCCTAACAGATGGAAGTTAGCAAGGGCTAGAAAGCAAGCACTTAATCAGATCCATGGTGATGAGGAGGAGCAGTTCAGCAGGTTAAGGGATTATGGGCATGAATTAAGGACAAAAAATCCTGGGTCTACATTTCTGGTTACTACTGAACTTGTCAAGGATACCAAGTTTCCATTAGGGTGAAGTGTTTGAAAACATTGTATTGGTCTTATGATGCATGCAAAGAGGGTGGCTAAAGGGCTGCAGGCCAATTATATTCATTGATGGCTGTCATATGAAAACAAGGTTCAAAGGAGTGCTGCTTAGTGCTGTAGGTATTGATCCTAATGACTGCATTTTCCCAATTGCAATGGGTTGGGTGGAAGTAGAATGCACTGGTTCATGGGAGTGGTTTCTGACAAGTTTGAAAGATGATATAAACATCATTAACACTGCTCCCTACACAATTATGAGTGACAAGCAGAAGGGTTTAATAAATGCTATGCATAAAGTTTGGCCTGATTCAGAACATAGGTTTTGTGTGAGGCACATCTACCAGAACTTCAATGAGAAGCACAAAGGGGAGGTTCTGAAGCAAGACCTGTGGGCCATTGCAAGATCACCTAACAAAGTTAAGTGGAGAGATAATTGTAAGAAGATGGATTATCACTGCCTAGCTGCATTTCATTGGACTGAAAGGCTGGAGCCAAAGACTTGGTGCAAAGCATATTTCAGTGAATTTCCAAAATGTGATATTCTGCTGAACAATAACTCTGAAGTGTTTAACAGGTGAATTACTTGTCAAATTTGGTTTTAACTATGTGCTTTGAACATATCAGTAGTACTGTTATGCACATCACACATAACTGAATTCTTCCACTCATTGTGCAGCTACATCCTTGATGGCAGAGAGATGCCAGTGCTTAGTATGCTTGAATACATATTTTACAAGATCATGCACAGGCTAGTGAGTAAGCAGAGAGAAGCTATAGAAAAGTGGACTCACCAGAGGATATGCCCTAAGATCAAGAAGAAATTGGACAAGAATACTGAGTTTGCTGCAAATTGCCATGTATCAGAAGCTGGCCAGCAGATCTTTAAAGTTCAGTCAGGTAATTCCAGCTACACAGTGAACTTGTGCTTGCACACTTGTGATTGCAGGAGATGGCAGTTAGGGGGAGTACCCTGTGGGCATGCTGTAGCTTGTTGCAGGGAGGAGAGAATTGATCCTCAGACAATGGTTCATGAATGCTATCTTTGTTGAAACATATCTCAAGGCATATGGGTACACTCTAGTCCCTCTAGGAGACCCAAAGGAGTGGGAGAAAGCAGAATGGATATAAGATATTTCCACCTGTCTTCACTAAACAGTTGGGGAGGCCCAAGAAGAACAGGAAGCAGAGACCAGAGGAGAAGATCAAGAAAGGTGTCAGGGTTTTGAACAGAAAAGGTCTTACAATGCATTGCTCAATTTGTGGTAGAGCTGATCACAACAGAAAAGGTCACTACACATGGCAGGAAACTAACATTCAGGAGGGTGTAGAAGAGGTTGATGAAAACTATGATGACCCATCTTTTCTGCAGGTAATTTCAGTGTTCAACTTATATGCTGAACTTATCTGAACTCTAACTGAACCTAATTGTATTTGAACCCTAACTGAACTTAGCTAAACCTAACTGTATTTAACTGAACTTAACTGAACCTACATGAACTTAAATGAATCTAACTGAGTTTTGTGCTTTGCAGAACATCTTCCCTAGCAACCCAGATCCTAGGCTGGACCCAACTGAGTCACCAACCAGTATGGTGTACAACATGGCTCAAAGAGAGACTGCAAGAAGAGGTGCTCAAAGGGCTCATGTGCCACTGCCTGAGCTATCTCCATTTGTTGCTGCTGCTGGTGCTTCCATGCCTCAGCCAAGAGTGACTACAGAAATGCACATAGGGAGGCAAACAAGGGCAAGCACACAAGCTGAAAACAATGCAACTGCAGCTGGTAGGGGAAGAGGAAGGAAAAGAGCAAGAAATTCAGATGTTGCTCTTCTTTGGGGAGGAAGAGGAGCAAGTGCAAGCTAGGGAGAGGCAGAGGAGCAAATGCAAATGGAGGGAGAGGAAGAGGAGCTAGTGCAACTGGAGGGAGAGGAAGAGGAGCAAGTTCAACTGGAGGGAGAAGCAGAGGAGCTAATGCAACTGGAGGGAGAGGAAGAGGAGCAAGTGCAACTGGAGGGAGAGGCAGAGGAGCACCAGATGCTAGTGCATATTTTTGGAGAGGAGGAGCACCAAATGCAACTGCTTGGTCAGAAGGAGCAGCATATGCAAATGCAAATGCTTGTACAGGAGCATCAGCATATGCAAATGCAAATGCTTCTACAGGAGCAGCAGCATATGCAAATGCTTGGCCAGAAGGAGCAGCAAATGCAACTGCTTGGACAGGAGGAGAAGTTCCATCAAATGTTCCATATTCAGGATGGAGATGGCTACTGTTTCGAGATCAGAGGACAGTTCCTGATCTCAATGCTCCTGTTGATGGTTTCATGGCACCACATCAGTGATTGCCTGCCAGTTGGTGGTAGTGATTGCAAACTGTGGCATAAACTGCCTCTTTTTTGTTAAGCAAATAGTGGCTTAAATTGCCTGTTTTTTGATGGCAAACTGTGGCTCACAATGGCATTCATTGCCCTTTTTTGTAACTAACTTCTTGAAGGAAATATGCCCTAGAGGCAATAATAAAGTTATTATTTATTTCCTTATTTCATGATAAATGTTTATTATTCATGCTAGAATTGTATTAACCGGAAACATAATACATGTGTGAATACATAGACAAACATAGTGTCACTAGTGTGCCTCTACTTGACTAGCTCGTTGAATCAAAGATGGTTAAGTTTCCTAGCCATAGACATGAGTTGTCATTTGATTAACGGGATCACATCATTAGGAGAATGATGTGATTGACATGACCCATTCCGTTAGCCTAGCACTTGATCGCTTAGTATGTTGCTATTGCTTTCTTCATGACTTATACATGTTCCTGTAACTATGAGATTATGCAACTCCGTTTACGGAGGAACACTTTGGGTACTACCAAACGTCACAACGTAATCGGGTGATTATAAAGGAGTACTACAGGTGTCTCCAAAGGTACTTGTTGGGTTGGCGTATTTGAGATTAGGTTTTGTCACTCCGATTGTCGGAGAGGTATCTCTGGGCCTTCTCGGTAATACACATCACATAAGCCTTGCAAGCATTACAATTAATGAGTTAGTTGTGAGATGATGTATTACGGAACGAGTAAAGAGACTTATCGAACGAGATTGAACTAGGTATTGGATACCGACGATCGAATCTCGGGTAAGTATTTATACCGATGACAAAGGGAACAACGTATATCGTTATGCGGTTTGACCGATAAAGATCTTCGTAGAATATGTAGGAACCAATATGGGCATCCAGGTTCCGCTATTGGTTATTGACCGAGAATGGTTCTAGGTCATGTCTACATAGTTCTCGAACCCGTAGGGTCCGCACGCTTAAGGTTTCGATGGCGGTTATATTATGAGTTTATGAGTTTTGATGTACCGAAGGAGTTCGAGTCCCGGATGAGATCGGGGACATGACGAGGAGTCTCGAAATGGTCGAGACGTAAAGATCGATATATTGACGACTATATTCGGAGTTCGGAAAGGTTCGAATGATTCGAGTATTTTTCGAGTACCGGTAGTTACGGGAGAAGCAATGGGCCTTGATGGGCTTTAGTGGAAAGAGGAGAAAGGGCCAAGGCTGCTGCGCCCCCTCCCTCTAGTCCGAATTGGACTAGGGAAAGGGGCCGCCACCTCTCCTTCTCCTCCACTTCCTTCTCCTTCCTCCCTCTTGGTGGACTCCTACTAGGACTTGGAATCCTAGTAGGACTCCACATCTTGGTCGCCTCCTCCCTTGGCGGCCACCTCCTCCTTGCTCCTTTATATCTCTGAGGCAGGGGCACCCCATGACACACAAGTTGATCCTTGAGATCGTTCCTTAGCCGTGCAGCGGTGCCCCCTCCACCATATTCCACCTCGGTCATATTGTAGCGGTGCTTAGGCGAAGCCTGCGACGGTGAAACATCAAGATCGTCCTGCGCCGTCGTCTTGTGGAACTCCCCTCCCGGAGCTTTGCCGGATCGAAGCCCGTGGAGCGTCATCGAGCTGATCGTGTGCCACTCAATCAGAGGCGCCGGAGTAACGGCGCTGTGATTGGTCAGGTCGTGAGGAGAACGTACGACTACTTCCTCTACGTCATCATCGAATCGGAGGTGCCGGAGTAACGGCGCTGGGATCAGCAGGATCGCGAGGAGAAAGTACGACTACTTCCTCTACGTTGTGATCGCTTCCGCTTACGGTCTACGAGTGCACGTAGACAACACTCTCCCCTCTCGTTGCTATGCCATCACCATGGTCCTGTGTGCGTAGGGAAAATTTTTGAAATTACTGCGTTCCCCAACAAGTGGCATCCGAGCCTGGTTTTATGCGTAGATGTCATATGCACGAGTAGAACACAAGTGAGTTGTGGACGATACAAGTCATACTGCCTACCAAAGATGTCATACTTTGGTTCAGCGGTATTGTTGGAATGAAGGCGATCCGGACCAACCTTACGCGTACTCTTACGCGAGACCGGTTCCTCGGCGTGCTTTGCACATAGATGGCTTGTGGAAGACTGTCTCTCCAACTTTAGTTGAACTGAGTGTGGCTACGCCGGTCCTTGAGAAGGTTAAAGCGGAGTCTATTTGACAAACTATCGTTGTGGTTTTGATGCGTAGGTAAGAACGGTTCTTGCTTTCAGCCCGTAGCAGCCACGTAAAACTTGCAACAACAAAGTAGAGGACGTCTAACTTGTTTTTGCAGGGCATGTTGTGATGTGATATGGTCAAGACGTGATGCTATATTTTATTGTATGAGATGATCATGTTTTGTAACGAAGTTATCGGCAACTGGCGAGAGCCATATGGTTGTCGCTTTATTGTATGCAATGCAATCGCCTGTAATGCTTTACTTTATCACTAAGCGGTAGCGATAGTCGAGAAGCATAAGTTTGGCGAGACGACAACGATGCTACGATGGAGATCAAGGTGTCGCTACCGGTGACGATGGTGATCATGGCGGTGCTTCGGAGATGGAGATCACAAGCACAAGATGATGATGGCCATATCATATCACTTATATTGATTGCATGTGATGTTAATCCTTTATGCATCTTATCTTGCTTTGATTGACGGTAGCATTATAAGATGATCCCTTACTAAATTATCAAGAAGTGTTCTCCACGAGTATGCACCGTTGCAAAAGTTCTTCGTCTTTGAGACACCACGTGATGATCGGGTGTGATAGGCTCTACGTTCAAATACAACGGGTGCAAAACAGTTGCACACGCAGAATACTCAGGTTATACTTGACGAGCTATGCATATAAGATATGACCTCGAACACGGAGACCGAAAGGTCGGCGTGAATCATATAGTAGATATGATCAACATAGTGATGTTCACCATTGAAACTACTCCATCTCACGTGATGATCGGACATGGTTTAGTTGATTTGGATCACGTGATCACTTAGAGGATTAGAGAGATGTCTATCTAAGTGGGAGTTCTTAAGTAATATGATTAATTGAACTTTAATTTATCATGAACTTAGTCCTGGTAGTATTTTGCAAATTATGTTGTAGATCAATAGCTCGCGTTGTTGCTTCCCTATGTTTTTATATGTGTTCCGAGAGAAAATTGTATTGAAAAATGTTAGTAGCAATGATGCGGATTGGATCCGTGATCTGAGGTTTATCCTCATTGCTGCCTGTAAGAATTATGTCCTTGATGCACCGCTAGGTGACAGACCTATTGCAAGAGCAAGATGCGAGACATTATGAGCGTTTGGCTAGCTCAATATGATGACTACTTGGTAGTTTAGTGCACCATGCTTAAACGGCTTAGAATCGGGACTTCAAAGGCGTTTTGAGCGTCATGGACCATATGAGATGTTCCAGGAATTGAAGTTAATATTTCAAGCAAATACCGAGTTGAGAGATATGAAGTCTCCAACAAAGTTCTATAGCTAAAAGATGGAAGAGAATCGCTCAACTAGTGAGCATGTTCTCAGATTATGCAGGTACTTCAATCGCTTGAATCAAGTGGGAGTTAATCTTCCAGATAAGATAGTGATTGACAGAATTCTCTAGTCACCATCACTAAGTTAGTAGAACTTCGTGATGAACTATAGTATGCAAGGGATGATGAAAACGATTCCCGAGCTCTTCGTGATGTTGAAATCGACGAAGGTAGAAATCAAGAAAGAGCATCAAGTGTTGATGATTGACAAGACCACTAGTCTCAAGGAAAAGGGCAAAGGGAAGAAGGGGAACTTCAAGAAGAGCGGCAAGCAAGTTCTGTTCGAGTGAAGAAAGCCAAGTCTAGACCTAAGCACGAGACTAAGTGCTTTTACGCAATGGAACTAGTCCTTTGGAAGCGGAACTACCCCAATTATTTGGTGGATAAGAAGGATGGCAAAGTGAACAAGAGTATATTTGATATACTGAGTTATTGATGTGTGCTTTACTAGTATTTATAGTAGCCCTGAGTATTTGATACTTGTTCGGTTGCTAAGATTAGTAACTCGAAGCAGGAGTTACAGAATAAACAGAAACTAGTTGAAGGGGAAGTAACGATGAGTGTTGGAAGTAGTTCCAAGATTGATATGATCATCATCGCACACTCCCTATACTTTCGAGATTAGTGTGGAACCTAAATAAGTGTTATTTGGTGTTGAGCATAAATATGATTTGATCATGTTTATTGCAATACTGGTTATTCATTTAAGTAAGAGAATAAATTGTTGTTACTGTTTACATGAATAAAACCTTATATGGTTACACACCCAATGAAAGCAGTTCATTGGATCTCAATCATAGTGATACACATATTCATAATATTGAAACCAAAAGATGCAAAGTTAATAATGATAGTGCAACTTATTTGTGTAATCTTGCCGTTTAGGTCATATTGGTGTAAAGCGCATGAAGAAACTCCATCTTGATGGATTTTGGAATCACTTGATTATGAATCATTTGATGCTTGCGAACCGTGCCTTTTGGGCAAGATGACTAAAACTCCGTTCTCGGAACAATGGAACAAGCTCTTGACTTATTGGAAATAATACATACCGATGTATGCGATCCAATGAGTGTTGATGCTCGTGGCAAGTATCGTTATTGCTTGACCTTCACAAGATGATTTGAGCAGATATGGGTATATCTACTTGATGAAACATAAGTCTGAAATAGTTGAAAAGTTCAAAGAATTTCAGAGTGAAGTAGAAAATCATCGTAACAAGAAAATAAAGTTTCTACGATCTGATCGTGGAGATGAATATTTGAGTTCTGAGTTTGGTCTTCAATTAAAACAAAATGGAATAGTTTCACAGCTCACGCCACGGAACACCACAACGTTATGGTGTGTCCGAACGTCGTAACCGTACTTTATTTTGATATGGTACGATCAATGATGTCTCTTACCGATTTACCAATATCGTTTTGGGGTTATGCATTAGAGACAGCTGCATTCACGTTTAATGGGGCACCATCTAAATCCGTTGAGGCGACACCATATGAACTATGGTTTAACGATGAAACCTAAGCTGTCGTTTCTTAAAAGTTTGGAGTTTTGATACTTATGTGAAAAAGTTTTCACACGATAAGCTCGAACCCAAATCGGAGAAGTGCGTCTTCATAGAATACCCAAAGGTAACTATTGGGTACACCTTCTATCACAGATCCGAAGGCAAGTTTTTCGTTGCTAAGATGGATCCTTTCTAGAGAAGAAGTTTCTCTCGAAAGAAGTGAGTGGGAGGAAAGTAGAACTTGATGAGGTAATTGTACCTTCTCCCTTATTGAAAAGTAGTTCATCACAGAAATCAGTTCCAGTGATTCCTACACCAATAAGTGAGGAAGTTAATGATGATGATCATGAAACTTCAGATCAAGTTGCTACCAAACCTCGTAGGTCTTCCAGAACAAAATCCGTGCAGTGGTATGGTTATCGTGTTCTGGAAGTCATGTTACTAGACCATGATGAAACCTACGGACTATGAGGAAGCGATGATGAGCCCAGATTCATAAAATGGCTTGAGGCCATGAAATCGAGATAGGATCCATGTATGAGAAACAAAGTATGGACTTTGATTGACTTGCTCTATGATCAGCAAGCCATGTTAAATAAATGGATCTTCAAGAGGAAGACGGACACTGATAGTAGTGTTACTATCTACAAAAGCTCGACTTGTTGCAAAAGGTTTTCGACAAGTTCAAGGGGTTGACTACGATGAGACTTTCTCACCCGTAGCGATGCTTAAGTCTGTCCGAATCATGTTAGCAATTGCCACATTTTATGAAATCTGGTAAATGGATGTCAAAAACAACATTCTTTAATGGATTTATTAAAGAGGAGTTGTATATGATGCAACCAGAAGGTTTTGTCAATCCTAAAGGAGCTAACAAAATGTGCAAGCTCCATCGATCCATCTATGGACTGGTGCAAGCATCTCGGAGTTGGAATAAACGCTTTGATAGAGTGATCAAAGCATATGGTTTTATCTGAGACTTTTGGAGAAGCCTGTATTTACAAGAAAGTGAGTGGGAGCACTACAACATTTCGATAAGTATATGTGAATGACATATTGTTGATCGGAAATAATGTAGAATTATTCTGCAAAGCATAAAGGAGTATTTGAAAGGAGTTTTTTAAAGAAAGACCTCAGTGAAGCTGCTTGCATATTGAGCATCAAGATCTATAGAGATAGATCAAGACGCTTGATAAGTTTTTCAATGAATACATACCTTGACAAGATTTTGAAGTAGTTCAAAATGGAACAGTCAAAGAAAGAGTTCTTGCCTGTGTTACAAGGTGTGAGATTGAGTAAGACTCAAAACCCGACCACGGCAGAAGATAGAAAGAGAATGAAAGTCATTCCCTATGCATTAGTCATAGGTTCTATAAAGTATGTCATCTTTGTGTACCAAGATCTATTGCATACCCTACCACTATGCTTGGCAAGGAGTGCAATAGTGATCTAGGAGTAGATCAATGGACAGCGGTCAAAATTATCCTTAGTAGAATAAGGATATGTTTCTCGATTATGGAAGTGACAAAAGGTTCGTGCGTAAAGGATTACGTCGATGCAAGTTTTGACACCGATCTGGATGACTCTAAGTCACGATCTAGATACATATTGTAAGTGGGAGCAATTAGCTAGAGTAGCTCCGTGCCGAGCATTGTAGACATAGAGATTTGCAAAATACTTACGGCTCTGAATGTAACAGACCCGTTGACTAAAATTATCTCACAAGCAAAACATGATCACACCTTAGTACTCTTTGGGTGTTAATCACATAACGATGTGAACTAGATTATTGACTCTAGTAAACCCTTTGGGTGTTGGTCGCATGACGATGTGAACTATGGGTGTTAATCACATACAGATGTGAATATCAGTGTTGAATCACATGATGATGTGAACTAGATTATTGACTCTAGTGCAAGTGGGAGACTGAAGGAAATATGCCCTAGAGGCAATAATAAAGTTATTATTTATTTCCTTATTTCATGATAAATGTTTATTATTCATGCTAGAATTGTATTAACCGGAAACATAATACATGTGTGAATACATAGACAAACATAGTGTCACTAGTGTGCCTCTACTTGACTAGCTCGTTGAATCAAAGATGGTTAAGTTTCCTAGCCATAGACATGAGTTGTCATTTGATTAACGGGATCACATCATTAGGAGAATGATGTGATTGACATGACCCATTCCGTTAGCCTAGCACTTGATCGTTTAGTATGTTGCTATTGCTTTCTTCATGACTTATACATGTTCATGTAACTATGAGATTATGCAACTCCCGTTTATCGGAGGAACACTTTGGGTACTACCAAACGTCACAACGTAACTGGGTGATTATAAAGGAGTACTACAGGTGTCTCCAAAGGTACTTGTTGGGTTGGCGTATTTCGAGATTAGGTTTTGTCACCTCGATTGTCGGAGAGGTATCTCTGGGCCTTCTCGGTAATACACATCACATAAGCCTTGCAAGCATTACAATTAATGAGTTAGTTGTGAGATGATGTATTACGGAACGAGTAAAGAGACTTACCAAGAACGAGATTGAACTAGGTATTGGATACCGACGATCGAATCTCGGGTAAGTAACATACCGATGACAAAGGGAACAACGATATATCGTTATGCGGTTTGACCGATAAAGATCTTCGTAGAATATGTAGGAACCAATATGGGCATCCAGGTTCCGCTATTGGTTATTGACCGAGAATGGTTCTAGGTCATGTCTACATAGTTCTCGAACCCGTAGGGTCCGCACGCTTAAGGTTTCGATAGCGATGCTTATATTATGAGTTTATGAGTTTTGATGTACCGAAGGAGTTCGAGTCCCGGATGAGATCGGGGACATGACGAGGAGTCTCGAAATGGTCGAGACGTAAAGATCGATATATTGGGCGACTATATTCGGAGTTCGGAAAGGTTCGAATGATTCGAGTATTTTCGGAGTACCGGGTAGTTACGGGAGAAGCAATGGGCCTTGATGGGCTTTAGTGGAAAGAGGAGAAAGGGCCAAGGGGCTGCTGCGCCCCCTCCCTCTAGTCCGAATTGGACTAGGGAAAGGGGCCGCCACCTCTCCTTCTCCTCCACTTCCTTCTCCCTTCCTCCCTCTTGGTGGACTCCTACTAGGACTTGGAATCCTAGTAGGACTCCACATCTTAGTGCGCCTCCTCCCTTGGCGGCCACCTCCTCCTTGCTCCTTTATATCACGGGGCAGGGGGCACCCCATGACACACAAGTTGATCCTTGAGATCGTTCCTTAGCCGTGCGGTGCCCCTCCACCATATTCCACCTCGGTCATATTGTAGCGGTGCTTAGGCGAAGCCTGCGACGGTGAAACATCAAGATCGTCCTGCACGCCGTCGTCTTGTGGAACTCCCCTCCCGAGCTTTGCCGGATCGAAGCCCGTGGAGCGTCATCGAGCTGAGCGTGTGCCAAGAACTTCGGAGGCGCCGGAGTAACGGCGCTGTGATTGGTCGTCGTGAGGAGAACGTCTGACTACTTCCTCTACGTCATCATCGAATCGGAGGTGCGAGTAACTTGGCGCTGGGATCAAGCAGGATCGCGAGGAGAAAGTACGACTACTTCCTCTACGTTGTGATCGCTTCCGCTTCACGGTCTCACGAGTGCGTAGACAACACTCTCCCCTCTCGTTGCTATGCCATCACCATGGTCCTGTGTGTGCGTAGGAAAATTTTTGAAATTACTGCGTTCCCCAACACTTCTATGATGCATGGATGTGTTACTTATGGATGGCTTAAATTGCCAGTGATTCAGTTAAGTTAGGATGTGCTGCTTATTATTCATGGATGTGTTACTGAATTGAAGATGCGATTAGCGCAAATGCAGATAATCGAAAATGCGAATAGCTGCAGATGTAGTTAACTGAAAATGCAGATAACTGCAAATCCAGATAAAATGCAGATATGCAGTTAAATGAAGAAGCAGATAAAATGCCTAATAATGATTGTGAAAAAAATCAAAAATTTTAAAATTTTAAAAATGCAGGTGTGCCTGGGGCTCGAACCCAGGACCTGTTCTTACAATCGCTGAGAACAATGCCAGTAGAGTAGTAGTAGTGATTTGTTAGGTTGTAGGTAACTAGGTAGTTATTATGGGCCATCGTTTCGTCCGCCCGTTCGGTTTCTAGCCCTTTAAGACCACCCACCGCTGAACTCGCCCACTCAACCAGCTCCACTCCCCTGCCCAGTCCACCCACATCTCTTCGGTCTCGCCGCTCCACCAACTTCCACGCCTCGCATTGAAACCCTCGCTCGCCGCCGAGCTCAACGCCGCCGCTGATGCCATGGACAACACTCCATCGTGGCAGCGAGCGATCGAAGATCTGGCCCGTGACGGCGAGGCGGCCCGCGCGGATCTAAGGGAGATCGCGCGCTGGTTCCCCAACATCGGCATGATGCGCCATCATGCCCACGGCCTCATCAAGATCATGACGGACGACGAGAAGCGGCGGCCAATGCCCCCCGGGCCGGGGGTTGCGCCTCCGCTGATCCTCCGCTTCGTGATGATGGAGACGCGCTCCGACGACCCGAGGCAGCGCGCGAGGTGGTGGATGTATCGCTTCGCCACCACGCCCTCGCCGCACCCGGATCCGTTCCGCATCGCGCCAAGGCAGAAGCGGCGCGACGTCGTTCTCGGCCTTTCTCCCACGCCGGTGAACACCGCATACTGGGATTGATTCCAGCCCGAGCTCCTCGTCCACGACGACATCTCCAACGCAGACATCGTCCCGACGGCGACGACTCCGAAAATCGCAAGGTCGACTCGACAACGACTCGCTGCTGGGGGACACTGCACTTCCGACGAGGAGGAGATTGAGGTCGCCGCCCCGCCGACGACGAGCCGGAGATCCAGATGGTGGTGCCCGTCATCGACCCCAGGGAGGGTGGTCACAGGGCTCGTCCGATCGAAGTGGAACTGCTTCCAGACGTGCCCGACATCGTCAAGCAAGAGCTGGTGGAGGAGGTAGCGCAGGACGCGGTGGCGGAGCCGGCAAGGATCGGCGACAAGGCTGTAAAGAGGTCTTCTGCGAGGCGGCGCGCGCTCCGAACGTCTCAAACGCCTGAAGATGTGAAGAAGAATGAAGGAAGACTGAAGAACAAGATGAAGTAGTTAGGTATGCTGCTTATAAGTTCAGCATATAAGTTAGAACTATTTTGCGTTTAGTTAAGTTAGGTGTGCTGTTTATAGATTCAGCACATAAGTTATTTGTAATGCCGCCATGGGAACCGCCGCAAGTTTATGGTTGAACTGATGCAAGGTTATCGTTGAACTGCTATGCTATGATGTTAGGGTGATGATATCTGCAATGTTGCTATTTTGGTCATGTTGCTTCAATTTGGTTACAATGTTGTCAGCTTTGTTGTAGTTGCCATCTTCTTTGTGTTTGCCATGCTCTGCCTTTGTCATGCTTCTTGATACAAATGTCTTTGTGGATAGCATGTCTTTGTGTTGTTCTGTCCAAAATTAGCATAAATTTAATACTATAGATTCAGCAGATACTTAATACGTACATCGCATCTCTCTTTAGGTCAAAATCATATTCGGTTTACTATTCAGTTAGTACTCTTGCATCTCTCTTTAGTTCTTGAATCTTCAATAACACTGTCAACATTTTCAGGTTCTTGAATATTTCATTAACATCATCATAAATTCAGTTTCTTGAATATTCACTAACATCTTGTCAAAAATTCAGTTTCTTGAATTAGCTGTAAACACTATAAAAATTCAGTTCTTTGAATCTTGATATTTCTTGTCAAAAAATTCAGTTCTTGAATCTTTAGTAAAATTGTCAAAAATTCAGTTCTTGAATCTTGATAACTTCTTGTCAAAAATTAAGTTCTTGAATCTCGATGAATGACAAAAATTAAGTTATGTAATAACACCTTCAAACAACATAAGTTGGGCGGTGATAAAAATTGATTAACTAGAGGCGATCATACAAATTCAAAGGTGCCTTACATGATACTGGCATACAAATCAACCAAGTTCACTAAAAGAGTGCAAGTAATTAATAGCTAGTACTTAAGGCAGCATTACATCATCAATGAATTACTCAAATTCGTCTAAGATCTCCTTCACCCTCCTTATCTTGCTCTTGGTCTCCTCCTTGTGCTGAACAAATCACCAATCATGTACTCTAGTTTCTTCTTCTCCTTCTTGACTCATCCCTCTGGGACACCACTTTGTCCATCTCTTCCTTCATCTTCTCCATCTGTTGCTTCATCTCATCCCTCTCTTTCTCTACCTTAGCCCTCACAACCTGATGAATGCTAGTGGTTGATTTATCAGACATATTCTTCTTCTCAAGCTCTTCCTTCAGGTCAGAAACAACAATTCTTGCATTGCCCAACTCAAGAATTACTGCTCCTTGTCAGCCACCATCTTAGCAAAATCTAGTTTAAAAACCTCGGATCATTTTCCATCTTTTCCTTCTCTTTCACAACCCTAAAATTTTCTTACGCAAGAACTACACTTTCCACGAGCCTTAACTTGTTCTCATCATCATACATGCCCCAAACCCTAGCTAAACTCATCTTCGTGAGTGGCAGGGCCATTCAGGGTCAATCCACTCCACAAACTTGCATTTTGGTATTTCCTACAAAATAAGAAAGAACAGAACTTTACATACATGAAAAAGTTTGGGTTCAGTTAAATTCACCAACAATATGCTCTTAAGTTCAATTAAGTTTAGTTAGTTCATTTAAATTTAGTTAACTACACAAACAAGATCTTTATTAGCGAAAAATTGATTAACTTGGATCGATTCGATAAAGTCACTTAAGTTCGATTAAGTCGATTAAATTCAGTTAACTCGCTTAAGTTCATTTATGTTCGATTAAGGTCGATTAAGTTAGTTCACTTAAATTCAGTTAAGTACACAAACAAGATGCTGTCCTTTGTAAAAAATCAGTTAAATTCACAAACAACATGTTGTTCCAAGTTTGATTGATTTGTAGATCTACTAACCTTTTGTGCACAAGCTAGATACCTCCTTCCACTATCAAGCGATTCAAAGGAAACAAGCTTCTCACAGACACCTTTGGTGTTCACATCTAGTGGAAGATCTGGAGCAAGTCCTGTCCACTCAGAGCAAGAAATGGTGGCAGGAGCAGGAGCCTACAACACAATATAGTCAAAAAAATTCCCCTTTCTTGCCCAAACCCTAACTGGCAGAGTCATAGTAGATCTACTCACCTCACTTGTGATAGAGTAGTCGTCGGACGACGAGCTGGAACCTTCACTCCAAGAAACCATGGCGGCGAGCTGGCGGCAGCGGCGAGCTGCACGGCGGCGACGAGCTGGAGCAGGGGAACGAAGTGAGGGAGCAGAGAGGTGAGTGGAGGGTGAGCTGCCGACAAAGTAGAATATTCCAACGAATATACCAACACAGGTCACACATTGTGATGAAGTGCGGGTTGATAAGGCAAGAATGCAGGGGGCTAAGTGAAAATGCAATACCGACCAGCCGTGCCACTTGGCATCCAGTTGGCGAGCTGTGAGTGGCTGTGGACTGAATTTGTACCTTCAATGCAAGTTCAGGGATGAAATAATCTTATTTTGCAAGTATAAGGACTAAACCATCACCTGACATACAAGTTCAGGGACCTAGGGTGCTATTACCCCTGACATGCCAGAAAATGTATTGGCAATCAAGTACCCCTGACCGGCGGCTTGATCCGGAGCACTTTGAAGTGGTCCTTGCTAGCTACTGGTGGACGTATCGCGACCTAGCTCCCTACCGTATCAGCGTGGCCACGTCAATGTCGAAGTCGAGGGCTTTGCGCCCACGATCGGACATCAACTACGCAAAGTACGTAATCCATTACATGGTCATGGAGCATAATCACCATCCGTATGACCGTATCCCAAATCCCATCACCCGGTGTCGACTCCCTCCGCGTCCGTCACGTACGAGCTCCGCCCGCGCGGCCGGGCAGACCGCCAGCAGGGACCCGGTCACATACCCGACCGGGTCCTGTCCCTTGGTCCCATGGCAGCGCCACGGCTCGCCAGCAGGCACCGGCTCACCTCGACGGCGACGTTGCTCACTCTAGTCCAGCGCACGATGGAGTCATGCACGACGACGACGACGACGGGGTGATCGATGGAGGAGACCGCCCGCGTCCCCGCGTGTCCAATTAAGCGCCCCGGGCCAAAGCAAGCATGCAGGTGCAGCCGATGGGGTCGCGTCGCGGTCAGTGCGGCACGCGGGAGTCGCGGCGTCGCCACGCGCGCGCCGGGGCAACGCGACGCGAGCCGGTCCGCGCAGGAGGTACGAGCCGCCGGCACGCCGGGGGAAGGGCGACGGAGGCATGCATGGAGGTTAAGGTTAACGTGCCGGCCCGGCTGCGGCGCACCGCGACACGCGCGGGACCAAATCCACGGACGGACCCGACCGAATCCAATCCAGTCGAATGGAATCGAATCATGACGGCCCAGGTCCCGGGACTGCGAGAACTGTTGGAGCCGCGGGAATGAATCTCCGGCTGGATGCATATGCCGATCTGACACAGTTCGTACGTTCCCGGGAGCTTGACCGCACTGCACGGATGCAGGAGTAGACCGATCGAGTGGCCTGGACACGGTCGCTACGCGGGCAACAGTTCCCGGTTACCCTGCCTGCTCTATCCCTACACGGGACGACGCCATTCACGTCTGTTTCGCCGCTCATCCCGGCAGCACACCACTCTGCCGGATGAGGACTGAGGATTTTTGTTTTCGAGCGGTGCCATGCGAGAAAACTGTTGCCGGACAATTTGCCACGCAGGAAATCACGTCTCGTTCTGCAGATTCACTGTTTCAGACGGTTTACTATACTACAAGCCGCTCTGCAATATTGTTCCGCGGAGGTCCGTGTCAGCTTTACTGTCTTTGGAATTCAATTTCCATGCGTCAAGCTCTTGACTGTGAAGCTGGAGAGAGACGCTGGATCCGCGTTTTTTTTCTGGCAACTGCGGATTATTCCGAGCTGATTGTTCCTCAAAGAAGCTCCAAGAACCTCACGCAGTGAACCTGGAGCAAGAACCTGTCAAGCGGGGCCGGGTCACTGCCATCCAGTGAAGACACGGCCGATCGGGTCGCGGTCAATGCGGCACGCCGGACTGGCCGCGTCGCTGGCTCAGCCTTGGCGACAGGAGGCGACGGCACGTCAAGTAGAGTATAGGGTGGTGGACCCATCAGTGTGGATGGTGCTACACTCCACACTGTATATGGTGTAGTACTTGGTACAGCGCCGGCCGTGTAGGGCACCGCAATGCGCGTGACGGGATCTACGGACGGACCGGACCGGACCAAAGTCATCGGGATCGCTTCCAAGACGTACGGGTCCCGCGACTGTGAGAAGAGATCGACACGGACGCGGGGAATCTTAAATCCTGCGTGCCTTGGACACGGTCATGACAGTACAAATAACACATAAATCATAAAAATCTATACCTACTAATAAAGCAAGGTAAGTTTCTCCAATTTTTTCATTCGTTCACCATCAAAAATATTTTTCTTATATCCGAGGTGGTACTAAATTTTCGTGGTCCATATGCTAAAAACTAAAAAGTTTTGTCCAGAATTTCGTATGTGGGCCGCACGCACTAAGGTCCAGCAAAGCTACTCATATATATCCTGCGCACGCAGCTGGGAAACGTTATTTGTTACTCAGCACGGCATATACTTGGAGCTTCCCATCGGTCGCCGGACCGGCCCATTTCTATTTTTTCTGTGTTCTTTTTCTATTTTTATTTTTTCCCTTCCAATTTATTTTTTCCTTTTCCCATAAATTAATTTAATAAATTTTCCAAAATTTCGTTTTTTGTACTATTTTTTGTTAAATCTTAGAATTTCAAAAAAATTTCCCACTTTCAAAAAAATTTGGAAATCGTAAATTTTATTTTCGTTCTAAATTTTGTTTGAAATTAAAAAAAATGTTCGCATTTTCAAAAAGGAATTGTAATTTTTTCTACATTTCTAAAATAAATTTCATTTAAAAAATAATACTAATTCGAAAAATATTCATTTTATCAAAATGTTCACAAATTAAAAATAATGTTCGTGATTAAAAAGACATTTTTGAAAATTCGCGGCATATAGTTGCAGCTTCCCAGCGGTCGCCGGGCCGGCCCATTTCTATTATACTCATGTTTGTAGACCACCCGACGACCACTACTAGCACTGGAGCAACCAGAAGGGCGCGTTATTATCCCTCCTTGCCATAGCCGGGCCAAACTTATTATGGTAGACAATAGGGAAGTCGCCGTTGCTAAGACCCGACAGGACAATTCGACGCTTCATATTCTTTCCTGTTTTCCTCTCGTCCCTGGCTGCTGGAACCCAAGCCGCCGCCAGGGGAGGCCGATCTTCCAACGCCGCTCTCCGGCGACTCTCCTCCGGTGGCGACCTCGGCTGTCGGTGGTGAGGGGGGTCGCCGGATCCACGCGTGTGGATCGCTTTTACTCTCTTGTAGTCTAGGTTTTTAGATTGTTCATCGTCTTTGCTACGGCGGGGACTATGACAATGCTGAATAAAGATTTTTCGGATCCTTCCCTGACGAGGCCATCGGTCCTATGGTTGGGGATGGATTTGGAAACTAGTCTGTTCAACCAAGGATGGCGTGGCGGCGGCGGCATCCTCGTGGTGGACCTGTCTCCTCGGGCTCCGCCGTTGTGACGGCATTTGCTCCAACGTCGGCGCGGAGCTTGGGAGGTAGTCCAGGAGCGGATGCAGATTGTGGTCTGCATCAACGAGATCTGAAAGACGGAGCATGTGCTGGGCTCGTGATTCGTGAATGGTAGATGGCAGAAATCATAAAAATTATACGCATGTTTGTAGACCATCCAACAACGACTACATGCACTAGAGCAAGCAGAAGGGCGCGTTATCATCCCTCGTCACCGTAGTCGGTCCAAACTTGTTGTGGTAGACAATAGAGAAGTCCCCCCCCCCCAAGAACAACAACCGTTGTTGAAGAAGAGAAGTATTGATCGAAATGATATACCTGTAGACACACGAACGAAATCGAACAAAGACTCAATCCAACCCAATCCACGGAAGACCGACACCGAACTAAATCCTACGAGATCCGCCGGAGATACACCTCCATGCACCCTCCGACGACACTAGATGCATCACTAGAACGAGGGTCAAGCAATGAGAACTTTATTCCATCTTCAAGGAGCCTCCTCCCGCCTCGTCTTTCTGAGCAGGACACAAACCCTAAACAAACTCATAAAACACCTAAAAAAAGAAAGATCCCTCTCGCCGTCAAGGGCCGGGTCGACACCGCCTTCATAGCCCTAGGGCCGCTAGAGACGTGATGGACCGATAGAGGCGCCGACAAGAGGTCGAGGAGCTCTAAGTTCTTTCTTGGGGAGGAGGCGGCGGCTCTAATGCGTATTTCCATAAGGCTCCTAGTTACCATGGCAACTGGGTCACCAAATTTGTCCTAAATATCCGTATCAGACCATCGAACACGGCAGATCCTATTTGGTGCGTAGGTTGCCAAATAGGTCAACCCTATTTGGTAGCGTCGGCGTATCCATTAGCTCTTTTCGCTTTTGAAAACCTTTCCAAACTGGTTTTCCTTTTTTGTATGTTTTTTATTTCTCCTTTAATTTCTTTAAATTTTTTTGTTTCTTATTTTTCCACATTCATTTTTTTATTTTAGTTTAATTCCCATTTTTATTATTTTTGAAATTTTGAATATTAAATCATGAACATTTTTTTAATATATGAACATTATTGGTATCATGAACATTTTTCAAATTCATGAATATTTTCTAAAACCGTGAACATTTTTTACAAATTCATGATTTTATTTTATGAACTTTTTCGGGAATCCGCCAATATATCTTAATTTGCGAAGAGTTTTTGAAATCATGAACTTTTTTTAGAAATTCGTGATTTTATTTGAAATAGTGAACATTTTTTTGTAATCTATGAACATTTTTTGAATCGATGAACATTTAAATTGGGAACTTTGTTTTGAAATTCACAAACATTTTTTGAATCGATGAACTTTTTTTGTAATTCATAAACAGTATTTTTGAATTGTTTGAACATGTTTTAATTCCTGAATATTGTTTAAATTTTCGAACATTTATTCAATTTCACCGACATTTTTTTGAGATCATGAATATTTCTTGATTTTTTCAACATTCGTGTTTCAAAATCATTGATATTTTTTGATGTAGGAACATTTTTTAAATCACAAAAAAATGAATGCGCAAACATTTTATGTTTTCTTAGACATTTTATTTCAAATCTTGGAACTTTTTCAAAATCCTGAATTATTTAAAATAACAAATAGAGAGAATAAAAAAAGAAATGATAAATATAGTGGCCACACATGGGCCGGCCCAGAAGGGCACGGTAGGGGGAGCGGGGGGTGCGGCATTTGGGCGTGCCCTACCAGAGACGACGGCGTTCACATCTGTTTCACCGGTCCGGCAAAGCATAACACTATGTTGGGTACTTCTCCAAACAAAAACAAAAAGCACTGTGCCGGGTGAGGCTTAGGATGCGTTTGGTTGCCCGCATATACCCCAGCTAGGCCCGCGCAGAAATATTTTGGCTCGTTTAGGTACCTGCATTCACTGTTGTGCCTGCATAGCACAAACTTTAAAGCACCGTTGGGCCTGCATCCAGAGGAACGCAAATCGGCCGTTTTTGTGGAGTCAGGCCCGAGCGGTGCAACCCTAAACTGCGATGGTATGCGGCGGTTACTGCGTGGATGCAGTCTCGAGACGCCGCGTTATTTCCCGAAGCGTTGTCATAAATTACCCTCATCTCCCTTTTCCCCGCTCACATTGGTGACGGCGACCACCGGAGCGAATGCATGACGATCCAAGACAGCGGCTACCATCGGAGCGACTACAGAACTCCACCAGAGCGCATCGTCCATGGCGGTAAGTCCTTGCCTTGCACTAGTAGAAAAAGGGCCTAATGTGAAGCACATTAGTCGGTTTGTAAAAACCGGCACCAATGTGATCATTAGTGCCGGTCCAAACAACTAAGGCGGAGATCATTAGTACCGGTTCGTGGCGATCCTTTAGTACGGTTCGAGCCACGTGCGGTACTAAAAGTGGCTATTAGGCTGTGGTCGGTGAGGCCCACGGCACCTTTAGTACTGGTTCATGCCACAAACCGGTACTAGAGGTTCCTATTTGACAGCGGTTTTTTAGTCCCACCTCGCTCCTCTAAAAGAGTTTTTACCACCTTATGTTACTTCTCAAACTATCACAACCACTTGGTCTTTATTGAACTCTATGTGTAGAATTTGTGGCCGCAATATGAGTCTTCTTCGGTTCCTACCGGAGAGGACTAATATTGACAATTCAGATTGTACACAAAAAGATCATTGATGATCAATGTATTTTTGATGTATTTCTCTGTAGCAGTAGCGCGTTTTGACTGAAAGGCTGTCGGAATAAATGACCACGGGTAGCCTAGCCGGCTCCCCCTAGTACTTCTAAAAAATTTCGGGCCGACCGAGCCCTCAAGCATCCAAGACGCGGGGCCGCCTTCTCTCGGCCGGCAGTCCCTCAGGCCGACTCCCAAGAAGCCGGCCACAAGAGGGCCGACTCCAAGAAGCCGGCCACGAGAAGGCCGACTCGAAGCCGGCCCCCTCGTGAGGCGGCCATGATCGCCTCAAAATTTACACCCACATAACGGCGATGAGGCAGGGTGTGGCTCTGATGAAGCCTGCCACCCCGAATCCGGGCCAGCACTTGTAGCCTGATCGCCAGACGGGCGGCCAT
The DNA here is from genome assembly GCA_021605145.1 of Aegilops bicornis. Classification (NCBI taxonomy): domain Eukaryota; kingdom Viridiplantae; phylum Streptophyta; class Magnoliopsida; order Poales; family Poaceae; genus Aegilops; species Aegilops bicornis. The sequence continues at coordinate 668,842,881 of CM038671.1, read as the reverse complement.
CACCCGTCCGTGGCGCTTGTTGCCATGTTGACCATGACGCCACGCACGACGGTCGTCGGCCACGGCAACCTGCGGGCGTGGCCCCTCGATCGAAGAGAGACCCGGGCGGCCGGGCCTCCTCCGGTCGGCCGAGATATGGCCGGCTCCGCGGCCGGATTGCTCCCTCTCTCGAAGGAGGTGCCTCATTAAGGAGACAAGATGAGGTAAGGTTACGATGATCGCCGCCAAAGCGGCGCGTATCAGCCATGCTTACCTCGACAAAGCCCTCGTCATCAGGATTGAGGCAACAGTAACCAGCCCCTGACAAGGTCCCCAGCGGTGGGGCCAGCTTGTAGACCAGGAAGCCGGCAGCCGGTGGGACCCACCAGTCGGCAGGCCCCAGCGGCCGGCGGAGAAACCGGCGATCGTAGACACTAACGGCTAGGGCCCGCACCCAGCCGAATTACCATTGTACCCCTGGGGGTTGGCCTATATAAACCCCCCAGGGCACCCATGCAAAGGGTGGATCTCTTAGAGTTCGAGACACCACATAGAGGGAAGAGGAGAGCTAGCCGTGCCCTTCTTCTTCCTCTCACCGAAACAGCTCAAGGAGCCTCTTGTAGCTACTTGTTCACCTAGTGACTATGCGGAGACCCCGCAGAGCAGCAGTAGAGGTGTTATCTGCACGAAGAGCCCCGAAGCTGGGTAAGATTCGCCGGCGTGCATGTCTTCGCCTCATCCCGTTTCCAGGCACCAGCGACGTCTTATTGGCTTCCACAATGATAAGCCACCCGTTGGCATACGTCGCACCTACCACCCGACATTTGGCGCCCACCGTGGGGCCAGGTGCACCGTCGTCCGGAGATCTGTTCTGGACGGGAACCCTCTTCCTTCCCAGCGAGCGTAGCCAGCCCGGCACGCCCGATGGCGCTTGCCTCGACGCGCTGCAAGGCGTCGCTGACGCCTGCGCGGCGAGCTCCATAGCCGATCTCCTTGGCGAGGCTCGCATCTCCGACGAGCCCGCCTTCGACGCGGGCACAACTGCCTCGAGAGCCACCTCGTCAGCCTCCTCGACCAACTCCACGTCTCCAGCGAGCCTGCTGTGGATTTGGAGTCGGTTGGCTCCACCGACCCGATGCTTGTCGACTCCGACACGACATCGCTTGATGCTTTCCCCACCAACGTTGTGATCTTCAACGACCCGCTCCTCCGAGCCGACAGCTGTGGCAGTGCCATCACCGAGGTGCTGGTCATCAGCCACGGCGTCGCCTCTGGCCAGAACGCCCACGGCATACGCAGCGGCGATCCACGACTTGTCCGTCCCCTCGGTGGCGCGGCCGAGACACCGGAGGCACGCCGCCTTGCCCTCATTGCGGAGGCGGAAGATAACCTCCATGAGGCGCCTCACCGAGGCTCACCGGTAGCGAAATCGGCCGCGCCGTCTTGACGCCGCCTCTGGCGGGCGAGCGAATCGGCGTCGTCAAGCGGCGTGGCGCAGCCATCGCCGACATCTTTGGGAAGCAGACCGCCTGATCTATGCCACGCCCTCGAGAACCTACGCGCCGCCAGGCCGTGAAGACGAGCTAAATGGACTAGGGGCGAAGAGCTCCCCCACATGACGAGACGCATCCGGCGGTGATCGATCTGCCCGGTGCCAACCTGGCCCGGCGTCCGTGCGAAGAAGTCCTCCCAGCGCCGAGCACGGCGCAACGTCACGGACGCCGACTGCGGGCAACACCCGCGCGCGGCAAGAAAAGGAGCCGGCTGCCAGCCGCAGCCGAACCCGAATCTCCATCGAGCGCGACGCAGAAGGCCGCCCTCGGGCCATGGAGCGACGAGGCAATCCGCCCCATCCTCCGCCTCGTGGGGAGAGATATGCCACCCCGCCGCCTGTCACGCATCCGACTCTCAGCGACCGACTAGGCCGCTGCAAAGGAGTCGGCGAGAACGACGCCCGCCATCGGATCGACCGCCTAGCACGATCCCTGGCACTGGAAGAAGAAGACGATGTCGGCCCGCCTTGCTTCGGCCCCGCATCATGACGAGCCCTTCCCCAAAGGGTTCTCACTCCCAAAGAGACACGCCCAAGTACAACGGCTCTATGAAGCCGGAGGATTGGTTGATCGACTACTCCACTGCGGTCGGCCAAAGATAGCTTAACGACAACATGCGCGTGGCGTGAAGTATGTGCCCCTCATGCTCCAAGGCACGGCGCGAACCTGGCTCAACAACCTCAAGCCGTACAGTATCAACAGCTGGCTAGACTTCACAGAAGCCTTCGTCCGCAACTTCACCAGCACCTACAAGCGGGCTCCCAAGCCCCGACAGCTCTCCTTGTGTGTTCAGGGACCCACTGAATCAACCCGCGACTACGTCACGCGTTGGGCCGAGCTCCGCAATTCCTGCGAAGGGGTGCACGAGGTTCAAGCCATAGAGTACTTCACCGCCAGGTGCCGAGAAGGCACCCTCCTCAAGCACAAGCTCCTCTGCGATGAGCCGACTACCCTCGACGAGCTGCTGGTCATAGCAGACAAGTACGCCACCGCCGACTCCTTAATGAAGACTGAGCTCCGAGTAGACGCCTCCGGGAAGGTACTCAATCCGGCTCCCAAGACGCCGGCTGGGGACTCCAGCCGACGCCCATACAAGAGCGACAACAAGCGCAAGGGCCCCATGCCGCCTTCAACCAACCGGCAGGTGGCCACAGTCGAAGATGAACAACCCGAAGGGCGGCCCGCGCCCAAGAAGCAGAAGGGCGGCAGGCCGGATTGGCAGCCGGCTTTCTCCTACGAGCAGGCCCTTGATGCCCCATGCAAGTTCCATAGCGGCGCGAAGCCGTCCAATCATACGACCCGGAAATGCCACTGGCTCACACGAATCTCCAAAGGCGAAGGGCTGATGCCGCCTCCGCCTGCTGGTCAGCCACCTCCGGCTCCCCAACAGCCGGCCGCTCGGCTAGCAGTCGGAACCGTTCAAGATGAGTTCCCTGACGAGCATGCTGCCTACGTCGTCTTTACAAGCTAGCCCGAAGACCGGCGCAGCCGGCGCCGACAGCACCAAGAAGTCAACGCGGTCGCCTCGAACGCCCCCGAGTACATGTACTGGTCAGAAAGGCCAATCAGCTGGAGCCAGGCCGACCACCCAGAGGTGATGCAGTCACCCGACTCTTATGCGTTGGTTTTGGAGGCCACCCTAGCGACAGACAGGCGTCTTTGTTTCTCCAGCGTCTTCGATAGATGGCGGAGCAGCATCAACATATCTTGTACCGTGACACCATGGAGAAAATTTGAACATCAAGGCGAAGCAGCTCATGCCTAGTCGGACCGTGTTCCATGGCATCATACCCGGCCTGTCCTGCTCGCCAATCGGTAAGATCAAGATAGATGTTCTCTTTGGGGACAAGGATCATTTCCACCGAGAAGCAACATGGTTTGAGGTGGTGGACCTTGAGAGCCCTTATCATGCACTGCTTGGCCGACCTGCCCTGGCCAAGTTCATGGCTGTGCCCCATTACGCCTACCTCAAGATGAAGATGCCAAGTACCAAGGGCATCATCACCATAGCCGGCGATTACAAGAAGTCCTTCGAATGTGCGGCAGCTAGCAGCTGGCTGGCCGAGTCCCTCGTGGTTGCCGAAGAGAAGAAGATGCTGGACCGAGTCGTGGCCATGGCCGGCAAGCAGCCAGCCCTGTCCCCCGACCCCAAGGAGTATGATGCCCAAGGTTCTTTCCAGCCGGCTAAAGAAACAAAGAAGATACCTCTGGACCCGGAGCACCCAGAAAGGTTTGCCGTCATTGGGGCAGACCTGGACAACAAATAGGAAGGCGAGCTCGTCGATTTCCTCCGTGAGAATCGGGATATCTTCGCATGGTCCCCCAAGGACATGCCGGGTGTTCCGAAGGAATTCGCCGAGCACAAGCTACACGTCCGAGCAGATGCAAAGCCAGTCAAGCAGCCCCTCCGCTGACTATCGGAGGAGAAGAGAAGGATTGTAGGAGAAGAGATAGCCCGACTCCTGGCAGCCGGCTTCATGGAGGTGTTCTTTCCGGAATGGATCGCCAACCCGGTCCTCGTGCTGAAGAAGATTAACAAGTGGCGCATGTGTATAGACTACACTAGCCTCAACAAAGCCTGCCCCAAGGATCCCTTCACCCTGCCAAGGATTGATCAAGTGATAGACTCCACAGCCGGATGCGAGTTGTTGAGTTTCTTGGATGCTTACTCAGGCTACCACCAGATAAAGTTGGATCCAGCCGACCGCATGAAGACCGCCTTCATCACACCATTCGAAGCTTTACGCTGCGACTATGACATTCGGCTTGAGAAATGCCGGTGCCACTTTTCAGCGTTGCATGCAGAAATGCCTCCTCAAGCAACTTCGGCAGGAATGCCTGCGTCTATGTAGGCGATATTGTGGTAAAGACGGAGAAAGCGCGGCACCTTCTTTGGAAGACCTCAATGAGGCGTTTGAGAACCTATCACGGGTTTCAAATCAAGCTCAACCCGAAATGCGTGTTCGGAGTACCAGCCGGCCAACTTCTAGGCTTCCTGGTCTCCGAACGCAGCATTGAATGCAACCCAGTGAAGATCAAAGCCATTGAGAGAATGGAGATTCCCACTAAACTATGAGACGTCCAGAAGTTTACCGGATGCCTGGCCTCCCTGAACCGCTTTATCAGCCGGCTTGGATAGAAAGCTCTCCCCCTCTACCGGCTCATGAAGAAAACCACTCACTTCGAGTGGAACGACCAAGCCGACCAAGCTTTCCATGAGCTAAAGAAGATGCTGGCCACGCTTTGTCTTGGCGGTACCGACCGAGAAAGAGCCCATGCTCCTTTACATTGCCGCTACCGGCCAATTAGTGGTCAGCACCGTCATCGTGGTTCAGCGCCCGGAAGAAGGCCGAGCTCAGCTAGTCCAGAGGCCGGTGTATTATTTAAGTGAAGTACTGTCCACCTCGAAGGAGAACTATCCGCACTATGAGAAGATGTGCTATGGTGTGTACTTCGCCGCCAAGAAGCTCAAGCCCTACTTTCAAGAGCAACCCATCACGGTCGTGTGCACTGCCCCGCGCGCCGAGATCATAGGCAGCCGGGATGCATCTGGCCGGGTAGCAAAATGGGCCATTGAGCTGGCCCCTTACACGATCTTCTACTAGCCTCGCACCGCCATCAAGTCCCAAGCATTGGCAGACTTCCTCGTCGACTGGGCCGAGACCTAGTACCTGCCGCCGGCTCCCGACTCCACTCATTGGCGGATGCACTTCGATGGGTCCAAGATGCGCACCGGCTTGGGAGCCGGCATCATCCTCACCTCTCCCAAAGGCGACAAGCTCAGATACACGTTACAAATTCATTTCCCTACCTCCAACAATGTGGCCGAGTACGAGGCGCTCATACACGGGCTCCGGCTAGCCAAAGAACTCGGCATCCGCCGGATCCTGTGCTATGGTGACTCGGATTTGGTAGTTCAGCAACCATCCGGTGACTGGGACGCCAAGGACGCAAACATGGCAAGCTACCACTTCCTCGTTCAGCAAATCAGCTGGTATTTTGAAGGATGCGAGTTCCTCCACGTGCCACGGGCCGACAACGAGCAAGCAGACGCCCTGGCACGAATAGGGTCCACTCGACAAGCTATACCAACCGGCGTCTCTCTCCAATGCCTCCTCAAGCCGTCTCCAGAATCCGATTCCATCTTCGTGCCGCCTGACCCCGACGTAGTCGGATCCGACTTGGGGAACCAAGCAGGCGGCTCGGGGACTTCGATAGGCGGCCCGGGGACTTCAACAGGCGACTCGGGGACTGCCATAGTCGCGCCCGGCCCGGGGACTTCAGAACCTGGCCCAGGGACTATGGAAGTCGACCCGGGGACTGCATCAACACAACAGGCGGTGGCCGACTCTAGCCCTTCACCACCCAGTCCACCCTCCCTAGTCGCAGTAGCCGTGTTGGCCATAGAAGAAGTCATAGCTCCATCATGGTCCCAGCCCATCCTCAACTTCCTGGTAAACAGAGAACTGCCGGCTGATGAGATCGCGGCAAGACAAGTCCAACGCCGAGCCGGAGCATACTCAATTGTCAACGGAGAGCTCGTCAGGCGCAGTGTCACTGGAGTCTTCCAGCGCTGCGTCAAGCCAGAGAAGGGCATAGCGATCCTCAAGGACATTCACCAAGGCGAGTGTGGACACCACGCGGCCTCAAGATCACTCGTTGCCAAAGCTTTCCGCCATGGATTCTTTTGGCCGACTGCTTTGGATGACGCCAAGGAGTTAGTCAAACACTGCAAAGGGTGCCAAGTCTTCAGCTCAAGCAACACCTTCCGCTTCGCACTCAAAACCATTCCCCTTACGGCCCTTTGCCGTTCGGGAATTTGGATATGATGGGCCCGTTCAAGGCTGACGCAGCGGTGGCATGACACATACGCTTGTCGCCGTGGACAAATTTACCAAGTGGATTGAAGCGAAGCCGATCAAGAAGCTGAATGGGCATTGCCTAACATTCATCGGAGATATTACAACCCGCATGCGGCGTGCCACACGGCATCATCGCGACAATGGCACGAATTTTGCCAAGGGAGCAGCGCGTTTACTGCGCGCGTCTGAGGGCATCGACTGGACTTAAGCGTCCGTTGCCCACCCGATCAAGCGGCCAAGTCGAAGCGAGCAAGCGGCCTCATCCTCTCCGGTATCAATCCACGATTGGTCGTGCCCTTTGGAGCGTTCGGCCGGCTGTTGGCTCGATGAGCCGACGGCCGGCCCTTCCGAGTCTCGCAAGACTACCCCGAACAAGTCAACCGGCTTCACCCCTTTCTTCCTTGTATATGGTGCCGAGGCTGTCATCCCAACTGACATCGAGTTCGACTCGCCTCGGGTGACCATGTACACGGAGGCGGAGGCCAAGGAAGCACGGGAAGATGACATCAACCTGCTGGAAGAAAGCCGGCTGTTAGCCCTCAGCCGGTCCGCCATCTACCAGCAGGGTTTGCGCCGCTACCACAGCCGGAAGGTCAAGCCAAGATCCTTCCAAGAGGGTGACCTTGTGCTCCGGCTGATCCAGCAAACAACCGGCGGCACAAGCTCTCGGCCCCTTGGGAAGGCCCCTTCATCATCGTGAGCATTAGGAAGCGACTCCTACTACGATTGACGCGAAGCGAAGGCACGAAGAGAGATGATTCCGGCAAGGAGTCGGAACGACCATGGAACGCCAACCTCCTCCGAAGATTTTACAGTTAAAATGCAGTATGTATCACGCTACCTTTTGTACTAAGTATGAGACAATGGGCCCCCCGAGGAGCACTCGGGGACTACCCTCTTCCATCTTTGAATGATGAGTATCATGCCTATGATTATGTCATTACATTCATTCCTTTCGTCCGGCACCGGGTTCGACCAGTCGGCCCGGGGACTTGCCGCCTTGAGTTATATTCAAGTTCCACCTGTAGTCAGACAAGTAGTGTGCATGCACCCAAGCCCTCTCTTGTCGAAAGCCGCAGCTCGAAGAATCAGCTGTCCGGCTGGCAAGAGGCAAAGGCAGGAAAGGATGCCCACATGAAAAACGGCTAAGGACTAATGAACTTATATAGCGAAAGCCGGCTCCCCCCCCCCCCGCCGACCGGCTGCCAGAGCAGCCGGCTGGCCGGCTTCCGATTCACCTTGCCACAATCTAAGAAAGCTCGAGTACTTGTCTTCCCAAAAAACTGCCGAGTTCCCCCCCAGCCACAGACTGCAGAGCAGCTGTCCGGCTGGGAAGGCGGCAAAGGAAACAGCCTAAGGATAAAAAGCAAACATGAATGGAAGCCAAAGACATGCATGATTATATTTACACAAAAGGCCTTCGAAAGGCCGGCATTCAACATAGTTTAAATACACCCCCAGTGGGTGGAACTGAGCGAATTTAATAAATAGCTGTTCAAAGAGTAACAAGCAGGAAAGCAAGGACGGCAGATCAGGCCAAGGGAACGACGGGCGAGTCGGGCAGGTTGGTGGAGACAGCAGTGCCGGCTGGAGGAGTGGCCATTTGGCGAGTCTCGGCCTGGTCATCACCTCTGGCGAGATGGTGCGCTGCAGCGCCTGGTGCTAGAGGCACGGTCAGGCTGAAGCTGGCTGGTCGCTTCTCCACCTGGCACGACGTCTTCACCATCCTCCCCCTCGTCCTCTTCGCCCTCGTCGCTGGAAGCGATCTCCTCCGCCGAGTCTTCACCTCCCGCCAGGTCCAACCCGAACCACTCCTCCGGCTGAGCGATGCCGTCATTGTTCACCTCAGGGGCAAAGACGCAGGTGTCAGTGTACTCGTCGATCGCCGAAGCACGCTGGATGATAGCCGGCCGCACCTCCACCAGCTCTTCATTGGCCTCCACAGCCGCGAGTGCTCACACAGGCCAAGCTTAGCCCGAGATACCACGCTTGGACGAACTCCAGCGCCACTGGCGCCGGACAGCGGAGAATCGTTCCGAGCCTCGAAGCGGCGGCCGCAACCTCTAACCCGGTCGGCGATCCAGTAGAGTGCGAGGAACCGCCTCGCCGGGCGAGGCGGCCCGGCACTTGTGCCCGGCGCAGTGAAGACGGCGAAGCATGCACGGTGAGCAGCTGCGGCCGAACTGAATCGCCGAAGCTGCTCCTCAAGTGTCCGACCGGCATCCGGTGCGATCTCGACCCTGCCCGGCGTGCATCGCGGTGGGCCTCGATGGCAGGGAGGCGGCGACGAGTAGCCGGGAAGTAATATCGCATAAAGAAGAAAAAACAGCGCACAGTCAGAAGACAAATCAGATGACAAAGGGCAGGCAAAGGGACGAAAAGGAAGGCGGCCTACCATCGATCAAATCCTCGACCCGTTCGTAGCCTTCGCTCAGAGCCTGCTTCGCCTCAGCCCAGCCCGCCGCCTTGGTCTCATACTCGGCCTTAAGGGCGGCCTCGCTGTCCTGCACCTTCTTAAGGGCCACCTTGTGGCTCTCCTCCTAGTCAGCCAGCCTCTTGGCCAGGCGGTCACGTTCCTGGGCCAAGGCTGTGCACTCGGCTTCCTTGGCACGAAGGGCGGTCTGGATTCCGCATAGCTGCTCCCTCAAGTTGGCGTTGGCCCATGCAGCCATGAAGAAAAAGAAAAAAGCAATAGGTAAGAAGTCATCAGGAAAGATTCGACCCGACTGCTCAGCAGTCGGCCCGAACCTCGGGGACTACACCCGGTGGAGTGTTGTTAGCGCCCACGTAGATAAAACAAGCGAAGCACTTACTCCGGCTGTCGGTCGGATCAGCGGTCTTACGGTTCAGCTCTGAGCACAGGAGTTGAAGGCAGCCCGTGCGGAGATTATGATATTCACGGAAACAGGGCGGAGGTGCGAATAAGAACAAGATAGCAATTGAAGCCTACTAGAAGTTCCAAGCCGCTTTTCGTGCAGCCGACTTCGTAACTCGGGGGACTACACCAGTGGAGTGCTGACGCCTTCACGGAAGAAATCAAGAAAGCAATCGACCAAAGCTGGAGGACTCACCCGGATGACCGCCCGTGTCGTAAGGAATTCTTGAGTGTACCGCTTCAACGAGTCGGCCTGGGCCTGAAGCTGGCTCCGGACCTCCTGCGCCGCCACGTTCAGCTCAGCCGTCCCACCGCTGGGTGTCCACTCAGACGTACTGGCGCTGGCCGCCTCCAGATCCTGAGCCGTCGAGATGGCTCCCGCGACCTTCTGCGGCCCCGACGCTGAGGTCGCCTCCCCTGTGCGCCGCCGAGGCGGAGACTGAACCACAAGATCTGCCCCCGCCGCCGGCTCGCCTCCAGTCGGCTGCTCGGGCGGCGCGGCAGGCCGGCCGCCTTGGCCCGTTCCAGTCGGCACCGACTGTGGCGCCTCTTCCAGGATGATCACGTCGTCCTCCCTCCTCTCCATCACCGACCGGTCGCGCTCGGCTTCCTCCGACAGAGGCACTGGGATCTCAGGGGCCACGGCACGAAGGGGGATGACGAGCTACGGAGGTTGGTTGCGCAGAGCCTCCGCCTTCCTCTCCGCGGCCGCGGTCTCCGCCAGAGCCTTGGCCGCCGCTTCAGCCTGCGCCCTGGCCGACTCCCCCGTCACCTCTCGAGCCGCCCTCCTTTCCTCCGCCTCCCGCTCCTCCCGTGCCTCCCGCGCGTTACGCTCCGTCGCCTCCAAGAGATCAGCGTGGGGATCCACGCGGCGGGAGCTTGTAGACCCTCCCGCCATTCCGACTATGGAGGCGGCAGGGATCCGCTCGAGAGAGAGCGGCGCCCTGTTCAACAAGTCAAGAAGAAGGCGCTTACAAGAATGTCAACCAAAGAGAAGAAAGAAAGGTGTGGAAAAATCGATACTTACGCCGAAACCGCCTGCGGCTGCTTCACCACCTTGCGGAAGCGGGCCACCTTCGCGGCCGCCTCGTCCCACCTGGTCGCTGCCGCGGAACTCTTGGGTTTCTTCGGCCGACTGCCGAAGAGAGTCGACGCGCCTCGGCGTTTCTGCGCGCCGCCCCGAGCAGCCGGCGCGATAGATGGACCCGCGCCCTGACGATCGGGCGCCGGTTGACGACGCGGGAGGACTTCAGCTTCGTCATCGTCCTGCCAGTCCCCGAAGCCGGCCCGAGCTCAGGGCCGCCCGCCTCACCGCCTCCTCCCACGACGGCGTCGTCCATGGCGGCCGCCCCCAAATCCGGATTGTCAGCGTCGTCCACCTCGCGGTCGGGCATGAACTGGCGCTCCAGCCCTGCGGCCCCGGCCGCCGGTCGAAGAAGGGGGCTCTGTTAAAAACAAGCCGCCAAGTCAAGAGTCAGTCATTGTGAACCCGGCAACAAGGGAAGAAGAGAAGAGAAACTTACCATGGGCGGAGGATCGGCATGAGAATACGACCCCTTGCCGTACCGCCATTCCTCGGCGAGCTTGCAGTTGGAGATATAGTTCACCATGTAAGATACCTCATCATGAGGCATCTCCTTGGTGCTCAGCCGGCTCGGGTCGAAGCGATTGCTCATTTGACAGATCATATGAGGCCGGCCTTAGAGCGGGAGTACCCGGCGCTCCTGGCGCCACCAAGTCAGCCCGACCAGGCCTTCGCTGGACCATCACCGGGCAGGCGGCAATGGCGGCGCTGACCGGAGACATCATCTGGCTCGGTAGCCCCATGAAGGCTGCCGCCCAGGCGGGCCGGCCACGTAAGCCGGCAGATTAATGAAGTCGCCTTTGCGGGCGACGTTCTTCACGCGTAAGTAAGATTGCTGCGAGCTTCACCAAGCTGGATCAGCGGGATAGGCGGAAGCGGGTTGTTGTCGGCTGACCTCCGCATGGCGATGAAGGCGCCCGCCGCAGCTGGTGAAACGCCGCCCGGAGACGGTGCCAAGTTTGCATTGGAAGAACTCCCCCAGAGCTCGAGGGTGGGAAGGACGCCAAGAAAACCTTCGCACAGAGTGATGAAGGCCGACAGCAGCATCACAGTATTGGGGGTGAGGTGATGCGGCTAAAGATGATAAAACTCCAGGAAAGCGCGGAAGAACCCACTTTCGGCGAGGCGAGGCCTTGGCGATCACAGGCGAAGGAAGATCACCCGCTCGTCCTCCTCCGACGCCGGCGAGACCTCTACCTCCGGCGCGAGGCGAGTCCGCACGTAACCCGCGCCCGGCAGCTGTCGCGTCTTGTGGAGCCAGTCGATGTGGTCCTCATGGATGTTGGAGCCATCCCAAGAACTGGACAGCGCCATGGGAGCGAGGAAAGGAGAAGGAAGAAGAAGGGTGGAGCGAGGGCGAGCGTGCGAGCGTCTGCCGCTCCCCGTCCTCCCCCTACTTATAGGCTCGTGCGACGGAGCCGAGGAGGCGAGGCGTGGGGGGACGTGGGATTAACTGCGCCCACTCCCCCACGTCCCGCGATTATCGCGCCCTAAAGGCGTGCTGAAACCGCCACAGGAAGGTGGGCGGTCTGATCGGGCCACAGAAGATCTGCACATGGGCCGAGGCCTAGGAGTGGGGGGGGCCGGCCTACGGCGACGTCCTGTCGCGTGCGTGGGCTGGCAGGCCTTCCCCGCTGACGGTTGCCATGTGGCGCGCGAAGGGCAGGCGGTCTGCGCACGACTCGACTCACGCGCGAAGGGCAGGCGGTCTACTCAAAGCCGGCTCGTAGCTGCCGGCTCTTTAGGGTAGGAAGCTGATCGAGCTTCTGGTCCTCTCTTTGGCTCGTTTAGGTACCTGCATTCACTGTTGTGCCTGCATAGCACAAACTTTAAGGCACCGTTTGGCCTGCATCCAGAGGAACGCAAATCGGCCGTTTTTGTGGAGTCAGGCCCGAGCGGTGCAACCCTAGGCACGTGGGCGCGGGCGGTTGCACACGTGGATGCGGTCTCGAGACGCCGCGTTATTTCCCGAAGTGTTGTCATAAATTACCCTCATCTCCCTTTTCCCCGCTCACACCGGTGACGGCGACCACCGGAGCGAATGCATGACGATCCAAGACGGCGGCTACCATCGGAGCGACTACAAAACTCCACCAGAGCGCATCGTCCATGGCGGTAAGTCCTTGCCTTGCAGTAGTAGAAAAAGGGCCTAATGTGAAGCACATTAGTCCCGGTTTGTAAAAAACCCGGCACCAATGTGATCATTAGTGCCGGTCCAAATGGCTAGGGGGCGGAGATCATTAGGACCAGTTCATGGCGACCCTTTAGTACCGGTTCGAGCCACGTACCGGTACTAAAGTGGCTGTTGTAGGCTGTGGTCAGGCTGGGGGCCCACCGGCACCTTTAGTACCGGTTCATGCCACAAACCGGTACTAGAGGTTCCTAGTTGACAACGGTTTTTTAGTCCCACCTCGCTCCGCTAAAAGAGTTTTTACCACCTTAAATATGTTACTTCTCAAACTATCACAACCACTTGGTCTTCATTGAACTCTATGTGTAGAATTTGTGGCCGCAATATGAGTCTTCTCCGGTTCCTACCGGAGAGGACTAATATTGACAATTCAGATTGTACACAAAAAGATCATTGATGATCAATGTATTTTTGATGTATTTCTCTGTAGCAGTAGCGCGTTTTGGCTGAAAGGCTGTCGGAGTAAATGACCATGGGTAGCCTAGCCGGCTCCCCCTGGTACTTCTGAAAAATTACGGGCCGATTGAGCCCTCAAGCATCCAAGACGCGGGGCCGCCTTCTCTCGGCCGGCAGTCCCTCAGGATGACTCCCAAGAAGCCGGCCACAAGAGGGCCGACTCCAAGAAGCCGGCCACGAGAAGGCCAACTCCAGGAAGCCGGTCCCCTCAGCGGGCGGCCATGATCGCCCCCTCAAACTTTGCACCCACATAATGGCGATGAGGAGGGGCATTGCTACTGATGAAGCACACCCCGAATCCGGGAGCGCATGGCCACAATGTCAGATGCAGGGCGGACCATCACCCGTCCGGCGCGACACTGTTGCCATGTTGACCATGACGTCACGCACGACAGGTCGTCAGCACGGCCCGCGGGCGTCGGGCCCCTCTAGTCAGAGAAAGACCTGGAGGCGGCCAGGCCTCCTCCAGTCGGCCCGAGATATGGCCGGCTCCCAGCAGCCGGATTGCTCCCTCCCTCGAAGGATGTGCCTCATTAAGGAGACAAGATGAGGTAAGGCTACAGTGATCGCCGCCAAAGCGGTGGCACTGTAGCCCTGCTTACCTCAACAAAGCCCTTGTCATCAGGGGTGAGCCAACAGTAACCAGCCCCCGACAAGGTCCCTAGCGGTGGGGCCAGCTTGTCGACCAGGAAGCCGGCAACCGGCAGGACCCACCAGTCGGCGGGCCCCAGCAGCCGGCGGAGAAGCCGGCGATCGTAGACACTGACGGCTAGGGCCCGCGCCCAGACGGATTACCATTGTACCCCTGGGGGGTAGGCCTATACAAACCCCCCAGGGCACCCATGCAAAGGGTGGATCTCTTAGAGTTCGAGACACCTCATAGAGGGAAGAGGAGAGCTAGCCGTGCCCTTCTTCTTCCTCTCACCGAAACAGCTGAAGGAGCCTCTTGTAGCTACTTGTTCACCTAGTGACTATGCGGAGACCCCGCAGAGCAGCAGTAGGGGTGTTATCTCCACGGAGAGCCCCCAAGCTGGGTAAGATTCGCCGGCGTGCATGTCTTCGCCTCATCCCGTTTCCAGGCACCGGCGACGTCTTATTGGCTCCCACAATGATAAGCCACCCGTTGGCATATGTCGCACCTACCACCCGACAAAGGCGGTACTGATCAATGTATTTTATGTATATTTTTACATGTTTACACAAGAGCCGGTTCGAACTGGACAATCTCTTAGGAAGTATCAGGGTTTCGGACGAAAACTCATCTGTTACACTAGCAATTCAATATTTTAATAACTTAGTACAACTCCGGACTTTTTTTGTGTTCAGATGCACAATTCAAATCCACGTCATCAACTTTCAACCCTTTTTGACATAATTTGCTATTTTTGATGCATTTACTGATTTGTTTTCAGAGCTAAATCACCATGAAAGTGAAAAGCACTACAAAATAAACTCTGAAAAGGTTGAAACTTGGCAAGGTATCATCATTTCACCCACATAGCATGTGCGAAAAAATAGAGAGGATTACGGCAAAAACTGGATGCACTTCGTGTTCAAACTGGACAATCTCTTAGGAAGTATCGAGGTTTGGACGAAAACTCATCTGTTACACCGCCATCGAATATTTTAATAACTTAGTACAACTCCGGACTTTTTTATGCTCAGATGCACAATTCAAATCCACGTCATCAACTTTCAACCCTTTACGACATAATTTGCTATTTTGATGCATTCTTGATTTGTTTTCAGAGCTAAATCACCGTGAGAGTGAAAAGCAGTACAAAATGAACTTTGAAAAGGTTGAAACTTGGCAAGGTATCATCATTTCACACGCATAACATGTGCAAAAAAGTAGAGAGGGTTACGACAAAAACTGGATGCACTTCGTGTACAAACTGGACAATCTCTTAGGAAGTATTAGGGTTTCGGACGAAAACTCATCTGTTACACCGACTATTCAATATTTTAATAACTTAGTACTGTCGGCGTTCTGGGAACGGGGGTCCCCAGACTTGCCTGCTCATGCCCGCGGGCGTGGCTCAAGAGGGGGCCCAAAGACGACCCATCTTCATCAACACAAGCTCAAGACCCTCGCGAGGCCAAGCCTCATGAGTGCATTTACAAGGAGCTTCCTCAGGCACGGCCTCCTCAGGCTGGCTCGCGAGGAGGCGAAGAGATCAAGGCGGGGTACCTCACGAGGTGCCCATGACGCAAGCCATGACGACCCTCCTTTCCTCTTTGGTGCAAAGGGAGCAAGCGCAGGCGAGAGCATCAAGCAAAGGCGTCCATTTCGGTGCAACAAGACCAAGACCAGCCCAACGGCAAGAAGGAAGTCATTGTGGAGCCCAAGCCAGCGTCACCACCAGAGCCTTTGACAGGCGAGGACCAACTTTAGTCAGGATAAGTGTACCAGATGTTCCCCTTCAAAATGGCCAATTGTTGGCGCCCTTCCCGCTCAATATTTGGGGAAGAGGCCCAGGGCCTTCGCCTATAAATAGGTTCGCCACCCACAGGGGAGAGGGATCTGGAATGGATAGAGGCAGCTTGATCTTGAAGAGAGAGAGAGAGAGAGAGAGAGAGAGAGAGAGAGAGAGAGAGAGAGAGCGACTGAACTCCTCCAAGAAGTTCATCGCCCTGGCCAAGAACAGACCCTCGCGAGGCTGTTCTTCCTTGTATTGTTCATCACCAACAGCCCAAGAGGCAATCCACCACACCACAAACTAGAGTAGGGTATTACACCACAATGGTGGCCCGAACTAGTATAAACCTTGTGCCTCTTGTGTTGTTCCTTTCATAGTTTAGATCCAAGCAAGGCGGCGGGGTGCAGGTAGGTAGAGGGCGAGATCTCCGCGCGCACCCCAGTGTTCGAACCTCAAGGGTCTGCCGGAACCCGAAATCCGACATTTGGCGCGCAAGGTAGGGGTGTACCGGAATTCGTCTTCTGCCGCCCTGTTCTCCGTCGACCACCGCATCCATGTCTGACGCTCGTCGGGCCCGCGCCGAGCGCCGAGCCGCTCTTTCTTCCCGCGTCGCCCAGATGGCTCCCGTCGGTGAGCGCCCTCGTCGTTCCCCGTCGCCTGCCGTCAACGCCGCCACCGGCCCGGCGGGGAACGAGCAGCAAGCATCGTCCCAGCATCCCTCCGTGAGGCAAGACAGCCGCACTGCTACCCCCTCACTCGCCCCGGCTGGTTCTTCGTCTCGCGCATTCCGCGCGCCCATGGAGGCTCGAGCTGCGCTCATCGCGGCAAACGAGCTCCTGCGCTACTGGCCCAATCGACGACGCGTCACGAAGAGTGGCTCGACTGTCGCTGAAGCTTTCGCGCCGCAGGGGCTCCCCAGCCGCCCGTCCCCGCTGCACCGCACTCGCCTTCGGCGCTGGCGACGAAAGCTCCGGGCGCCTCGGCCGCCTCCCCTCAAGAAGCCGTGACTGCCCCAAGGCGCGCGTGGTCCCTAAGGGCGGAACCCGCTCCGTCCGGCGCCAAGATGGCAAGAGCAGAGCTGCCGGGAGGTCCTCGCCCGCAGAAGCTGCCCGAGTGCTCCCGCTTCCAAATCGCCGCGACCACGCTCCTGCCCCAAAGACGTCAAGACCCCACGCTGCTCCCAGCTGCAGCGCGTGGGGATCCGCAAGACCGAGCTCTTCATCAGCCAAGGCCTCCCGTGGCCACGGCAGGTTGCCGTGCCTTCACCATCGAAGCTGCAAAGATCGCTGCGTGGGTTCGACAAGTTCAAGCAGACCTGCCTCCTCGCTACGACGGCCAGTGCGGCCGACCCGCAGAGAGTTCCTCCAGGCTCTCTGAGCTGGGCATCGAAGCCGCCAATGGAGACGAGAAGGTCATGGCGAACTGGTTTCCCATGGCGCTCAAGGACGGGGCCCGCACCTGGCTCCTGAACCTGCCTCTAGGCACGATCTCCTCCTGGGACGAGATGCGCACCCACTTCATCGCCGACTTCCAAGGTACTCGTGACCGGCCACCCGCCGTGAGCGACATGCGCCGCATCAAGCAGCAACCAGGGGAGACCCTGCAGAAACACATCCAGCGCTTCAACAACGCACGCCTCAAGATTCCCAAGGTGACTGATGAGGCCATCATCTCCGCCTTCTCCGACGGTGTGCGCGACGTCAAGATGAAGGAGGAGCTGGCGATGCATGAAGACTTGTGCACTTCCTTGGAGCTGTTCAACTTGGCGACCAAGTGCGCCAGGGCCGAGGAAGGGCGCCTCTCCCTCCTCGAGCTGCCTGCCGCAGACCCGGAAGAGAAGAAACCCAAGGCCAAGGATGTGAAGCGCAAGGGGGCTGCCGTGCTCGCGGCAGAACCGGACACCAAGCGGGGCAGAGATCAGCCCGAGTCTTCCATGGGCAGCCGGTACTGCGTGTACCACGACCTCCACACCCACTACACCAACGAATGTCAAGAGCTCTAAGCCGTGCGAGAAGGGAGGATTGGCCGACGTCCTGACCGCAGCGACCGGGGCTACGACCGAGGAGGAGGAAGGAACACAAGATGCTGGGAAGACCGCGGCCCTCGCAAAGGGTGGCGCGACCAACCTCGCGAGGATCACTGGCGGGACCCGCCTCGCGAGGAAGGCTGGAGGGATCAGCCTCGCGAGGATCGCCCGCAACGCAACGCAGGCCTCCCTCCTCTGCCACCGCAGCCAAGGAGAAATGAAGACCATCATCAGGACGAGGGGGCTGGGGGCTTCCAGGAGCCGTCATGATCCTCGTGCATCTGGGCGGAGCTCAAGCCCCAGCCTCTCAATGCATCTTCAAGCAGTTCGCCCACGAAGTGAATGCAGTCCTCCCCAAGCTCGAAGCCACACTACCCCTCAGGTGGTCGGCGTGCGCCATCATGTTTAGCTCAGCGGATCAGCTCAAGTGTGCGGCCACAGCCGGAGTCCTCCCGATGCTTTGCTCCCCAATCATCAGCAACGTGCTAGTCACCAAGACCCTCATCGATGGCGGGGCAGGGCTCAACGTCCTGTCTTTGGAAACGTTCAACAATCTCCAAGTGCCCTACAATCAGCTTCAGCCAACCAAGCCTTTCTCTGGGTCATCGACGGCTCCACGGTTCCGATTGGGCAGGTTCACCTCCCTGTCACCTTCGGCGCGCGCGACAACTACCGCACCGAGCTCATCGACTTCGACGTCGCCCACATTCGCCTGCCATACAATGCCATCCTCGGGTACCCAGCGCTGGCCAAGTTCATGGTTGTAACCCACCACGACTACAACGTCCTCAAGATGCCAGGAAGTGGCGGAGTCATCACGGTGCCTGCCCGAAGAGAAAGACGCGGTGTGCTCCCTGGAGCGAGCCTTTCAGGCCGCATCACTGGAAGACCCGGATCGCGGAAGCAGGAGGCTTCCCGAGACCGCCCCCAAGAAGAAGAAGACATCGTCCGGCCCGGCCCCTCAGAAGGCAGGCCCCTTAGGGTCCGCGCCTGCTCAGGGGGGACCTCCTTTTATCGCATAGGAAAGCGCGCCCGGCGCCCTCCTTAAGCAGGGCTCGGGGGCTTCCCCCTGGAGGTCCACCGACCTTGCTAAGGTCACGAGGAAGGCGCTTGGGCACCACTTGGAGGCGTGTTTCGAAGCACGTTTCCCTCAAGAAGGAGCAAGGCAAGGAGGGCCGAACCCTCAGGAGTTCGTCAGCAAGATCATTCAGGAGCTGCAGGAGTCAAGAGTCAGGAGTGGCAGCCGCCGCTTACCTGCCGTAGCTCCCCATCCAGGCGAGGAGGGTGGGCTACGCGTCCGCATCGACATACCAGGGCTCAACCGAGCCGCCTCTCAGGAGCGCCTCTGGCCCTCTCGCGTGGGGCGCTGCGAAGGTCCACCCCACAGCTATGTTCGCATGCCTTACGGCTTGCCGAACGCGGCTGCCACGCGCTAGCGCCTCATGAGGAGCATCCTGGAGGCTCAAGAGGCCATGTGTTCCGCAGCCCTGGCAGAGATGGTGATGGTCCACGAGGAGCCACCAGCGCCTCCGGAGCCTCCCGAGGCCCCGAGCACAGGGGCTCGTGAGGATCGGCTCCGCAGCCCACCGAGTCTCTTGCAGACCAACACCCTTTCGCCTTCAACGCTATCGGTGACATCTTTCAAGTTTCATTTCGGTGGGGCGCCCCAGGGCTGCATTATTCCCAGGCCGCGTGGGTCCGTCCCTGCGGCGTGTATCCCTTTTACTTCATGTTCCTAGCTTATCTTGTTGGGGGCGCCCTTCAGGCTGCATCATCCCCAAGTCGCTCGGGCCAGACCCGGCGGCATGTATCCCTCTTGCGTTTATTTGGGTCGTGCGTTCGACCCATCATGCTTGTTATTTGATGCCAATCCATGGCACCTTTTCTTCGTTCATGTCGACCGCTTGCACGTTAAAGGGGGTACTGAGCATCGCGACTCGAGGGCTCCTCTGGCTCTCCAGCCCTCACCCTACGGCCTTGTCCACGGCATCGCAACTGGCATACCAAATGACTACCGAGACCAGCTCGAGGGCCGGGACCGAGGACGAGAGCCGGCATCTAACCAAATCTGCAGGAACACACCACAAGATAAGGCTCAGTGCAGCGCAACCCGCCTTAAGGTAGGGCCCGTGAGTCCCGGCTGGCTCACGGGTGCCCAGACACCTCGCCAGGCCCTACCGTGCCCGGCCACGTGTCGTATGGGGCTGTACATGCCTCGGGGCTCCTCCCGAGGGGAGCCCCTTCCCACGCACTGCTGGAAGCACCATGCTCCGTCTTTGGCTGGCGACGACACTTTGCCGAGGAGCGGCTATGCCCGTACACATACTGAGCGCTATGCTCAGCTGGTGATAAACAAGCGAGGTGGCCCCGGGCTGCATCAACCTCGGGGAGCCCAGGCTCAGTGTCTGGCCTCATCGTAACTCCTCCCTCTCGGTAGTGCAGCGAGGCTGGGCAGGGGCTGCGCACAGGGTCACGCCTAGACGACGCCACCCAGCCAGGCCCCTCGGGCCTGGTTCGTCAGACGTCCCTCCCGAGAGGAGCCAAGGTACGAAGGCCGTTTGAGCGTCAAGGGGACTCCGAGCATCGCGACTCGAGAGCCTAACTGGTCACGTAGCCCCTCACTCCTTAGTTCCGAAGGCTAACGGCGGTTGGGGTAAGCGGGGCCGGGCTCTGCAGACGTAGAACGGTAGATCCACCCACATCTCACCTCCCTACTTGTTTTTCGTGCGCCAAGGGGGACTCCTGAGCATCGCGACTCAGGAACTTGTCACGTAGCCCCTCACTCCTTGGTCCCGTCCTGGTTTCCGGTCGGGGCTAACGGCGGCTGAGGTATGCGCGGAGCCGGGCTCTGCCGGTGTAGAACATAAGCAAGTAGGAAGGAAAAGCGCAAATTTCAAGGAATTCAAAAGCAAATATTACAGTCCATAACTGTTATCACAACGCCAAATGCAAGTTTAAACGCCTCCCCGAGGCATGATATATGTGCAGGAATTAAAAGCAGAACAGGAGGCACAACGGAGTCACTTGTCGGCGGTGGATCTGCGTGGAGCGGGTTTGCCTTGTGGAGCCTTGAGGTTGGCGGCGCCCGCTTGGCTTAGTCTTGAAGGCCGGAACTTCCCCAGTGAGCCTCCTGACGACCCTTCACGGCCTCACTAGCGGCAGTGCAAGCTCGCCGCTTGCTGGCTCCAGCAGGCTGTCGAGGTCGACGTTGGGATCGCGAAGGTAGATGTGGGTGAGGACCCGCGTCAGCGCAGCAGAAGACAAGACGCGCGCCTCGGCCTCAGCCGTAGGGCCAAGGCCAAGGGTGACATCTTCAAGAGCGCGAACCAGGAAAGGAAGCAGCTTGGCAGGGCCGTCCTCTGCGCCGGCCAGCGGGCTCTCCAGGCCGCTATCGTAAAGCTCCCTCAGCAAGGTGCGAGCCTTCACCTCCATCTCCGTGAAGGCCATGCGATCCTCGGCAAGGACCCATGCCTTGCCGTCCATCTCGACCTTCCTCGCCTCCAACTCTTGCTCCAGCACGCCTAGGCGGTCACGGCGCTTCTTGAGCTTGGCGTCCCGGTCGTTGACAGCCACCTCGCGAGCTTTCATGCCTTCTTCCTGCTCTTGGCGAAGGCGGGTGAAAGTGCAACTATCCCTAGGTGGTTTTGGTAATTCATAACAACATATAGCTCATTGAGTTAATGCTATTCCAAGACTATTATTTCAGGAAAGCTCAATGAATGGCATGGCATGGATGATGAAAGTGGATCCTCAAAATACTAAGGACAAAGGATTGGCTCAAGCTCAAAAGCTCAAGACTCTTCATTTACATTTTAGTGATCCAAGATCACATTGAGTCTATAGGAAAAGCCAATACTATCAAGAAGGGATGAGGTGTTGCTTAATGAGCCTTTTGCTTCATGTGCTTAGTGATATGCTCCAAAACCCTCAACTACTTCCCCACATCCACAAATGACCTAAACCTAAAGCCAAAATCGGTCACACCGATTCTTTCTATCCGGCGCCACCGATTCCAAAAGTCATAGCCACTGCCACAAACCCTAAGCAAATCGGTCTTACCGATAGGGATCTCGGTCTCACCGAGATGGGGTTGCAATCTCTCTGTTTCCCTTCGTAATGTTTCGGTCTAACCGAAGTGAGCGATCGGTCCCACCGAGATTGCAATGTAAACTTTCTGTTTCCTTTTTGTAACATTTTGGTCTCACCGAAAAGAACCGTCGGTCCCACCGAGTTTACGACCAACTCTACGGTTAGCTAATTACCAAAATCGGTCTCACCGAAGTTTGTATGTCAGTCTCACCGAGATTACGTTATGCCCTAACCCTAACCGAATCGGTCTCACCGAGATGCATGTCAGTCCCACCGAAAATCACTAACGGTCACTAGGTTTACTAAATCGGTCTGACCGAGTTTGATGATTCGGTCCCATCGAGTTTGGTAAATTGTGTGTGACGGTTAGATTTTGTGTGGAGGCTATATATACCCATCCACCTCCTCTTCATTCGTGGAGAGAGCCATCAGAACGAACCTACACTTCCAACTTACCATTTCTGAGAGAGAACCACCTACTCATGTGTTGAGGCCAAGATATTCCATTCCTACCATATGAATCTTGATCTCTAGCCTTCCCCAAGTTGCTTTCCACTCAAACCCTCTTACCACGGATCCAAATCCTATGAGAGAGAGTTGAGTGTTGGGGGAGACTATCATTTGAAGCACAAGAGCAAGGAGTTCATCATCAACACACCATTTGTTACTTCTTGGAGAGTGGTGTCTCCTAGATTGGCTAGGTGTCACTTGGGAGCCTCCGACAAGATTGTGGAGTTGAACCAAGGAGTTTGTAAGGGCAAGGAGATCGCCTACTTCGTGAAGATCTACCGCTAGTGAGGCAAGTCCTTCGTGGGCGACGACCATGGTGGGATAGACAAGGTTGCTTCTTCGTGGACCCTTCGTGGGTGGAGCCCTCCGTGGACTCGCGCAATCGTTACCCTTCGTGGGTTGAAGTCTCCATCAACGTGGAGGTACGATAGCACCACCTATCGGAACCACGCCAAAAACATCCGTGTCTCCAATTGCGTTTGAATCCTCCAAACCCTTCCCCTTACTTTCTTGCAAGTTGCATGCTTTAATTTCCGCTCCCTATATACTCTTTGCATGCTTGCTTGAAATGTGTGATGATTGCTTGACTTGTCCTAATATAGCTAAAATCTGCCAAACTATAAAATTGGGAAAAGGTTAAGTTTTTAATTGGTCAAGTAGTCTAATCACCCCCCTCTAGACATACTTCAAGGTCCTACAAGTGGTATCAGAGCTTTGGACTCCATTTGCTTTGATTTCCATAGCTTTTGGTGGTCATAGCCTTGGTTTCACAACCTAGGAGAGTATGGGGTCTAGCGAGGGAAATTATCACCGTAGAGAGGTCCTTACTTTGATGGTACTAATTTTGCTAGTTGGAAGCATAAGATGAAAATTCATATTCTTGGACATAACCCCGCCGTTTGGGCAATTATTTGTATTGGCTTGCAAGGTGAATTCTTCAATGGGAGAGAACCGAACCGTGAAGCGAATGCGGAAGAATCGAAGATGCTGCAGTACAACGCACAAGCATGTGACATCATCTTCAATGGATTGTGCCCCGAAGAATTCAACAAAATCAGCCGTCTTGAGAATGCAAAGGAAATTTGGGATACTTTGATTGATATGCATGAAGGTACCGAATCCATCAAGGAATCCAAGTTGGATGTGCTCCAAAGTCAGTTTGACAAGTTCAATATGAAGGATGGTGAAGGTGTCGCTGAAATGTACTCTAGGCTTGCACTTATCACAAATGATATTGCCGGCTTAGGGAGTGAAGAGATGACCGACAAATTCATCATCAAGAAGATCCTAAGAGCATTGGATGGAAAGTATGATACTGTGTGCACATTGATCCAAATGATGCCAAACTACAAAGATCTCAAGCCAACGGAAGTCATTGGAAGGATTGTTGCTCATGAGATGTCACTCAAGGATAAGGAGGAACTTCACAACAAGTCAAGTGGTGCCTACAAAGCCTCAAGTGAAGCCCCCACATCATCAAGTGAGAAACCAACCTTCAATGAAGAATTGAGCTTAATGGTGAAGAACTTCAACAAATTCTACAAAAGTAGAAGCAAAGAAAGAAGCTCCAAGTCAAGGTCTTATCATGACAAGAGATCTTCTAGTCGAGAGCGCAATTGCTACAATTGTGGGAGACCGGACACTACTCCAATGAGTGTACGACACCCTACAAAAGAAGAGAAGATTCTCCAAGAAGAAGAAGCAAAAGAGAAGAATCACCACCAAGAGAGAGGAGGAGTAGAGATGATCGTTATGAACGAAGACCCTCACGGAGAAGCAAGGATTCGGAAAGGAAGGACAAGTCATCAAGGAGCTACACAAAACGAAGACACCAAGCTCATGTTGGTGAATGGGTTTCCGGTTCCGACTCCGACCATCACTCCGAGAGAAGCTATCACCCCGACTCCGAATATACTCAAGATGAAGGTGTTGCTGGTCTAGCACTTGTGTCAACCAACTCCTACGACATATTTGACTCACCAAATGAAGGAATTGGAAGATGATTCATGGCCAAAGGTCCAAAGGTAACACATCCCGAGTATGTTGATTTTAATAGTGATGAAGATGACTTGCTTGTGGATGATGATTTACTTGTTGACAACTCTAGTGATGAATACTATGATGAAACGTTAATTAATCATGCTAATCAAACGAATGACAATGATAAGGAGAAAATTGAGCTTCTGACTAAAGAACTAAACACTCTTAAGTTGGCTCATGAAACTATCTTCGATGATCATCGAGAACTTTTGTCGGGACCCCGATCCTAAGTCACACCGATCTAGCATGTAACACATCATATCACTTTGCGGCCTCACGCACGGTATTCCCACGGGTGTCGCCTTACCATGGCCCGGGACCGCTTATGCCTTTTTGGCTCACGTATATGATAGTGTCGCTAGCATCCATATGACAAAGAACCGGGCCGACATGGCTGGTCGTGAACCCAAAGCGGCGCTAACCTATGGGAACAGGCATACATGAATCACATCGAGCATGTCGGTCATCAACGTATGAATTCGGGCTGTAGACTGGGCTAACAGGACTCGGTATCCCGGGCTGTAGCAGGCTAGGGCAGGACTCGAATAACACGCGTGACATTTCCCGAAGGGAACGGACATAGGAACGAAGTGAAACACATGCCCGGCCGATCAAGTGTCCAAGCAGTAGTGCTGGGCTAGCAGACTCCGGTGAACCGGTCAGAGCGGACTACTATCGCTCGGAAGCACGAGACTACATTTCCCCATAAGAGAGGCTACCAAGGATAAACAACTAGGTTGTCGGATCCCACACATAGCAGTACAAGTTACACGTCGCATAACATGCAAGTATGTGCTGTACAACATGGCATCACAACATAACGCAAACTCATATAGATAAAGGCTCGGAAGAGCCACATAGCAATAGGGTACAAACAGGGGTCACATGACCCATCATTGAAAGCATTCAAACAACAAGCGGAAGCATTACACGTCTGAGTACAGACAACTACAAAAGAAAAAAGGCTGAGAAGCACGACTATCTACAAGACCCTCCCAAGGGTACAAGATCGTAGCTGAGGTAACAAGCTACTCGTCAAGTCCAAGCAGAACTACTAGTAAGACCAAGTCTCCGCCGCAAAACATAAATAAAGCAACGTGAGTACAAAGGTACTCAAAGAAGACTTACATCAGATCCTATCATACATGCATTAGTGCCCAAAGGTAATGTGGCGTGTAGTTGCAGCAAGCCAGCTTTGACTCAGTGGCTATCCTGTTCTACGACTACAAGAAACTCTTGAGGTGAGACAACGGACACGAGTCCACTAATCACCACATCAATACACTACTACGGATTCATTCCCGTTTCCATCACGGGAGGCCGTCCATAGCACTCACACTTGTCTTGAGCATTTTAGAGTATCCACTTCAAGTTGTCTATGTACCACGTAAGCATCCAAGAAGTCCATAACCGAGGACACGGCTATTCGAATAGATCATGATAACCTGCGAGGGGTGTACTTCTTCACACACGCTCTCGCCACTTACCGCCATATACACGTCATGTATCTCGGCAACCTTCAAGCGGAAGCTTTGGCGAGGGTGTCGGCCACGACCTGACTAACCACACAAGACTCTAGTCCGTGTTTATCGCCTATTCGGGTTCCATCCGCAAGGAGATCCGGCGGGTGTCGCCACGGCCCCAAACGATGTGAGCAGGGTTCCCAAGCCCACCATCCGGGTGCCACTTGGTACACCGTGCCACTGTGCCTAATGCGTCCCAAGCCCACCCTGCCGGGTGCCACTCGATAGAAAAATAGCACTACCTACAAACACCAGAGACTAGTTGCGACTCACGGATGAGAGATCAAGTCGGTTAATAAGTCGAGAGGGCTTGGAGCGCCGGAGCCCAATGTGTGGTAGTATCGAGTCATTGGACAACATACATAGAACTCAGTGCTTAAGGACGGTTCCGGTGAGACAACCCACCATGTACTCCTACATGGCCTCTCACCGCTACCTTTACCAAATCGTGTTCACACACTTCACTCTCGGCATCGTAACATAGAACTGTACTCCAATTCATTCCCAATGAATCAGACACGACACAACTCTAAGCAATAGCAGGCATAGCATGGTAGGAACACAACATGGCTCAATCAACTCCTACACATGCTAGTGGGTTTTCAACTATTTATCGTGGCAATGACAGGTCATGCGGAGGAATGGGTTCAACTACCGCATGACACAAAGTAGCAGATGAATCGTTGTTGTCCTAATGCAATAAGCGAGAGCAGGAAGCGAGAGAGTAGGATTGTATCGGAATGAACAAGGGATTTGCTTGCACGGTAAATCAACAAGGGAGGCACCGCTTCAGAAGCAGTACTGAACGTCTCGGGCAGGACCTATCGAGAAGGAGCAGTGCCGGCAATCAATACACAATCATATGCAACAATATGATGCATGAACATGGTATGTAGATGTGATGTTGTTTGAGCTAATGCAACTGGTATTCAATTTGAATGAAGTCCATTTGAACCAAAGATTCAAATGCAATTCCAAAGTAAGCTCTTATAAATGCCATTTTAGAGTTTCACTTATACAGCATGTATAAGTTGGTTTGTCATGCATGAAACTAGCACAGATGGATAGATTGAATTTTTCTGATAATTTTTCATATATAAATTATTTCAATCTGAGCTACGGTTGAATTTCTATGAATTTTTGAAGTTTTGAATATATTCTGGAATTTCCTGATTTAATTAAATCCAGAAAATATAATATTAGCGTCAACCTTCTTAAGCATGACGTCAGCAGGTCAACTGCGGCTGGCTGGGTCAAACCTGACGTGTGGGGGCCACACGTCAGTGACACGGGGTTAAACAGGGTTATTTTAATCCTAATTAACAGATTAGTGGCGCTGGGCCCACTGTCAGAGAGACAACTAATTAACTGAGTTAATTAGCGCTAACTAAACTAACACCTAAACTAAATAGGGCATGGCCCACGCTGCCGCGATGACCTGGGGGTCAATCCCAGGTCAAACCAGTCAAACCCGCGGCGGTTAGTCGCCCGGCGAGATCATAGCGAACTTGTGCCCGGGTTTCCTCGTGGTGCTCCAAATGACGCGCTGCTAGGGCGCGTTGGAGAGCTAGCTTCGATGGCGCGTCGGTGGTAGCCATGGCTGGGCCTGGGATGGCCGGAGTCAACGGCGGCGAAGCTTCGCTTGCGGCCGCCGGAGTTCAGGCGGAGAGGAAGAGAGGGCTACGGTGCCGCAGCGAAGCGGCAGGGGTGTGTGCGTTAGGCTCTGAGGCCTTGCCGAATCACGGTGTGCGCTTCGGGAGCGTGTTTACCGCGGCCGTAGCCAGCAGCGACATTATGGCGGCAGGGCCTTCAGGATCGAAGAAGGCGGTGGCTATGCGGTGTAATGTCGAGCACGGAGGTAGGGGATAGGTAGAGGAGCTCACAGCGGATCCGTAGAGCTGGTTGGCGGCCTTAGGGAAGCACGGACGGCGGTGAACGACGGTGGCGATCTCCGGTGGCGGAGATGGAGAAGATGGCGATGGCGTCGCAGTGGTGCCTCCGGGCTCGCGTGGCTTGACAGGGAGGCGAGGTCGACGACGTGAGCTTCGGGGGCGTCTCGATGCTCTCGAAGTGCGGTGGCTACGGCCACTGGGCGAAACAGCGGCGGTGGCGTTCGGGTTCGAGAGCGAGGGAGAGGAGAGGAGAGGAGAGGACGGGGAGAGGGGAGCGGTCGAGCGGCGCGTGGCGTCGTTCAGGCGTCGAGGCGACGAGGAGGAAGCAGGAGGTGGCGGGAGACGTGTCCCGGCCGGACGCGTGGCTGGCAAGGCTGGCCAAGGCTCCTCGGCCTCCCCGGGCGCGAGAAGGGGACGGTGGCGCTGGTCAGCCGACTGGGCTGGCTGGCCAAAGGCCGCACAGTGAGCTGGGCAGCAGTAAGGTAGGTCGTAAGGTTTTCCTATTCGCTTTCTTTTCTAATATTACTGACATTTGTTTGATTTATTTAAAATACCAAATCACTTTATTTAATTATGCCAATTTTTATATGAGCTAGTGGTAATATTCCAGAGCTCTTCAACAAAAGGCACAATTTTTGGACAATATTATATATATATAATAATATATATCCAATGCAATTAGGTATGCATTAATTCCAAATGCCCAAATATAATTACTTAGGAACCCCCAAAAATATTGGTTTGATTATTATCTCTGTCCAATATTTTCAGAGGTCCACATGAGCATTTTCCTGGACCCTTTGGAGCAATTTTTATTTTTGGGTCATTTCCAAAATTATTCTGAGGGTTTCACAAATCCCCATTTCAAAATTAAATGGAATTTTAAACATGATGCACAATGACTAGCTAGCCTTGAGCATACCAGAACTAGGGATGTGACAACTCGCCCCCACTTGGAAGAATCTCGTCCCGAGATTCAAGGGTCGACGGAAAGAAAGCGGGGTACTCCAGTCGAAGACGATCTTCTCGCTCCCAGGTAGCTTCTCTCTCGGAATGATGAGACCAATCGAACCTTGAGAAACTTGATATTCGGCGTCGAGTAACACGCCCGCTTGATCAAGAATGCGAAGGGTACTCTCGGTATGTGAGGTTATCTTGGAGATCAAGCGTTTAAGTGGTCCACTCCGCGGATAGGATCCGAGAAGCAACGCTTTGAGTTGAGAGGCGTGGAAGACATCATGAACTCGAGAAAGATGTGGGGGTAGTTCAACTGGTAGGCAACCCCTCCTCGTTTAGCGAGAATGCGAAAGGTCCAATGTAACGAGGAGCCAACTTGCCCTTGATATCAAAGCGATGGGTACCCTTTAGAGGAGTAACCCGAAGGTAAGCCTTGTCGCCAACTTCATAAGCCACTTCCTTATGACGACGGTCATACTGGCTCTTTTGACGAGATTGGGCTGTTTTCAAATTCTCACGAATGATGCGAACTTGCTCTTCTACCTCCTGGATCATGTCCGGTCCAGAGAATTGTCTTTCACCGGTTTCTGACCAGTTCAAAGGTGTTCGACACCTTCGTCCATAGAGAATCTCAAAAGGAGCTTTCTTGAGACTGGATTGATAGCTATTGTTATAAGCAAACTTCGTGAAAGGAAGACATTTCTCCCAATCCATACCGAATGAGATAACGCAAGCTCTAAGCATGTCTTCGAGAATTTGGTTGACCCTTTCCACCTGACCACTTGGCTGAGGGTGGAAAGCGGTACTGAAGAAAAGATGGGTTCCCATGGCAGTTTGGAAACTCTCCCGAAATGAGAAGTGAAAAGACTACCACAGTCTGAATTGATCTCTAGTGGAACACCATGGAGTGACACTATTCGAGAAATGTATAAGTCGACAAGTCGACTAGCTTGGTGATACTCTCTCGAACAGGAAGGAAGTGAGCCACTTTGGAAAGACGATCAACGACTACGAAGATAGCATTATTCCCTTTCTTGGTCTGGGAAAGCCGGTGATGAAATCCATACCAACTTTATCCCATTTCCACTCAGGAATAGCTAAGGGCTGAAGGGTGCGGCAGGCCTTTGATGCTCTGCCTTAACGCTGACGACAAACGTCACGATTAGCAATAAAGCGAGCAATTTCTCTCTTCATCCTAGTCCACGGAACCTCTGGCGTAGGTCTGATACACCTTAGTACTACCGGGATGAATTGTGAGAGGAGATTCATGCGCCTCCTTAAGAATCAATTGTCGCAGATGTTGATTCTTTGGAACCACCAAGCGATTCTCAAAGAAGACAACACCACGATCATCCATAGAGAAACGTCCACCCACTCCCTTCTTAATGTTTCTCTTGATCCGAGAAATTCCCGTGTCTTGCTTTTGAGCAGCGACAATCCGATCTTCAAGATCAGGTTTCGCCACCAAGGTAGAGAGGAATCCGTGAGGAGCAATGTGAAGATTAAGCTTACAGAATTCCTCATGAAGAAGTGGTTGGCCTTGCTGCAACATGAGATTGTTGCAATAGGATTTACGGCTTAACGCATCAGCCATGACATTGGCTTTGCCTGGGGTGTAGGTAATCCCTAGATCATAATCTGTGATCAACTCCAACCATCGTCTTTGCCTAAGGTTCAAATCTGGTTGGGTGAAGATATACTTAAGATTCTGGTGATCGGTGTAGATCTACTTAGCGTTTACCAAGAAGGTAATGTCGCTAGGTCTTGAGTGCATAGACTACGGCCGCAAGCTCTAGATCATGGGTAGGATATTCTCCTCATGTGGATGCAACTGTCGAGATGCATAGGCAATCACATGACGATCCTGCATAAGAATGCAACCTAGTCCCTGTCGTGAGGCGCCATGATGAGATAACAAAGTCTTTAGTGAAATCCGGTGGCACTAGTATGGGAGGCGATAGTCGAGGCGTCTTTTAGGTTCTAAAACTGTACTCACCTTGTGGGGACCACTCAAACTTTTTATCTTTCTTAAGAAGTTCCGTGAGGGGTTTAGCTACTTTGGAGAAGTTTTCAACAAAGCGGCGACAATAGCTGGCTAGACCAAGGAAACTCCTAACTTGTTTAACGGTTTGGTGGAGTCCAATCAAGAACGGCTGAACTCTCTCGGGATTGACAAAGCAATGCCCTTACCAGAGATTACGTGGCCTAGGTAGGTCACTTCTGGCAACCAAAATTCACACTTGGAGAACTTGGCATAAAGGAGGTGTTCTCTGATTTTCTCTAGCATATGTATGAGATGTACGGAATGCTATTCCACGTTCTTCGAGTAATTTAGAATATCATAGAGGTAAAACTTGACAAATTTATCCAAGTACTCCATGAAGATCTAGTTCATCAAGCGGAGAATGTAGCTGGAGGCGTTGGTTAGACCAAAGGACATGACGGTGTACTCATCTTGGCCATAACGAGTGACAAAGGCTGTTTTGGGAATGTCTCCATTCTGATCTTGATTTGATGGTAGCCTAACCTCAAATCCATCTTAGAAAAGGCCGAGGATCCGGTGAGCTGATCATACAGATCGTTGATCACGGGAGCGGATACTTGTTCTTTATCGTGACCAAATTAACGGGACGATAATCTACAACCATCCGGTCCGTACCATCCTTCTTCTTGACGAAGAGGACGGGGCAAGCCCAAGGAGAAGAACTAGGACGGATAAAACCCTTTTGCAAGGACTCATCAAGTTGTTTCTTAAGCTCGGCTAGTTCTAAGGGTGCCATCTTATAAGGTCTCCTAGAGATTGGGGCGGTTCTGGGATAAGATCTATGAGCGAACTCTACATCTCTGTCGGGTGGAACACTGGCAGTTCCTCTGAGAAAACATCAGGAAAGTCACGGACTACGGGATATCTTCAAGGTCCGGAAGAGGGCTGGCATTAAGAGAATAGAGTTGACGCTTTGCAACTCTAGTGGAGACGGTGACTATCTTGCCGAGATGGGTGTGTAAGCTGAACGGACCTAGTGAAACAATCAATCTTGGCATGATGAGCTGTCATCGGTCCATACCCAAAATGATGTTAATATCCCGAAGACTTGAGGGCTACAAGTGAGGCAAGGAATACAAGTCTGTCAACAAGGATTTCGTTACCATGGCTTATACAAGAAGTTTGCCATTTGGATCCAGGAGTTTGAATGACTAGCGGAGAGGGCATATCACAAAATGATATGTGGTGCAAGTTAGCATAGCTTTCAGAAATGAAGGAATGAGATGCTCCAGTATCGAATAGAACTGTGGCGGGATGACAGTTGACAAGGAGGGTACCAAGAACGACATCCGGGTCATCATGAGCGTCTTTTTAGTCGAGACGTGATGCACACATCCACGTTCAGCGGAGTTGTCTTGATATCTTGATCATCTTGCGTGATGGCTTAACACAGCCAACAGGCTTCTCGGTGGGGTGGAGCATAAGCGGCTTGAGAGCGATCCACGTGCATAGTGTCCTGGCTCTCCGCATGTGAAGCAAGTCCCTGAAGTTGGACATGGACCCGCATTGACAAGTGGTCTACCGGTAGGCCTGGGTGGAGCATGTAACTGAATTGGGTGAGGCGCCATATGGGATGGCCTCGGTGAATATCCGGGTGGAAGAGCAGAGTTCGGAATCCAAATTCGGCGTTTCTGCGAGCTAGAACCGGAGGAAGAAACCAATTCACGGTTGTGCTTACGAGACTCCTCGTAGGTGAGCTGAGCTGTCTCTGCATTAATGGCCTTGTTCACAAGAGCTTGGAATGTATCACAATGGTGCAGGTGGAGGTCACGGCGCAACTTGGGTTTGAGACCCTTAGGAACCTAGCTCGCTTCTTGGCGTCCGTGGACACTTCTTCTGTAGCATAGCGGGCGAGGTTCTCAAACTCTCTACTGTAAGCATCAACAGCCATCTTACCCTGGGTGAAACTACAGAACTCTTCTCTCTTGCGATCGATGAGGGCTTCAGGAATGTGATGCTCGCGAAAAGCCTCAGTGAAATCTCTCCAGGTTGGAATCTGACCAGCTGGAAGCATAGCCTCATAGTTCTGCCACCAAAGACTAGCATGACCTTCCACTTGCTATGCAGCATAGGTGACCTTGTCATCCTCAGATACGTTTGCGGAACGCAACTTATGAGTGATGCTACGAAGCCAGTCATCGGCATCGAGTGGCTCGATGGAGTGATGGAAGGTGGGTGGTTGCAAGCGAATGAAGTCATGAATAGTCGCAGACTTATTGGACTGATGTGCGGTGTTCTCCTCGTCACGTGCCAACAAGCGGTTAGACTCACGCTTGTTCCTCTCCATTTCTAACATGAACCCTGTCAATGAAGGCTGGTGGGAGGATCCTCATCCCTTCCATCCCCGTGGTTACGCTACGAGCAACAGAACTTCGCTTAGCGATGACATCCTGAGAAACGAAACCAAGGACGGAATCACATCACTACATACTGAAAATGTGGGACACCGATATTAGTAACTCTCGAACTCCTGGGGCAATTCCGGCAGTATAACGGCAGTAAAATGTTCAAAATGAGACATTCTGCAAAATGGGGTAGCACCATGCCCAACATCATCATTAAAGGTTCTGGAATAATACTAAACATGCTACACCGAGGGTACTCGAAAACTGGGGTAAGACTCTGATCAACCAATCCTATAGGACTACGGAAATAGTAACACGTGATCCTGATAGACAGAAGAGATAGCCTAGTTCCTTAACCCCGTAGGAAAGATAGGACGACTCAGATCAGAGGCCATGAGGTAAAGGAGTAAAGAGAGCCTTACGTTCCCTTCCACAATCAATTCCCCTATATAACTAAAGCATTTCTAGACTCAACTTCGATCAGGTTGGCTTGGAAATCCTACAGGCAGTCAGGCTCTGATACCAAAGCTGCCGGGACCCCGATCCTAAGTCACACCGATCTAGCATGTAACACATCATATCACTTTGCGGCCTCACGCACGGTATTCCCACGGGTGTCGCCTTACCATGGCCCGGGACCGTTTGCGTCTTTTGGCTCACGTATATGATAGTGTCGCTAGCATCCATATGACAAAGAACCCGGGCCGACATGGCTAGTCGTGAACCCAAAGCGGCGCTTACCTATGGGGACAGGCATACATGAATCACATCGAGCATGTCGGTCATCAACGTATGAATTCGGGTAGCAGCACCGGGCTAACAGGACTCGGTATCCCGGGCTGTAGCAGGCTAGGCAGGACTCCGAATAACACGCGTGACATTTCCCGAAGGCGACAGACATAGGAACGAAGTGAAACACATGCCGGCGATCAAGTGTCCAAGCAGTAGTCGGGCTAGCGAGGACTCCGGTGAACCGGGCTGAAGCGGACTACTATCGCCGTAAGCTGAGACTACATTTCCCATAAGAGAGGCTACCAAGGATAAACAACTAGGTTGTCGGATCCCACACATAGCAGTACAAGTTACACGTGACGCATAACATGCAAGTATGTGCTTTGTACAACATGGCATCACAACATAACGCAAACTCATATAGATAAAGGCTCGGAAGAGCCACATAGCAATAGGGTACAAACAGGGGTCACATGACCCATCATTCAGAGCATTCAAACAACAAGCGGAAGCATTACACGTCCGAGTACAGACAACTACAAAAGAAAAAGGCCGAGAAGCTCTGACTATCTACAAGACCCTCCCAAGGGTACAAGATCGTAGCTGAGGTAACAAGCTACTCGTCAAGTCCAAGCAGAACTACTAGTAAGACCAAGTCTCATTGCAAAACATAAATAAAGCAACGTGAGTACAAAGGTACTCAAAGAAGACTTACATCAGATCCTATCATACATGCATTAGTGTCAAAAGGTAATGTGGAGTTTAGTTGCAGCAAAGAAGCCAGCTTTGACTCGTGGGCTATCCTGTTCTACGACTACAAGAAACTCTTGAGGTGAGACAACGTACATTGCAGTCCACTAATCACCACATCAATACACTACTACGGATTCATTCCCTGCTTCCATACGGGAGGCCATCCATAGCACTCACACTTGTCTTGAGCATTTTAGAGTATCCACTTCAAGTTGTCTATGTACCACGTAAGCATCCAAGAAGTCCATAACCGAGGACACGGCTATTCGAATAGATCATGATAACCCCGCAGGGGTGTACTTCTTCACACACGCTCTCGCCACTTACCGCCATATACACGCGTCATGTATCTCGGCAACCTTCAAGCGGAAGCTTTGGCGAGGGTGTCGGCCACGACCGACTAACCACACAAGACTCTAGTCCGTGTTTATCGCCTATTCGGGTTCCATCCGCAAGGAGATCCGGCCGGGTGTCGCCACGGCCCCAAACGATGTGAGCAGGGTTCCCAAGCCCACCATCCGGTGCCACTTGGTACACCGTGCCACCTGTGCCTAGTCTGTCCCAAGCCCACCCTGCCGGGTGCCACTCGGTAGAAAAATAGCACTACCTACAAACACCAGAGACTAGTTGCGACTCCTGGACAGAGATCAAGTCGGTTAATAAGTCGAGAGGGCTTGGAGCGCCCGGAGCCCAATGTGTGGTAGTATCGAGTCATTGGACAACATACATAGAACTCGATGCTTAAGGACGGTTCCAAAGGAGACAACCCACCATGTACTCCTACATGGCCTCTCACCGCTACCTTTACCAAATCGTGTTCACACACTTCACTCTCGGCATCGTAACATAGAACTGCACTCCAATTCATTCCCAATGAATCGGACTGACACAACTCTAAGCAATAGCAGGCATAGCATGGTAGGAACACAACATGGCTCAATCAACTCCTACACATGCTAGTGGGTTTTCAACTATTTATCGTGGGCAATGATGTGTCATGCAGAGGAATGGGTTCAACTACCGCAAAGACAAAGTAGCAGATGAATCGTTGTTGTCCTAATGCAATAACCGAGAGCAGGAGCGATAGAGTAGGATTGTATCGGAATGAACAAGGGATTTGCTTGCCCGGTAAATCAACAAGGGAGGCACCGCTTCATAGACAGTACTCTGGAACGTCTCCGGAGGCGGGACCTATCGAGAAGGAAGCAGTGCCGGCAATCAATACACAATCATATGCAACAATATGATGCATGAACATGGTATGTAGATGTGATGCTGTTTGAGCTAATGCAACTGGTATTCAATTTGAATGAAGTCCATTTGAACCAAAGATTCAAATGCAATTCCAAAGTAAGCTCTTATAAATGCCATTTTAGAGTTTCACTTATACAGCATGTATAAGTTGGTTTGTCATGCATGAAACTAGCACAGATGGATAGATTGAATTTTTCTGATAATTTTCATATATAAATTATTTCAATCTGAGCTACGGTTGAATTTCTATGAATTTTTGAAGTTTTGAATATATTCGGAATTTCTGATTTAATTAAATCCAGAAAATATAATATTGCGTCAAGACCTTCTTAAGCATGACGTCAGCAGGTCAACTGCGGCTGGTTGAGTCAAACCTGACGTGTAGGGGCCACACGCCGGTGACACGGGTTAAACAGGGTTATTTTAATCCTAATTAACAGATTAGTGGCGCTGGGCCCACTGTCAGAGAGACAACTAATTAACTGAGTTAATTAGCGCTAACTAAACTAACACCTAAACTAAATAGGGCATGGCCCACGCGTCAGTGACCCTGGGGGGGTCAATCCCTAGGTCAAACCAGTCAAACCCGCCGGCGTTAGTCGCCGCAGATCCGCAGCGAACTTGTGCCCCGGGTTTCCTACGTGGTGCTCCAAATGACGCGCGGGTTAGGCGTTGGAGAGCTAGCTTCGATGGCGCGTCGTCGGTGTATGGCTGGGCCTAGGATGGCCGGAGTCAACGGCGGCGAAGCTTCGCTTGGCCGCCGGAGTTCGGGCGGAGAGAGGAAGAGAGGGCTACTGTGCACGGCAGCGACGGGTGTGTGCGTTAGGCTCTCGAGGACGCTTGAATGCGGTGAATGCGCTTCGGACGCGTGTTTGCACGGCCGTAGCCACGACCAGCGACATGGCCGGGCGGCGAGGGGCGCCGGGATCGAAGGGGCGGTGGCTACGCTGTAATCGAGCACGGGAGGTAGGGGGATAGGTAGAGGAGCTCACAGCGGATCCAGAGAGCTGGTTGGCGGCCTTGGGGAAGCACGGATGGCGGCGAATAGCGGTGGCGATCTCCGGTGGCCGGAGATGGAGAAGATGGCGATGGCGTCGCAGTGGTGCCTCCGGGCTCGCGTGGCAGGGGGAGGGCGAGGGTCGTGACGCTGGAGCTCGGGGACGTCTCGAGATGCTCTCGGGGGTGCGGTGGCTCTGACTCTGGCGAGCAGCGGCGGCCAGTGGCGTTCGGGTTGGCGAGAGCGAGGGAGAGGAGGGGAGAGGAGACGACTGGGGAGAGGGGAGCGGTCGGGGCGGCGCGTGGCGTCGTTCCAGGGCGTCCAGGGCGACGAGGAGGAAGCAGGAGGTGGCGGGGAGACGTGTCCCCAGCCGGACGCCAAGGCTTGTGCCGGCGCGCCTGTCCTCCTGGCGCGAGGAAGGGGACGGCTGGCGCTTGGCCAGTCGGCTGGGCCGCTGGGCCAGGCCAGGCCGCACAGGAGCTGGGCCGCGGTAAGGTAGGTCAGGTAAGGGTTTTTTTCCTATTCTGTTTCTTTTCTAATATTCTGACATTTGTTTGATTTATTTAAAATACCAAATCACTTTATTTAATTATGCCAATTTTTATATGAGCTAGTGGTAATATTCCAGAGCTCTTCAACAAAAGGCACAATTTTTGGACAATATTATATATATATAATAATATATATCCAATGCAATTAGGTATGCATTAATTCCAAATGCCCAAATATAATTACTTAGGAACCCCCAAAAATATTGGTTTGATTATTATCTCTGTCCAATATTTTCAGAGGGCCACATGAGCATTTTCCTGGACCCTTTGGAGCAATTTTTATTTTTGGGTCATTTCCAAAATTATTCTGAGGGTTTCACAAATCCCCATTTCAAAATTAAATGGAATTTTAAACATGATGCACAATGACTAGCTAGCCTTGAGCATACCAGAACTAGGGATGTGACAACTTTTAAGGGCTCATGAGAAGTTACGCTTTGAAAAGCTCAATCTTGAGCAAGAGCATGAGTTCTTAAAGGCAATCAATGATGATCTCCGCAAGAAAAGTTCTTCTTACATTGCCAAGTGCTTACTCTTATCTACTTACATGCCTCAAGTCAAGTCTAGTAACAAGTACAAGAAAGATACTTCCTCTAGTAGTAACAATAATAATGTCAAATCCAATGTTGTTGCTTCTAGTAGTTCTCTTGATTCCACTAATGATTCTCTTAGCCAAGTTACACTTGAGCAAGAAAAATAGTTTATTGAAGGGAATTATAGAGAAGGTGTTTACAAGATCCTTGCGGGAGTAAGCAATTCAAGGAAATTATGCATAAGCAAGGAAGGCAGAGAAGAATCAAGGTGTTGGTTTTGAAACGAAAGTTCAACGCCAATGGAGTTGAGTGGGAAGAAGATCAATACCCCAAGACAAAGTTTGTTCCTCAACAAGAGAAGTATGATCCTACTTCCTTCAAGGGACACAAGCTCAAGATGATCTTCCACCACAAGACCACAAGAACAAAGGCAAGGACAAGCTTCAAGAAGAGATTGATGCATTTGAAGAAGCACCTAAAGCCTCGTTCAGTTGGGTCCCCAAGACTACGATCAAGTTATAGTTCATCAAGTAAAACTACAACTCAAAGGATTCACATCAATATGATTTAGATACCGAAGAAGAAGAACTAGAGAGTTCTTGAGGGTGACTCCGCCAACATTCTTCACTCATATAATTTTGGCAAGAACAAATGCAATCAACTTTCACATCTTGCACTAGTTCAAGGAGTCACAAACCCTCATGTTGGTAAAGCAAGGGACAAGGTAACCTAATGTTTTCATGGACATCATCTTGTGTGTGCATCACTCTATGTCTATGGATATTCTTGTTTGTTCCTTGTGGGACTAACCCATGTAGGCAAGTTGAAAGTGCAACTCACTCCAAAGGATTGCTCCAAATGATCTACATCAACATTGAGCATCTACATCTTCAACACCTACATGAAGTCATCATCGACAAAACCCAAGGTTAGTTCATCCCTCTAAGGGGATCTCACATCTAGGGGAGCTTAACTCTAAGAATTGAGTCAAAGCAACTCTAATGGTGTGAACACATTAATGCATTATGTAAAAGTGGTAACCCCACTTGAGCTTAAACGATGATTATGACCTATGATCAAATGTTCTCATTTGACTCCTAAGTCAATATACTCATATATAGATGACCTAGTCACCGCCAATTGTTTGATAGATGCTAGAATTGGTTGTGCATGCTTTGCCACATATTTCAATTGCCATCTTATTGTGTGAGCATGTTGGTGCATATTT
Source organism: Aegilops bicornis (assembly GCA_021605145.1). NCBI lineage: Eukaryota > Viridiplantae > Streptophyta > Magnoliopsida > Poales > Poaceae > Aegilops > Aegilops bicornis. The sequence goes on along the minus strand of CM038671.1, from coordinate 668,803,987 downwards.
TACTCATTCAAGGACATCCACTTGTTGTTTTGTTTGTTTGGTTCTTTCTTCTTTTGGCCAAGTGGATGGACAAGAATGCCTAAGAACCTTCTTTAGCTATCTATGCTTTTCTCGTCTCAAACTCTATTCATGCTACATCACAAAATTTGATCAAGTCAGATTCGAACCACTCTGTGTGAGGAGCACTTGGAGTCCTCGATTCGTCATAGACTTAAACTTCCAAAACCTCTTAGTGATTCTCGGTCTGACCGATCCTTCCATTTCGGTCCTACCGAGATCATCAAGTTGATCTGAGTTTTCAATCTCGGTGCAACCGATTTGAACTTTTCGGTCTCACCGATTTGCTGTAACTGAACACAGTTATGCATCTCGGTGCAACTGAGTTGTTCCACTCGGTCACACCGACAGGGTCGGGCTATATATAGACACGGGCAAAATTATGGAAATTTCTCCGAAACCCTTCGCCCGTGCAACAGCTCGCTCTGCCATCGTGGTCTCCGGATCGTCTCCTCGTCGCCAGCAGCGTCCTGTCGCTGGTCTTCGCCGCCGTCAACGGATTTCGTCCCCGCCGTTGCCGCCGTAGCAAGTCCACCGCCAAGTTAGGGTATGGACTTAAACTTTGTGCTTTCCACGTCTGATTCCTGGCACATTTTTTTTATATTGATTCTTGCCACGATTGAAACTCTTCTATCCAGCCAAAGTAGTTCATAGATTAGATATGATTCAAATATTTAGGGTTAGGTTTCCGCCGAAACCATCTCGGACCCACCGAGTTGAGAAACTCGGTCTCACCAATTTGGCTTATGCCCTTTGCACTAGTGACTCTCGGTCTGACCGAGAATTACTAATCGGTGCAACCGATTTGAGGATTCTGTGAAACCCTAGCAGTCTCGGTACCACCGAACTGAAACTCGGTCCAACCGAGATCATCAGCTTAGGTTCCAAAAACTGCTTCGGTATCACCGAGTTTGAAAATCGGTGGATCTGAAATGCTTTCTGTGGAAAACTAAGACTGAACTTTTGAGTCATTCTTTTGCAAAAACCTCTGCATTTTGTGATGCTCATCTTTTCTATCTCATCTATAACTCTTCACAGGTTCAGCAGTCAGGTTTTGCAGTATATCTGATCAAAGTGACAACCAGAACAGGTCAGAAGAGCAGATGGACTTGAGTGAGGGCACTAGTCCCTCAACTTCAGATGAAGGGAGCAGAAGTACTCCTAGAAATTTGCCTAAGGCTGCTACTAGGCAAAGGAGGAAAAGAACTTCAGATTCAGAGGATGAAGATTACAGAGCTGAGGAAGATGAGGCTACTTCCAAGAAAGTGGTGCTCAAGAAGGAATATGGCTCAGCAAAGGATGCAAAGCCAGGCATGAAGACCAAAAGGCCTGCAGGAAGACAACCAATGTCCAAGGCCAGAGCAACAACTCAACTGCCTATAAATCCTGATCCCAAAGAGCCAGTTGCTGAAAGCAAGAAGAGGAAGGAAAGGGTCAAGAAGACCATAGCCAGAGTTGTTGGGCAAGCTTCCGTGATGGAAGAGGAAGAGCCTGCTGCACCAGCATCAAAGGCACCAAAGCTTATGGGTGATGCTATTAGATCAGGGGCTGCAACATCTAAGCCCAAGGAAGCACCCAAAGCTGCCCCCAAGGCCAAGTCTGCACCAAAGAGGAATACTAGGAGTATTCCAGCACGATAAGAACAAGGCCCCAAAGGTGCACGAGGATCTTTGAGGAGGAAGATGAAGAAGGACAAGTTCTGAGGAAGCTCAAGCCAAAGATACCAGATCACAATGAGCTCATCCTGTGGATGAGGACATGAGAATCAGGAAGGACTCGGGATTGAGGATATGGAGGATGGCAGATCCATATGACACAAGGAGAACAACTTCTGTTGATTACAGGTTCCATACAAAGGAACAACAGGACTTCTATGAGACAATTTTGTTGGACAAGAAGTCCATTGTGTGTGATATGAGGTGGGTCGACCGGACCTACATGAAGGAGAATGAACAACACTATCCTGGAGTGCAAGATAGCTTTGTTGCTTGTGGAGTTGCAGATTTTGCTGGGCAAAAGCTCACAAATTGGAATGATGAACTTATCATGCAGTTCTACTCCAGAACACATTTTTACCCAGATGGAAGAATTGTTTGGATGTCTGAAGGTATCAACTGTTGAGGAGTGGGCAAAGCTGATAAATGCCCCAGAGGAGAATGAGGATGACCTAGACATTTATGCCAAGAAGAAAATGGATCACAATTCCATGGCACACATGTACAAGGAAATTCCAGACAAGGCATTAGGAACTCACAAGTTTGGATCAGTTCACTTTCTGCTGTCAGGGTTGCCAACCATAAATTGGATTCTGAGGCACACTTTGTTGCCCAAGTCTGGTGACCATAACATGATCAGAGGGCATGCCATCAACATGTTGCATGTGTTTGATGTGCCACAAAAGTTCAAAGTCATGAGCCTGATCATTGAAACAATCGAGAGGACTGCAGCAGATCAGAAGAGGAGCTGTGGATATGCACCTCAGATTCAAGAATTGATAAACTCAAAGATGGGCACAGGAAAATATACGTTGGATAAGGAACACTTTCCACTTTATCCAGACTTTGAGGACAATGAGGTTGTCATGAATGAGAATGATCCATCGTCAGTTCAAGCTCAGGAGAAGAAGTAGAAGGCAAAGAGGGAGAAGGCTGCCAAGATGCCAACTCAAGAGGAGGCATCTGAGTATTTCTTGAAGAACAAGCAGGAGCAACTTGGTTACTTAATAGCATCAACCCTGAGGATTGAGAAGGGATTGGCCACCCTCACTCAAAATCAGGGAGAGCTTGAGAGAATCATAGAACAAAAGTTCTATAACTTAGATGTAAAAATGGCGAGATTCAGACTGCAGTGGAGGAACTACAAGATGACATGCAGGAGAGGAAGGGCAAAACAACAACCAATGTGTTTGCCAGAATGCCTAGAGCCCAGAGGTCATCTGCTGTGCCAATTTCTGACACAAGAGCAACTTCATCTGCACCAGCTACAGCCTCAGTGCCACCAGCTCCAGCACCTACATCAGCTCCAGCTCCATCTACATCAACTGAAGTCTTCGTCCAAGGAGCCATCTATACACCACCACCTAAAGATCAAGCCTGAGAGTCGATCTAGCACTATGCATTTTCTATGAACTTTTTGGTAACTTGTTACCAAAGGGGGAGAAAAATGTATAGATCATAGGCTTCGAGAGAGAGAGAGAGAGAGAGAGAGTGTGTTGCTTTTGTTCTCTCTTGCTTTATTTGGTGGTTTTTCAATCTTTGTTTGCTTTTGGTTGAGATACTATGCTTGTGAGACATTGATGATCATGTGTTTGATCATAAGCTGCACTTATGCATGCTTGATATTATCCTATCTATCTTATGTGATCACTCACTATGCTTGGTGATGAGTGCATGTATTCATTGTTTACTATTTTGAGCTTCCACCAAGATGTATGTGACATGGAAGAGTAACCCATGAGCCTAATTCATTGTGCATTTGCAGTCCAAAGCAAATCTAAAACTATGCACAAATTTAGGGGGAGCTCTTGCTTTTCACATACTTCTCAAAGCGACGATGTTATTTAAATTTTATTATCATTTGTCGAAGCTTTGATCTATATGTTGTCATCAATTACCAAAAAGGGGGAGATTGAAAGTGCAACTATCCCTAGGTGGTTTTGGTAATTCATAACAACATATAGCTCATTGAGTTAATGCTATTCCAAGACTATTATTTCAGGAAAGCTCAATGAATGGCATGGCATGGATGATGAAAGTGGATCCCTCAAAATACTAAGGGCAAAGGATTGGCTCAAGCTCAAAAGCTCAAGACTCTTCATTTTACATTTTAGTGATCCAAGATCACATTGAGTCTATAGGAAAAGCCAATACTATCAAGAAGGGATGAAGTGTTGCTTAATGAGCCATTTGTTTCATGTGCTTAGTGATATGCTCCAAAACCCTCAACTACTTTCCCACATCCACAATGACCTAAACCTAAAGCCAAAATCGGTCACACCGATTCTTTCTATCCGGCGCCACCGATTCCAAAAGTCATAGCCACTGCCACAAACCCTAAGCAAATCGGTCTTACCGATAGGGATCTCGGTCTCACCGAGATGGGGTTGCAATCTCTGTTTCCCTTCGTAACGCGTTTCGGTCTAACGAAGTGAGCGATCGGTCCCACCGAGATTGCAATGTAAACTTCTGTTTCCTTTTTTTAACATTTCGGTCTCACCGAAAAGAGCAAATCGGTCCCACCGAGTTTACTCCGACCAACACTCTGGTTAGCTAATTACCAAAATCGGTCTCACCGAAGTTTGTATGTCGGTCTCACCGAGATTACGTTATGCCCTAACCCTAACCGAATCGGTCTCACCGAGATGCATGTCAGTCCACCAAAAATCACTAACGGTCACTAGGATTACTAAATCGGTGCGACCGAGTTTTATGATTCGGTCCCACCGAGTTTGGTAAATTGTGTGTAACGGTTAGATTTTGTGTGGAGGCTATATATACCCCTCCACCTCCTCTTCATTCGTGGAGAGAGCCATCAGAATGAACCTACACTTCCAACTTACCATTTCTAAGAGAGAACCACCTACTCATGTGTTGGGGCCAAGATATTCCATTCCTACCATATGAATCTTGATCTCTAGCCTTCCCCAAGTTGCTTTCCACTCAAACCCTCTTTCCACCAGATCCAAATCCTATGAGAGAGAGTTGAGTGTTGGGGAGACTATCATTTGAAGCACAAGAGCAAGGAGTTCATCATCAACACACCATTTGTTACTTCTTGGAGAGTGGTGTCTCCTAGATTGGCTAGGTGTCACTTGGGAGCCTCCGACAAGATTGTGGAGTTGAACCAAGGAGTTTGTAAGGGCAAGGAGATCGCCTACTTCGTGAAGATCTACCGCTAGTGAGGCAAGTCCTTTGTTGGCGACGGCCATGGTGGGATAGACAAGGTTGCTTCTTCGTGGACCCTTCGTGGGTGGAGCCCTCCGTGGACTCGCTCAACCGTTAACCTTCGTGGGTTGAAGTCTCCATCAACGTGGAGGTACGATAGCACCACCTATCGGAACCACGCCAAAAACATCTGTGTCTCCAATTGCGTTTGAATCCTCCAAACCCTTCCCCTTACTTTCTTGCAAGTTGCATGCTTTAATTTCTGCTGCCTATATAGTCTTTGCATGCTTGCTTGAATTGTGTGATGATTGCTTGACTTGTCCTAATATAGCTAAAATCTGCCAAACTATAAAATTGGGAAAAGGTTAAGTTTTTAATTGGTCAAGTAGTCTAATCACCCCCCCTCTAGACATACTTCAAGGTCCTACAGCGGGACGCCTTGGCGAGCTGGTCCCGCAGGCCCTGCAGCTCGCTCTCCAGCGCCTTGCAGCGACCTCGGACATCGGCTACCTCCCCCAAGGCGGCGTCGCGAGCAGCTTTCGCCCCAAGGACGGCCTGCTTCTCCTCGTCGCAAGCCGCCGAGAGCTTGGACCAGCCTTGCCCAATCAGCGTCGGAGCGAATCCAGCCAGAAGCCAGCTCCAAGCGCCCGGCCACTAGACGAGGGTCGGCGCCCAAAAGATCCTGCCGCAGCCGGTCCAGTTCGGCAGCAGCACGATCTAGAATGGTAGGAGGAGTCGGAGAGACATCAGTCGGTGGGGTAGGAGGAGAAGGCGGCAGCGTGACCACAGTATTCTGAGGCGGAGCCTGCTGCGCCCCGACGGCTATGGTGGCAGCGTCAGGCAAGGGCACCTCAGGAGCTGCTTGGGCCGTGGGGGCTGGGCTCGCCCCAGCCTGCTCACCAGGCCTTGTGAGGACGACCGGGCAGGAGAGGCCCGTGCATTGCGGTCACCTTCTTTCGCGGGCAGAGGCGCTGCCCCGGACGGAACCTCAGGAGATCCCTTCGGCTTCTTTGCCGCGGGCGCCAGCCTAGCCAAGAGATTCAGATGTCAAGCCTCAGCGACAAAACAAGAAATAAGATAGGAATCGAGCACTTACTGGTCGTCGCTCGCGGGCTCGAGCAACCTCTGGCCATACTTGAAGCCCGAGAGCCGGCTGCAAGGATCAGCCTCAAGGAGCTCGGCAGCAGAAGGCACGCCTACGGATCGCCTCGGGGCCGGGGCAGACCCGCGGGGGATCAGCCCGGTCCTATCCTTCTTCGGGATCGGGGCAAGCTCCGCCGCCGCCTGCTTCGTCATCATCCTCGTCGTCGTCACTCGGTGAGAGGCGGAGAACGCGGGACTGGCGCCGAAGGAGGGGAGCCCTCGACTCTCCATCGGTCGCCTCAGAGACGAGCCCTCCTTCCCGCTCCCCTTCTCCCTTCTCTTCGCTGGAGTTGCCGGAGGACACGTCCACCGGGCCCTCGGGAACCTCTCCAGCCGGGCAGGCCCGTCCCGTTGAAGACGGGATGGACTCCACTACCTTCTCCCGATCGTTGCGGAGGAACAGGCGTGGAGCGCCCTCCAACCTCGCCACGCCGCCCCGACCAAAGGTTGGAGAACCGCCTTGGTCTTCGTCGGCCAAGACCCGCGGGGCTCGGGTGGGGCCTCCACATCGGAAGTGGAGTGCGAAGCGGAGCCAGGTGGTGCTCCAGGAATTCCCTCAGCGGCTGACGCTCGGTCAGCCGTCCGCCATCTTGGCCGGCCTCAGATCCATGTCCATCTTCTCCAACACCGGCCTCGCCTTGAGGGTCCCACGAGCTCCACTCGAGACCAATCGTCGAGTGCGTGGGGTGCTCCGTGGGCAAGATTAGCCGAGGTGTATGCGCCAACATCTACCAAGACCCACTTGCTCCTGAAGCCCTCAATCCTCTTCCGGGGTTGAAATGGCGATGGAGCTACCAGACTGTGACAAGCTCAAGACACGCAGAGATGGAACCACGAGAGGTCCGGAGGGAGAAATAGTGGTGCAGCAGGCCCACTGAGGGCTGCACCCCGACGTGAGCCTCACAATAGTAGGCGAAGATTGCCAGAAGGAGAACATAGTTGGGGTGGAGATGCAGAGCTTGTAGCTTGTAATGGCGGAGGACAGAGAAGAAGAACTCGGAAAAGGGAGGCATCAGACCAGCGACAATGGCACTTACAAAGAGCGGATAGAAGGTGCTCCCTCGGCCCTCAGGGAGAGCGGAGCCGGCCATGAGCACCTTCGCCCCGTCGATGCACTGCGTCGCCACCATCTGGCACACCCGGGCAAGGCTCGCCTCCGACACGTTCGGCGAGTCCAGGGCAGGCGAGTACCAAGCTCCGGCCGGTGTTCCGGCGAGGCGCCATGTCTTGCTAGGGCGCAAATGCGAAGTGGATCTGAAGGTTTCGGAGGCAGGAAGGAGAGGCGCAAGAAAGGGGATCTCGAGCGGTAACCGAGAAAGCAAGGGAAGCAGAGCCTAGGCGACGCGCTCCTTTATCAACTTCCTTGTGAGTTGCTAAGGCACCCACGTCCAATGAACCGCCACGCGGCGCCCAAGGCCGCAGGATGTTAGGGCCCGCGGCGCTTCGCACTTGCCCCTTCTCCTCTTTGCTCGGCCAAGCCCGGGCGCGCCTTGGGCCCGGGGGCTACTGTCGGCGTTCTGGGAACGGGGGTCCCTGTGACTTGCTCGCTCAAGCACTGCGGGCGTGGCTCAAGAGGGGGCCCAGCACAGCCCATCTTCATCAACACAAGCTCAAGACCCTCGCGAGGGGCCAAGCCTCGCGAGGCGGACGACAGGGAGCTTCCTCAGGCACGACCTCCTCAGGCTGGCTCGCGAGGAGGCGAAGAGATCAAGGCGGGGTACCTCACGAGGTGCCCATGACGCAAGCCATGACGACCAAGGGCGCCAGGCGGGCGCCAGCCCGTGCAGTGTCCTCCTTTCCTCTTTGGTGCAAAGGGAGCAAGCGCAGGCGAGAGCATCAAGCAAAGGCGTCCATTTTGGTTCAACAAGACCAAGACCTGCCCAACGGCAGGAAGGAAGTCATTGTGGAGCCCAAGCCGGCGTCACCACCAGAGCCTTTGACAGACGAGGACCAACTTTAGTCAGGATAAGTGTACCAGATGTTCCCCTTCAAAATGGCCAATTGTTGGCGCCCTTCCCGCTCAATATTTGGGGAAGAGGCCCAGGGCCTTCGCCTATAAATAGGACTCGCCACCCACAGGAGAGTGGGATCTGGAATGGATAGAGGCAGCTTGATCTTGAATCGAGAGAGAGAGAGAGAGAGAGAGAGAGAGAGAGAGAGAGAGAGAGCGACTGAACTCCTCCAAGCAGTTCATCGCCCCGGCCAAGAACAGACCCTCGCGAGGCTGTTCTTCCTTGTATTGTTCATCACCACCAGCCCACGAGGCAATCCACCACACCACAAACTAGAGTAGGGTATAACACCACAATGGTGGCCCGAACTAGTATAAACCTTGTGCCTCTTGTGTTGTTCCTTTCGTAGTTTAGATCCAAGCGAGGCGGCGGGGTGCAGGTAGGTAGAGGGCGAGATCTCCGCGCGCCCCCCAGTGTTCGAACCTCAAGGGTCTGCAGGAACCCGAAATCCGACAAGTACAACTCCGGACTTTTTTTTGCGTTCAGATGCACAATTCAAATCCACGTCATCAACTTTCAACCCTTTCTGACATAATTTGCTATTTTCGATGCATTTACTGATTTGTTTTCAGAGCTAAATCACCGTGAAAGGGAAAAGCACTACAAAATGAACTCTGAAAAGGTTAAAACTTGGCAAGGTATCATCATTTCACCCACATAGCATGTGCAAAAAAGTAGAGAGGGTTATGGCAAAAACTGGATGCACTTTGTGTACAAACTGAACAATCTCTTAGGAAGTATCAGGGTTTCGGACGTAAACTCATCTGTTACACCGGCTATTCAATATTTTAATAACTTAGTACAACTCCAGACTTTTTTGCGTTCAGATGCACAATTCAAATCCACGTCATCAACTTTCAATCCTTTCTGACATAATTTGCTATTTTCGATGCATTTACTGATTAGTTTTCAGAGCTAAATCACCGTGAGAGTGAAAAGCAGTACAAAATGAACTCTCAAAAGGTTGAAACTTGGCAAGGTATCATCATTTCACCCGCATAGCAGGTGCAAAAAAGTAGAGAGGGTTACGACAACAGCTGGATGCACTTCGTGTACAAACTGGACAATTTCTTAGGAAGTATCAGGGTTTCACACGAAAACTCATCTGTTACACCGGCTATTCAATATTTTAATAACTTAGTACAACTCTGGACTTTTTTTGCGTTTAGATGCACAATTCAAATCCACGTCATCAACTTTCAACCCTTTCTAACATAATTTGCTATTTTCGACGCATTTACTGATTTGTTTTCAGAGCTAAATCACCGTGAAAGTGAAAAGCACTACAAAATGAACTGAAAAATCACTACAAATATGAATATAATGATAAAACACACTAATATTAAATATAAGAAACTCTAAATATAGCAAAAAATTACTGACAAATAAATAGAAGAAAATATATAAACCACAAAAGAAAAAAACTAAATGAAGAAATTATTTCTGCGCTGCCGAGTGGGCCTCCTCGGCCTTGGGCGTGCACATGCAGGCCCATAAGGCCCAGCAGGCTCACAGGGCAGCGCAGCAAAGTTAGTCCCATAGGCCTACATTATATAGGAGATCGAAGGAGCAGCCGTGGCTGGGTTTATAAACCAGTGCGGCTGCCCTTCGCTCGGCGAGGTGGGATTAAACAATGAGCAGCGTGGAACGGGAGCGCACCCCCTTTAGTACCGGTTCGTGGCTCAAACGGTACTAAAGGTTGGGTCTTTAGTACCGGGTGGAGCCACGAGCCGGTACTAAAGGGTGTCGCTTCCCGCCGCTTCGCCTGGGCAAATTTAACCATTAGTACCGGTTCCTGTCTCCAACCGGTACTAAAGGCCTTCCCTATATAACCAGCACTTACGAAAATTTTCAGTTATCATCCATCTTCGTCGCGCCCGTCCGCTTAGCGCCACCCTGCGTGCCGTTGCCGCCGCTATCGCGACCCGCCGCGGCGCCGCTTCGCCGTTGTCGCCGCCACGCTTCGCCGCAGACGCTGCCGCCGCTTCAGACATCGCGCGCCGCCTACCGCCGCTTCGCCGCTGTATCGCCGTCGCCGCTTTCAGATGTCGGGCCGCTTCGTCAATTGCCGTCGCTGGCCCCTCGCCGGGCGTTGTCGCCCCCCCGGCTGTAAGATCGATTGCCGCTCGCCGGCGGCCTCCTGCACACACACACACACACGCACACACACACACACACACACACACAAACACGCGCGCGCGCACGCACGCATACACACGCACACACAAACACACACACACAAATGTTTAATGTCAGAATGTTAGATTATATAAGAATTAGATAATGTTAGATGAGTTAGTTTTTTAAATTTTAGTTATAGATGAATTTATATTAATGTTAGACGAATTAATATATACTAAATTTAGGTATATGAGATTTGATCATCTAATTAAAATTTTAGTATATAGAACTAGCTACTTTATTTTTAGTAAGAAAATTAATAGAACTAGTTTAGTTGAATTAGTTGAACTAGTAATTAGTTGAATTAGTTGAATTAGGAGCTATACTTTATTTATGTATATTTTTACTAAGTGCTTAGTTGAATTAATTAGTTGAACTAGCTAGTTGAATTAATAGAACTAGTTTAATTAGTTGAATTAATATATAACTAATAAGTGTTTAATGTTTCACCTATGAAGATAGGAAATGTCGTCTGACGACGAAAACAATTTCATTATATGCGAAGACTGAGGGAGTCCTGGATTAGGGGGTATCCGGACGACCAGACTCTATACTTCGTCCGGACTATTAGAGCGTGAAGATACAAGACTCAAGACTCTGTCCCGTGTCCGGATGGGACTCTCCTTGGCGTGGAAGACAAGCTTGGCGATCCGGATATTATATTTCCTTCCTTGTAACCGACTCCATGTAAACCCTAGCCCTCTCCGCTGTCTATATAAACCAGAGAGGTTGGTCCTTAGAAGGTCGATCACAATTACAATCATAATCATCATATGCTAGCTTCTAGGGTTTAGCCTCTACGATCTCGTGGTGGATCTACTCTTGTACTACTCATATCATCAATATTAATCAAGCAGGAAGTAGGGTTTTACCTCCATCGAGAGGGCCGAACCTGGGTAAACATTGTGTCCCTTGCTTCCTATTACCATCAGCCTAAGACGCACAGATCGGGACCCCCTACCCGAGATCCGCCGGTTTTGACACCGACATTGGTGCTTTCATGGAGAGCTCCTCTGCGTCGTTGCTGCAAGGCTTGATGGCTCTCTCAATCGTCAACGGCATGGTCCAGGGCAAGACTTTTCTCCCCAGACAGATGTTCATGTTTGTCGGCTTCGCACCGCGGGCCAATTCGCTTGGCCATCTGGAGCAGATCGACAGCTGCGCCCCTGGCCACCAGATCAGGTTCGGAAACCTGAACTACACGGCTGATATCCATGGAGACTTGATCCTCGACGGAATCGGTCCTGTGCGGGAAGCGCGGACGATCCACGATGAGCACGGCTTAGACCTGCTGTCGGACAATGCTCGGGATATCACCCCTGCAGCAGCCCCGGACCTAAATCCGGAGCAGATTGCGTGGCCCAAGGACAGGTGGATGGACCCCGCCCCGCCGATCGCACACTCATCGACGGTAGAGCCGAACACATGCCTCACCTCTAAGGAAGCCCGTGACTCCGGACCCCCGGACTCGCATCCGGTTGTAGGTCCCAGTCCGCACGCTCCCGAGCCCGCCGAGCCTGGTTGGGCTCCGGTAATGGAGTTTATCGCTGCGGATATCTTCCAGCTCTCGCCCTTTGGCGACATGCTGAACTCGTTAAAATCTCTCTCTTTGACAGGAGACTCTTGGCCGAACTATGTCCGGCACGAGTGGGAAGCAGGCGACGTAGGAATTCGTTGCCCACCCACCACCCATTTCATTGCCACGATTGATGAATTAACCGACGTGCCCGACTTCGACTCCGAAAACATCGACGGTATGGACGACGATGCAGGAGAAGAACAAGAACCACCGCTAATAGGGCGGTGGACAGACACCCCGTCGTACGATATATACATGGTGGACACGCCTAAGGAGGACGACGGCGACAATCCAGAAGATAAAACCCCCGGGCAAAAACCAAAGCGAGGGCGCAGACGCCGCTCCAAGTCCAGCAATAGTAAAAATAGCGACAGGAGAGCCAGAAAGATCGACATCCCAGTCAACTCCGAAGGCAACAACGACCAAACGGACCCAGGGATGGAGCAGGACAAGCCAGGTGACGCCGAACATAGTTCGGAGCAGACGCCCGATCAGAATGATCCTGAGGGACGAGTTCATCAAATAGCCCCAGGACAAGAACACAGTCTGGATGACAATGCATTCATCATTCCGGACACATGCGCGGAACGAGATAACCTCCACAGAAGACTTATGGCCACTACGAGAAGTCTAAAGAAGCAGAAGCAACGGCTAAAGGCCGCACAGGAAACGCTCAATCACAGATGGAATAAAGTGCTAGACACTGAAGAAAGATACGGCGACGATCACCATACAAAGAGCTATCCAAAACGCAAGCTGCTGCCAGAATTCGACGACGAGGCCGTTCCACCGAAGAACAACACGGCCAGGAGGCCGGACAAACCACTTCATAACCGCAACAGAGCAGCTACCGACGCTGCACATGATTTACGCGAGCTCCTGGATAAGAAAGCCGGTGCAACTAGGTCCATCTACGGATCTAAAGGACAGACCCCGGCGCAAGACTATGGTCACCAAAACAATCATACCGATCAGATACCAGTTCTGAATAAATACCGAATACAACAACAGCCGACGACATGCCACAACACGTCCAGATATAGAGGGGCTGCCCACCCCCTATGCTTCACCGAAGAAGTACTGGACCATGAATTTCCACAGGGTTTCAAACCTGTGAACATAGAGGCATACATCTGGAACGCAGCGTAACCTGTGGGTCTGGATCGAGGATTTTATCCTGCATATACACATGGCTCACGAGGATGACCTCCACGCCATCAAATACCTTCCCCTCAAGCTAAAGGGACCAGCTCGACACTGGTTGAAAAGCGTCCCCGAAAATTCAATTGGAAGTTGGGAGGAACTTGAGGACGCTTTCAGGGCCAATTTTTAAGGGACTTATGTCCGGCCTCCGGATGCGGACGATTTAAGTCACATAATACAACTGCCCCGAGAGTCCGCCCGCAAGCTTTGGAACAGATTTCTCACTAAGAAGAATCAAATTGTCGATTGTCCGGATGCCGAAGCCTTAGCGGCCTTCAAACACAGCATCCATGACGAATGGCTCGCCAGACACCTCGGCCAAGAAAAACCGAGGACAATGGCAGCCTTAACAAGCCTTATGACCCGCTTTTGCGCGGGGGAAGATAGCTGGTTGGCCCGTAAAGGCACCAGCGACCCAAGCACATCAGAAACAAGGGATGGCAATGGGAAGCCACAGCGCAATAAAAACAAGCGTCAAAACAAGGAAGAGAGCACGGACAACACAATGGTTAACGCCGGATTCAGGAGCTCTCGACCCGGTCAGCAAAAGAAGCCATTTAAAGGCAGCAAAGAGGGACCGTCCGGTTTGAACAGAGTCCTGGACAGACTGTGCCAAATTCATGGCACCCCCGACAAACCTGCGAACCACACTCACAGAGAATGTTGGGTCTTCAAGCAGGCCAGCAAATTAAACGCCGAACACAAGGAAAGGGAGTCACCAAGTGAAGAAGAGGATGAGCCTCGCCAACCGAACACTGGGGGACAGGAAAAATTCCCACCAGAGGTAAAAACAGTAAACATGATCCACGCAACTCACACATCCGCGAGAAGGCACGAACACGCGCTCAAAGACGCGTACGCTATAGAGCCCATCGTACCCACACCTAACTACTGGTCGGCTTGTCCGATCACCTTCGATCACATGGACTGCCTGACCAGTATTCAGCGCGGAGGATCAGAGGCCTTGGTGCTTGACCCAATAATCGACGGATACCATCTCACCCACGTCCTCATGGACAGCGGCAGTAGTCTCAGTTTAATATACCAGGACACTGTCCGCAGGATGGGGATAGACCCTTCAAGAATTAGCCAAAGCAACACCACCTTTGAAGGGCTGATACCAGGCGTTGAGGCCTACGGCATGGGCTGCGTCGTACTGGAGGTAACATTCGGCTCCCCAGGCAACTCCAGAAGTGAAGAACTACTCTTCACCATCGCACCCTTCCGAACCGGCTATCACGCATTGCTTGGAAGGGCAGCCTTCGCCTGCTTCAACGCAGTACCACACTATGCCTACCGTATACTCAAGATGCCCGGTCCACGTGGCATCATCACCGTTAACGGAAACACAGAGCGCTCTTCATGCACGGAGGAATACGCGACGGCTCTAGCGGCCGAACTCTAAGCGGCCTCCGATACCAAAAGCATGACTGGTCGTTAAGACCACGGACACGGTTAGACGAGTCCGGCAGCCCGGATAAAAATGAGCCAGGGCGCCGTATATGTAATCCCATAGAGGACACTAGGGGCTATAAATATTTTATAAAACCCCACCGTTCGCCTGACCTTATTTATAGGACAACGCCTTACACTTTTATCATCCATCGCACGCTTACGTCGTACTCTTTTACACGAGTTTTTCTTTTTAACAGACACAATGCGTGCGATACCCTTCCAGGAAATGGCACAATGGAGACAAAGGCGCAGACGTGCAGCAGTGCCCCGCTCAAAGGTTTCTCTTAGATTAAGCCCCTGTGTAAACCTTTTATATTGCCTCTTGTTGTTTACACATCCCATGGGTACTATATCCATAGAGGATACTGTCGTTATTGGCATTTCGCCACGACAGACCGATGCACGTACCCGGAAATACAGGGTTTATAATGAAAGGGCGCTCTTCAGCCCATTTTCTGTTACAAAGTCTGAATACCTTCGGGAGTGTTCGGCGTCACGAGTTTGTCCTTATATGCATCAGCTCCGAATCATGTCTTTGGTCAAATGTTGGGTTTGCCAGCTCCTGGTTTTGCCGCCTTATGTTCCGTTATTATCGGCTAAGGCGGCCAAAGGAGAACTACTGCGATTGTGCCCTGGTTATTCCGGATGAGCACCTCAGTAGAGAAAGCCGAATACTGACTGGCATGATACAGTGAGAGACTGTTCAACCACTCGAAGACTTATCGCAATCTTTGGGATTCCTCCGCATTAACGAAGGACCGTTTGCCGGTCATGTACACACGCGCCCGTATTCGGATGCACGCGAAGGTACCAGGGGCTACATAATAGCCCCACCGTTAAATTCCCATGGCTAAGCGAAAGTGTTACAGCTATATAGTCCGGTTGCCTGGTTCGACGTGCGATCACCTCCTTAATGGACCAAGACGTTGGATCAAGTGTGATTACGCATATTTTTCGCGAACACCCCCGCATTGTATGCGTGGGGGCTGAAGCCAACGACTGCTAACTTTAGGATTACACACACACACACACACATCTATATATAAACGGCCGCACAGGGGACACAACAATACTTTCAGGAAAAAAGTATAAATATAGCCTTGTAATCAAAATCACATTGTTTTTACAATGATTCGATTTCTCACTCGAACAAGACATTCTTCGAGCACCGCGCCTTTATTAAGCGGGCACCTTCTGTTACCTGCTCCAAGTAGTGGTCGGCCGGATCCTGGCTTCCCGCCGGATTCTAGGTCGCTACAATGGTGGCCTCCATATCTGTCCAAAATGCTTTAACGTGGGCAAGAGCCATTCGTGCACCCTCTATGCGCGCCGACCTTCTCATGTCGTCGATCTGAGATACGGCCCCAAGGAATTGTTGCACCAAACCAAAGTAACTGTCCGGCTTAGGCCCCTTCGGCCAAAGATGGTCTATTATAGACCGCATTGCAAGCCCAGACAACCTATGAAGCTCCGCCACAGCAGCCATCTTCTCACTTAACGACAGCGGGCGCGCGGGAGCGTTGAATTGCAACCAGAAAAGCTTCTCCACTTCTTTTATCACCTTGATCCTCGAAAAACTTGGCTGCATCAGCTGTCCTCTTCGCCAAGTCTGCATACGCGTCTGCAGGACTCCAGCGTCCATCCAGGGGAGCATAGTTTGGATCCAAAAATTTTGTCCGCAGTAAGTAGGAGCCCCCAGCCGTGATTTTTCTGGCCTGTCGAAGCTCGTCCGGCACACCCCTGAGTTCAGTCCGCATCTCCTTGGTGGCATTAAGTGCCTTGTTCAGGCAAGATGAATTAACCCGATTCTCCTTTTCAAGGAGCTCATACCGGTCGGTGGCATTTTTCAACTCCACAGCCATTTCGGCTATCTTTTCCTCGCTTCGGCTATGAGAAACCTGTTCGGCTCTCAATTCTTCGGCCGCCTTTAGTGCAGCCGCATTGCTAACCCGAGCTTGGTCCTTGGCCTGGGCAAGTTCCGCCCTAAGGGCTTCCACGACAGCAGCACCATCTGCAGTCCAAACATATTGCATTAATATTATGCCCCTCTCATATTTCCCTAGACAACATAATAAGGAAAGCAGAGCACATACCTTGTGACTCGTTCAGCCGCTCGTTCACCAGCATGATATCGGCATCAATAGATCCGATCTGCCTCCTTAGTTCGGCAACTTCAACTGACTGGTCGGCTGCCGGACCCTTAGATACATGCGCATATGTACAACACAATCTTTACTTATGAAATATGATCCTCCGTTTGCTGCCTAGGGCGGGCAACCAGAGTCTCAGGGGCTACTATTCATATGGAGCACACCTAGCGTGTGCCTCACAGCCAAAAATAGTGTATTTTTCACTACATACCTCAAAGCCTCTGAGCATGCTCGTAAATGCTTCATTCAAACCGCTTGTGGTGGATGAAATCTTCTTGAGCACCGTGCTCATTAATGAGCGATGATCCTCCGAGAGCGCAGCTCGCTCCAGAAGGCCCGTCAGTATGTCCGACCGGACACCAAACTGTGCCAGACCCTTCTCATCGCCCCCGTGGGAGCCGAACGCTTCGGGCTCAGACCCGGACTCCTCCGTGACGACACCTCGGTGTCGCCCGCCTCATGAGGCGGAGAGGCTGGTGGGGTCTCACTCTCCATCATCTCCGGAGGAAGATCCCCTGAAGACGAACTCTGTGGAGAAGAGCTGCTAGCCGGACTGCAAAGAATGGATCCTGGTTAGTGTACTCGGAGAAAGGTAGTTGTCGGAGTAATGGGTCACGGGTAGGCTAACCCGAGACCCATAACCTTTCAAGATATCGGGGCTGACTGCGCCCCTCAAGACGCAAGACGGAGGGCCTCCTTCTGGAAAGCCGACTAAAGGAGTAGCCGACTTCCCGTGGGCGGCCGAGTCCTGGATGCAAGGTCGAGTCAAAGCCGACTCCCGCCAGGCGACTTCCAGGGAAGCCGGCCTCAGGGAGTCGACCCGCGACTCCTGCGAAGCCCGTGCCCTCGTCAGGGGGACGGGGCAGGGAGTGGCTACAGTATAGCCCATCCCCTCCCCCAAATCTGGCAAGCATGGCCGTAGTGCCCCGTACCAGCGGAGATCTCCGCCCGGCGCGACACTGTTGCCACCGCTTCCCTGACATCACCCCGTGTGGGTGGAGTCCTATTCCCACGACGACCTGTCTGTACGGCCCAAGGACGATGGGCCCCGCCAGTCAGCGAGAATCTAGAAGAAGGTGAAGAGCCATACCAGTCGGACCCGATGAAGGTCGGCCCCTAGGAGTCGGCTGGCCCCTTCCACGGGACCCACGCGCCATCAACCAGACAAGATGGGGAGTGGCTACAGTAATCGCCCGCCAGGCGGCGGGGCTGTAGCCATGACCTCCCGACCAAGCCTGCGTCATTAGAGACGCTGCTGATGATCACCGCCGGCAAGCCGAAGCGGCGGGCAGCCTCAGAGGCCCGCACCCTACCAGTCGGCGAGCCCCACCAGTCGGCGGAGAAGCCGGCACAAGAGAGACTGACGGCCGGGCCCTACCCCGACCAGATTACCAATGTACCCCTGGGGGGTCGGCCTATATAAACCTCCCAGGGCACCCATGCAAAGGGTTCGGAATCTGAGATAGTTAGACAAAATCATAGAGGAAAGGGAAGAGCTACCCTTGCCTTTTCCTACCTCTCGCATACAGCTCAAGGAGCACTCGTGTATTCACTTGAGCCTTAGTGATCATGCGGAGACCCTGCAGAGCAGGACTAGGGGTGTTATCTCCTAGGAGAGCCCTCAACCTGGGTAAAGTACGCCGGCGTTCGTGTCTATGCCTCATCCCGCTTCCGGGCACCGACGATGTTCTACTCGCTCCCACCATGATAAGCCATCCATTGGAATATGTCGCAACCAACCCCCGACATTTGGCGCCCAGCGTGGGGTGTGGTGCATCGTCATCCGGAGACCTGTTCTGGACGGGAACCCTTTTCCTTCCTGGCGAGCGCAGCCAGCCCGGCACGCCAGATGGCGTCTGCATAGACGCGCTGCATGGCGCAGAATTGGCCTCGCGGCGAGCTGCCTCGCTGATCTCGTTGGCAGAGTCTGCCTCTCCGACGAGCCCGCATCTGACACGGGCACCGATGGCCCCGAGAGCCTCCTCGCGGGCCTCCTCAACCAGCTCCACGTCTCCGGCGAGCCAGCCGTGGACCTGGAGTCGGTAGTCTCCACTGACCCGATGTTGGTTGACACCAACACCGCGTCGCTCGACGCGTTCCCCACCAACGTGGTGGTCTACGACGAGCCGCCTCGCTACGGAGAAGCGGGCGAAAAGCACCATCACGGTGGTGCTAGTCATCGGACATGGCGAGCACTCCAGCGAAGGTGCTCGCGACCCGCTCGACGCGGCGCTGCAAGACCTGTCAGCGCCCATTCCCGAAGATGCCGACACCGAGACGTTGGAGGCACATCGCCTCCAGCTCGTCGAGGGTGCCAAGAAGCTGGCCGACATAAGACGCCTGTCGGAAGCCTACCAGCGCAAGATGGATCACGCTGTGGGCGGCACGCCGGCTCCCACTAGGCCCATCGCCAACCTGTTCGGGGTGGATCGCCCCGTCTACGCGACGCCGTCGGAGAACATCCGAGCCGCCCAGGCGACGGCGGAAGAGCTGGACAAGTTCGAGGGCGAGGAGCGTCGCCAGATGGCGGAGCGCGTCCAACGACTCCTCGAGGCGGCTGCCGAGCAGCACAAAGCCGGTTGCCGCACCGAGGTGCCGCGCCGGCAAAACGATGATTTGCCTCACCGCCGAGATCAAGGTGCGACCTCTCGGACACCGACTGGTGGCGTCCGACCTATAAAAGACAAGGGGCCAGCAGCCAGCCGCAGTCGGACTCGGCTCTCCATAGAGCGCGACCAAGACAGCCGCCCAAGAGCAGTGGAACAGCGGGAGGACTGTCCGCCTCCTCCCCTCGTAGGGAAAGGCGTGTTTCCCCGCCGCTTGTTGATCACCCATCACTCGGCGACCGCGTTGGCCGCCGAGAAGGAATCGGAGAAAACAATGCCCACCACCGGATCGACCGCCTCAACCGATCACTGGTGCTGGAAGAAGAGGACGAGTTGGGTCCGCCTTGCCTCGGCCCCCGCATACGAGATGAGCCCTTCCCCAAAGGGTTCACGCTCCCAAGAGACACGCGCAAATACACCGGCTCCGTGAAGCCGGAGGACTGGTTGGTTGACTACTCCACAACCGTCAGCATAGCAAACGGCAACAAGCGAGTCGCCGTGAAATAGGTTCCGCTCATGCTCCGAGGCACAGCCCGGACATGGCTGAACAGCCTGAAGCCCCGAAGCATCAATAGTTGGGTCGACTTCACCGACGCCTTGGTCCGCAACTTCACCAGCACGTACAAGCGGCCGCCCAAGCCCCGCCAGCTCTCCTTGTGCGTACAAGGCCCCGATGAGTCGACTCGCGACTACCTCACGCGCTGGGCCGAGCTCCGCAACTCTTGCGAGGGCGTGCATGAGGTGCAGGCCATCGAGTACTTCACCACCGGATGTCGAGAGGGCACACTCCTCAAGCACAAGTTTCTCTGCAACAAGCCGGAAACCCTCGACGAGCTGCTGATCATAGCAGACAAATACACCACGGCCGACTCCTCCATGAAGGCGGAGATCCAAGTAAATGCATCTGGCAAGATGGCCCCTCAGGCTCCCAGATCTCCGGCTGGAGACACAGGACGACGTCAACATCTGAACGACCACAAGCGCAAAACCCCGCAGCCGGCTTCCACGAGCCGGCAGGTGGCGGCTGATCGAAGATCGCCGCCGGAAGGCGAGGCTCCTTCCAAGCTGGCGAAGGGCAGTAAATCCAACTGCCGGCTGCCCGGCTTTCGCATTTACGAGACTTTGGATGCACCATGCAAATTCCATAGCGGCGCGAAGCCGTCAAACCACACCACTCGGAAGTGTCATTCTCTCACCAGAATCACCAAGGGAGACGGCCTCCTGCCTCCCCCGCCTGTTGGGCAGCAGCCTCCTCCTCCGCCCCAGCAGCCGGCAGCCAGACCAGTCAGAGCCATGCAGGACAAGTTCCCAGAAGAGCACGGAGCATATGTCATATTTACCAGCGTGGCCGATGACCGGCGCAGCAGACGGCAGCAACAACAAGAAGTGAATGCAGTAGCAACCAAGGTCCCAGAGTTCATGCATTGGTCGGAGAAACCCATCAGCTGGAGCACAGCCGATCACCCAGAGGTGATGCCCAAACCCGGCTCCTATGCTCTAATTTTGGATGCCACCTTTGCCACGGACAGCGAGCTGCTTTCGTTTCTCGGTTCGATAGATAATGCGGCAAGCAGCAACATCAACATCCTATACAGAGATAGTATGGAGAAGTTAGGAATCAAGCAAAGACAGCTTCAGCCCAGCCGGACCATCTTCCACGGCATAGTCCCCGGTCTTTCCTTCTCACCAATCGGCAAGATCCAGATTGACGTCCTCTTCAGGGACAAAGACCACTTCCGCCGAGAGCAGGTCTGGTTTGAGGTGGTGGACCTTGGAAGCCCCTACCATGCGCTGCTTGGCCGGCCTGCTTTGGCCAAGTTCATGGCAGTCCCCCACTACGCCTACCTCAAGATGAAGATGCCGAGTTCCAAGGGGATTCTGACCATAGCTGGCGACTACAAGAAGTCGTCCGCTTGCATAGCAGAGAGCACTCGGTTGACCGAGTCCCTCATGATCGCAACTGAGAAGCGGCTCCTTGACCGGGTTGTGGCGATGGCTGGAAAGCGGCCGGAGATGTCGCCTGACCCCAAGGAGTCGGAAGCTGAGGGCTCGTTCAAGCCGGCCCAAGAGACAAAAAAGATACCCTTGGACCCGGAGCACCCGGAGAGGCACGCTGTCATAGGTACGGGCCTCGACAGCAAATAGGAAGGCGAGCTTGTCGATTTCCTCCGTGAGAATCGGGACATCTTTGCATGGTCCCCCAAAGACATGCTAGGTGTTCCAGCGGATTTCGCCGAGCAGAAGTTACACGTCCGGCCCGACGCCAAGCCTGTCAGACAGCCCTTGAGCTGCCTGTCAGAAGAGAATAGAAGAGTCGTTGGAGAAGAGATAGCCCAGCTGTTGGCAGCCGGCTTCATCATGGAAGTGTTCTTTCCAGAGTGGCTGGCCAACCCAGTCCTCGTACTGAAGAAAAACAAGCAGTGGCGCATGTGTATCGAATACACTAGCCTCAACAAAGCATGCCCGAAAGACCCGTTTGCTTTGCCAAGAATTGACCAAGTGATAGACTCCACAGCCGGATGCGAGCTATTGAGCTTTTTGGATGCATATTCGGATACCACCAAATCAAGCTGAACCCGGCTGACAGACTGAAGACCGCCTTCATCACACCATTCGGAGCCT